>JAFEMH010000693.1:0-657551 GCA_022495995.1 Adenophora triphylla var. japonica
AGTTGAATATGAACATGTGAATTTTCTTCTTTTCTCGATGTGGAAGGTGATAGCGAGTGATTTTGAGTGAGAGGCAGAGCCTTCTGTGAGCCGAGTAAGTGACGAGGAGGAATCGGAGGCCTAGGAGGTCTTTAGATTTGATCTAGGAGGAGGAAAACAAACAATGAACAATTTTATGCACAATTTCTTTATTTTTTGCTTTATTTGAGCTGCTACAGAGCACCGATGGGGCGAAAACAAATGTACTAAATGTTTTATTTGCTTTTTAAATTTATGCTTTATGAATTTGCATATTACTTGAGCCTTGGGGGGCTGCTTTTTGTTTGAAATTGAAATTGAGGTGCAGCGGGCCAAAATGATTTATGATTGTACATAAGCCCCCTTCCTTGCTTGGATGGTCTTTGGACATGTTTTGGGACGGGTTTTATTGAGAAAGTGGGGTGAGAACTCCTCTTGGGCAGCAACTTTGGTTGCTGCAGATTGTTTTCCACATCGGGCAAATGAAGCCGTGCGGTGGTCTGGGAGCAAAAGAGGCCGTGCGGCTTACGGTTACAATGCAGGTGGTCTTTTTCAAAATAAAATCAAGCCTTGGCCATTTCATTTCATTTTCACTCTAGACTTGTCCCAACTTGTTCCCCGAGCACATATTTGACCTAAAGACATCAACTTTGATCATTTTGCAATGGAGAAACCCGTTAGATTGCAAAAGGGGAGAAGAGACCGTTTTGTCCGATCTTCAATCTTGGGTGAGATATAACTTTCAATCTCACAAGGGGCTGTTCGATTCTACCTTCAAGATCAAATCTTTATGGCATTTGAGGGATCTCCCGCCCGATTGGGACCTTTTGAGAGAAGCGACGGCAAGGTTTTGGGGACGTCCGTAGACACGTTTCTTGCTTTTCTTACAATGAGATTGTCCCAACCTATGAAGACTTTCGAGCCTTGATTGGGGGTCCAGAAATTGAGGCTATATCGATTCCTGCGATCGAAGATGTGTCGGTGGCGGCAAAGCTTGCATCTTTTACGAGATATCTCTGGAGAAAGGGTGAGGGGATGATGATAGCTCCGGATAGGATTGACCTTTTTGATATCCGGGCGAGGTTCGGGTCCCGGATATGGCCACGAGCCACGGTGGCTATGGATGCCTTTATCCTCTGCATATTCTTGTCCCTATTCACTGCTTTGAGTCCGTGGGAGTGCATCATGGTGGTCTCTTGGACATGGTTAGGGATTGCGAGTGGGAAGGACATTGTCCCATTGGTTTTGGGTGAGACCCTTCATGGCATTGATAGGATGGCTAGAGGAGACCATTTCATGAGGTGCAGGAGTCCGGCCGTGTTGACTTTATGGTGCGGAGAGGCTCGGGGCTTTGCCGGGGGCTTTGCCGACTCGGTGCCCTTGGGTGATTTCTCGGAGGGGTTTACCTCGACGGCGGGACCGGGGTGGGGAGGCGATGATGGCTAGGTTATCCACTTCGGATATTCTGATGGGTACCTCACTTTGGAGGTTGCGGACGGGAGGACATTTCAGGAGTCCTATGTGGTGAGGGTTCCGGGGTTCTGCTGGTCATCTTTCTACATACCACTGGTTTGGTATCCGAGGCAGTTCGGGGGCCTTACGGGAGCCGTTGGGCGGTGGGAGGACATCCGTACCATGGAGGTGGTGTCCTTAGACATGAGAGATCAGGCCCGGCTTTTCATTCTTCTCGAGGGCTTGGACATATCTTGTTTTCCCACCAAAGGCCATTCTCAAGAGCGGGAAGAGTACCATCTTGACTACGGCCTACTTAGATTGGTACGAGAGGGAGATGGGAGCGACTCGGGTCATATTGGGAGAGAGGCGTCGGGCTTTATTGGGGGCGCGTGACTCGAGTAGGACTACGAGGAGGCGAGAGCTAAGGCGAGTCGCCATAACCGGTCGGGTGACCTTATCGAGATATGGAGGCTCGATATAAGAGGCTTTCGAAGTCGCTCCCTTGGCGAGGCTCGGAGGAGGAAGTGCGGACTCGTGCCCGTATTGAGAGGGAACTTATTGACACCGGTCTGATGGAGGCTCCAGTGAGGATACCGGAGATCGGGATGAGGGAGACCGACATCATGGAGAAGAAGAGAAAGAAAACTCGACAGGGTCGAGGTAAAGGGAAGAAGACCAAAGAAGACTCAGTGAATGACGACTGTCAGATCTTTTCTTAGGATTCCCTTATTGCCATTTGCAAACACAGTAGTTTATTAGGCATTTTATTGTATTTTAGATCTTTGTAGCAGGTTAGCAGAGTCAAAAGTAGACCGTGCTTGAACTCATCAAGAAGTTTTTAACTTGTAATGAACAAGAGATATTATCTTAGAAATTAATCAAGACACAATTTCATGGAAATTTCAGATGTCTTATTGATTAGGACCCATTTTATGAAAACTTGAATATCCTTTATTATTGTTTAGAACGCATTTCATGAAAACTTGATCGCCCTTTTTTATTGTTTAGACCGAACCATAAATGGCTGCCTATGTTCCCCTTTTACAAGAAAGACTAAGGGGCTCAGGTCTTCGTAGTTCATTCTGGTGAACTATCAGGATTAGGTCTTTTGGCCTTTTCTTCTTTTTTTATTATTTTTTTTTCTGTGCAGCCCTGTTTTTTGCCTAGACCGCCCATTTTTGGGTTTTCAGCCTAGCTGGGTATTACTCTTTTTGCACTAAGATTTTTTTATGTGCAACCCTGTTTTTTGCCTAGACCGCCCTTTTTGGGTTTTCGGCCCTAGTGGGTATTACTCTTTTTGCACTAAGATTTTTTTCTTTTTCTTTTTTTATTTTCTTTTATGTTATTTTTTTTTATTTTAGACATAGTACCTTCGGAGCTTATTACCGTTGACTGGGTGGACAAAGGGATTGCCGTCCAGGTCTGCAAGCTTCATTGCTCCTCCCGATAGTATCTTCTGCACCACATACGGGCCGATCCAAACGGGTTCCCATTTTCTCCGGGGGTTGTCTCTGGTAGGGGGATTCACTTTCAACACTAAGTCATCCTCTTTGATGTCCCTGGCCTTGAATTTTTTGTCAAATGCTCTGGCCATTCGCCTCTGGTAGGCTCGGGTATGCTCCATGGCTTTTAGCCTTCTTTCATCGAGCAGGGCCAACTCATCATGCCGGCTACGTAGCCATCCTACTTCGTTGACACTGTTTTCCAGGAGGACCCTTAGTGACGGGATTTCTAACTCCACTGGTAACACTGCTTCCATCCCGTAGGTTAGGGCAAAATGAGTTTCTCCTGTAGCTATTCTGACAGATGTTCGGTAGCCCCAGAGTGTCAGGTGCAGCTTTTCGGGCCAATCACGACCACGGGTGGCCATTTTCCGGATGATCCGTTCGAGCGTCTTATTAGCAGCTTTCACGGCTCAGATTAGTAAGGTACGTATGGGGATGACTTGTGGCGAGTGATTCTGAATTCGACGGTAACCTATCGCAGTCTTCTTCAAAGTGCGACCCATTATCGGAAATGATCTCATTAGGCACCCCATATCTACACATTATGTTTTCCTTGATAAACTGGGACACCTTCTTGGAAGTGAGGACCTTGTAGGACTTGGCCTCTACCCACTTGGTGAAGTAGTCGAAGGCTACTAACACAAATTCATGCCCACTGCTTCCTGCCGGGACTATCTTCCCTATCACGTCAATACCCCAAGTTGCAAATGGCCAAGGAGTCGTCATGCAGTACAGGTCATGTAGCGGGAGATGGTTGAGGTTGGCAAATCGTTGGCATTTGTCGCACGCTCGGACATACTTGGACACGGTCTGTCTCTATGGAAATCCAGTAGTAACCCATTCTGAGGATTACTTGCATCAGGGCTCTAGCATTCATATGAGGACCGCAGGGACCATTGTGGACTTCGGTCATTAACTCTCTGGCCCTTTCTTGAGTGACGCACAAGAGGAGTGGTCCTTGGTACCGCTTCTTGTACAGGTTGCCTCCTAAAATGACATAATGGGAGGCCAACCTTTTCGTGGGCTTACAAGCTCTTGGCTTTGACACCTTCTTTTGGTCTACCTTCTTCGTCTACGAAAGTGACTCTCCATCTTTGAGGAGCTAGTAAATTTGATTGTACCAGGGTTTCTTGATAGGCTCAGGTCCCAAGTCTACTTCACAACAGAAAGCCGGGGCTTCTCTTCTACCCACTCTGAAGGGTTTTATGGCTTTTCCCTCGGGGATCTCTACCAGTGAGGCTAGAGTAGCTAGGGCATCTGTGAATCTGTTATTTTCCCTTGGCAAGTAGTGGAAAGTCACTTCTCTTAACTGTCCAGTCAACTCCTCCATACAGGCATGATACCGCTGAAGATTAGGGTCCACAGTCTTCCATTTGTTGGAGACCTGGTTGATGATCAGGGCTGAGTCTCTATAAACTTCAAGCTCCTTGACATTCCTTTCTAAGGCAGCTTCTAAACCAGTAATGAGGCTTCGTATTCGGCAACATTGTTCATGGCAGGGAAGTTCAACTTAAGGGCTATGGGCGTGTGCTCATCTTTTGGATCAACCAGTAGCATCCCTATGCCATTTCCTCTTTTGTTAGCAGCTCCGTCAAAGAATAGCTGCCATCGGCTTTCAGGCTCGACTACAAAGATCCCTTCATCTGGGAATTGGGGTTCAGGCCCACGATCCTCATTACTGGGGAAATTTGCCGAGATGGTCTGACAATGCTTGACCCTTGATGGCCTTTCTGGTCACGTAGTTGATGTCGTATTCAGCTAAAAAGAAGGACCATTTTGCTAAACGCATCGAGAGGGAAGGCTTGTCAAAGATGTACTTGATGGGGTCCATTTTCGAGACCAAGTTCACAGGGTGGGCTTGCATATAATGCTTCAGCTTACCGACTACCCAGACCGATCTGCACAAGTCTTTTCACATGGTGAGTAATTGAGTTCACTCCCTGCGGCTTCCGGTGACAAAGTAAATGGCATTTTCTACCCGAGAGTCTTTCTTTTCCTGAGCAAGCATAGCCCCAACTTCCGTATCAAGGATGCTAAAGGAGATAGAGCAGAAGAGGTTTCGTCTATGTGGGGGCATAGTACCGGAGGATGTACTAAGTACGCCTTGATCCGTCAAAGGCATCCTGGCATTCTTCGATCCATTCTTCTTCATGAGCTTGAAGATGGGCTCGCACATAGTGGTCAGCCCAGTTTGACAGCAAGAAGCTGATGCTATCTTGCTGCAGTTTGCCCATAAAGCTTTTGACTTACATGCGGGTTTGAGGTGGCCTCATGTCCATAATGGCTTTGATCTTTCGGGGGTTGACTTCGATACCTCGCTCCGTGACCATATACCCAAGCACTTTTCCCCTTGTCACTCCGAAGGTGCATTTAGCAGGGTTTAGTCTCATGGAATGTTATCTTAGCCTCTCAAAGAACTTTCGCAGGTCAATAAAGTGTTGCCCATCCTCGCCTTTGGAGTGGATTATCATCTCCTTGTTGATCATGTCATGAAAAAGCGCGGTCGCTACCCTTTGATAAGTAGCCCCGGCGTTCTTAAGCCCAAATGGCATTACTGTATAGCAGTAAGTTCCCCACGGTGTAGTGAAGGCTGTCTTTTCTTGGTCTTCTTTGGCCATCTTGATCTGGTTGTAGCCTGTAAAGCCATCAACGAAGGATTTGACTCCGTAGTTGGCAGTGGAGTCCACCAGGATGTCTATGTTTGGCAAGGGTAATCGTCTTTGGGGCTGGCCTTGTTCGGATCCCGGAAATCTACACGACGCACCTTCCCATTGGCCTTGGTTACAGTCACAATATTGGACAACCATGTCGGGTATTCGATGACTCTGATGAATCCTACCCGCATGATAGCTTCTCAATTTCTTCTTTGACCTGTAGAGACCACTCGGCTTAATTTTCTCGGTTTACGCTGCGGCTTAGCATCTGGTGCTAGAGGGATTACGTGCTCTACTATCAAACTGTCTAGCCCCGGCATATCCTTGTACGACCATGCAAAGACGTCCATGTATTCTCTGAGCAGATTAACCAGTCTGTCCCTTTCAACCCCCTGGAAGAAGCTTCCAATTTGTGTCTCTTTAGGTTCCTCGACAGTACCCAAGTTAACACTTATCAAAACCTCCTCGGCAGCTTGGGCCCGGTTTTCCTCTTTTTCTATAACCTGCTTAAAGATTTCTTTAATGTATTGTTTGTTTAGTGTGTTTGCATCTTGTTCAAATGATTCATTATTAACTGTTGTTAAGTTTTGAGTTAATTTATTATTTGTTAAGTTGGCAATAAGAGGATACTCAGAAAGATCTGTCATTTCATTCAAAGCAAGGGGAAAGATGACATTGATTACATGTTCATAATCCTCAGGCGTGAGGCCTTCGTATGACTCAGAGGACTGGAATTTGAAGATTCCTGACTCAACTGTATAGACGACAGGGTGTTTGACATGACTGGGTTGAGAAGGATGGGGTACCAATCCAAGCTCCGTGATCATTTGCTGTCGGCTGGCTATCGGCCCTGAGAATGTCTCCCAATTCTTCAACGGCATCTCTGTCTTAGTCACCAAAGTGCGGGGATCGAAAGGCTCTTCACCACCGTCTCCAATTACGGCAACTACTTCATCATCTGAGCTGAAGTCGATCAAATCAGGGATCTGTGCTTCTTCATTAAACAACTTTTGCAAACCCCATTCACTGTCTTCACTACTGGCAGCTTCTATCTGGCTGATCTTCGAAAGAGCTAACTCAAAGGTGGAGAAATCCATTACCCAGGATGAGAAGAGTGCTGACTTTTTGACACCGCTTGGGTTTCCTTTGAAGACATACTCGTTCTGAACAGTAGTGGTAGCTCCAGGAATGTCCGGCAAGTCGAGGAACATTCTCCGAACGAGATTTCTTGGTTTTCCCTAACTTTCTCAAGATTTTCCGGAAGGGTTCTCCTCGGGGAGGTACGGCGGTCACTTTCATCGTATTGGGTCCCACCTTTTGTGAAGTAATGGGTCGAGACAAGTCAGGGATGGAGATGGACCCCTTCACTTCGTTTTCTGAACTGTGCCTTTAGCTTTTCTGTCATCCCGAGAGTTCGGTTTGTATCCCAAGCCATATCTGGTGGTCTGTTCCTTTACATCAATAATAGCATTGCGACCCTGCAGTCTTTTGCCCAATCCAAGCCCCGGAAGATAACCCATTTTTCTCATCATTCTCATGGTCGGGGGAATTTTATCGGAGGTAGTAGTGAGGTCAGTGCAACACACTTGTGCTTTGGAAGAAGCTACAGAGAATCCGGTCAAGGCAAACCCTTCATCATCATGCTTAATTTCCAATATCGAAATACCTCCAGTGCTGGTTCCTTCCACCGTGACACTGTCTCCGTAAATAGTGGTGATAGTACCATCACTTGAAGTAAATTTGACGCATTGGTGCAGAGTAGAGGCTACCCCGTTTATCTGGTGGATCCAAGGGCATCCCAGCAGAGCGGTAAATGAGATCGAAATGTCAATCACTTGAAAGTCAACATCCATGACCTTTTTCCCGAACCACAACTTGAGAGTAGCAATCCCCAAAACTGATCGTGCAGTGGAGTCATAGGCCTTAATAGTCTGACTAGAAGGCTTCAAATCCGTGGGCTTCAGATCCAATAAGTCCATCATCTTTGCTGGCAGTACATTCATTACAGACCCTCCATCGACCAATACCCGTGGTAATCGGCGTTCTTCCAACTGGACTGTGATGTACAGAGGTTCGTTATGACTAGCCCCATACTTTGGCAGGTCCAAGTCAGTGAAGGTAATGATGTTTCCGTAATGGATGGTTCCAATCATCTGGACGACCTCATCTGGGGTGACATCTATGGGCACCATGGTCTTGGCCAAACTTTCTTCTAGATTCAGCTTATGAGGGTATGAAGAGGTTAACAGGGACCACAAGGAGATATTGGCACAGTACACTTCAACCGAGTCGGCATCGGATCCTCCTTGTCGAGTCCGGCTTTTTCGCTTCGGCTTATAAGGTCTTTTGTCTATTTTCGGCTCAAGACGGCATTTCTTTTATCACCCTTAGGTCGCTCAACACTCATCCGTCCGGACCGAGTCATCACATAGACATTAGACTTTTACGAATCATCATTCCCTCTTTGGAGGATTCGTCGGCTCTTTCAAAGTTAGAGGCGGGCTCTTGGCTTTGGCGTATGGCCAATTCTGGCGATTAATCGGTTAACAAAGACTACCGAGGCATAGGCGGCTTCCCGAATCGATCCCGGGTTAATGGCTTTACGGCCTTCTCGGGGTTTGGAATTCTTAAGCGACTTAGCGGCTGGCGATTTCGGCATCATCCTTTTCACTCGAGGCCTTGACAGTCTCATTCAGGCTTTTCAAGGTCAGCATGCAACAGGAATTATCATTCTCAGAGTCTGGAGGTTTGCTAATGGCTTCCTCACTTGGACCTAGCAACCTTTTCAGCAGAGTGGGATCATATTCCTCATCACTGTCAAGCATGTCCCTCCTTTCTCTAGGGGTCAGCCTTCTGACGGCATTTTTGACACTGGCCAAGTACTTTCTGATGTGGGAGATTCCATCATCGAGAAGGATTTCTACAGGGTCAAACCTCATGGCTGGTTCCTGTTCTTTACTGTCGGGAAGGTTTTCTGGGCTTTTCGGCTTCTGGGCTAACCACTCCTCTACTGTTCCTTCTAGCATTTTGACTGTGTCTTCCTCAGTATCACTACAGTAACTCTCGTGAGAACTCTCATCTTGACTCTGATGACCAATGAGGGCAAAAGCAGGTCGGGATACTTGGCGCCATATAAGGGGTATCTTGGACTCTTCCTCTGACTTGGGGATCACCAAGAAAACATCACTGTCATCATAGGACATGAAGGGGACCGGGGCCGCTTCGAACCTTAAGACTCTTTCCAGGGCATCCATACACTCTTCTTCAGACAAGGTCTCAGGGGTGACTCATAGCACTGCAACGGAGTCTACTCTTCCTGACGGGGGTTTGGCCTCAATGACGCTTATATGTTCTAGATCAACGGGTGGAGCCCACTTCCCTCTTTCAGCTAAAGCTTCGATCAAGTTCCTCCATTCACCGGCCAAGTCTTTGTAAGGAGTATTGAACTCTAGGATGTAGAATTCATATGCTGCCTCATCTGAGCTTGCATCCTTTTTCTCTTCCGAACCTTCACACAGGCTACAGACACACTTTGAAGTGATACCATCTTCCATTCCAGGTCCGTGGTTTTCTACTTCATCTTGCCCTCCAGGTTTCACTTCTGTCGACTCCAAGTTCATTCCTTCTACTGAATTGTCATCATCACTATAAATCCATCCATTCCTATTCTCATTTCCGACTGACTCTTCACTGCCACTGTCTGGGAGATAGGCAAATTCACAGGCGTTGACAAAGTTAGAAAGGTCAGGCTGGTACTGGAATTCCAAGGTAGGGAAATTTGGCTCAGGCTGAGAGGAGGGAAAGAGTCCCATAGGGTAATGCAGAGGCTGCGTTACGGGGATAGCTGTGGTGTTTGCTCTCTGTTGGTAGGGAACAAAGCTGGGTCTTATCTGAGGAGGAGAGGGTGTCGAGACCCTGATGGCTTGGGACATTGGGAAGGACTAGAATGGGACAGTCTTTGGCAATGGATCATATGTGGATGGAGGAGGACATTGGTTATAGGCTAACTCTTCTTCCCTAGTCATCTGGTTACCCAAACCACTACTATTCTCTGTCAAATCGGCCATTCTGACTCTTTGGACTGACAAAGCTGAGGATTCTGGCGAACTGTCTCAGAATTCTGCGCTAACAAGCCGCTGACCCGGTATTTTCACCCACTTCTTTCTCGCTGCGGGAAAGGGATAGGAGAGGTTTAGACTCAGGGTAGGTGTTTAGGCTGAAGGCTCAAGCAATATGCAAATTAAGAATCTTCCAGTTTACTTAAAACAGTGTCTTTTATTAATTTCTATTTGGTTGGAAAAGGGGTTCTGCCCTTCTTTTTCGCAACTACTCTAGATCCTGGATCAGTGGGTTCCGTCACTACGTCTATAAGCCCCTCGTATTCCACCTGTATTTCGACCTCCCAGGGTGGACAGCCCCGGGCGAGGGTCCTATAGGGCACGCGGATCCCACCGATTGAGAGAGAAGAACGCTCCTAATGGGTCTAGCGGGTCATAGGAACTTTTAACACACGAGCGATGCGGATTATAGTCAAGGTAATACCGGGAAAGTCTCATCTTTCAGCCTTAACGGAATTTCGGCAGAGTTTCGCTTGCGCGAATGACGTTTTGACTTTTCGGTAATGTCCTAGAAGATAATAGGCATGGGTCAGGCGGCAAAAGTCGGATGACACAGTGTCACATTGAACTTCGTTGCATACGTAGTGCGTGAGTCAAAATCGAAGTCAATGTCCGGTCAAGATCTTGCCAATTTATCCTTGTTGGAATTTTGGCAGAGCTTCGCTTGAGCGAAAGATCTTTGGATTATTGGCATGGACTCGATCTCGACTCTTACGCATTCCGTGCGGGTCAAGGTCAAAGTCAATGCCGGAGTCAAGATTCTACCAATTTTTCCTTGTCGGAATTTTGACAAAGTTTCGCTTGTGCGAAAGATCTTGACTTCCGTTATGAACTAAGGCTTGACCTTTACGGGGATATGCAACTGGGCTATATGACACGGACTAGACCAAAAACCAACCAAAAGTCACGGTCTTTTTGAAACGTGTGACACGGATTGTGCATTGGTCGACACTGGCTGCCATGGGGAGTTTGGGGTGATTCCGTGCGCGCCCGGGAGCATCGTAAGGCTGTCCGTGACTGCAACTAAAAAACCACCCCGGGTTTAAAGGGACGTGCGTGCAAAGTGTACAGGATATATAAGGTGCGCGTAGTGTGCGGCCTCCTAAAAATGTTCCTTTTTGAGTTAAAACAGAGTTTTTCTGAAATGTGTTTTAAATAAATGATTTTTTTTTTGGGATGGGGGAAAATGCAACAGATAAGGCACATAAATTTTCTGGGAGCCCCAGTCAGTCTTGGGACTGAATAGCCCCAAGCTGCCAAGGCTACCAGATTAACCTCAATTTGTCCTGGTGGAATTGCCACTGAGGCCGCCCGGTCAGAATCCAAGGAGGATTGAGCCGTATGGCTGCATGGATCAATTTTCCAGGTTCCACTCCTTTGCAATTTCAGGTTGCTTCCCGAACATTTCAGGCACCTTTCAGTAGGCTTCCTATTCAGAGTATGCACAATTCCCAAGATGCAAGATGCAATGCAATGCGAGGAAAGAAAGCAAGCACGATAATTGGAATCTGTGACGGGAGTCTAACCCGCTCAAAGGAAAAAAGCTTTCGTTTTAGTTTTTTTTTTTTCGAAAAGAGATACCGGTACGTGGGATTGTTAGACCACCATTTATCCCAAGCCCCGGGTTAGGAAGCGATACAGGAAGGTTAAATGGTTTCCACCTATATACCGGGTATCGTTTTTGTTTTGAAAATGAAAGCTTTTCTCCTTTGGAATGTCCCCAGCGGAGTCGCCAAACTGTGAATGTGTGCCCAAATTCTATTTTTTTTTTGTTTTAGTTTGGATTCACGCGAGTTTGAAAACATCCGGTTTAATTTGAAAAACGGAGTCGCCACGCCATTTTGATTTCCTCAAAACTTTGAAAAAAAGGATTTTAGGGTTCGGAGGTTAAGTTACCCCTTGGGAAGAACGGATCGTCGTTCACCCAAGGTGCCTTGCCGTAGCAAGTCTCCCTAGATTCCATTTTTCGTGCTTGCTTGTGTGCTTTCTTGTGTGCATGTGTTGAAAATAGGGGGGGAAATGTTCCAAGTTGTCTTTCGGACGTACAAACCATTTAGTTGGTTGTCGCTCGGGATTCCTTGGATTTTTATGTGTTCGGGACTTTGATCCCGTCCTCATCTTGGACTTGTGATCATCGCTATTTGACCTTGGGTCTTGCGTGATCGAGAGAAGGACTCTCTTTTATAGTCCAAAATGGGGTTCTTTAGAAAAGAGTGACCTTAGCCCATCGATCCTACACCTTGAGACGATTGAGCTTATATTGGAGCTATCATGCTCGTCTCAAGTGATAATCGGAGATATAGGTTCAAGGTTTATCTCTTTCTAAAGAGATTGTGGCACCTTTAATGGAAGAAACGATGTAAAGATAGGATCTTTACACCGGTCCGTTCCGAAGGTTGCATCAAGTACCAATTGGGGACTAGGGGAATGCATGTTTTATAATAAAAATGACATTTTTAATGAAAAGATAACATTTTTGGGGTGCAAAGGATGCTCTTTGATTTGCAAAGGATGCTTCTTATGTAAAGAAAGGATTTTTAATGCAAAGGATGCATTTTTATGTGGAAAAATAGTGTTTTATATGCAAAGGATGCATAAAGACTACATTTTGAAAGCAAAGGACGTTACTTTGATTATAAAGACATGATTTTTAGTGCAAAGGATGCATCTTTGTACATGAAAATGGGTTTTAGGTGCAAAGGATGCACCTTTATTGTAAAGACATGATTTTTATATGCAAAGGATGCATTTTTATTGTAAAAAAAGATTTTTAGGTGCAAAGGATGCATTTTTATGAGCAAATGATGCAATGGTAATGCAAAGATCACATTTTTATGAGCAAAGGATGCAATGGTAATGCAAATGATGCAAAGGGAGGGGGAAAATAATTTATATGCTCAAAGATAGGATCTTTAACAACAAATACCAAGTCCCAAGCAAGATATAGCAATATATGAATGCAAGGAGCAAGTATATCACATAAAGCAAGTGTAATGAAAGATAAGGGGGTGAGAGGTTACCAATGGTGGTGACCTCTTCTTCTTTGGAGCTTGCCTAGTGGATGGACCAACTTTGAAGGCTTCGAGGAGGGAGGTGGCTTCTTGGCACTCTCAGCTTCCTGAATTTCGTAGGGGTGTTTTTATAGAGTTTTGATGCTGGAAATTGGTATATGAAAATGGGTAGAGGAGGCCTCTATTTATAGGCAATCTGGATAGAGCAAATGAGGCCGTGCGGCTAGGAGTTCCCTCCTAATGCAGCCGTGCGGCATTATCCCTTGTGACTCAGCATGTTTCTAGAATCATGCAAGGTGGCACTTCTAGAAGGGTGCTCATATTAAGAAAAACGTGCTTTTTTAATTTAAAGCAGTCCCTTCATTCCTCGGAAGGTTCGGAACAGTTCCGAAATTGCTTCCGAACTTTAGGAAAGTCCGGGGAATTGCCGGAAACTTAACCGGAAGGCATGAGCCAGATTTGGGTACTTACAGTTGGATATGCCGGATCCTCTCCCATGGGCTTGATGAGTGAAGGGGAGTGTATATGTATGGTTTTTGGATGTTTTGGACAGGTTTGGGCAGGCTTTGAGCAAGTATTGGATTGCTGAGGAATTGCTACAGTTGCAGCTGCCCCTGGTTCTGATGGGACCTCCCATGTCGTCCGACACAGGACTTCATGGGACCTCCCTGTCGTCCGACATGGAGAGTCTGGGGGACAGGTTTCTTGATCAGCAAGCCCCAGCATTTATGAAAGGCAGACTCGTAAAAAGCACATTCCAGCAGTCACAGCTGACTTCAAACTGGTCTTCCACCCCAAAATCGACTCCAAGATTCGACCTTTGACCCGAAATGGAGCATTATAATGAGAGATCCAAGATCGGAGAGCACCAATTTCACTCTGATCTCATCAATCTAACCCGCCATCATCATAGCAACAATAGGAGGGTTATCGACCAACGATATGGGTTGAGATGCCTTTGGGCACTGAAGGAATGGGCGGTAGATTGGAATCTTCTCCGGGCCGCGTCTAGATACTGGGATCGTGAGAGGCACGTCTTTACCCTCTCGTATAATGACCTTACGCCCACTATTGAAGAGTTTCGGGCACTGACTGGGGGAGCTGAGATCAGAGATGCAGTCTTCCCACGAGATCCATGACCCTTGACCGAGCAGCTGGCCGATTTCTTGGGATTTCACATAGAGCAGGTATCTGATCTGATTCTCGACCTGTCTTTCATTGACCTGGCCCAGATAGCCCGGTTAGCTGTATCCTGTCCGGAGCTGTTTGACCTATCCACGGCCATGGACATTTTCATGCTGATTATGATCTCCATATACTGTTTCTGTGAGTATGACGGGGTATGCTCTGGTTTACTGTTAGGAGTTGTTAGGCAGATGCGGGGTCTTCGAGGTACCACATTGACTGAGATCTGACCCGGGCAGGGAGAGAGAGACATAGTACCCATTTTGGTGGCAGAGACATATCATGGGATGGACCGGCTGGCTGGAGGGTCATTATACATGGGACGTAGCAGCCCCAGTCTCTTATCATTGTGGCTCTTAGAACGGTTGGGACTTATTTCCCCACTACCCACAGGGCAGACTGCTATGCCCTGGGTTACACAGCAGAGGCGAGTGGCTCCGGAGGCTTCGCAGGAGAGCTAGCAGAGGCAATTGGCCAGGTATACCACCACGGACATTCAGTATTGAGTTCCCGGATGGAGGCTTGAGACCATGAGTGGCAGGCAGGATGACTCTGCTATCGTGAAGCTGCCGGGATTACACTTTTCATCATTTAGTGTCCCCTTACTTGTTTTAAGGCAGTATGGATACCCACAGCAGGCTATTGGCGGGTTCGGAGAGCAGATGGCCTGGGATACCGTTCCTCTTGACATGACTGATGGTGAGACTATCAGATTTTTTGCCAGGGCCTTTTCGGGAGCAGCTTTTCCCACTCACACATTGATACGGAAGACCCGGGGGATCACATATTTGTCCACCTTGTATCTCATTTGGTATGGGGAGCAGATGGGACCAGTTCAGTACACCATTGAGGCACATTGTCGAGGGACCCGAGAAGGAGACCAAACTAGCCGGGAGTTACGTGATGCTGAGGCGCTGACTGACCCAAACAACGTGACCGATGATCCGGCAGCAGATTTTGAGAGACTCGTAGAGAGGAGGGCCAAGATGAGATATGACCCTGCGGTTATGGCCCGGAGGACAGCTTTGAGAGAGGAGAGGACTGCCCAGGCGGCACTGAGAGCTGCCGAATTGGTTGACTCGCCGACTCGTATCTTTCCTGAGTCGGGATGACGGGAGATAGATCTGTTTGGGATATCTAAGCCAAAGACCTCCCGAGGACCGAGGAAGAGGAAGAAGAAGAATGCTAGTTTGGGAGTGGGAATGAGTGACTAGGATTAGATGACCGGTCATTGTATCCCTTATTGCCGACACAGACAGTCTAGATGTACTTTTTAAAAGATATTATTTCTGCTAATGTTAATGAGTCGAGAGTAGACCGTGCTTGAACTCATCAATGAATGTATTAATGTGATGAAAGTTGAAATTACTTTAGAACTTAATCAAGACACATCTTGGTAATCACAAAATACCACTGTTGACAGGATTTGGTGATTTTTATGTTTTTTAGACCGAACCGCGAACGGCTGCCTACGTTCCCCTTTTACAAAATGGACTAAGGGGCTCAGGTCTCCGTAGTTCGACCCAATTAATTTGTGTTTAAGAAAGGGATAGATAGAAGGGGGACAAGTGGTGCAACCCTGTTTTTTACCTAGACCGCCCATTTTTAGGGTTTTCAGTCTAGTTGGGTATATTCTTTAGCACCTAGCGCGCCCTTTGTTTTGCACGGACTGCCTTTTGAGAGGTTTTCAGTCTCGTCTGGGTACATTATTTTCGCGCTTTTATTATTTTATTTTTTTTCTTCTTTTTATTTCAGAGAGAGGGGAAGACTCGATTCAAATGTAATAGTGGCGCAATTTGTCGCCGTTCATCGGGTGCATGAAGGGATTACCATCCAAATCTGTCAACTTCATTGCTCCGCCAGAGAAGATCTCCTTCACCAAATACGGGCCCACCCAGACTGGCGCCCACTTGCCCAACGGACTGAATTGATTCGGCGGCTTCTCTTTTAAGACCAAATCACCCACCTTAATGTCACGGGGATGCACCTTCTTGTCAAAGGCCCTAGCCATGCACTTCTGATAAGCCCGGATGTGCTCCATTGCCTTGAGCCTTCGCTCATCTAGAAGAGCTAACTCGTCGTGTCGACTCTGAAGCCAGTCTATCTCATTGACTTCATTTTCAAGCAGAACCCGAAGAGAGGGTATCTCTAATTCAATGGGCAAGACGGCATTCATTCCATATGTCAAAGCGAATGGAGTTTCACCGGTGGCTGTTCTTACTGAAGTACGATAGCCCCATAGTGCTAAGTGAAGCTTCTCAGGCCAGTCCCGGCTCCTTTCGACCATTTTTTGGATGATCCTTTCCAGGTTCTTGTTCGCGGCCTCGACAGCACTATTGGTTTGAGGTCGATAAGGGGATGATTTGTGTCGCTTGATCCTGAACTCTGCGAGCAGTCTGTCGGCATTTCCCTCGAAGTATGAACCGTTGTCAGAAATAATCTCATTCGGAACTCCATACCGGCACAGAATGTTGTCTTTTATAAAATGGGCCACCTTTTTGGAGTTGAGGACCTTGTAGGATGCTGCTTCAACCCACTTGGTGAAATAATCGACAGCCACTAACACAAATTCATGCCCATTAATACCGGCAGGAGTTATTTTTCCAATAACATCGATTCCCCACGTTGCAAATGACCAAGGAGTGCTCATACAGTAGAGATCATGGGGAGGTATATGGTTGAGGTTGGAGAACCATTGACATTTGTCACAGGTCCGCACAAACTGAATACAGTCAGTCTCCATGGAGATCTAATAGTAGCCCATTCTGAGTATGCTGAACATCAGAGCTCGGGCGTTCATATGTGGCCCACATGCACCACCATGGACTTCCTCCATGACCTTTTTAGTTTTGGACCTGCTGATACAGAGCATAAGTGGTCCTCGGTGTCTTTTCTTCCACAAGTCATCTCCCAGAATAACATACTGTGTAGACAACCTCTTCAAAGCTTGCAAGCTTTTGGCGCAGAGACCCTCTTTCAGCCTACCGTCCTCCTCTGTCGGGAACGAGGCTTCGCCATGCTTAAGGTACTGAAAGATCTGGCTATACCACAAGTCATCAACCTTTTCCAGTTCAATCTGACAACAGTAGGCAGGGTTCTCGCGCCTCCCAACTCTGAATGGCTTTACTGACTTTCCCTCCGGAATCTCTACCAAAGAGGCTAAAGTGGCCAGGGCATCCGCGAACCTGTTCTTGTCCCGAGGTAGGTAATGGAACGTGACCTCCTTGAATTGGTTGATCAGATCCTCCATGTAAGCATAGTACATTTGCAAGTACTGGTCCACGGTTCTCCACTTATTGGACACCTGATTGATGATTAGCTGGGAGTCTCCATATACCTCCAACTCTTCGACATTTCGCTCCAAAGCTGCCTCGAGGCCGGCTATACAAGCTTCATATTCCGCGGCGTTGTTAGTAGCCGGGAAATTCAACTTGATAGCAATGGGGGTGTGCACATCCTTCGGATCAACCAACACCATACCGATACCATTGCCCCTCTTGTTGGCGGCACCATCAAAGAACAACTGCCAACGATTTGTACCTTCCACCATAAAAATTCCATCGTCTGGAGACTGGGGTTCGAGTCCACGCGCCTCTGAGCTCGGGAAATCTGCCAAATGATCTGACAGAGCTTGGCCTTTGATTGCCTTGCGGGTCACAAACTTGATATCAAATTCGGCTAAGAAGAATGACCACTTCGCAAGCCTTGATGACAGAGAAGACTTATCGAATAGGCATTTGATGGGGTCCATCTTTGACACCAAGTGTACTGTATGCGCCAACAGATAATGTCTCAATTTGCTGACCACCCATACCAAAGTTGCACAGGTTTTCTCTAAAGCTGAATAGTTCAACTCGCTGCCCTAAAGCTTCCGGCTAACGAAGTAGATGGCATTCTCCACTTTTGAATCTGGCTTTTCTTGTGCAAGCATGGCGCCGACAGCTGTATCTGTAACTGTCAAGTATAGCAGCAAAGGCTTGTCCTTATGAGGAGGACAGAAGATTGGGGGACGGACCAAGTAAGCCTTGATTTTCTCAAAGGCGATCTGACACTGCTCGTTCCATTCAACCTCCTGATTCTTCTTGAGTAGCTTAAAGATTGGCTCACAAATAGAGGTCAACTGGTGGATGAATCGGCTGATATATTGGAGACGGCCCATGAAAGCCTTCACCTCTGTGACTGTCTTTGGTGGCTTCATCTCCATGATAGCTTTAATCTTTCTCGGATCGGCTTTAATTCCTCGCTCCGTGACCATATATCCCAGAACTTTTCCTCGGACTACGCCAAAAGTACATTTTGCCGGGTTCAATCTCATGTCATGTTCCCGCAGCCGATTAAAGAACTTCCTCAAGTCGACCAAGTTTTGACCATCTGATCCCTTGGAATGGATAATCATATCATCAACATAGACCTTGATCTCCTTATGGATCATGTCATGAAAAAGTGCGATGGCCTTTCGGCGATAAGTGGCGCCGGCATTCTTCAGACCAAAGGGCATAACCGTATAGCAAAAGGTTCCCCAAGGGCTGGTGAAGGCAGTCTTTTCCTGATCTTCTTCAGCGACCTTAATCTGATTGTAACCCGCAAAGCCATCCACAAATGACTTGACTTCGTAACTGGCAGTAGTATCCACCAACAGATCAATATTGGGTAAGGGAAAATCGTCCTTCGGGCTAGCCTTGTTTAGGTCCCTGAAGTCTACACAAACCCTGACCTTGCCGTTCGACTTGGCCACCGTCACTATGTTGGCCAAACACCTTGGGTACTCGACCACTCTAATGAAACCCACTCTGAGCAGCTTCTCTATTTCTTCTTTGACCTGGAGAGACCATTCCGGCTTGATCCGTTGAAGCTTACGCAGCAGCCCGGCTTCGGGTCCAGGGGTATTCGGTGCTCAACAGTTGAAGTATCCAACCCGGGCATATCCTTGTAGGACCAGGCAAACACGTCCATGTATTCCTTGAGCAAATCAATGAGGGCTTCCCGCTCTTCCCCGGTGAAGAAACTGCCAATCTGTGTCTCTTTGGGCTCTTCAGTAGTTCCCAAATTCACTGTAGCCAATACCTCATCGGCAGCTTGGGCCCAATTGTTGTCTCGCTCAAAAACCTGCTTTATATTATCATTTAAAAAGTTTTCATCTAAAAAGTCTGTGTCCTCTTCAAATGAATCATTATTAACCACTTTTAAGTCATTAAGATTTGTTTTAGTTAACTTATCATTTGTTAAGGTGGCAATTAAGGGATATGCAGAAAGGTCAACCATTTCATTCAACGCAAAAGGGAAGACAGAGTCAAAGACACGGCGATGATCATCAGCCGTGAGAGTATCAGACCTATCTAGAGACTCGAACTCGATAACAAGAGACTCTGAGGACTGACTCAAGATTACGGGGATAGACTTAGACTCGAGACACACCGGGACGAGGGTCGGCCGAGCTTTTCAATCATAACTTCCCGGCTGGCGATTGGTCCCTTGAAGGAAGTCCAATTCCGGAGCGGCATCTCTGAAGTGCTGACGAAGGTGCGCGGATCAATCTCTTTGTCTCCACCAAACTCGATCACTGATACGTAATCATTCCCAGACAGAAGATCAACCGCAGGTACATAATCATCCCCGGTCAGAGGGTCAACCATACCAAAAGGATCCTTAGCAGCAGCCCCGGCAATCAGCAGTGCCTCTTCACATAAATCAATCAACGGTGCTTCAATCAGTGGATCAGCCCCGGTGGTTTCTGATAAATTTGCCTCCTCGAACAAGGCTGCAACATCTTCGCCTATATCGAACTCAGTAGCTTCACCCAATCATAGGCTCGACCATAGATAACTTTTTGAACTGATCACTGAAATCAGGATTTTCCCAAAAATGATACTGGCTCTCGAAAGTGGTAACAGCCCCTGGAATGTTAGGCTTGTTGATGATGAACTCTTTGACAGGATTGCTCCTCAAAGTAAGACCTTTCATCTTCTCGAGCTGGCCCTCGGGGCACACAAATCCATCACCCTTTTCTTTAACAAAGTACTTTTTCAAGGAGGGGTGGTAAGGACAGAGATTAGGTTTGACATAAGGCTTTCCAGCAGCACTAGCCTTTCTCTTTTCTGCGGCTTCAATTCTGTCGGCCTCTTTGTCTTTGGGGGTCTTCTCAACATATCCCAGACCTTCCCTGTTTTTCTTCGGCTTTAACTCCTCAAACTTGTGGGTACCTTGCTGACGTATACCCAGACCAAGCCCCGGAATGTAGTTCATATGCCTCATCATCACCATAACTGGAGGGATCTTATCAAAGGAAGTTGTTAGGTCAATCGTGCAGATCTGGGCTTTTGGGCTCTCGACCCTGAAACCGCTCAACATTAAGTTGGCTTCCTCATGCTTAATTTCCATTACTGGCTTCCCCTCATCATCGGTGCCCTCGATGGTAACACTATCTCCATAAATGATGGTCATCTCGCCGTCTTGGACGAACTTGACACATTGATGCAAGGTTGAAGCGACCCCTCCAATTTGGTGAAGCCACGGCCTGCCTAGCAAGGCAGAGAAACTGACAGGGATGTCTATCACCTGAAATTCAACTATCATGGGCTTTCTGCCGAACCACAGAGTCAGTGGTATCACACCCAAAACCTTCCTAGACGTGGAGTCGTACGCCTTTATAGTTTGATTGGATGGTTTTAAATCAGTGGCCTTGATGTCCAACAAACTCATCATTCTGGCAGGCAATACATTCATAGCTGAACCGTTGTCTACCATCACGTGGGGAAGCCGACGTCCATCTAGCTGAACGGTGATGTGCAATGACTCGTTGTGACCGGTTCCGAACTTTGGCAGATCCAATTCTGTAAAGGTGATTATATTTCCGTATTGGGCGGTACCTATCAATTGGCATGCCTCGTCAGGGGTGGAATTTACGGACACCATTGTCTTAGATAGGGCTTCCTCCAACTTCAACTTGTGAGGATAAGAAGAAGTTAAGAGAGACCAGAGAGAAATGTTGGCCTGGGTCCGCTTCAACTGTGCGAGAATTGGGTCGTCACCCGTCAAATCCTCTTCGATTACCCCTTTGGCATACGGGCCTTTACTAGCTCCAACTTCCGGAACAGACGCTTCCTTGTCTTTTCCTGATGATCCGGCAACATCAGTTCCCAACATTTTACCTGACCTGGTAAGCAAATTTACCTCAGCTTCTTGATCCTTGACATGATCCGCATTAGTCGCCTTTGACTCTGACCAGCTCAACGGAGGTCCCTGCGTAGCGTATGGCCAAGCCGCTTGTCGCAATTGATTAACCGTAATTGCCGAGCTTGAATTAGCGGAACACTTAATCTCTTCCCAAGTGAGGGGAGTGGATCGAGAATTGGGAGAAGTACTATTATACTGGACATCATTTGCTGACCTTGCTGCGGCTCGGACATCATCCCAAGACAACATATAGCAGAAATAAGCGTTCATTTCATCATCATCATTGGTTACATCATTTTTCATGGGCATGATTGCCTCAAGTTCATTCACAAATTCATGGAGACTAGCCTCGCCTACAACAAACTTACTCTCGTCACAGACTTCCTTACCAAATTCTATGACATTGACGAAATCGTTCTTCCCAAATTCGATCATGTTGACCCTGTTATTGTTGTTGGGAAGAGGGTTGGTGACGACGTATGGCTTCTCGATCTTGCATTGGTCGATCAAATCCTGAATGACCTTCCTGAGTGTGAAGCAGTTGTTGGTAGTATGACCCGAGTTCTGGTGGTAACGACATCTCAAGCTACGATCCAATCTCGGGGTGTTAGGAGTAGGGTAGTTCTCCAAAGGCTTGATCATTCATGTCCTCATCAAACCATCAAATACCTCTTCGAGTGGCATCCCCAAATCATCAAATTTCGGTCTCTGAGGCCATCCTCCAACGCGGCCGGGTGACTGATTCTTTTCCCCTTGAACGTAATTGATGGTGTTAGAGACAGCAGTTTCTTTGCCTTTCGAAGCAACAGGAGCAGAGCTTGAAACTCGATAGCGGGGCACTGGAGGATTACCAGGAACAGGAGTTGGAACGATGGAGTAGGTAGCATTCTCGCTTTCGGCCCCTGCACTCACCATTTCTCGCAGATTCGGGTAGTATCCCCGGCCAATGGCTTCCCTGACAGCTAGCTTAACACATGAAAGGAAGATGGACTTCTTGTCAGAGAGGGGAATTGGGTGAACCAACTCATTAAGCTTCTTGTTCCACCTTTTATAAAAGTCTGTCACGGACTTATCGTGCCTCTGGATGGTGCCGATCAAGTCACTACGAGTGGTGTACCACTCGACACTTCCTTTGTATTTGTCCAAAAAGGCATCACTGATCTGGGACCAAGTAGCCTCGCTTCCGTTTTTAGGCCTAGAAACCATCTCAAAGGAGAGTCATCGAGGGACAAGTGAAAGTAAAGGGCTAGCATCTCCTCGGTGGCCCCTTTGGCACCCATAGACATGATGTAGCTATTCATGTGAGTTTTAGGGCATGTGGAGCCTTCAAACTTAGTTATGGGGGGCATCTTGAAGTTCTTCGGGAGGGCTTTGGAGTCCTTGAGCTATACGGAGTTGACCATGCTGGACCCAAAAGTCATCTTATGCAATTGTTCTTTCACATACTTCAACTCTTCTTTCAAACTTGAAACCTCGGAAGGTGGGGGTTGCCCCACAGTTGGAGCTACCGTCGAAGATGGCACTGGAAATTCTGGCATGGATCTGATAGGCAAGGCAGTCGGAGGAAGACCAAAAGTGCTGGGCACGCTAACATTGCTGTCTACTAATCCAACCGAGCTGGGGATTCTTTTCCCGTACATGTCGTAACCATTAAATTGAACGTCGGGATTCCGGGGCCCAAATGGCACTAATGATTTCCAAACTGACCATGGGCAGGAGGCCTGATACTGATGCATGGAGCTGAATACGGGGTGGAACCATACAGATGTTGGGTGAGAGGTGAACAAACTGCAGGCTGGGGGAAGTTGCTTTGGAATTGGGGTTGCGGATACTGCGGGAGCTGATCCTGACAAATCTGGCTTCCTTACAGACGATACCCGCTCTGCTGCTGATTGGACTGATCATGAGGAGCAATAAACTGACCTCCGAAGGCTGGGTTGGAAGGCTGACCCGCGCTGTTATACGGACTTTGACCTTGAGCCCCAAACTGATTCTGAATATACCCAAACTGCTCTTGGCTGACACCACTAGGCTATTGACTCTGCCCAAACTAATTCTGGGGATAAAAGATAAACTGGTCCTGAGCACTATTCTTTGGGAAAGAGCTTGACTCGCCCCTCAGTCCGTATTGCCCGCCATAAGTAGACACTGGGATGGGGGGAGGTCTTGACACACTCCCATGAGTCGACATCAGAAAGGAGCTAGGCACTCCATAGGAGATTGGCGGGGGCACATTGTGAAAGCCTTGCCTTGGTGAGGACGGGGGAAAAAAACCAGTGCCGGTGATAGTAACATCTGGCTCCTCCCTAATTTCTTCATACGACCCATCGGGGCGACAGATTACGGCGACGCCTTGCATACGCATTAGCTCGACATAGCGAGCCCAACCGGCCTCCTCACGGGCAAGAGAGGCTTCGAGAGCGGCACGGAGAGAAACCTCTTGAGAGAAGTTGAAACCGGGGTGAGGGTTAACGAACGGACTTCCCGGGGGTGTCATATGAGGACCCATGCCATGACCACTGCTAGGAGAGGCATTCAAACCGACGTTTGGCCCCACATTTTGACCTTGATCTGGCCCTACACCTTGGTGACATTCGACTCAGCCGGATCAACACCCGCATTCGGACCCAAACCCAGAAGCTTGTGAATCTGCCATCTCTACGAGGCTAGCTGGAAACGAATCCTTGGCCCGGAGAAAGCGGATTAACCGACCACCGGAACTCGACCCAATACTTGCTCGGCGAAGGGGGAGAGAACTGTTTTAGGTAGGGGAGAGGATAGGCTTAGGACGGACTCATGCATATGCTCTTTTCCTCTTTTTTTGTTTTTTTTATTTAAAAGATTTAAATAAAAAATGATTTTTTTTATTAATCCTAGGAATGGTTGGAAAAGGGGGACACCTTCTTTTTCGCAGTCTACACTATTCCTGGACCAGTGGGTTCCATCACTACGTCTATAGACCCCCTGTATTCCACCTGTATTGCACCTCCGGGACGGACAATCCCGGCAGAGGTCCTATAGGGCACGTGGAACCCACCAATCGAAAGGGAGAACGGACCTATGGGCATACAAGTCAAAACAAGTCAAACTCAAGATTTTCAAAACCAAGTCCAAGTCAAAAACGTCTAGACTCAGGAGGAGAGAGGGTCAAAAGTACGTTTGAATGTACGGGACCGCAATTTGCAGGTAAAATCCTGGAAAAAAATCGGCATGACCTCTCCTCTTTTCGAGTCGAAAATTCGGCATTGCCTCTCATCGCTTCATGGCGAAATTTCGGCATAACCTCCCGTTAGCACGTGTCAAGAATTCGACATGGTCTCGCGTTAGCACATGTTTAAAACGCGTCATGACCTCTTGCAAAGCCAAGTCGATAAATCGACATGTACCTACGTCGAGACATGTCAAAGTTTTGACATGTACTCACGTTGAGTTATGTCATAACTTCGTCATGAAGAGGGAGAGTATGCCAAGATTTTGGAGACGAAGGTATGATTCGGACTTTGTGAGAAAACCTTGGAAACCGAGTTTGAAAAATGTTTTGAAAAGTATTTTGCCAAAAACCAACCGGTCACGGTAGAAAGTGTGTCACGGACAAGTGTTGGCTCCTACTCTATTGGCTAGGAGGACTTTAGGCGCTCAAACGTAGGCGAAACACGTCACCGTCCGCGATGCCGTCCGTACACTCCCGGGTTCTAACTCTATGTGCGGGTAGCGTGCGAGTAGTGTGAAGGTATATTCTAGAAAAATATATTTTTTTGTTTGTTTTTTTTTAAAAAAAAAAAAAGATTTTTTGTGTTTTTCAAATGCATTTTTATGAATATGCAAAAAGGAAAGACAAGAGATTGAGTCCAAAGCACGACAAAAGGGGACTGCCCCAAATGTCCAAAGATAACCAGCAGCTGTATTCCAGAATCATCCTGCATGTTCATCTGATCAGCTAGACCTGTTTCTGCACTGCCTCCTTATGTCGTCCGATGCAGGACTTCCCATGAAAGGGATGTCGTCCGACATGGGAGTGCTCACCAACAGGGCCAAGCAAACTGCAAAGGGGGAAGCCCCACCACCCCAAAATACCAGATACCAAAGCATATAAAGCATATAGGCACAGAATCACGGCAAGGCACGAAGGAGCACACATAATGACACAAATCACACACAAGGAGAATGAAGAAATCGTCCAAGTTGATTTAAAGAAAGTTAGACCCTCTTAAGAAAAACTTTTCCTTTTTCAAAAAAGAAAAATGATACCGGTACGTGGGATTGTCAAACCACATTTTATCCCAAGCCCCGGGTTAGGGAGCGATACAGGAAGGTTAATGGTTTCCACCTATATACCAAGTATCATTTTCAATTTTTTTTTCAAAAACAAAAGTTTTTCAATGTTCGTTCCCCAGCGGAGTCGCCACTGAATGAACGGCCTCCGAAAAATGAAGACAAAACAAACAACCAACCGTTTATATGTTTTGGTAAATCGTTTTTTTTTTTGTTGTTGTTTATCTTTTGAAATTTTGTGTTTTTTGGGAGTCGCCACGCCTTTTTAAAGGAAAACATTGAAAAACCTTTTTTAAAGAGAATTTGGGTTCGGGAGTCTGGTTACGTGTTGGAAAGAACTTTGGAGTTCACCCAACACGCTTCTTTCGAGACTTTCAATCAAACATTGGACAATTATGGACATTCAAAGTGTGTGCAATTTGTGTCAATCAAACAAGGCATGTAAAAGAAATGGATTTCATTAATGGTATTGAAACTGGAGTACAACTTGTGAGCCATGACATGGGGGCCACACCCTTTACAAATGATGACTTGCATTACAAGGCAAGAGCTAGGACAGTCTGCTCAGGAAGCTCGGATGTCGTCCGACACAGGACTTCCTCGGAGAGGGATGTCGGACGACAGGAAGCCTCCTGGTCAGATTGTCTCTTACACATCAAAGCTGCTCTGGAATTTGGGACAAGATTATTTTAACTAAGAAGAGACACTATTCAGGGTCTAAGCTTAGTTTGGGGTTGATTAGAGTGAGCAAAGTCAAGATTGACTTTTAATGATACGGATGTCATATGACATAGGACACCCGAGAATTTCCATGTTATATGACAAACCGCCTCCATCAATTTATTGCACCCAAACAGACCTTAGGCTCCCTAAGTAGTGTTAAATGAACTAAAACTATTATTTAAACATAGCTTTGAGTCACAAAGGGGACCGATCTGAATGGATCTGAAGTCCTTGAAAGCCAGATGGATTTCTGGGAGCTGTATGTCGTATGACACAGGATCCTTTGAGGGGTCCTGTGTCGTCCGACACCAGAGGCCTATTTCAGTGCCCTTCAGCCAGGCTGATCCCACCTTGTTCTCAATGCAAGACTAGGCTATATTATTGACTGAAAGCAGTAAAATAGTAATACTACGTGAGTATTATGGGAGGATCACATGGCTTTAATGGCCAAATGTGATAAATCACATATCTATGGCCATTATTATGTAGCCATCTCCTCCTAACTCTAAGGAAACTAGCCAATATGTAAACTTTAATGGTGCTAAGGCCACCAAATGTTCAGATCTGAGGTGGGGAGAAATGAATATGGAAGATTCACCTCTCCACCACCTTTATCATGCAAAATCCCAAATATTTCACATAATATCAAGGCAAGTAAGTATGCAAGATGATATAGATGAATATGCAAAGGTTAATCAGAGAGAGAGAGAGAGGGTTTAGTGGCTACCTATTGTAGTCCACAAGGTAAAATCACCAATAGTATGGTGTTTACCCCTTCAAAACACCAACAAAGGAAGGCTTTCTTTGGATCTTGGCTTGGATGTGTGTATGTATGAGGAGGGAGGTGAGTATGTGTGTGAGAGAGAGAGGATGAGACTCTATTTTGACAGAGTTTCCTTGCTTGCTAAGAGTCCCCCTTTTAAATGATCAGCCATGCACTTTATTTATAGGCAGGCTGATGGGACGTCCTATGTCATCCGACAGAAGGTTTCCACCGCCTTGGGAGAGTCCTATGTTGGACGAGAGCGTACATCTTTTTGCCAAGTTGGGCCGCAGGAATGGCAGGCCCAATGGATCAAGGCAGGGATGGATAATTGGGCTCAAAATTCATTTTAGCAAATAGATGAGCCCAAAAACCAAGGAAAGTGGACCCAAAAACACGAGTTCGGGTCGGGGTACTCACAGAAGCACCGGAAAATCTCATAGAACCACACCTACGACAAAAGCAGAAAAGGCTCAGTGCAAAAGAAAACGGAGAAATGACAAATTGCTAAATCAAAAACATCAATAAACTCATACCTCTAAAGCAAAATCAAAGCAGCCCAAAGAACTGGCCACGCCTCGGCTAAACCGGTCCAAAGAAAAATAAAGCTCGGCCAGGCCCGCCTCGCCCCAAGCTATCTCGCAAACCCTCTCCAAATCAACCAGACTCTCCAGCAGAGCAAAAGGAGCCGCAGTCGCGTGATTCGAGAACAGAGTCTCGGAGAGGGCAAACCACAGGAAGGAGCGTGCCAGCTGCTCCGCCGTCACCAGGCCGGTACCACGGCGATAGTCCCCGATATTGGCCAAAATCCGCATCTCTACATCGCTGTACAGCATGCCTAGGCCCCTGCGAGGAAGAGGCGCAAAGCCCAACAGCTCAGCCAGCACCCCATCGGATATCCTGTCCCTCCACCGCACTGGCCCTCCTTTGAAGGAAAGCCCAGTAATAGCTGCAAAGTCGGTGGGAGTCACCGTCACCTCGCCCCAGCTCAAATGGAAGGTGTGGGTGGTATCCCACCAATACTCGGACAAGCCCAGGAAGATGCTCTTGTTCTTCCTCGTATCAGAAATCCCGGCCAAGTTCTCCACGAACGCGCCCAAGCCGGAAGCAAAGACTAGCCTCTTAGGGCTCGGCCTGCCCTCCCTAGAGATGTCCGGCAACTGCTGCCACAACTCCACTACTGCCTCGAGCGACCCTCGAGACTTCATCTTTTTGGCTTTCCCAGACAAAAGCCCCTCATCCTACAGGTAAACACAGCAAAGGTACGTTATTCACAGTACTTAATGCAGAATACCAAAAGGAAACCAAAGCATAAAAAAAAAGAGTCCTTCCCAATACGGCACACAATTTTCACAAGTAACCCGTCACAAAACACGGCACGCATTGCACACAATTTTCACATGTAACCCGTCACAAAACACGGCATGCATTGCACATAATTTTCCCCATGTAGTCCGTCACAAAACACGGCACACATTTTCTCAATAGAGGGATTAAGCCCTACACGACACATTTTCAAAAATAACCCGTCACAAAACACGGCACACATTGCACATAAACTCCCCACAAAGTCCGTCACCAAAAACACGACACACACTGCATGACACATTTTCAAAAGAAAAGTCCGTCCCTACACGGCACATACTTTCAGACAAAACCCGTCACAAAACACGGCACATGTCACATTTTTCACAAAATTTGTCCCTACATGGCAATTTTTCTCAAAATGTACACACAGCAATAGCATAAGGTACAAAACATCAAAGCATGAATTTCAAAGAGAGGCACTTTATTTTTACAAATAAGAGCTAATCTACACATTTTTGCACAAAAATCACATACTCACAATTTTTACATGCTCAATTTCAACAATTCATCACGAATTTCACAAAAAGCATGGCAAATAACAAAATCCCCAAATATGCGAAAAACTAAAACCTAGTTCTAGCATACAACAATTCAAGCAAGGAATCAAGACGAAATTGATTTCTTACCTCCCCGACGTTCCTAGCTCGCCTATTGTGCACCTCCGGATTCGGATACAACATATCCGGGTTCCTCGATGAAGGCACAAAGGAAGTGCAATTCCTTTGAAGATCCGACCTTTGCTCAATCGCCTCTTGGCTCCGTTGACGACGACCTCTCCTTGCTCTTTCCGCCATTGACAAGCAATTCAAGCTAAATGTGGAAGATTTTCTAAGGATTTTGGAACAAAAATGGAGTTTTCTCCTTCTCTCTCTGGTTTTCACGAAGCTGGAAGAAGAAAATGAAGGGTTGCCTCGGTTCTACAACTGGTCAAAACATGGGGAAATTAAAAAGCCACAATGGTCCGTACGGACCTCTTTGCAGAGGGAGAAGATCCGTACGGACCTTCTTGCAATATGAGGCCAAATTACTTCTTTGCCCTTATAATCTTTGCCCCTGGCTGTCCAAAGGCCTATTTCAGCAGATTCAATGCAGTTTGGTCCTCAACCCAACAATACCAACACCGGCCGTCATCGTAAGTCTGGATTTCGCCCACTAAACGGCAATGCAGACACTGGCCGTCATCGTAAGTCCAGATTTTGCCCACTAAACGGCAACGCAAACACCGGCCGTAATCGTAAGCCCGGACCTCGCCCACTAAACGGTAAAACAAGCGAAAAAGGAGCCAGCACCTCCAAGCACAAATCCCAAGGCACAAAACGCCTCCAAAATGCCAAATGGTGAATCAACTATCGGACATCAAAGTAAGCCCGAAGTCACCTTCTCAGCGGAAAAAGCCCCTACAAGGCCACATATCCCCAGCAGATGAACACCGGCAGTCATCGTAAGTCCAACCTTTCCCCAGCGGACAAAACACGAGGCATTCACGCCTCTCACAATCGAAGCACAAGGCAGTCACACCTCCGCAAACCGCAGTCCGGGAGACTGCATAAATCAGCCACATCACTATCTCTAGCCCGGAAAGCTTTAAACCACTCGATTCGGAAAATCGTCAAATTTCCATCTCAGGACGCCACCACGTCCTCACAGTCGACCTCGGCGGTCACCTCACACTTCAGGGCACCACCACGCCCGCATACACTCACGATTACACGACCTCTGAACTACAATCAGGCTTGATTCCCGCTAGGGATACGTAGGAATCCTATCATAGGGTCCAGCCAGCCGACCTATACGGTCACCCAGGACGCCACCACGTCCTTACCACCGAACTATACGATCACCCAGGACGCCACCATGTCCTTACCAGCCGACCTATACGGTCACCCAGGACGCCACCACGTCCTTACCATCGACCTATACGGTCACCTAGGACGCCACCACGTCCTTACAACCGTCTTATACGGTCACCCAGGATGCCACCACGTCCTTACAACCGACCTATACGGTCACCCAGGACGCCACCACGTCCTTACCATCGACCTATACGGTTACCCAGGACGCCACCTATACGGTCACCCAGGACGCCACCACGTCCTTACCATCGACCTATACGGTCACCCAGGACGCCACCACGTCCTTACCATCGACCTATACGGTCACCCAAGACGCCACCACGTCCTTACCATCGACCTATACGGTCACCCAAGACGCCACCATGTCCTTACCATCGACCTATACGGTCACCCAGGACGCCACCACGTCCTTACCATCGACCTATACGGTCACCCACAGGATACCATCACATCCACACACAGAGTCTCAGTCAGAAGACATCTCACGTCCTCTTACACAACAACACTCACCCCACACACGAACTACGATCAGGCTTGATTCCAGCTAGGGATACGTAGGAATCCTATCACAGGGTCCAGCCAACTGACCTAAACGGTCACACAACAGGACACCGCCATGTCCTCACGCACCGACCTACACAGTCACTTCCTCGCCCAGCACGCGATCCAGATCAGGACCCTTATCTTATCGACAACCCCACTTCCTTCGTAAGTGAAGTCGTCGAGGGGCTTCTGTAAGTACCCCAATCTGGATCACCCTCTTCCGAGCACCCGTGAAACACCGCAAACTCACACAAACGCAGTCTCAAATACCCATGACCCTCAAAAACCACAAAATCACCAACCAAAACAAGGGAGGGGCCTTTCTGGAACAAAAAGGGATAAAAGGACCTTTGAAGAATTATGTAAAAATACAGAATTGGTCCGTATGGACCTCTTTATTGCCATGATTACTGAATCCTCTTAAAGTCCAAGATATTCCCTCAAATCCCGGAAGGCATCATTACTCAGCTTCATGGGTGGTCCGTACGGACCTTTATGCATGCAAGTTGGTCCGTACGGACCTTCTTGCTACCAGACACCATCATTGCTGAATCTTCTTAAAGTCTACTTATTCCCTCAAATCGAGGAAAACCAAAACCTTGGATTACCTGGAAGGTCCGTACGGACCTTCTTGCACAAAATCCATGGCTATAAATAGAGGGCTCCCCCTCCCTCATTTTACACATCTCCATCTTCTCTCCTCTCCCCTCAGCCTTCAGGCACCTCTAAGTCCTCTTGAGGCAATCCCGACCCCTTTCGAATCCTTCCGAGGCCTTTCGAGCTCCCTTGTGGTGCTCCGAAGCCTCTCCGAGTGCTCCCGCGAAGCTCTCACGCTGCCCCGAGGCACTCTCGAGGTACTCTTAGGCCCCTCGTGGTACTCCGAGGCCTTGCCTGGTCTTTCCCGAGGCGTCCCGGCTCTTTCCGAGTCAAACCGGCAACTCGGACGCACGCCGAACCTCTGCCCGAGTGATCCCTGCGATCCCAACGCACGCCGAACCTCTGCCCGAGTGATCCCTGCGATCCCAACGCACGCCGAACCTCTGCCCGAGTGATCCCTGTGATCCCGACGCACGCCGAAACTCTGTCCGCAGACAACCGGCTCATCCCAAAGCACTATTTCATCCTCAAACACTATTCCCCAGTGGAAGACAGACACGAACCAACATTGGTAAGGCTTCCTTCCTACACTATTTCAATACATTTTAATAAAGCAGTGTACAATGTAGACATCCGATAAAGCATGCATTTTTAAAAGCACATACACACACACACACAACAGTTAAAGAATAAGGGGTACCGAAAGACTCGTTTTTACGAGGCGACTCGGGTGAGCTCTAATATTCTAATATTCTCTTCCTGAGGAGTCATCAGACCTCCGAACCTAAAATCTCATCACACAAAAACAGTTTATTTTTAAACCGATGCCCATTTTCAATGTTTTGGGCTTAATAAAAACGGCATGGCGACTCTACAAAGCAAACACACAGCGAGACACCTCCAACGCAAAACGGAATAAAGCCAGATGCTGGGGCGCAATTGCGCTGCCTCTCGGATCCGGGCAACTTCCAAAAAGCAACGCAATGCGAGATGCCAGGGCTCCGCGCGCGAGCCGGATCCGGGTAATTTCAGGCGCCACACGCCCTCGAAAGTTTCAAGTAATCTCGGTCTGAGGCGCCACACGCCCTCGAAAGTTCAAGAAATCTTGGTCTGAGGCGCCACACGCCCTCGAAAGTTTCAGTAATCTTGGTCTGAGGCGCCACACGCCCTCAAAAGTTTCAGCACATTCGGTCTGAGGCGCCACACGCCCTCAAAAGTTTCAGCACATTTGGTCTGAGGCGCCACACGCCCTCAAAAGTTTCAACAATTCGGCCAAAGGTGCCACCACGCCCTCATTACCTCAGGTTTAGACGCCTTCAAATAGTCTCCCTCAGGTTCAGATGCCTCACAACAGTCTCCATTCAGGTTCAGATGCCTCACAATGGTCCCACTTAGGTTCAGACACCTCACAACAAGCCTCCATTCGAGTTCGTATGCCTCACAATGGTCCCACTTAGGTTCGTACGCCTCAACAGCCTCCATTCAGTTCGATACCTCATAATGGTCCCACTTAGGTTCGGACGCCTCACAACAAGTCTCCATTCAGTTCGATGCCTCACAATGGTCCCACTTAGGTTCGTAGGCCTCACAATGGGGCCTCCATTCAGGTTCAGATGCCTCACAATGGTCCCACTTAGGTTCAGACGCCTCACAACAGTCTCCATTCAGGTTCAGATGCCTCACAATGGTCCCACTTAGGTTCAGACGCCTCACAACAGTCTCCATTCAGGTTCAGATACCTCACAATGGTCCCACTTAGGTTCAGACGCCTCACAACCGTCTCCATTCAGGTTCAGATGCCTCACAATGGTCCCACTTAGGTTCAGATGCCTCACAACAGTCTCCATTCAGGTTCAGATGCCTCACAATGGTCCCACTTAGGTTCAGACGCCTCACAACAGTCTCGCTTAGGTCAAGGTCCCCACGTGCGGCCCCTTGCACCTACGAACTACGAACGGCTTGATTCTCGCTCGGGATACGTAGGAATCCTTTCGCTAAGGGTCTAGCCAGCTGACCGCCCAGGTCTTTCAAAGTAAGGCATCCCATGATTTGGATCCTTATCTTTTTCAACGACCCCACTTCCTCCGGAAATGACGTCGCTGAGGGGCTAACTGTAAGTACCCAAATCTGGATCGCCAAAATCCATTAAAAGTTAACTGGAATCCGTTAACTGGCCCGCTCCAGGTTAATCGAAACCCGTTAAGCTCCCCGTTCTCAAGCCCACTAGATGTCTCGAGAATGCCCCTTGCATCCCAACGTCAAAGCGTACTCAACACACGCCGTCGCATGTAAAAGTACAACTTCTCCTGAAAAACGCACTTTCCGGCACTTTCCGGGGGCGTTTCGGACATTTTCCGGACAGTTATTTAAAAAATGGACAAAACCGGGGATAATGGCACAAAAATCCATAACCTGGTGAGTCACAGGACATGTGGCACGCATGCCACAACTCCCTTGTCAACCTCAATCACATTTCAGCGTGAAAAGACTAAAATACCCCTGGTATGCAGTCCTAGTCCGTCCGGACTCTTTTGCAGATAATCCAGAATTGCCAGCAAGTCCCTCCAATTTCCAAAGTTTCACAGAAACCCCTGGAATTCAGCCTAAGTCCGTCCGGACTCTTTTGCAAATTTCAAAATACAGAGGGCTGTCAACGTTTTAACAACAACAAAAATTTACTCCAAATTCACCACAGCCACGGCTCAAACCCTTTTCACCCTCTCCCGAGCCCCCGTTGTGCCTCGATTCGCGTGAAAACTTCGTATTTCGACCAAATCAAGCCCAACACCCTTGAAACACCATTTTAAACACCTTTTTGTATCCCGTATATGCCTCCCGAGTCAAAAGAGTCAACCCCTAGCCATAGGTAACAGTCTCACTCCCTAAACTCTCGCTCCATCTCGATTTACGCGCCAGTCGCCACAACCATTTCGGATGAACGTTGTTGAAATGTAGACGTCACCATCTAACGGGGTCCGATACGTTTTAGCCCCTAGATCCTCTTCTCTTCCCGTAAGAGAAGTAATCTCGGGTTAAAACGGCGTTCCGGCCCCGTTCCGTTACTTTTACGTCATTTACAATTCCGGATCGTTTGATCCGTTGATCATCATTTACTTTACGCAAATTTACAATTCCGAGCCGTTTGGTTCGTCGATCGTACCTTTAAATTCCGGATCGTTTGATTCCGTTGACACCGCATTTTAAATACTGTCATTTACAAGTTTGAGCCGTTTGGCTCGTGATAGTATTTAATTATCAAAGTCCGAGTCGCAAAATGACTCGTCGATAGCATATATCATTTAATACGTTTTTCCCGTAAAATCGTTAATAATGAAATGCCCAGTTCAAAACCGGAGTTCGACATTCGAACTCTCTTTTCAAAAAACGCGCAAAGTGACGTTTGGCATCCAAACGATCGTCTTTAAAACTCAAAACCCGACATTTGTCACTCAAATCTCATTTAATACGTTTTTTCCGTAAAATCGTTATCAATGAAATGCCCGGTTCAAAATCGGAGTTCTTCTCTTTTTCAAAAAACGCGCGAAATGACGTTTGGCATCCAAACGATCATCTTCAAACTCAAAAAACCCGACGTTTTACATTCAAACGCTCTTTTCTTAAAAAGTCAACATTTGACAATTAAAAGATCAAAATCAGCATTCGCGTCACTTTTCCTAAAAAACTCCAAAACCGATGTTTGTCATTCAAACGCTCGCCTTTTCAAACAGAATCACAAAAATCAACGTTTGACATTCAAACCAAGATTAAGCTTGTCATTCAAGCCCCCACTTTCAAAATACAAACACACACACACACACATTTTCGAGAAAGGTAGAAAGACTCGTCATACGAGGCGTTTCGGGTGATCTCAAAATACTCTTCCCGAAACATAACGTGACCTCCGAACCTAACAATCTCTGGTACTCAAAAAGCCTTTTTCTCGTTTTTGCTACCAATAAAAATGACACCCCTTTTCAAAGCTTTTTCCTAAGTTTTTGCTACCAATAAAAATGACACCATTCTTCACTAAAGCCATTTTTCAACGTTTGGGCTCAAAATACAAAATCGCGTGGCAACTCCTCTCCTTCCCGAAAGCAATGTCTCAAACACCAACCCCGTGAAAGACAACCGCCTTTTCGCTCGTGCGAAATTCGGGTAATTTCAAAACCCCATCAAACCCAATTCGGATTTGGATCATAGCAAGTATTGCCGATATCATCAGTATCCTGGCCATGTCACCAATAATTGCACTCCTTTGAAAGTGCTCATCCAAAAGTTTGTTGATGAGGGAAAGATTGAGAAGGCTCGTCCCAATGTTGTCACCAATTCTTTTCCGTGATATCAGCAGAAGCCAGGAAGCCCTTCCATCCAATGTTGAAGAAGTCAATCAGTCATCGTAGGGTCTAGAATGTCTTTCATTTTAGTAGTAAATGACTCTATTGGGGTTTGAGTCGGGTATGTCCATGTTATGAGTTTTTCAGTAATAAAAGTCTTTATTTCTTTTCTTGCTAGACTCGAGACATCACTTGCACACCCGCATTACACTTAATTGAAATGGTTTTATTCTAAATGATCGCTTGTGCTGCTCAATCAAAAATGCATTGAAATGATTAATATTTAATTTAATCGGAGTGAGAAAATCAACTGATATCTTTCTCAAATTTGGGCTCATTATTTCCCCACCTCGCATCCCATATGCTCTGATCTCTTTCATCATCTTCAATGTTCCGTTGCTCAAATGAATTTGCATGAATTTCTCTCAAGTAAGCTTAAGCAAGCAATAAAGCCTTAATTTCGCTTAAGTCATCCGGTAGGGATTGCAGCTGAAACCTTTCACCCATAGGAAAGCCATTACCTCACCCTCACTAAACAATACCCCTTCATTTCAAGATCGGCATATTTTGAAACCCCGTTTAGCCATCCCAAAAAGAAAGAGGGATTATCTTTGAGGCTCCCATGATTCAAAGGAAGATTGACCGCCATCAAGCTCAAGAATGACGGAATGCAGTGATCCACTCTAGGGACTAGCTGAAGTTCTCTCTCAAAAAAATAAAATTGGAAAGGAAAAGAAAAAAAAAAGCGAGAGAGAGGAATAAAAAAAGGAGAGCTTAGCCCCTAGCAATTTTCTCAAAAGCAAAAGTTAAAAGATCTGGTTGTTCATTCAAAGGGAGTCTTAAAGCAAAAGACAACATGGATGTCCCCTCACCATTACCTTCAAACCAATCCCAAGTCATCCTCTCTCTTTTAGAGGACATTTCCATTGCCCTTGCCTTTGGCCAAAGTCAAAATTTGACCTCTCATTCTTAGAGACATCGAAGAGACAATCAATTTTTTCACCATAGAAATCCTAAACACACCCCCAAAAGCCAACCTCTCATCTTTAGAGGTTCAGTCAGTAAAAAACCCAGCCGACCTCTCATCTTAAGAGGTCATGATGTTCCAAATCACCCGATGGCCGATCAAAACCCTGAAACCCAGCTACAATTCCTACCGGATAGTAGTTTCATTCCATTTTCATCGAGATCTAAATCAAATTAATGCTTCGTTGCTTGCTTAAGTTGGAATCTAATCCATCTCGGCTCAAGATCATCAATCAAAAGTTATGCAAATTCAAATACAATTCGTTTAACATTCCGTGTGAGCATATGTCACTTCTTCTCCGCAGACACTTCCCGTGGATGCCCCACTGGTGCTTCACATTCATATCTTTTATTGACACTCCAAGGAGACATGTTCTTCAACTCTCCAATTCTCAAAATCCTCAAAGGTTCTCAAAATCTCGAATCTCCACTTTCTGTCTCTTCTCGATCGGGACTTGCCCGAACTACGATGACCTGAGCTCCTCCCAAGGAGGGGAACGTAGGCAACCAGAAATGGTTCGGTCACAAACACAAATACTTTCAAATCTCAGAAAATCCGATCTCATCAAGGGCCATCCCTATACACAAATTCGCTTCCACCTCACCAAATTCGATCCCGATATCAGTTGGTTTTCTCCTTGTGATTGATCAAAATATTTGTTCATATCAAGTTTAGTAGTTGAATAACCCGAACATCGATAAAGGGTTTTAAGCAGCCTTGTGATTATCATGAATAAGACAAGTTTTCAAATGTCTCGACAAGTCTTCTTTTTCTACATCATAGGAAAATAGAGCCAAACACTGTCTTTCGGTCGGCAGGGGCTTCCATACACTTCTCCACACCTTGTGATGCTTATACTCTCTCAAAAGAGTCAAACCCAAAGCGAGTGTGTTACGCAAAATCGGGATTCATTCCCATTTTTCAAAAGAAGTGCCCCTGCACATATACATTTCCGAGTCTTATTCAATGACTGATTGACTGAAGTTTGAAAGATAATCGCCTCCTTGGCCACGTGATGTTTCTATCTGCAATGGGGCTGCATTGGAATTCTGTCAAAACTGGGTCTGCACTAGACTTAGTCCACGGCTCATTCGGAAGTCTGCTTCATGAATTCACAAATACCACGGGGATTTCATCAAAACAGGGGCTGCCCTAGATCCAGCTCACAAAAATTCCTTCATATCGGGGCTTTGTCAGGCAGGAAAAGGATCGTATGTACATGGGATCCTCTGTGCAGATTATGGGGCTTGCTTTACAGTTTTGGTCTTCGGTGTTAGCTTTGTACTTGAGGTTTACTTCGTGCGGGGCTGCTGAAATTATTGCCTTGGGGAAAGGTTTTGCTTTGGATTTGAATTGGAAACCTGGCTACTTATATCACGCGACAGAGCTTACACCTGATGTCCTGAGTCGTGCGACACCATTGGTCCAACATCAGACATTAGCAACCTGCATTCAGTTCTTACAAGGGCACTCCCCGACTTGTCCAATGCTGCAGCCATCAGCCACCACTTCGCAAACAACATGGGAGAGGGTTCATTCATCCCATATACACATTTACCTCATACATACACAATTAAACCATCATTCCATACACATACACATACACATACACATACACATACACAAACCATGTAAACCATATATACACAACCATAACCATTACCTCATCCATTCTCATTTTCCAAAAAAAGATGGACTCGTGCAAATAACAAAAGCTAATAATATATATATACTAAGCTAATAGGCAATCAAGTTCAAATCTAATGCAAAGTAATGCATAGAAATTAGTCTAGACAAAAAGTGTTTGTTTTCTATGAGGTACAATAATCAAAAAGTCACAATCGGATCCAAGGTGCTACTCCGAATCATCCTCCTCCGAATCATCATCCTCCGAGCTATCATTGTCATCCTCCTCGCTATCTCCTCCCTCTTCATCATCCTCCTTGGCCAGTACATGATCCGAATCATTAGTAGGAGGCCGGTAAATTACAGGGTCCGCACGATAAAACTCATAAGTGGCAGGAATAGCAAGAGACTCGAGATCATGCGGATCAACAGGGATATCACTGTCACTCTCATACTCTGAGCTGGAAGAACCGGAAGAAGTATATGATGCATTCTTGGTCCGGGGTTTCTTCTGTCCGCTCATATCCATGCCAACTCGAGCCCTCTTCCTCTCAGGCAAGCTAGGAGTGGAATCATCATCATCTGAAATTTGGGATATGCACCGCTCTTTCCAGAAACGGGCACTCCTCTGCAGCTGCTCAATCATGTCCAGAGCTCCCGTGTAATATCGAGCAAAGCTCCTATAAGCCTCAGCTGAGACATGATATAATCAAACAAAGGAAGAATCAAGAGGCCAGTTGTGACAATAATAAGGGATACTAACAGTTTCAAGCACTAGAGAAGAAAAGATAGCACTCACAGATCTGGAGCCCTCAGGAAGCTGGAAGTGAGGACGAATCCGGCTCGTGTCGAGGGGAGCTCGCCTCATGTGATCGCCATCCCAAAAGTTAACATACGGAGGAGGTAAAGGTGGTCTCGCCACAAATCCAGATGAAGAGCCTGCACCCTGAGCACCACGCCTCGCCATCACATGCGGTGACCGTAACCTCTCTCTGACATACACATCATAGTTTCCTCCCTCCTCAACATGATTATATGCACCATCACCCTGGATCAGAGTAGCCAAATCCTCCAGCTTCCTGGGAAACCATATGTCCTTCGGAGGATCAACCGAAACCTGAGCAACCCTGTCTGGACCATGCTGCCTGTAAAATATCTCCCCCAGATACAAAGCATCCCCGGACAATCCTACCAATAGCTTGCGACACTCTGTCTGGTGAGTGGCATAGCCCAAATCCTGATCACCATATCTGTCAGTCCAAGGGAATAAACTCAAGCTCTGAGGAGTCCCTCTCAAGCACAGCAGTGTGTCCTGATATGAAGCTGTCACTCTGCCTCTCGATTCAGCTGTGCGGATCTTCTTCCTCGCATCCTTCACCCACCGCCTCAGAGCAGGAAAAGTGGTGGCAGGGAATTCATCCTGGATCTGTCAGGCATAACAGTCGAAAATCTTATAAGCCCAGGCCTGAAAGAAAAGATCAAAACAAGTGAGATAATGGTAATGAATGACAGAGGGAAGTATGCCGAAGAAAAGAAGTCAATATGGAAAGTACCTCAAACGCCATGTGACAGCAGTTAAAGGTCATCGCCTTCATCCTGCTAATATCATCAAGAGCCAAATACATCCCAGCTAGGCTAGTCTCACCCCAAGACAGGGTCCCTACAACGTCCCAGGTCCTCAAAAGCTCCAGCAAAGAAATCAAGGCAATAGACGCACTGTTGACAAACAGCATGTCAGACATGCCAACCCATACAAAGGCCCGTGCTAACCTCTCGGCTCTCAGCCGGCTCTCCTCAGAATCATTAAAGACCGCGGGATAGTCTCTGCTCTGCTCCCCGATCTAACTGTGAAGCTCACCTAGCTCGTATCCATTCCCCTTCTTGTCCTGGGGAACGAAACCAAGTAATCCCATGAAATCAATATCAGTGAGAGGCTGGAGGTCAGCAGCAAGAGCGGGCTCATCAAGATAAAGGGGCTCAGCAGTGAATGGCAATCCTGTGATAGCTGTAAAATCATACGACGTGACTGTTGCCTCACCCCAGGAGAAATGGAATGAATGAGTGGTCTCCCACCAGAACTCCCTGAACGCCCTCATCAACTCTACGCTCCTCTGAGTATCTCCAATGGCTTTCGCCATCTCAAAAAACTGCCCCAAACCAGTAATGTAAATTATGCCCTTGGGCGAGTGTATCAGCTCCTGGCTACCTGGTAAGCTATCCCACAGCCTGCCAATCACCTCTGGAGAGCCCCGGGTGCGCAATCCATGCAGGTAAACACAGCGCATGTATGAATATCTCATTTTCTCCTTAAAAGCATGTCAATCAATGTTCATCATACTTCATTATTCTTTCATATTTGTCCAATTTGCCTAAAAATGGTCATTTTCCTTCGAATCTATTTTACCCTTTTTCAAATAAAAGTAGGTTAAAGCATGTAATGTAGAATGTGCATTTATCATCTTTTCCTAGATCAATTCATGCAGTTAGTTCATTATTTCACATGCAAGTTCAGATCTTTGTTAAACCCTTTTGGCATAAAAATTCAATTTCAAATTAATTTCATCCCAATAAAAAGGGTTACAGACAGAAAATACCGTGGATTTCTTCTCGGCAGTAGAAGTGTGTTCTTTAAGCTGGGGATAAAATTCTCCCCTCAAAGCTTGCGGGATGAACAGCTGTTGATTTCGTTGAACCCCCTTTCGCCGAGCAGCCAACTCGACATGTTGTGGAGCTTTCTTCGTCGGGCGCATCCTAGGAGGCATTGTTTCAAGACAAATCCAAATCAAACTCTTGATTTCTCTTGATTTCGTGCGTATCGTCCTTCTTCTCTCAGGCTCCGTTTGTCTCCCTCTCAATGTTGTGGCTTTCAAATGACGACTGTTCAACGTTTTAAAAGGGCTGTTCACCTGGTTTAATACGTCGTGCGACATGAAGTGTTCTATGGCCAATTTTCTAAAAACACCCCTGTGGTTTGCTGTTTTTAATTCTGACCCTTGTGGCATATTTTACAATTCCCCCCCCCCCCCCCGCAGGGTACAATAATCAACTGAGCACAATTGAATCATGAGGACTGTCCCTCAACCAAAATCGAGACAAAGAATTCGAATCCAGCAGTCTCCCAGCAATGCTCATCAAGATCATCGGCCCCGTCGCCAAATCGTCAACAAAATCAGTTCTTTCATGGTAATCTAACCAACAAAGTTCATGCCCTATCCGATAAAATGCTTCCAAAGTCAGCCAATCATCAACAAAGACCTACCCTTGAACGGCAATCCAACAGCTCTTCGTCATCATCAGCCGTAGCCTCAGTCCCTGCGGTAGCTACAGGTAAGCACAACACAGGTATGAAATCATAGCTCATTCAAATTGCAAATCATCATGTCTTGTATTCTCGAAAAATCATTTCCTTTAGTTCATCTCGCGCAATCGGGTTCAGACGCCTCCTAACAATTTTTCATCGGGTTCAGACGCCTCCAAACAGTCTCTCACCGGGTTCATACGCCTCCAAACAGTCTCTCACCGGGTTCAGATGCCTCCTAACAGCCTTTCATCAGGTTCAGATGCCTCCTAACAGTCTTTCATCGGGTTCAGACGCCTCCTAACAGTCTTTCATCGGGTTCAGACGCCTCCAAACAGTCTCTCATCGGGTTCAGACGCCTCCAAACAGTCTCTCACTGGGTTCAGACGCCTCCAAACAGTCTCTCACCAGGTTCAGACGCCTCCTAACAGTCTTTCATCGGGTTCAGACGCCTCCAAATAGTCTCTTTGGGTCAGACACCTCCGAATAGTCTGAACTACGACCGGCTTGATTCCCGCCAGGGATACGTAGAAATCCTTTCTCAAAAGGTCCAACCATCCGATCTCATCAATCATTTTCTCCATCAACCATTTCCCCAGCCGCTCAATTGGATTGTGTCCTTCTTATCGACAACCTCACTTCTTCCATAAGTGACGTTGTCGAGGGGCTCTGTGAGTACGCCAATCCAATTCGCAACCCTTCATAGGTGCATTTTAATATGATAAAATTGCACTAGGGGCGTTTGGTAAATTTCCGATCCATTCCGAGACTTCCGGAATATTTTTATAAGTTTCTTGCGAAGAAAGTACTTTTAAGTATTTTTCTCAGGAAAAAGGACCTATAAGGTATTATTCAGTTTGGACTTGTTGGAAATTACCTTGGAATGTTTCAGAACCAGGCTTTGGCGCCAGAAACGGTTATTGGCTTGCTTAGTCGTGCGACATCTCGAGCCACGAAAAATGGAAGCAGAAGGTCGTACGACATAACTTGCCCATCATCAGCAGCCTATAAATAAGACCATACCCCTCTCATATCTGGATTCCTTTTCCAACTCCCTACTGTTACCCTGCCAAAATACGCCCAGAAGCCCCCCTCTCTCCCAAAACACACCACACACACCAATTCCTTCAATTCCCTCATCCATCAATCCAATCCAACCCACACACCACCACTAGATCTCCAATCCACCACTACTAACGAGCTGAATCCAGTCCAGAAGTTGTTCAGAAGGGTTCTATACCTGACTTGGGTATAGAAAGTAGAGAGAGGGAGGGAATGCACATCTGGGGAGGGGTTCTATTTTATGAAAGGGGGTGTAAATGGGTTCAAGGACTATATGGTTTTTTTGTTTCCGGAGATAGGACTAGTTCGTAGAATTGATAATTTCATGTTTTAGGATGTAGTTTTGGTTAGATTGAGGGACTAGAAAGTAATATTTCCAAAAATAAAGGGCAACGATCAAGCCTAGCCGTTTAGAATGACGTTAGTTAACGTTTGTTTACTTAACGTCTCGCCTTATTCGCTGCGTCTTCCTCCATTTTTCTTTGCTCTATTCCGACTCTCTTCCATTAAACCCTTCAGTGCTCCCTCCATGCCGACATTTTTTGCCACTGCTGCAATTTCGGGCTAACCGCCACTCCGAACGGTCAATCTTTCTCTCTCTCCAACTTCGTTGTATTCAATTACTTTAAGAATTTTGCAATATGATTTGAAAAAGTGTGTTTGTGTTTGTTTTGCAGGCTACTACTTAGGGTTTCACTACCTGGCTAATCATGAAGCGATTGCCAATGGAGCTTGAGTTAGTATTTTCTCTTGATTTTGTATTACATTTATTGTTTATGTTGGAGAAAAATCTGTTGAATCAATACTGTTCATACTGTTAGATTTGTAATTCAGATTTATAAGCTAAAAAACACATGTATGGATGCATGTTTGTATATGTAATTATGCGAATTGAGATTCTTTTTTTTTTTTTAAAAAAAACTAACGTGATTAGAAAAGGTTTCTCCTTAAAATGGGTTTAATGGACTGTTTGTGTTGCTACTAGGATGACGAGGATAGAGATTAGTTGTTCTCATTGATACTTCTGGAGGTGTAGTTGATTGTAGGGCAAACGACAAATTGGTGGAACGTACTATATACTTTTTTACAATCAATGGAACATACTATGAATTGACATCTTAATGTAACGTACTTTATCATGTCATTACATATAATGGAATGCATCCTAATGACGTTAAAAAGATAACTAAAATGTCAACAACATAAGAAAAAATTTGACACCCGTTAAATATATTTAACATCCGTTACACCTACTTGTCTACACAATCAACCCAGTCTCTGGAAAAAAAGTTTGTTCTTCATCTCACCCATTCAAACCTAAATCCACTCCCATTAAATAAATCTTCACCTCCTAAAAATTCTTTCTTCTTTCCAATTGAAATCCACCCCATCAAAACCTACTTCCTTTAAGCTCCATGAATGAAGGTCGAAGATGATGTCTGCTGAGATTTCTGGGTATGGAATTTATTTTCAGATTTCACCTCCTGTTTCTCTTCACCTCCTCTTAAACCACATTCCCACCGCGTCGGTCTGTCGGACATGCTGATTGGAGATTTGTGGATTGGTTGGGACTATGAATGGAAGGCAGCTGAAGAGATGGAAGCTTGGCCGGAAGTGATGGAGTTTTTGCCGGAGTACAAAATTGGGGATATTGCATCTGTGAGAGCTGGAAGGGGGAGGGCATATTGCAAGTGTTAATGTGAGTTGTGGGGGGTCGACGATCTGATGTGGTTACCATTGAAGGAGGTTAAGGTTTGTTAGGGTCATTGTTGGAGTGACAAGATTAAAGGTTTGGTAGATTTTGACTAGGGTTCGATTTCATTTTGCTTAGTGCTCAAAATTGCTAGATTTTGGTTTGAGTTTGGGTTTTTTTGGTTCTGTTGAAATTCGGCGTTCATTCACTATTTTTTTGGTTTGAAATTAAGAGAACCTCAAGGAAAAGATGAAATGAGGAGAGGATTAAAGTGGGGTTACTATGTTAACGATTGTTATTTTATTTAACGAGTTGGTTCATTCTGTTTATGAAAATTAACATCATCCAGCCGAGTTACCTTATTTGTAGCCGAGTTACCTTATTTGTAACAAAACTCAAAAGTACGTTACATTATGTTGTCAATTCTTAGTATGTTCCATTAATTGTAAACGAGGATATAGTACATTCCATGTTATTGTAATTATTCCGTTGATTATATACAGACGGATTTTCATCTTTCTACTTTTGGTGTTAATTTTGTCAGTTAGGGCGGGGATCATGAAATATGGTCGTTGCTTTCCTAGTCAAGTCTCATGAGAAGGATTTTTGTTTTTAGGGGGGGGGGGTTATGAAAATGATAAGAGTTAATGGTTTTTCAGGAGAGGACTATAAAATGCCTCCTACATACAAACGGGCTTTGGTTTGTGTATGTGCTAGTTTATTTGCACATTCTTTCATGGACTGTAGTCTTAACTTTGATCCCAGTTATTAATAAGAGATCTACCCTGTGATTGGTCCAACACAAAATCAAAATCCTAAACCTTGTGTAGGAAGACCGAATACCAACAAAATTTTCCCTGACCTTTAACTTTTAACTCCCTAAAAAAATTACTGAAATGGGATACATCATGGAAGTGTATGGGAGACCTCAATTAAGCATATGATATGATTCTTTTATGTTCATGTGCTCCCTAAGTTTCAATGAAGAGTCCTACTTTTCTTTTAATTTTGAGCTTGTTCATAGAAAAATTTTCATTTCAAATTTAGGGCCATATCCGACATGACTCTATCCCTCCATATTTAGCGGAAAGAGGGCTCCAACAAGATTTTCAAAGCATACGCTATTTTGAAGTAACCCATATCTTGCTTCAAATCTGGTGCAAGATATGGTGTTGTGCTATCCAAATGTAATATAATGAATCATATTATTAATAATAATATATCAATTAGCGGAAAGCATGTTAATGTAATGTAATGAAAAGGAATATTCTTTTTTGCTGCAAGATTTGAAGCAAAATTGTTTGAGATGGTGAAAGATATTTGGTGCAAATATTGCACTATAAAAATGGTGCAATTTCTCCACCAAATTCTTGGAGATGGTCTAATCTATCAAAACCATGTTTCGAAAAAGGATTCCTACTTCCTAAGTTTTCCAGTTTATAATAATGATGATAGTGATTATTATTATTTTCTGTGGAAATGAGTCTTATCTAATGTTTAGAGTTTAGACAACGTATATATCCATTTAGTGTAATTTGTATGAATTATATAAAAGTATAAGTACATTTATAGAAAGCCCTGACTTTTCTGCAATTCTTGTTTTGTGATGGAGGGAGTATGTGTGGTTGTTCTGAAGGTGGTCAAACATGAATTTCTTTGCTTTGATTGTTATTGGGTGGTAGTAGTCCTTATAGCTATGTGAGCTTGTTTAAAACTTACTACATTAGACTTTTTGTATGTGGCTTATTTGAAGAGATCGGAGGCAGGTTGCTGACATATCATTTTGTGTAATTTATCAGTTTGAGAGCGTATGTGCATGGCTATGAGTCGGCCTATAATTTTTATACTTGTGGGTGCATCCAATCTACATGCGTACCCTCCAGCATTTCCCTTGTGCTCGTGTAACTTCTAGAGCTGGCAAGTGGCTCCCTCCATCTACATGAGCACTCACCCTCCAGTATTCTCCTTTTTGCTTGTGTATCTTCTACATCCAGTAAGACATTGTGCGTGCGTCTTGATGCACCCCCATTGATCTTTTCAATATCCCTGTCTCCCTTTTCCAAATATATAGCTCTTTTAACTTGAAGGACCATTTGGTTTCAATGAGTTGCAACACTTGTACAAATAATGTCCTAGTTAAACTAATAGATTAGCGATTGAAGTTTTTCTAGCTGCAACGGTTTAAGATCCTGTGGATTGAGAGATATTTGAGGTTTTGTAATTGTGTCCTAAAACAGTTGTATGTGACTTGTTCGGATCCCTCTGTCTAGAATTATGTCAGTATATATTGATGCCTATAATCTAGAAGTTTAGGGACAGTCAGGAGATTTCTAATGTAGTAAAGAACTTAGGATCAAGGCCATTGGCTCAGCAATCCGACTTCAAAGCTTTGGGATATGGGATTTGATATGTTTCAATCCACACGATTCCATCCAACCAGAAAGGCATTTTAGTTAATATTTTTAGGTTCGATGTATTAAGGTAGCTGACCCAGCTTATTCTAATGATGTACCTTTTGATCAATGGCTATGCTTTGGAAATCCCAATTCCAAAGTTTGAATATTAATGACTTTCTAACTGATCCTTGATGTGATTGGTTAACGCGGTTTATATTCATTTGATGCCTTCTGTTTTAATTTTTATGCGAGCTTATGAAGCCCCCCCCCCCATGGCACTATGTTCAACTCTCAATGATGAGTTAAAGCTATAGGGACTGCTAACTCCGTTTACGTGATTATACTAACCTCTTTTGGTGTCAAGTTGATAAATTTACCTATATCCTGCTGTTTTACCTGAACATATCTGTATTTCAGGTAAAACAAAGATAGCATGCTAAAATTCATGTTTCATAATGAAAATACCAAGCAGTATTTTATCCTTCTCTCTCTCTCTATTTTCATGATTATGCAATTTGCACCTTTTGTTAATGCTTCTCTTAGCATTCCTCTATACACTTCATTGTATTTGGTGAACGTCAAGTGTTTGGGAGGACGGTGGACTTAGGCGGTGTTGAACAATGTTTCTCATGTTAAAAAGATAATAACACTGCACAATTTGGATTTGTTGTTCAATATCGATATTTTGCACCAAGCAACACATGAATAACTCACATCGAGAATAATACTACACTTATTTTATTTGAGCATGCACTGTAGTTTAGGTCTTCTAATTCATAGGCTTATGGTACAATAGGAAGAAGTTGTTAGCTAGGCATCTTGGTATCTCTGTTGGTCCCAATGTAGTTGTTAGAGGTGCACTACACCCTAGAATAGGCACAAGGCTCATCAAGGCTTACTCTAAGTGCCTCACCTTGCCTCTCTGAGGCTCATCCGTGTTCATAAGGCGTGCCCTTAGACTCGTGGGGCACATGAATTGTCGCTAGTAGGGGCGTACTAATTTTTATAAAGTAACAAAAGTAATAAAAAATGATAAAATGGCGATTGGGGAATGAGGTGATCAGAGGTAAAGTAGGAGTTGCGCCCATTGAGGATAAAATGAGGGAAAATCGTCTACGGTGGTTTGGACATGTGAGAAGGAGACCAAGTGATGCACCGGTTAGGAGGCCGGAACAGTGGAGAAATGATAAAATGGCGAGGGGTAGGGGAAGACCCAAACAAACTTGGATTAGAGTAATTGAAAATGATATGAATTTACTTGGAGTGGATGAAAGTATGGTGTTGAAGAGGCCGGAGTGGAGGGCAAAAATCCAAGTGGGGGTTGATTTTTTTTTTTTTTTTAATTTTATTTTGTTTTATTTATTTATTTATTTATTTATTTTTTAAATTTATTTATTTTTTTTTTTTCACGATAACATATGAGGATTCATGTTAGCCGACCCCAAATTATTTTGGGACTAAGGCTTTGTTGTTGTTGTTGTTGTTGTTGTTAACAAAAGTAATAAAAAATGCTCGCTATAAGTGTCTTACACTCTCACCTTGCTTCTCTGAGGCTCATCTGCGCTCATTAGGAGTGCCCTTTGACTCGTGGGGGCACATGACTTGGCTTGTAGGGAGACACAAGATTTTATCAAAGCAATAGAAGTGATCAACAATAATGCAATCTTAAGCACGAGAACACAAATTTATTTATAACAAATGCATAAAGTATCATGGTTTACCTCAAAATATCAGTTATTTCGATTCCATATTGCAAATATGCCAAAATAAAAAAAAAAAAATTAGAAAAGTTGAATTACAAAATGAGTTCCAATTGAAAATGAATATATCATAAAAATAAAGTAAATTATGAATTATCAATGGACGGAAAATAAGGACATGTTCATAACATTAATCAACTAATCTATCAACTAACTATTGTAGCAATGGTCAATTTTGAATGAAATTGTGATTAACAAATAGTTTTAAATGTTGATCGTTGGAATAAATAGAGCAAGGGGAAACCAGAAAAATGTTGAAATCACAGAAATTGGCTTATTTTAAATGTACACCCACACCTCTCAGAATTGTCCTAATGCACTGAGACCTATGCAGTTTAAAAAACTACACCTAAATTACTGTTTTTGCTCATAAATTTTGGGTGCTCAGTCTAAGCCTATTCTGGGTCTACTCTGCATGGATTTGGACATCTTATAGGCTCTGATTTATTATGTCAAATTATAATTGTTAACTTAATATATTTAAGTTGGCAGAAAGAAAGAGAAAACTTATGCTAACTACTTTGTTGAATGTTAGATTGGGAGGACTAGAGGTTGAGATTATTATGATAATGATGAATCGTGTTCCAATCATTGGGCTCAATGTGATGTTGCTATAAGAGGAGCAAAAGTAATTTGTTGGAAGAAACCAATTTTTTTTACTTGGATCATTTGTTAATTTTAAGGGCGCTTTTTCTAGGCAACTGTTAAATTCTTGGAGCCTAGCACCTGTTAATGAAAATGACGCTCCATGAGTAGATGGGTGTCTCTTTAACTTATATTTTGTCACTTTAAAAGTTCCAAGATTGTATTATTAAATTCTTTTATCATAAATCCAATCCTTTTCTCAGTGTTCGTCTTATTTCGCTGCTCATGAGCTTGTCTTGCACCTAGGCCTCGATAGACAATACTGTGCTTCGATTGCCTCAAACATTCAGGAACCATAATCAGGATGACATGTTTTTTTGAAGTCCGTGCCATTGTTTTTTTTTCACACTCAACCATGTGGGCTCAAGTCCACCCTATAAATTGATGTACAATTTTTGAAATCCAAGTCTTTCCGGGAAAAATCTTTTGCCCTTTCAACCAGAAATGTGATGCTATCCTGTTTCTAGGAATACTGAAAGGGGATTTATGTAATTTGAAAGGCCAATTAAGTGACAACTCGTTATTGCATAAGATTATCAATTCACTATCAAAGCTATGGCTTTTGAGGCCTTCTCTGAGTCTCGCGCTTGTTTTGTTCCCAATAATGTTTGAGAGCAGTTTGTGTATGAGGGATTGAACTGTGCATTATCTTTAATAGTTTCAACTAATAAGGAAAATTCGTTGTTTTACAATAAAGATTACACATTGAATTCTGCAGATAAAGCCTATAAAATATTTTTTCCCGCATCATTCGCCTTTCTTCTTCTTAAGTTATAAGTTTCCTTAAAAGTTCATGCAGCTTTTAAGGCTGTTACAATTTTGTCCTATATTCTTATTCGATTAGTGAGATGGCCATGTCTTCCCTTCTATTTGTTTCTCTTTATCGCTTCTTAGAAGGATATTAATAGCTTCAACACTTTGACCTGACATTTATCATTGTACTTATATTGCCGTTTATATTACATAAAATTCTCCTTCAGGCTGATACGCATTGATACATGGGGTACATTATCGAATCTATATCGTATAAAATATTTCAATTGGCCCCACCAGATAAAGAATGCATTTGAACATCCACGGGAAAGGCACCCAATAACTGTCTTACCCATGAAATGAGCGAATAATTTGGGCCGGGGTTTGTATTTATAGGTTAGAAGCACTCTCTCTGGCATTATCCCTATTGGTACTGTCTCCAAGGCTAACTACTTGCATTCCTTTTTTCTTCACCCTTTCATTCATTTCCAACATTTCATTTCTGTTACATATTGAGGTATGGTTGCAATGGGGCATAGATCACATAGTTCTTCAGTCAACTCAAACTCAGAATCTGTCGTAAGGGAAGAAGTAGTCCAAAATGTGGGTATGTACAAAATTTATGGCTAAGACAATGTTCTACCAAGCTGTTCTCTTTCTGTTGGTTCTCTCAATTTTTTTATTTTTTTTTATTTGTCCTAGATGTTGCTTTAAGTTAACATCTCAGCTGTGTGTATTTATGTATTTTCAGTTTTGATATGGCTTTTTTTTTTTTTTTTTTTTTGATATGGATTTTGACTTTCATTTTATTTAGCTTTTTCTTTTCTTTTTTTTTTTTTTTTTTTTACAAGGCCCATGTAGGGCATAGGAATCTAATGGCTGTGTTTGGTTCTAAGACTTGGACTTGATTTTGGACCTTGGATGTTCTCTCACATTGGTCCCACAATCTCTCTTTTTATTTCATTTTACCTTTTTCTTTATTCACGTGAAAGAAAATCTCAAAATCAAAAAATGCCTGCCATGAACAAATTTTACTAGATAATCCTCAAGTCAAATCACCATACGTGATTTTCAGTGTTTTTTCTTCTTGTGTATCCTTTTAATTAAATGGCAACTGTGTGGCGGCTTCTTTTGTACTATTTCATTTCTTAAATTATTGTCACTTGAGAGTATTTAGTCTCTAAATGTGCTTTTACTTCTTACTAAATTATTGTCACTTGAGAGTATTTAGACTGAATTTATGATACTTTAATGAAGTTTTACTGTTTTGGGGCTTCTCTTTTACCATCTTGCAGTAAATTCGACTCATTTTTATGTTTCTATCAGTTTTTTGTCGATTTATGATCTGCTATAACGGATTGTTGATTGATCATAACTTGCATCTGGAGTTCTAAATTCCTCAAACCCCCTTTAAATGCTCCAAAAAAGGGTGTGTTTTTTTTTGTTTCCTGTGGAATACAGTATCATGGTGTATTGGTGTGTGACTTTTTCTGTTATATTTCCAAATATTTTGTATTCCCGTTTCTCTTGTTTTTTCTTCACACTTATTTCTCTCTTTTAAATATCTTTTTTTTTTAACCATCTATCCACTATTTAATATTTGTTTTTGCCAATACAAACATTTCAACTAAATTGTTGGGGAGGGGGATTGAACCCTCACCTTTCCTATGGATAGAAGAGGGGTGCATCTGAGCAAGAGCTCATAGGAAATTTTTCATTGTTTTCTCACCTCTCTTTGATGATTCCATACAACGTTTCATGTTAGCCAACCCCAAATCATTTTGGGACTAAGGCTTTGTTGTTGTTGACTCTGATCAGTCATTGATTCAGTATGTAGAGTCTTTAGCTAGTAGCTAGCTAGTTTCTGAGTCAATTTCTGGAAATTTCTCAGGTAAAATTTGGTTTCTCGGAATTTCTCCTGAAGAAAAGAGCATTCAAATCAACAAAGATGATCTTAGTGACATCAATGCATGATCCTTTAGGATTATTGTTGAAACAGATTGCATGATTCTTTGGGCTTAAATTTCCATCCGCATATTTATAATATTTCACATTTATCGAATTTTGTTCCTGAAGGGCCTTTAGCTGGAGTTGTTACTCTATATGATGCGATGCCAATTGTTTTCGCCTGCAACCCGGGAGATGTAAGATAATTCTTAGAAAGTTAAATAGCTTGCTTCTTTCTTATTATTATAATCTTTTTTTTTTGTGTTACTCAAAAATTGCTGAAGCAATAAAATGTTCTAGCATTTAATTGCATGTTAATGCTTAATCTTATCTGTTTGCAGGACATATTGATGAAAATATCTCTGGACTGCGAATCTCACGATCGAACACTTGTTACTATTATTAGCATGCAGGGTATTGTCATGAGTCCCCGTGTTTTATACGGAAACGGCCAACTCCAGTTGCATGAGGCAAGTTTAAATTTTTCTTAGCTTTCAGAGGAAGACAAATTAGAATGGCATGGATAATTAGCATATAGAAAACCCCCGTTAAACTTCTCTATCTCAACTCCATAGGATTAGTCATTAGCTAAAACGAGCCAAGTTGTGATGTTAGGCACCAAGCAGATCATGGGAAAAAGTTGTTTGTTGAATCTAATTCTATATCATGGTAATATCTTGATCCTTATTATATGACACTCCTTCTGCCCTAGAAAGATAGTCCCACTTTCTTAGCAGTAACCCTGTTTGTATTTGACCAATAATTTCATCAAATAAATTATCCTAATGAAAGTTTAAAGATTGTTATAGGTTGTATTTTTAGTGGTGTACCAATAACAAGTCTCAGAATTTCATTGGGATAATAATTTTTTCCCAAGTCTTTGGTCAATGTTCAATCAAATTGACCACTACAAAGTGGGACTATCATTCCCGGATGGAGGGAGTATATGACATAAAACCATATTGGTGCAATGAAGTGCTAGTGCTTTACCACTTTCTGTGAGTTATTGAAAAGCAAGATCTCATTTGTGCAATGAACTACCGATTTGGGCCTTTGACTCATTCTTGGTCAAGTAATCAGTTCTGAGAACCCAAATCCAAGTATCTTTTGGCATCAATATGCAATGTATGACCATATCAGCCATAATGTTTAAGCTATGTTATTGGACCTTATGTGAAACTTTTAGCTTCACAAGGTTCCCACTTAAAAAATTTTTATGGGTTCGATGGTTATAACTTATCTGCAAGTCCTTTCCCCAACATTCTAAAATATTAGGTACTAAATTCTTGTTTGTGATCTAGCGTATAAAACGTTTTTGGGTCAATTCTAGTTTCTTACCAGATAACCAAGTCCCTAAAACTTATTAACTTATCAAAAAAAAAAAAAAAAGTACCTGAAGCCAGGTTGACTTTGAGGACAAATTTATTAATTGAGATGGGAAGAAGATTAAAGTGCAGTGAATTGTTCCTTTTGAAGTATTTATGCACTTGTAACTTTTAGACTATGGAAGTATGAGCGTGCTACTTCATATTGAAGCATCAATTGAATCCCTTTCATTTTCTTCTTCCTTAATTAACTGAAACCCCTTTTCTTTCCTTAATTATGAAGGGTGCCCGCACATTACTTAGCATGAACATGGTCAATAATCCCCTTGACAATAATGGTGGCTCTGCAAGTAATTCCTGTACAATCTCGATTGTTGGCGCAGATGACATCCCTTATGGTGGAAGGTTAGCTGGCCCACTGATAGCAGCTTCTCAAATCATTGTAAGCCTTGTTATATTTTTAATTATTATTGCATGCACCTATAAAAGCCAACCATCTCTTCTAACATCACATATGCTGGAGACACATTGCGCCAATCAGCATGTAAAATGGACTTATTTTATGTGTACAATGATGCTTATTTGATTGTTTGGTCATACGCCGGGACAATTACATAATTAAGACACTTAGCAAGGCTGCTTCCTAAAGCGTAGTCTGTATTTTATTTTTACTATTACTAAATAGAGTTTGAGCTATTCAACTCACTTGGTCTCCAAGCCAGATTAAAAATACACGATGAGGCTCCGTTCCTGATGTTGCTTTTATACATGTATCTGTATTCATAAACAATTTTTTTGGGTTGTTAATGTCTCTACCAGGGTGTACTTCTTGTTAATCCACTCATTGAGGACTCAGACGATGAAGAAGATACAAATAGTGTTTCAGATTCAAATGAAGATTCAGACTCCGGTTCATGCCTGACATCTGAATGAGAGATACGAACGTCTTTTTTATGTGAGGGCCTCTGCAAGCTCGGTGCTCATGTTTTGTGTTTAACGTCATTTTCTTTTGATATCATGCGGAAGAAATAAGAAAGAGCTGAATTCAGTTAGAGACACAGTTTTAGTTTATGAACTTGAAATTTAATTTCTTTTAGTTGATTCGAACTCCTGCCTTTTTGTTGGTTTTTATTTTAATTGTTTTTAATTTTTTTAATCACATGTTGTAGAAGTGCTTTTAGTTGAATTTCATTTCTTGGAAAATTTGAAGCTTCCCTAGGTAGTAGCATTCTTGTCACGAAAAAGTTGTTCAAACGAGGATACAAATCCTGAAAGTTTACTATCTTCTTGAGAATGATTTGTTCCTAAATAGGAAAGTTATGTAACTTGTTAATACAGACTGTGGGTGTTACCACAGGTGCTATCACTGGCAGTTGGGTGTTACCCGAACTGTAATGAGTTGTAATTTAATAATTCTTTCCATATTATTTTATATCCTAATGTCTAATATTATTTGCAAGATATATGTGTTTTTTGGTCCATATTTCAGGTTAATATATGGTTGGATTGATTGCTAGAAACAAGGAAGAAGTTGGAGAAGGAGTTACACGTAAATAGGAGATTTACGTGTAACTATTGCTTGGTCCATATTAATTGAAGAAGGAATAAAAACGTGGGAAGACCAAGTCATGGAGTTGTTGCTGATTATTTGAAGTGTACAATACAAAGAAAGCAAGAGAATACAAGGTGATAAAGCATGGACTTGGGCTTCAAGAAATCGGTTGCTACATTCTAGGGAAGTTGGCGAATGATGAGGAATTCAAGCCAAGAAATCTCTCCACTCCTCACACACGATCTGAAGGTCCAAGGCTGTTATTTTGGAGTAGCCTCCAAGGCATTGGAAGGCTATAAATAGGCTAGGTGTGTTTCATTTGAAGTATGCCAAATATTAAACACACACACCATAGCACAAGAGAGACAAAGTTCTTTGGTTCGCATATCCTTCCTCCCTTGTGATTCTAGCTTAAACACTGAGTGTTTAAGAGAGTGTTGGCTAAGGATAGGATTCGTTCTTTGTCTCATTTAGTTCCATAGAGCATTATCATTGTATTAGCAATAGGGAACTTTCGGCTTTGTAATTTTTCTATATTGATTATAAAGTCTTCGCCATCTAGGCACACTCAAGTTATATATTTATATAACTTGAGAAAATTATATCTTGTGTTATTTATTTCCATTGCACAAAGTTTTTATAAACTATTTATTTTGGTGTGTGTGTCTTTGTCAGTCGGTGTGTTAACCAAGGTGTTGGGTAACATCTACGGTAACATCTCTTTCCGGTGAAGCCATTGACAATTTCAATTGGTATCGGGCGAGGTCACTTGACGATACTAAGTGCTTGGTCTAGGTGTCATGGCTTATGATCCGGCTAATCCTAATAATAAGCGTCTTCTGTGTTAGATGGCTCGAATTATTGTTATTGGAAGGTCCGTCTACGCTCGCATATCAAATCAATTGATCTTCGAGCATGGCTATCTATAACAAATGGTTACTCCTTACCAATGTTACCTGTGATGAAGATGGTGACGTACAAGTCAAACTGAATCGAGAATGGAACATGGAAGAGATCAACCAAGCTAGTTTCAATGAAAAGGCACTTAATGCCATTTTTGAGTGGGTTGATATGCATATTTTCAAACTTATTCAAAACGGTTCCCTTTGCAAAAGAAGCATGGGATATTTTACAACGTTTTTGTGAAGGTGATGGCGGTGTGCGTGAAACTAAGCTTAGGGGTCTTACTAGCGGATTTGAAAGATTAAGGATGGGTGAAAATGAAACTATTCCTTCTTATTTTGAAAAATTATTTGATATTGCTAATGAGTGTCAATTGTTGGGTGAACCTTTTACCAACAAACAACTTGTCTCAAAAGCAATTAGAACCCTTCTGAGCGTTTTAATATGAAAGTTTCATCTATTGAAGAGGCTCACAATCTTGCAACTATGGATATCAATTCTTTAATGAGTATTTTGAAAAACTTTGAGTTAAATCTCTTAGATCAAAGTGAAGCATCTAAAGGGAAAAATGTTGTTTTGAAAACTCAAGCCTCGAGTTCTTTGGATGAAAACGAAGATGAGGTTTTTGAAGAAATTGATGAGAATGCTAGTGTTGCTTTACTTGCTAGTAAATACAATTCTATGGTTAGAAAGTATAACAATGAAAAAATGCGAGGTGAAAGCAAAGGAGAAGCAAACCAAGGTCTATGATTCGATGCCAAAAAGGACTTTCCCATCTAACCCAAAGTCGAACCCAAGAAGAGCATCATCGAGATCGGTTAAGGTCGATCCAAAGCACATTGAATCCATTCAATGTCATGCTTGCTCGGGTTGGGGTCACTATTCCAATGAGTGTGCAAATACTCTAAGGAAGAGAGGAAAGAACCTATGGGTTTCTCTCGGTGATGATGAGGATGAAGGACCATCTCGGGAGGTAGAATACGATCAAACAACCATGTTTGTCACGGTAAGTAACACGGAAAAGGGCAGTGTTACCCAAGGTGTTATCCGATGCGAGATAACATACGTGATCACACCGACGGTATGATGAATTATGTGATAATAATGCTTTGTTTGTTTTGTTAGCTCTTCTAACCACGATACGGGAAGTACACAAGAGGATGAAGCGAGCAAAGATGACCTCATTTCGGATTAAAGACCTTTACGAGGCATTGCTCGTGGAATGGAAGAAAGAGAACAATTTGGTTAAGTCCTTAACCAAGAAGAATGAAGGACTCCGGGCCTATGTGACTCATATGGAGGTTCAAGCAACAAAGAGAGAAATCGAGCTTGAAAGAGTCAAGGGCAATTTGACTCTAGCAGAAACCACCTTGAAGAAGCTCAACCTTGGATCTACCAAATTGGATGAGATCTTGAACTTGAGTACACCTCTCGGAAGCGGTATTGGTTTTCAAGAATCTTTGAATAGTATTCTTTCTACTTTGTCTATGAATGATAATAAGAATTGTTTTGTTAAGGAGCGGTTTTTGACAAAGATTCTTCTTCAAAAGAACCATGTGACAAAGGGAAGGTGTGTCAATCTTGTCACACACTGGACATTTTAAAAATAAATGCCATATTGTTTCGAAAAAAATGTCCAGTCCCTTGGTGTTACACGAGGTGTTGCCCGGCCACACGGGATAACACGCCCGGTCGAGAATGGTAAAAATTCAAAAAAGGTGTGGAAACCAAAAGCTAATACGAAATGTGATGTTGTGTACCTTTGCTTTAAAAACAAATATTGAAGGTTCTTGGTACTTTGATAGTGGGTGTTCACGTCATATGACGGGAACAAAATTGTTTTTAAAAGACTATGAAACAATTCATGGGGGTAGTGTAACTTATGGTGGTGGGAGCAAGAGTAATATCATTGGGAGAGGGACACTAAATGTGTCTGCGGATTTCCAACCTTAAAGAATGTCTTACATGTTGATGGACTTGTAACTAATTTAATTAGTATTAGTCAACTTTGTGATGACAACTTAGAGGTGAAATTTAATAAAGATACTTGTGAAGTTTATGACAAGATTAACAATTGTGTAATGGCAGTACAAGATCTAGTGATAATTGTTATCTTGTTGAAGACAAGCAAGTATGCCATTCGGCAAAACTTGATAACACTACATTGTGGCATCAAAAGTTGGGACATGTTCACTTTCGTAACATAGAAAAGATTGTTAATCTAGATCTTTGTCCAAGGCATTCCTAGTCTTGATCTTAAACAAAAAATTGTTTGTGAGGATTGTCTCAAGGAAACAAACTCGTGTTACCCATGGTCTTTGCCCAACACAATGAGCAACACACTGGTACTACACATTGTTTTCAACTCTTGCATATGGATCTAATGGGTCCACTTGAGATAGAAAGTTTTGGGGGCAAGAAATATACTTATGTCATTGTTGATGATTTTCACGATTTACATGGGTTTATTTTTTAAGGGAAAAATACGAGACTTTTGAAAAGTTCAAAATCTTGCACTCTAAGATCAAAAACATGTTTTGTGCTTCAATTTTTCGAATTAGGTCCGATCATGGGAGGGAATTTGAGAATGTTTCTTTTTCAAATTTTTGTGAAAGAAAAGGTATTCACCATGAATTTTCAGCCCCAAAAACACCTCAACAAAATTGGATAGCTGAAAGGAAGAATAGGACTTTACTTGAAATGACTCGTGTGATGTTATTTTCAAAAAGAATTTCGAAAAGATTTTGGGCGAGAGGCACTAAATACGGCTTGTCACACGGCCAATAGAGTTTTTCTAAGACCCGGCACAACCATGACTCCATATGAAATTTTGAATGGTAGAAAACCAAAAGTTCATTATTTTCATGTCTTTGGTTGTGTGTGTTACATTCTCAATGATCGGGACTACTTAGCAAAATTGGACTCTAAGAGTGATAAGGCCATTTTTCTTGGTTATGCTTCAAATAGTCGTGCATATAGGGTATTTAATCTAAGGCTAAAAACCATCCAAGAATCCATGAATATTGTTTTTGATGATCACTCAAGTATTGCGGGAGAAAATGTTCAAGAGACACCCTTGGAGGCTGTTGGAAGAAGTCGATCCGAGAAGGTGTTACCACAAGTGTTACCACGAGTGCTAACAACGATAGTAACACGAGCGAGCGGTGTTACCATTGATGAGATAACACCTCGAGATAGCATCGATTCCGATCCGGCAAATGAAGATCAAGAAGGAGTTGAAACAGGGGTTCACGAGAATGTGAGAAGAGATCCTCCACCTAGAATCAGTAGGAATCATCCTACAACCCAAGTAATTGGGGAGGTGAATGAGGGTGTACAAACAAGACGTATGAATTCCATTAGTGATCGTGACATGGTAAGGTATGTGTGCATGTCCACCACATACTCAAAGGTAACATACTCTTGTTTTACTTCATCTGTAGAACCTAAAAATGTGATTGAAGCTTTAAAAGATAATTTTTGGATTCAAGCAATGCAAGATGAACTTGATCAATTTGCTCGTAACAATGTTTGGTCTTTAGTACCCCGTCCCTCAAACACTAATGTTATTGGGACAAAATGGATTTTCAAAAATAAGACCGATGAGTATGGAAACATTGTTAGGAACAAGGCTCGTCTTGTGGCTCAAGGCTATACACAAGTGGAAGGTATTGACTATGACGAGACCTTTGCACTGTGGCTAGAATTGAGTCAATAAGACTTTATTGGCCATTGCTTGTTTTCTTAAAATCACATTGTTTCAAATGGACGTCAAAGCGGCCTTTTTAAATGGATACTTAGATGAGGAAGTTTTTGTTGAACAACCAAAAGGCTTTGAAGATCCATTTCAACCGGACCATGTGTATAGACTTGATAAAGCTCTTTATGGGTTGAAGCAAGCTCCACGTGCATGGTATGGTAGGTTAACTAGTTTTTACTAGAATATGGTTTTACTAGAGGAGAAGCGAGATAGGACTTTATTCATTCTTAAACATGGAAAAGAACTTGTCGTGGTTCAAATCTATGTTGATGACATAGTATATGGCTCTACATCAAAAACTTGTTTAAATGATTTTGTAGAGGCTATGACATCAACATTTGAAATGAGCATGATGGGGGAACTTAACTTCTTTCTAGGCATGCGGGTTAAGCAATCAAGTGAAGGGATTTTCATCTCCCAAAGCAAATATGCAAGGAACCTGGTGAAGAAGTTTGGGTTGGAAGGTTCGAAGAGCTCAAAAATTCCTATGGGCACTTCTCTCAAGATTGGAAAAGATCAAGTGGGAGAAGATGTTGATCCAACCCTATATCGTTCCATGATTGGTAGTCTCCTTTACCTTACTTCTAGTCGTCTGATTTGATGTACGGTGTGTGTGTATGTGCTAGATATCAATCCAATCCTAAAGTGTCTCACCTAAATTACGTGAAAAAGATCATTAAATATGTATTAGGAACTAGTGATTTAGGGATTTGGTATAGTAAAGATACTAATACTAATTTAGTAGGCTTTAGTGACTCGGATTGGGCGGGGATATGGATGATAGGAAAAGTACAAGTGGGGGATGTTTTTACTTGGGAAATAATTTAGTATCATGGTATAGTAGAAAACAAAATTGTGTTTCATTATCCACATTTGAATCGAGAATATGTAGCGGTGGTAGTTGTTGTTCACAACTAATTTGGTTAAAACACATGCTTGATGATTATGGTCTTGATAGCAATATTTTGACCTTATCTTGTGATAATTTGAGTGCTATTAATATTTCCAAAAATCCTGTACAACACTCCGTACTAAACATATTGACATCCGTCATCATTTTTTAAGAGATATGGTAGATAAAAAGATAATAAATATAGAGCATATTGATACAAAGTGTCAACTTGCGATATTTTCACAAAACCCTTAGACCATGATAGATTCTCTAGTCTAAAGAGATCTCTTGGTCTTTGCATTCTCTAAAAATTGTCCTCTGTAGTAAGGTGTTACCGTAGGTGCGATAACACACAGGGTAACACATGTATACTAGTGCATATTTTTGCTTGTTTGGTTTTATTCTCTCTGAGGGTTCCCATAGTTCTCGAGCTATGAGAGTTCTCACGTTGCACATCTTGACCTTTTTGTTGTGGTAGGATAGCACCCTGAATAACACACTTGATAAAACTCCCTTCATATGCTTAAAGTGACAAAGTCACTAATTTTGTTTGATAAATAAAAGGCAAAGGCATTTATCCATACTATTCTCTCGAGCTCGGGGCACGGTGTTCGCTGCAACGATGTACTCTTGCCAATGAGAATGTATGAAGTGATTTATGCTAAGTATTAGGGACATGGAGTTCGCTACTACAGTGTACCCTACTTGAAAGGCATAAATCACTTGGTCTTTACACTTGAAATAAAACTCGAAGCACGGAGCTCGTTACTACGATGCTTTCTTGTTTAAAGAAGTGTATTGATACGTGAGTAACAAGCAATGTACTTAAATATATATATATATAGGCCTATAATGCCTAAAGTACATGAAAAATGCTCAGCTTGTTATGCCTGAAATGCTTGAAAATGGCTAAGCTTATTATGCCTCAAGTGTTTGAAACTGAATATATTTATCAAGGGATTTTTATCTTATGTGTTATCCTAGATGTTACCATCATTGCCATTAACATATTTGTATGTGCTATATTATGTTTTTTATTTCTTTATTTTCGGTTTGTTATTTAATTTTTTTAACTTTGAAAGTCTTTTTATTGTTTAAGAGTTTTAAAAGTTTGAAAAAGTCTTTAACAAACCTAGTTTATCTTTAGTAAACTACTCAAATAACTAAGTCCTAAAATTTAGGGATTTTATTTTCAAAACCATATGGACTTAGTATATTTGGTATGTTTATTTTTATTTTCGTTTTATATATTTAAAAAAATTAAAAAAAAAAACTGAAAATTAAAAATTAAAAATTAAAAAATTAAAAAAAAAAAAAAAAAAAATTCAAAATAATGGCCGGATGTTTAATTTGTGTGGGAAGAGTTTTGTATTTGATTTTTCTTTGTGGCCTAGAAAATAGGGGGGAGTAAATAATGTTCTTAATTTTTATGTGGCTAGAAATTAGGGAGGATAGGTAAATATTTAAAGTAAATATTTTTAGTGGCTAAAAAATAGGGGGAGTTATTTAAATAGGAGATAATTAATGGTAGAAGGATAAGTCTTGTCAAATTAAAATCCTAATTTGTTTCCTATTTTTTCTCCTTTCTCTCTCTAACCGCCCTATTCTCTCTCTCTCTCTACACGGTAAATACCCCTCCTCCGTCACCGTCTCTCTCTTCTCAAACCTTCCAAAATCAAAACCTTCCTAAATTCCAAACCCTTCCTAAACCCTAACCATGGCAACCCCTTCCAAAAAGCAATCCGCCCCTTTGGAGGTCTCTCCGGGCGTTGGTTCAAGTGGTCCAAGCCAAATGGACACTTCGACCACCCCTCTCAATGTGTCTCCGGCAATGACAATGTCGGTTGATGATCCTCCTTTGGTGACAACAATGGCGCAACCCTTGCCCATTGTGACCTTACCACCTCTTCCACCCGTTCCATCAACCAAAAAGCCAAAAAGAAAAGCCATTGCTCACAAACCCTCGGCACAACCTGTCAAAAAGAGGAGCTCAAGTAGGCTCACTGCAATGAGGACCAAAGGGACTTCAAAATCCAACACATCCTCCGACCCTGTTGAAGTTTCTGAGGAATCCTCACTTGGTCTCTCCTCGGCTCATGTTTCGGATGAAGACTTCCATGCCGATGCTGAGAAGAGCCATTACATTGAGACTTTTGGAGATTGGGAGATTGAGGAAGAAGAGCCCTTATATGAAGTTGTGAAAAGAAACATTAAAGGCAAAAGCAAGTGGGCTGCTGTCAAAGATGTTACCCAGAAATCTGCAACACCCAAGGTAACATCCTCTGTTTCTAAAGCTTCGAAGTCTTCTATCAGTGAGTTTGCCTATTACGAGTCCTTGATTTTCTTGAGAAAGAGTTTGATGATGTGAATCTTTGCTTTTCCAAAACCTTACTTCTCATTGGAGTTTTATCGAAAAGAAAATATGGAGTTTTGGTTAAGGCATAGTGACACAAAAATTCTCAAGGAAAAGCACATTGACGAGGTTGATTTCAAAAAGCATGGTGTTTTTCAGTTCTTGGAGGATAGAAATTTTTTGAAAGCTAACTTGCATCCTTCGAAATTTGTTGAAGCTATTGTCAAAAATTTCTATGCCAATCTTCATGCCAACCTAGATAATGAGAAGTCCGATCAATTTGGAAAGGTGTTTTTAAGGAACAAAATTTTTTCTATTACTCCTTCTTTGATCAACAAGACTTTAGGACTCCCAAATTTGGATGATGATGGTCCTATTGTTCATAAGGATGAAATTGCTAGGTTTATCTCTCATGATGTTGTGCATGAATGGCCCTCCAATCCTAATCCCAAAACCAAAGTTCATTTTCTTGCTTCCCGTCTCACTTCACTCTTTGCCGTGCTTCACAAGCTTTGCATATTTAATTGGGTTCCTACTTCTAATGAGCAATATGTGACATTGCAACAAGTGAAATCTTGTATAAGTTAGGAAAGAATCGAAGAGTGAACTTGGGTAGATTGATCTTCAAACATTTGGCTTCGTGGGGTAGAAGAAAAGACATTACTATGTTTCCTTACCCTTCTTTAATCTTCCAAATTTTGAAATCTCAAAAATTGCCCATTGAAGAGTCGGATGAGTATACACCCAGTCTTGATCTCTATGCTATAGATTCCCGGTGACTAAGAAGAATACCAAGAGTGTGAGATACACGAGGTGATCTTCCTTGGTCAAAAATAAATGAATTTGGGTCAAGTGATGCGGTTTTACGCTAAGGGTGTTACTCAATCTGTTATCCCAAATGTTACTCCGAAATCTCCAAGTTTTCGAGTACGAGATGCGGCTCATGTTCTTGCTAATGTATACAATTTGTTGGGGAATGCTTCACTGACAATACCAAAGACCACGATTTTGGCGTTTCTCCACAAACAAACTTCTACCATTTCCGAGATTGTGCAAGGTTGGACAAAGCTCAAGGAGATTCTTGATGAATTCATCCGGCGGGTTTCTTCCCAAGCTGGGGAGTTGATAGTCTTTGATGGAGGTGGTCCAAGTGGTGGTGGTGTTGGAGATGCCGGTGGTCTGCTGCGAGATGTTGCGATGGTGCTTGACTTAGATCTTTGGAGATGAAGAAGGGGATGAACAGGAGGAAGAAGAAGAAGCTGATGATGAGCGAGAAGAGTGATTGCTAACATTTGCCTGAAGGTTTATGTTGCCACTCTTATGGTGATGATATTTTTTGGTGGTTGAAAAACAATTTACTTTTATGTTTTTTATTTGGAACATGTTTTAAATACTTTGGTGGTTTGTTTTATTTGCTTATGGTGCTTAAACTTTTAGGGTTGTTTTGAACATGGAGTAGCTTAGTAAACTTTGATTTATCTTTGGTGCTTTAGGTTACTAGTTAGTTGGAAAACTTATTTTGGAAAATATGTTTTGAAAACTAGTATTTTTGTGATTAATCATTGTAGTTGTTAATTCCTTGATTATGGGGGAGTTGATAACTATGAAGTTGCTCTGGATGGCTAACAATATCTTGCAGGGATCAGCACTTTAGAGTTTGGAAAGAAATTATAAATTATGGGGGAGATTGTTAATACAGACTGTGGGTGTTACCACAGGTGCTATCATTGGCAGTTGGGTGTTACCCGAACTGTAATGAGTTGTAATTTAATAATTCTTTCCATATTATTTTATATCCTAATGTCTAATATTATTTGCAAGATATATGTGTTTTTTGGTCCATATTTCAGGTTAATATATGGTTGGATTGATTGCTAGAAACAAGGAAGAAGTTGGAGAAGGAGTTACACGTAAATAGGAGATTTACGTGTAACTATTGCTTGGTCCATATTAATTGAAGAAGGAATAAAAACGTGGGAAGACCAAGTCATGGAGTTGTTGCTGATTATTTGAAGTGTACAATACAAAGAAAGCAAGAGAGTACAAGGTGATAAAGCATGGACTTGGGCTTCAAGAAATCGGTTGCTACATTCTAGGGAAGTTGGCGAATGATGAGGAATTCAAGCCAAGAAATCTCTCCACTCCTCACACACGATCTGAAGGTCCAAGGCTGTTATTTTGGAGTAGCCTCCAAGGCATTGGAAGGCTATAAATAGGCTAGGTGTGTTTCATTTGAAGTATGTCAAATATTAAACACACACACCATAGCACAAGAGAGACAAAGTTCTTTGGTTCGCATATCCTTCCTCCCTTGTGATTCTAGCTTAAACACTGAGTGTTTAAGAGAGTGTTGGCTAAGGATAGGATTCGTTCTTTGTCTCATTTAGTTCCATAGAGCATTATCATTGTATTAGCAATAGGGAACTTTCGGCTTTGTAATTTTTCTATATTGATTATAAAGTCTTCGCCATCTAGGCACACTCAAGTTATATATTTATATAACTTGAGAAAATTATATCTTGTGTTATTTATTTCCGCTGCACAAAGTTTTTATAAACTATTTATTTTGGTGTGTGTGTGCTGTCCGTCAGTGTGTTAACCAAGGTGTTGGGTAACATCTACGGTAACATCTCTTTCCAGTGAAGCCATTGACAATTTCAACTGACAAGATTATGTTCTTCAATTTACCCTTTAGTTCACAAGAAATGGCTGAATTGACAAGGGACATTAGCGATATAATTTAAGTTTCCTGCTTTCAGTTCTCGAGTGAAACTATTTTTCTCACGCTGAGAGTTGACCCTCTTTTGGGTCAGCGAGAGGGTCAGCGAATATGCCCTCGAGAACTACGTTTCAAGGTTGCACTTAAGTAATTCTATAGTAAATGAGTAGAGCTTGTGAAATTTACTGGCAAGTAGTAAGAGAAATGCTGAAACCTGGTGACCTAGGAAGGAATGGATTTAGCCCTGTCCAGATTAGGAGTGATAACATTTGGGAAAGGTTAGGGAAGCTCTTACCAAACCACAGCTGAAACTTGTAGAATGGTGAAGATGTTAGTCTTGAGTAAAAACCATTTAGGCATCAGAGGGGGTTGCCATTAACCATAAAATTTTGATGAACCGAACTCTATGCCTGATTATCGAATGCCCAGTAACCTGATATTCCCATGCTGAAATATGTTGAGATTACAACCGAGTAACAAACTACCTTTGAATATTCCCGCTCCCCTTTGCACACACTGTTGGGTTGTGGAGTCAAAACCAAGAAGGAAAATGAAATAGAATTTAAGTGATTCTAGGTTTCCTTGGGATTCCTTGTTTGAGTAGGATTAGGGAATAATAGTATTTCTGGGTTTCCTACTTATATTAGGTTTTGGACTTTTATCAGTTTATGCCTATATAAACCAAGTGATGGCCATAAATATTGCGTGAAGCGTTAGAACTATCGCTATTGACTCCAAGTTTTAAGTCAGAATAAGAAGTGGTTGAAGAACCTGAATTTGAGGAATAATTCCATTTCCATATGTGGTGCATATTAGAGATTGCATTTAAGGCAGCAAAACTATGATGTATACCAACTCCTGATACGAAGTAACTGTTAGGAGCTCCTTGTTGGAATTTCCTGCGACGAAATAAATAGGTACACAGGTTTTAATGTCAGATAAGCACTGTTAAGTACACGAATTTTATAATAGAAAGCGTTAACTAACTTACCAATGCAGATGGCACCAGCAGTTTTGCACATCATTCGCAAGTACTTCCTCTGTCCCATAGTCCCATAGTACATGTCGCACTTTCCTTATTTGTGTGTCCCAAAATAAATGTCATTTTTAAAAAAGAAAATAAATTTAGTACACTTTTACCATTATAGAAGCAAGGTATAAACTAGTAAAGCATATTCCTTAAAAATGTTGACAAGTCAAATGCGACATATATTTTGGGATGGAGGAGTAATTTATAGGTGCAGTTACACTTTGTGGTCATCTTCTGTTTGACTAATATCTGTTGTTTTAGCGTGTCATGGGTTTGTTTCCCATCAGGTCATTGGTGTGAAATTATTGCAACTCTCTTTGGAGGTGAGGTGTTGACTGTTAGTTTTTGGAGACAATTGGAATACCAAGGACGAAGGAAAGGAAGAAGAAACGTGTAGGGGTGAAATTCCTGGTGCACGGTCGTGCTTGATGATGTGCACAGTCGTACATCAGAGAATAAGACATCAACATCAACGGCTGTTTTGGTTTTACACGACCGTGTAATCGACAAAAAGTGTTGGGCTGGGCCGAAAATTGTAGTTTCGGGATTCCTTCTTCCGTAGGGTTTAGGGGTTGTTCCAAGGTGCCCATATAAACCAAGTGGCAACCAAAATTATTGTGTGCTAGAAAAATTAGTCAGAGAAGAAGAGAGAGAATCTGTGAGATCCACAAAGAGAGCCAACGGCATTGATATGTCTTTGAGATGCCCTTAGGGGCATTACATGGATGACCTAGGTTATGTCTAGGGACTGTATGGGTGGTGTGTATTTACATAGATAGAAAGGATGATCAGGAGGGAGATCAGGGGCTTTGATTGTAACACAAAAAATTTGCTATTATTGAATATCCTGGCTTGGTACTGCCCCCAGATGTAGTCTCATTGTAGGATGAATTGGGTGAACGAATCTTGTGTTTTTGTCTTTTATTGCTTTCATATGGATATTGTTGCACGTTGTATCTCTTCCTTGTACACTTAGTATGGGACAAGTATTGCTCAATTACCACCAATTTCCCAACAACCGGTATCAAGAGCTTCGGTTGAAAGACCAGAGATGCTCGAAATTGATTGGATATGGTCTGCAAGAACATGAATCAGAATTAGGGGGTGCAGAGATTCAGATGGGTTTATGTTACTTAGACCAAATAGGATCAAGGTTTCATAAATTCGGATGAATCTGGACTGCAGAGATTCATATCAGGGCTGCAGGGATTAAATCAGTGGGCATATATTCAAGATCAAGGTTGCAGAGATCCAGACGGGGTCAGAGCTACAGAGGTCTAGGTGAATATGGTTTTATTAAGAATTTTGGTGGGAGAAACGAAGATGGGTTGAGATGAATCGGCATGAAAATTTGGGCAACAGATCCAGAGACATGAAAGTCATGAAAAGAAAGAACGGAATAAGTTTCTTGGTCTTGATGGGTGTGGACGGCATGCAATTAATGTGTGAAGTAAGTGGAGCAGCGTGCAGAGTATGTGCAATACAAATTTCGTGCAGATTTTGTGTGGGGCAGATTTTGATGCAGATTTCGGTACATACAAGATTTCATGCAGAATTCGTGTGGTGCACAAATTTCGGTGCATACCAGTTTTCGTGCAGAATTCGCGTGGTGCAGATTTTCGTACGATGCAAATTTCATGCAGAATTTGTGCAGCAAGGGTACAAAGTACATGTAGCAAAGGTAAAATAAATGTAGCAAAGGTACAGGGTTCATGTAATTTTATGATGCGGAAGACATTCAAAGGCAGAAAAGAAACTTGGTCTCCATGAGCAGTGGGATAGCGAAGGTTGGTGGTCCCCTGCTAACTACGAGATATGGAGGATTACTCAAGAAGCTAACTTGGTAGCTTAGGGGTAGATTGTTGTACACCACATACCACACTTTTGCATATATGTGCGAATTTGGCGAAGCCAAGAAGGCCACGTTGAGAAGTGAAAACTGTCTCAAGAATTGGTATGTTGATCGTGGGTTGATGGGTCAAGTCGATCGACAATATGGACATGAAGTCAACATCAACATGAACGGATTCACGAGAACTAGAGATGTGATCGGTTGTTTGAGAGACATAGAAGAACCAAGACCATGTAATCATGTTGGGTTCATATTGTTCATAGGTGGGTACTAGAAGGCGAAGCGTGATGGTTGCAAGGAGGATCACGGGGGTGAAGACTCAAGGCAAGGAATCCGGACAACAAGTTGAAGACTCGTTCACTTCAACTCGTCTTGGTGGCTAGGTGCAGCCGCAAAAGGAATTGACAATAATGATTGGATGTCATTCTCGGGTTGGAGTTTGACGGATGTAGTCATGAAGTTGGTTGTCTGTGGGAGATTGTTAGGTTTTGGAGAAAATTGGGAAACCAAGGCCGAAGGAAAGGAAGAAGAAACGTGCAGGGATGAAATTCCTGGTGCACGGTCATGCTTGTTGACGTGCACGGTCGTGCATCAGAGAATAAGGCATCAACGGCTGTTTTGCTTTGCACGATCGTGCAGGTTTATGTGCGCGACCGTGCAACAGACAATAAGTGCAGGGCTAGGCCGAAAACTGTAGTTTCGGAATTTCTTCTTCTGTAGGGTTTAAAGGTTGTTCCAAGGTACCTATATAAACCAAGTGGTAGCCAAAATTATTGTGTGCTAGAAAAATTAGTTGGAGAGAATCTGTGAGATCCACAAAGAGAGTCAAAGGCATTGATAGGTCTTTCGGGTGCCCTTAGAGGCATTCATAGATGACCTAGGTTATGTCTAAGGGTTGTATCGGTGGTGTATGTTTACGTTGATAGAGGGGATGACTTCGAGGGAGATCATATGTAGATTTGATATTATTGAATATCCTGGCTTGTTAGTGCCCCCAGATGTAGTCTCATTGTGGGAAGATTTGGGTGAACAAATCTCGTTCTTGTCTTTTATTGCTTTTATATGGGTATTGTTGCATGTTATATCTCTTCCTTGTACACTTGGTATGAGACTGTTGGGTATTTGGGGGGATCACATATCCGCCTAGCCCATACTAGCAACCCTAACATGGGGAAAATAATTAACATGTAGTAAATATGAAAGAAATAAGACAAGAAATTTGTTAACCCAGTTCACCACATGGCTACATCTGGGGGCGATGCCAAGCCATGATATCACTATAATCAATATATGATGGTTATTACGAATTTGCACATGCAATCACTAAGATCTAAGCATGGCTACTCTTCGTGAACAACCCTCTCATATATATCTCCTCTTCTCTCCTCTATCAAAAACACACACCTCGGTCATGGCTAGGATTGTAGGAGTGCCCCTCATGGCATCTCGTAGGCCCCCTCGCCCTCTCCTTGACACTATTTGTGGCTCTCTCTTGTGTATCCTAGCTCTTTTCGTGAAACACACCAAATTATGTTTATATAGGTGTAGGAGAAGCCCTAAACCTTTTTCTCCAAGAAAGAATTTGTTTTGAATAAGGAAATCAAATTTGGGCTGGAAACTGCTTAGCACGACCCATAGTTATTAAAGGCTCAAGACGCACCAAGGCGCAGAAGGTGTGCCTGGAGCCTAGTCGCAAGGCGCAAGGCGGGCGCGCGCCCGAGTGACGAACCTGTCAGAGCTAATAATACTCGCCGGAGGTCGCCAGAGTGATCAGGCTAATCGCTACTCTTATATAGAGTTATGGACTTATGTTGCGTGTGCGTGTACGTGAGAGAGCCGTAGGAGAGGAAGTGTATTAGTCGTGTATTATGTTTAATTAGATGTAATTGTCGGTCAATTGTTGTGCCCGAAGCCTAGGCGCAACCCAGGCTCTAAAGCTGCGCCCTGGGCCTAGGCGCGCCTAGGCGCGCTTTTAATAACTTGGGCACGACCGTGCTTGTATTTGAACACGCAGTAAACAAAACTCTCATTTGCACGACCGTGCTCACAAAGCTGCACGACCGTGCTAACCTCATTTGGCCGATTTTGCTCATTTTTCTTCTTCTTGAACATTCCTATCTTGACTAGAACTCCTCCGTTGCTTTCTGTCTCCATGTCGGTTTAGACTCCATAACCCAACAAGGACAAGTACTGCTCAAAGACCACCAATTCCTCAACATTGACATCTTTGCCATGCTAGCTTGGAGGCAGAGTCAATGCAGTGCAGAGTAATGTGGAAGTGGAAGTGGAAGAATGAAGCTTAAAACTAAGTCGAGGGAACAAGGTTTGAGCCTCTCTTTTCTTTTTATTAAGTGCTAGCACACCCATGTAGGGTGGCAGCATTCCTCTAAGGGGCTGACCCGTGGCACCAACTGATGATTTTTGAGACTCTGCTAATTGCTTAACCTCTGACAAAGTGGTAATCATTTGATTCTACGATAAAGTTGTTAATATCAGTTTGGTCTGTTTCTGGATTTGCAGGAAAACGGGCAACACATATATGTCGTTTAAAGGTGTGGAGTTTGGAATCTGCTCACCAGCACCATAGCATGAGCCGAGTTGGGTGTGGTACTCCAAATCAGTCAATATATATCACTTATATGTACTTATATGTATGTATATTGTTACCTTATATGTTGTGTGCCATGTCCCAGAAACGAAGCTGACGTTTCCTGAGGTGGGTGTGGTATTCCAAACCAGTGACAAGAGATTGTCGGAGTTGAAGCCAAAGATCGCCATGATGAGTACCAACATGCTCCAACCCATCAGAGCTAGTGCGAAAGGAAGGTTGAGGAGTGCCGGTGCTATTACTGGTGAAGTCAAGTGGTACCCATATTGGTACAACCATGATCATGTAGTTGTGAACAATATTATGTCTATGAACCTTATACTCCCTCCATCCAGAAAACTTTGTCTCACTTTGACTTTTATGGTCAACCACTCAACCCAATCGAACTCTACTCTGGCCATAGTTCTATGAAAATTTAGATTTCTCTATACAATTCAAAAAATGGTTATTGATAGTATCCCTAATGGTGAACAATAACAAATTTTAGAACTGTATAGGGATATCTTAACTTTCTTAAAATTATGATCAAAGTTCGATTGGATTGACCATAAAAGTGAAAGCGGGTCAAAATTTTAGTGTACACTATATATGCATGTGTGTTTGTTGTGTGTCTATGGAACTTATACGTGGTTACTGTTACTCAGTTATGTGCAAGTGTGTGTATGGTTACTATGACTCATGGTTATGTGTGTATGACTAGTACTCTGAGCCCGTGCGGACCGCACGGGTCAGTACCCCACTTATATTTCCGCCCCATCGAATTCTCTCTTTTACATTATACAACCAACTTGTTAATATTTTAACACAGATTGTTGTATTATCTAATAATAACAAAACAAAACAAAAAAAAAAAAACAAAAAAAAAAAAAAACACAACATTTTTTCTCAATATCCATATATCCGCAGGTGAAACTGTCATTTTCAACAACCCAAAAATGTAAACCCCACGTTAAGGCACGTGTCATTTCCCACCCCATCCCTTTAACATCTTTTTAAGCCTTCATCCCATTACCCACTACCAACATCCTTCTCTCGCGCTAGGAATATACTCCTAATTGTGACGGCAGCATGAAGCCCCAAGTCAAAATGAGTTTCAACATGCTGCTTAGGGACAGTTTGCTCACTCCCTCAGATTGTCACCCCTCAAACTGCATATTGTCACCCCTCTAACTGCACAGCAAGTAAAATTTCCAGTCAAAGCTCCAGAAGAGTTACTAAAAAATGGCTCCTCTAGCAGCTGCAAGTGTAGACCGTAGAAAATAAAGAAGCATTAGCAAAATTTTCATAATGAAGGATAGTAAATGTGAGCAATGCAAAAGGTATGAAGAAAAGAAGTAGATCGAAATATTAAGACATAGCTACTACTATTGCAGGAAAACGGAAGTTAAACCAAATGAGGTTCCTAGAACAGATTCACCGATCAAAGACTCTTTGATTTAGAACAATAGTTATTTTGTTAAGGTACTTCTAAGTCCTCAACCAACCAATTTATCAAGGTTCACATCACACCGGGTGCATATATGAAAAACTGCTCTCTTGGTGGCCTGCTCTTACAACCCAATTTATTTAAATTTATTTAACTGTAATCAAGCGAACAAAAATGAAAAACTCATATTGAATTTAGGGATTAACCATTTTCATAAAATTAAAATTAGAACCTATAATTACAACTTGGCAATTAAGTCAAACCAGTTTCAATAATCATACAAAAAGTGCTCGATATAAAATACTTCATTTGTTTCAAAATAGATATCCAAACTTCATTGAAAAAAGTACGAATTTAATTTTGATCAAGATCAGATTTTGACATTAATATTGGAACGGAGTGAGTACCATTCATAAAGCATATTTACTTGCACAATGGAACCATATTATTTGCAACCCCCTCCCCCACCATCAATTGCCACCTCCCCCCAACACCAACACACACACACACAAAGGGAGAAGAAAGAATTGACTAAACCAACGACATTTTTACAAAATGCAAATTTTTATAACAATAATAGAAACCAAAAAAGAACTCCCACAAAGCAACCACCACCTTCCCTATCTATTGATATATTTAACATTTAAGTGGCTATTTACACTATTTTTTTCTCACTTCCTAAATGATTGGCTTAACACATTTGAGTTTTCATCGCTAAATAGCTACGGAGTACGCACCTGTTTAACAATGTAAGGAAGCCTTTGGGCACTGGCCTATTCATTTTGCTCAAGTACTGAACAATACTTCTCACATATGCGCTGAAAAGTAGGATCGGCTTTTCCTTTAAGAAAACGGCATGGCAATTTCAAACTGCTTAAACAAATTGGAAAAAAAATTGAGAAAAGTTATAACAAAAACAACATCTAGAGAATAAAATACAAATACCAATCTCAATATAGAAGCATCACCCAAGTTTTTCCTTTTTTTCAAATCAAGATTTGGCTAAATCCAAATTGATAAGAATATCCAACAGAAGAAAATGAAACATAAACAAAATGAAAATATCTGGTCCCAGTTAGGAATTTCAATGCCTTCAACCTGCAATTATAGCCTAGATATTCAGGTTTAACCCAGAAAAATAAAGTCAAATGCCTCACAAAGTAAAACTGAATTTTGGTAGAGATCGTGGGAGATGTGGCTTCTTTATTTTGATTATAGACCGTAGGATAAGTTTTCTAAGAGTGAATCTCAACCACCACTTATGTGGTAGCTAAGAGGCGTTTTTTCCTTCCTGTACTGTATTAATAGGTACCTTTATCCGAAAATTTAATAACTCCAACTTTACAATTGAATAATCCGGCGTCATGAGCATCTCTTTGTGACGGAATGACAGAAATGGCAACATTGACAATAAGTGAATATCAAACAAAATAAATAAATGAATTATCATAATTAACCTTAAATTCAAGATTAATACCTGTTGTTCAAGAAAAACAATGCCTCCAAAAGCTCTTCTCCAACCAATCTTTAGACATGGCAATTTGGTTCCATAGTAGACCATTAGTCTTTTCGTTGGTTCTCTACAATTTCTCGACCCAAAAATATCAACAATATGAGACAGTATCTTAAAAAAATTGAAAACGGTAAATTATACTCCTTTATCACACTAAATATTCTCCTATAAAACTAAATATTCTACGGTAGCTGCAATCACGAATAAAGATCTTTATACAATACCTCCAGCAATTTTTCACAAATGTACTTCAAACGACATTGCAACAAAGAGGACTAATTCAAAGCCGCCTTTTGTCACAAATACCAGCAAAGACTTCCAAATATGTCAAAATAGAGCTGGAATATATAAACAGGAAAAATAATAAAACATTATCTAAACTTTATAATTTAAAAATAAATTGGAAGAATTCTACGCCTCACTTATTCCAAAGAAAAATCAATGTTTAATTATTAAAAAAATGTAAAGTAAGCATTTATTAGTCTTCAGGTTCCGATTTCACATCATTGACGGTAGTAGAAAAACGCGCGGCTGCATTTCTAGCGGCAAAAAATGCGATAGCATTTTTCTCGGCCTCATCCTGAGCATTGAAAAAAATAAAAAGATATTAAACACAATAATTTAACTATAATAGATGAATTAAATTAGATTACATATATATATAAGAAAAATATACCATTTCGTCAATAAAAGTTGGGTCATCCCAAATATCATCATCGGAATAGAGAGGTTCAGTCTCTTGTACAATATTAGTAGCCGGAGGAGGCACTTGCAAATTATCAACCACGGGGGTGGGTGCCTATTAGATACATGAGATCAAGAATATATAAATTAAATCAAATAAGCTATATGTAATCATGAACAAACATTATAACTTGAGTTATACACATAAAGTAACAGTTAAATAATAATACTTTATACTTGTAATAGGCTATATAAAACATGAGATCAATAATATATAAATTTTCATCAAATAAGCAATATGTAATCAAGAACAAACATTGTAACTCGAGGTATACACATATAATAACAGTTACATAATAATAATTTATACTTGTAGGCTATAAAAGGATGAAAGATGTTACATTCAGAAAAGAAATTTTAGGAATCATACCTATTATATAAGCCTCACAGAAGAACTTCGGGATAAACAATATTTGTTGTGGATGTGTCATCTTTTGATGGCAAGAGAAGCGTAATCCTATCGAATGTAGTACATCTAGATAATGCGACATATAATTGGCCATGAGTAAACACCGGAGTTCGCAGATCAATGCGGAGCAAATTTTACAGATTGACCTTGTGACTTATTTATAGTCATTGCAAAACACAACCTAATTGGAAATTGGCGCCTTGTAATTGGAATAATAAGTTCGGTCGAAGAAGGGGTAAGAGAAATTCTTGGTATAAATACCAAATTGCCTGCTTTATCTCCGGTCAGGATTTCAGCCTCAATAATACGTCGCCCACACCGAACTACCCTTAATCTTGTTCCGTTGCAAAGACCATCCCTTGGTGCAAGATTCCTCATCAAAATAACTGGGCAACCAACTTTCAACTGCAAGTCTGAAGGGGGAAGACCGGGAGGATTTAATGAGTTCAGATATTCTATTGGGTATCGATTAGCCACGATCGAATCACTTGCATCATCATCCGCATATTTATCTGCCGATAAATAACTAATGATTTCACCGGGGAATATCTCTAATGCTTTGTGGTTTATATAATTGACATCATCATTACGTGGAGATAAAATTGTTCGGTCAGTTAAGAACCGAGCAGAGCTCCTCGGAATATGCAAAGATGGATAAACTTCTCCTATTAGCTCTTTGACATCTTTACACTTTCGAATAGTAGAAGGCAGTTCAATTGTCTCATTTGGAGTGGTTCCCACCTATAATTGAAATTTATTTAATGTTAATTATGAATGTTGATTAATGAAATATTTATTTTAAATGCATAAAAAAATACCTCATTCAAATATGTCGCAAACTCTACATTTGCAAAATCATTTCGATCTAGCCGCATATTCTCCGATAGAGTCAAGACGTGTATATTATTCCAAAGTGGTGATTTTTGAATAGTTGACCCTACAATTTGCTCACGATATCCTTTAGGAACAACAGGCAAAGTTTGACGAAAATCACCGCCGAAAACAACGGTAATTCCACCAAAAGGGCTATCATTATCACGAACATCTCGAAGACTGCGATCGACGGCCTCAACGCAATGGCGATGCTGCATAGGGACCTCATCCCATATTATTAATTTGGTCTCTTTAAAGAGATGGGCATGAAGTGACTGTTTCGTAAATGAACACAATGTATCTTCTAAAACATTTAGGGGTAGACAAAATGTAGAATGTGCAGTTCTGCCACCGGCCAACAATAATGATGCAATTCCAGATGATGCAACACAAATCACGATATTATCAAGCGAACGACATACACCTGCAATTGTGTTGTACAAAAATGTTTTACCCGTTCCTGCACCCCCATTTAAGAAGAAGGTTTTCCCTCGATTTTCATTCACCGAAGACATCACAGCATCAAAACAGTGTCGCTGACCGACATTCAAGCGAGAGATATTTGCTTCTGCACCAGTAGTGCGATCATCATACATAAGTTGTCTATGTTCCCACAATAACCTGTTGTTGCCGGTCATTTGGGTCCAATTTTGACGGGGAAGAGGCATTGGTGGAAAATCTTCTAAGCTTTTTCCAGATTCTTGCAATATTTCATTCAATAGATGGAGACCATAGTCTGTTATTTGACTATCATTCGGATAGGGAATTTTGTACTGTGTGCGCAATTTGTGAGGAAGATCGTCACATATACTCATTGCAAACCTAGTCCACAACTCATGGGGATATATCGGAGAGCATTGTGTTAGAATAAGCGCAAACAATCTTCTTAATTGGTATCCGGTCTTCATAACAGAGGCTTCTTCCATACATTGCTTCCATTCTTCATCATCTTCTAGAAGACCCCGTGCAATGCAAGCCTCTTTAAATGTATCACATACAACACCATTGTATGTACGTAAATTTTCCCATGAGGTTGGCCCTTTGACAGTAATTAATAAGAGTCGGAGGTAAAATCTCTCACCACTGGAAGGGCTAGCAAAATATATTCTTCCAATTGCTTGGCTTGGACGATTTGGATGTCTTCGTTTCCAAAAATTATCTTTCCATGTGTAATGCATCGGCATTTGTTGATAAGTATAATTTTGGGCCATTTCATCGGAAGCACAACATCTAAAAAAATCCATTAATTTCGTTACTTTCTCCCTTGCTTGTTGAACTATCTCACCTCGTGAACATCTTGAATCATATGAAACATTATGTTCTCCTGGTAGATGGAGATCAAGTCGAACAACATTAGGAAATTCTTCATGCATAGTGTTTCCGAATAATCGCCATGCAGCTTCGGGCGGACCAATATACCTCGCATCAAGATATTGTTTTATTTCATCACCTTTCCCTAAAACCATAGTTGTTCGATCATGACCTTTGTATATGTACTTGTGAATGTACTTCACACATCTAACTCCAGCACACACCTCCACGTTAATATGGCAATCAAACAACTCCGTTAGATAAGGATTATAAGGTACAACGTCTCTATGATCTATCTCCTTCTCTCTTACCGTCAATACAACTCCATTATTGCGACGACGATAGATTGCATAGCCGTCATTATCAATAATAGTTGTTTCGGCCCATTGTTTTGGAAATCTTTTTTTACACATATTATTCTCCATACATTGCGCACCTGGGTTTCTCGTACCGCATGGTCCATGTATCATGCATCTCTTAACCGTGTCGAAAAGTGCAGGCTTGTTATCCGGATCCGGTAACTCGGCACATACCACCCTATCAACTTGTTCAGGAGTTCTGATCTTATCTTCATCTGCGAGAAAAAAGAGAGCATGCATATGGGGCAATCCCCGTTTCTGAAATTCAATTGTGAAAACATATGCCTCTATTTTTCCAAACACCCTTCTATCTTTTACTATTTTCAGCAAATGCTTTCTCTTTAATTCAAAAACTCGAGCAACCAAATCTGGCCGATCAGCTGCAGTTTGATTAGGAAGCAGAGCATCTTTAATTTCTGGCCAAGCTGGGTTGGCTGTCATAGTTAAGAAAATATCTGGATGCTTATAAGCTCGTGTAATAGCCATGGAATCTTGAAAAATTTCATACATCTGCCTTGGTCCACCGGTGAAAGAAGATGGTAGAACAAATCTTCTACCAATTTGATCCGGTCTTGCACTCTCCTCGTCAAAAATTTCTTGGAGATCTTTATACCGATCAACACGAACGTATTCCTCCTGGTTTTCTCTAATGTAACGAAGACGGTTTTGCTCTGTTGCAGCCCAAGCATCCACCAAATATTCCTGAAATAGTTTTTTGCCTCTCAAAATGGTAGAATACTCTGTTGGTCGTTCGAATAAACGATAACTGTAGTAATCCATCATTGTGAGTCTATTTCTACTTCTAGTACTCGGACCATTCCTATTCACATCCCAAAGAGTCATAGAAGGTTCCCATCCCAGCTCGCCTAAAGGAAATAATAAGACGTAATGTAATGGTGCATAAGCTGGATGACTTTCACTTATCCGCTCCAAGCCTTGAGTTGCTTTGTAGTGTAGGACAATATCTCTTGTTCTCCTTCTCTCAGTACCATCACCAGGTAAGATTACTGCAATCTCATCTACAGTAGGTGCATTATATCTCCGTTGATCTGCTCTTGGATCATAACGCAAATATGCTGGCAGGTTTTGATTAGGCTGATATTGACTTTGTTGTTCTAATATTGCGCATGCTTGGCGAAAGATAGGTGCAAAAGGATTGTATTGTAACAAACATTCTTGGATGTTGGCCATTAAATCTCGATTTAATGTTGGATTTCGACGTTGACGAAAATCTAAGGCGGCCATTGGATCATATATGTAAAGTTGAGCATATATCGGATTTGTATCTATATGTGGTAGTAATGAACCGGAACAATGCCGCAACTCACCATGTATAGTGAAGCTATAAGGTCCCCTACCAGATCGTACTCTATCATCTAGTGAACATCCCAGACTCGTAAAAGCATTTGCAGCATTATACTGTCGAATATCTCGAAAAAATGACGTCGAACGGTTGTCAGTGCCGTCATATAATTTACTGAACAGGGGTGGTGGATTTAGAAGATTAGGAAGCCTCACTTGCCCATCCAAGCAACATGTTCCAAATCTAGGACTACGCACAGAAGATTTAACCAATTTTTCGCCAATCCAGTGCAAAGCATGACAATGCTGACAAATGACATCCATTCTGCCAAGGGAATGCCGAACATGATTGAAAATTTGCTGATTCTCTATACCACCAGGTAGATCAAACTCATCCTCTTCGAAACCCCCTATATTTTCATTTTGTTCGGTAGTGGAAGCGTCTTCTAATATAGTTGACCTATAATTGAAATGCGAATTAATTTTTGCTTAAGATAAGTTTGTTTGAATTAAATAGGAATAAAAGAAGGAGTAGGTTACATAGTAGGATAAGGAGCGACTTGTTCACGCAATTGTCGCCTCCTCTGTGCAACTGGCCGTCTCGAAGGACCCGAAGAGATGTTTGATGAATTTTGTTGGTTTCTTGCTTGTTCGTCTCGAACTCTTGCGTGACGCCTTAATTGTCCAATTGAACGCATACTACGGTGATTGTCTATGTCAGATAAATGGAACTCATCCTCTTCGAAACCCCCTATAATTTCATTTTGTTCGGTAGCGGAACCGTCTTCTAATAAAGTTGACCTATATTTGAAAATGTGAATCATTTTTTGATAAAGAGAATGTTTTTGAAATAAATAGGAGTAAAAAAAAGAGTAGGTTACATAGTAGGATAAGGAGCAACTTGCTCACGCGACCGCCGCCTCCTCTGTGCGACTGCCCGTCTCGAAGGACCCAAAGACATGTATGATGAATTTTGTTGGCTTCTTGCTCGTTCGGGTCGTACTCTTGCGTTTCTGCTAGATTGTCCAATTCCACGCACACTACTCTCCAAAGATACATAAGTATTTTGAGTTGGTACGTCATTTCTATTTCTAGAAGTTGAACTTTCTCCTAGCTCCATATTTGAAGATGGTAAAAAAAATTGTCTGCTTGTGGGTTGAAATAAATGCTGCGGAAATTCGACATCATCGTCCTAGTATAGAAACATATTTATCATGTGTAATTAAAAATAAATGTATTAAAGTCTACCTGATGTAGCGCATTACTAAAATCTTGAAAATTATTGCCACATAACATGAATAGTAAAAGATGATAAAGAAGAATACCTCTGGTGCAGCCGTTTCTTTACCTTTCGTTGAAGGTTGTGCCATTTAGTTGAGTTTGATAATTGACAAAACTGGTGAAAGAATGAAAAAACGTGAATACCACAAACAAATAAATTTATATATGCATATGGAAATAGTTATGTATTACAAAATATTTTCTTTCGTTGAAGGTTGTGCCATTGGCTACAATGTTTTCTCATTGGCGATCACCTTGGCCAACTAATCAAAGAACGCTTTCATTCAATCCAGATGTGGAATTCTTATGGGTTTTATATTCTTGTAAGATGATTGGCTCATTAGTACCAATCATTTCTGACTTGCTCAAGCCATTTCAAAAGTTTAGGCAATATGTCATTTAAGTTCGAAACTTTAGTTACATATGGTCTATACTTTCATGCAACTTCATGCTCATGAAATACATAAATGTTTCAGGTGCCTTTGCTTGGTGGCGCTTTTTGTGCATGCACATGGCATTTCTTTTACAATGCAGAGTCTCTTCAGCTAAATTCAATTTGGTCTTCCACTAAAGATTGAGTTATTACTAATTACTCCCTCCGTCCCCAAATGAATATCCATCTTTGTAGAAAATCATGTCCCTAAATGAATGTCAATTTTCCAAAGAAATTTGTCCCTAAAGAATTTTTTTTACCTTTATAAATCATGTTTCATTGTATTTAGAATGTTCATTTTTGCTGCTAAAAATATTCAGAATGTTCCTCAAATTAAAAATGGGCATTCACTTAAGTTTGCTGATAGCATAGTTGAATATGCGATGATCATGTCCTCATTTTCTTTTTCACTTGAATAAGAGTGGTAGCTATTTAGTGTGGGTTAGCTCACTGCAGGAGCTATGACCAATATGCAGCTGTTACTAATCAATTTTCATTTAATTTTAGTTGCCTTGTGGTATGACAATTGTTGGGAAAGGAACATAAAATTCCTGAAGGTTTAACACACTCAAACAAACCAAACCAAATACAAAGCATACAAAAGAGTCTGCATATGTCAATACTCAAGATCTGCTAGATACTTTCTGTCAGCTTTTGATACTTTGCAAGCTCAATGTCTTGCACAGTCTGACTCTTAAAATAACACATGAATAATTGCTTTGTCTATCTTTGATACCATCCAATAACAAACTATCTTCTTAGTTTGGCACATCAGTTGTCTTAATCACTCTGGAACTTGTATACGCATTTGCGGCTATTTATTCAACATGTAGAAACATCTGATATTCAAAGAAAATTGTCTCAAAATGAATGTCTTCTAATTCACATTTACGATCATGTTGTAATACGGTGAGATTATTAATGGTATTTATGTACTTATGCCACTAAAAATGGTTAAAAATCAAATTTCTCAAGTGTCCCTTAAAATAAAAAATGTGCATTCATTTAAGGATGGAGGGAGTAGAAGTACCACACTTATGTCAACTCCCAAAATAAACAAAACCACAGAATACCACTAATACTGTCTTTTATAAGTATCATCGGCATTCACTGCTGGGGTTAAGATTTGATAAGTCGTTTGCTATAGCCATAGAGATTGAGTATCCATTCGCTGCAATTAGTTTTGTGATTATGTACAAACTGTAAGAACATACCAGAATCTGCATTGATCATTCCATATATCTCAATCCTATCTCTTACTCTCTTTTATTCGGCCTCTAATTATCAGTATGATTTTAGACTATTAGCTATCATGAAGTTGACAATGCAAGTTTAGGATGAGGAACAGTAGGAGCGGGGGTTGGGCGATACAGGTAATAACTTTAACCACATGTGTTAGCTACAACAGAAAGACACATTCAAGCGTTGCCCATGCCTTACATTTTTGCAAGGGCCTGGCACACCCCACCATTGCTAGTTAAAATTGTTGCTGTTCATAACCAAACATGGCTCTATACCAGTTGTAGTTCTTGATAAAACACATCAAAGTGTCTTATAATTAGTTCAGTCCCAGGTTAAAAACAATCAGTGCTATTACATAATAAAGCCTGAGATGCACATTGGATAGACACGCAGGATATATATAAATGTCTCCTCCCTCTCTTTTCATATTCTAATTTATACAACAGAAAGACACAATCAGTGCTATTACATAATAAAGCCTGAGATGTTAACCACACAAAAGTGTACGTCTTCAGATTTCAACTTTGATGGAGATGAATGGTTACACATATTATTTCTAGTCTACGCTACCAAGAAAATTTTGCGTCCCTTGATGAAAAAAAGATAATCATAACACAAAAAACACCAAAAATATACTTTGCCAACAACAAATACTTATATACAAAAAATTTGCAATCAAGCACACAAACATAGGTTTATAATCAATAATTAATTAAGCTCGAGGAACCCAAATTCCATGTAGAACACAAACAAATTGGGTTTCAAATCAATCACTACGAAATTAACTCAAAAGAACTCCACACAGAAAACAGAAATATTAATCTAGAAATAGTACCTTTCACAATTCGACGAAATTGAGAGGATTGAAATTGTAACCTTAGAGTCGAAATTGAGGTGGGCAGATAAAACGACCTGAGATGAAGAACACACACAATCCGGATCAAATCGTAGAATCGCTGAGATTGAGGGGAAACTGTTGAGAGATTTTGGGTGGAGGAAGAACAGGAACGGAGGCTTTTATAAAATCCGCCATGAAATCGGAGTTGGGAAAGGAGTTGTTCGATTCAATTGGAGAAGAAGAAGGATTCGGAATTGAGGGGAAACTGTTGAGGTTGGAGAAGATGTGAGCGTTCAAAACTGAACGCCTGGAGGAAAAGGAATTGCGTTGAACATGGAGGAGATCGTGGGGGGACAAAGTGGCACAGGCCGTTGGATCGGAAAGCTAAGAATTAATCTCAGCCTCTCTTTATGTGTAAGTCAAATGGCGGTTACTTGGACCTGTATTGTATTATAGACTAGTACACAAAAGCCCGTGCCATTGGCACGGGTCAGTACGGAAAGGAAGACAGTATGAAAAGAGGAAGACGGAGGGAAACTGAAATCGCATGCTAACTATATGATGTTGTAAATTTAATTTTAAACTGTTTATAAATACAAAATAAAAGTTGTTTACAAAAAGATAACACATAAATTAACATCTAAGTAACAAATAGATTTTTAACCAGTTGAAGTAAAGATGTTGTCTCAATCGAAACAGACATTGGCCACGTACGTTTACGTAAAAGCACCTGAAATAAATAAAAAATGAAATCAATATATTTTTATTAAATTAACAATATAATAATTAAAAAAATAATAATAATACCTTATTATGCCCATTCCAAATCATTGTCGGAGGTTTGTGCAAGCGTCTATATTCTTTCACGTACTATCCCATGACTACAAATATATGATTGAAATATTTGAGAATGATGATAAAATAATTATTGAAGTTGTAAGTAACTTGACATAATTTGCCAGAATTATAATAAATAAAATTAAATTACATGCATCCATATCAAATTATAAATATAAATAAACAATAATAAATATTTAAAATGAAATTATAAATAAACAATCCTAAATATTTAAACTGAAATGAATTAAATCAAGGTTCTAAAAATCGCTAGGCGGCTCCTAGGCGGCGAGGCCGGGCCTAGCGCCTAGAGCGCCTAGGCGGGGCCGAGGCGGGGCTTAGGCGGGGCCGCGAATTTACACACATTTTTATATATATTTCATAGTTTCTGTCCATACATAATACATAGTGACAAATTCAAATATATATTCCATAGGCGGGGCCGAGAATTTTGACACAAGGTTATAGAGCATATGAAAATTATAAATGTATTTCATCATCCACAACATAAACTAAGGTTAAGTCAAATTCAACCATGTGTTATTTGTTTTCATTTTCAATCCTTATAAAATGACGTCACTTAAGGGTAAAAAAAATTAAAAAAATTAAAAAATAATTAAAAAATAATAAAAAAAATAAGAAAAATATTACTTAGACCGCCTAGGCCCGCCTAAATCCGCCTAGGCCCGCCTAAATCCGCCCAGACCGCCTGGTCCGCCTAGACCGCCTAGAACGCCTAGGACCGCCTAGGACCGCCTAGACCGCCTAACGCCTAATTGACCGCCTAGAGAAAAGTCGCGGCGCCTGGGCCCCGCCTAGCGCCTAGGCGGCCGCCTAGCCCGATTTTTAGAACACTTAATTAAATACCAGTGGGGGCAATGCAACTGTCGGTAGGTTGGTTTGTCGATTTTGATCCTAATAATGAATTCTAAATATTAGTCAAAAAATCTATATATATTCGTTAATTAATGCAAATAAATAAAAAAAAAACTTAATTTAACATCAAATGTTTACCCTTATCATTTCATCGTGTTCAAAAGGTTCTCGCATGACAATCGAGACATTGTTTCTTCGCAAAATGTCAATCTAAAAATCACATTATTATCACAATCACATATCAAATATGATAAAAACAAATATTTACAATAAAATAGTAATATTAAAATATTAACTTACTGTTTCACTTAGAGCCGAATCACCATATCCATAAATATTCAATGTTCCTTGATTGTTCATTTTTTTCAAACCTATAAAAATAAACACAACTTGTAAATCTATAATATAAAACACTATCCAAATCAACATTCAAATAAAAAATTAACCTTTTTATGGTTTTTCATCTGAGTGTAGTTAATTATCGTGTGAAGATAGTTCAGTTGCAATATAACAAACACAGTGTAAAAGTTTCACTACCTGAATTTGTTTTTTCTCATTCTAAGGTCACTAAATCAACATGCAAATATACGTATATCGCAACTCGTGTTAAAAAAATAGGAGATAGTTGCCGCTGTATATCGATAAAATGTGAATAATATTATAAAATTATAAGATTTAATATGAATTAAATTCTAAATTAAGAAACACATTTTCTTTCTATCTATATCCTCCTATTGTATTATAGATTTAATATGAATTACATTTTAAATTAAATTAAATTCAAGATAAAATATTAATAATATTATAAAATTATAAAATAATAATATTATTTAAAAATGCTTACTTTTGTTTTTTTAAAACGCTCCTCTCTCTATCTCTCTCTCTCACTCACTCACACAAACACAAAAACAAACCCACCCAGTTTCTTTCTATCTATGTCCAGGTGCATCGGCAAGATCACGGCTACCCCACCCCTCCCACAATCTGACGACCTCCTCCCCTTCCCTTCCCTCCCCGCCCCTCCCCATTCGATCGGCGGTTTAACGGCGGGCCATCTTCTCCGTCGAAGCGGCTCCCACCGAGAGATTGATGAAGAATCAGCCGGTGTAAGCAAGGGAGGAAGGCAACTACCCATCAAAAATTTCCCCCGGAGCATCAATTAGGTCTTGTTGGGAGCGAAGCCCTAAGTCACGCGAAACGTCCGCAAGTCGCCTTCAATTTGCCGTCAATCCGCATTCAAAACGGCCGCAATTCGCCTTCAAAGCGTCCGTAATTCGCCGTCAAGCCGCCTTCAAACCGTCCGCAATCCGCCTTTCATTCTTGGATTCAAGGTTGGTGACTCATAGTTTCTCTAATAAGTTGATTCTTGGATTCAATGTTGGTTAATCGATGGTGGTTTTGAGTTGGTCTATAATGGCGATAAGGGACGAAGCGTCTTTCTTCTTTTTCAGTATATTGATTTTGAGTTGGTCATTCTATTTACCAGAGAAATTAAATCGATTGAAGTTTCAAAACCTACAAATTTTCAAAATTGCCGTTGGTACAAATTATATAATAGAGAAATTGAGATTTTCTGCATTCAATTTCGATGGTGGTTATCTTGAATTCAATTTCGATGGTGGTTTTATAAGAGCTTGGCAACAGTGATACCGGGCTCAATTTGATTTTCTGGATTGAAGGTTTTTTAATCGTATTGTCCATAATAGAGAAATTAAACAGAGAAATAGAAATTAAACAGAGAAATTAAACAGACAAATTAAACAGAGAAATTAACTTACCGTTTAAGAGAGGGAGAATGGCCGCCGGAGTCAAAAACGGAAAATCTTTAGCGTCACAGGGGAGAAAACGCAATAGACGTTGGAGAAATTAAATTTTACTGAGCAAATGTGATGAGTGTGGATGGTAGGGGGTTTAACGGAAGTTTTGCGTCAAAGTGGGAAGAGATCGTGGGGGAGAAGTTGATAAAGAACTTGGAGGAGATCGTGGGGGACAAAATGGTACTGGCCGTTGGATTGGAAAGGTAAGAATTAATCTCAGCCCCTCTTTATGTGCAAGTCAATTGGCGGTTACCTGGATGTCTATTGTATTATAGATGTGTATATGGGTCTTGTATGGCTTGACATTTTGGTGTTTTATTGATCAAATATGGACAGGATTCATCTGCTGGAACTCTTGGTAGGGTAGGGTTGTACCTCCTTTTATGCAGATGGTATGACGTTTCTTATGGGAAGAACAACTACTTCATATATCTCTTCCTCCAATCTAAGGTCTTCTCATTGGCACTTTTGTTCCCTATCATTATCTTGGTAGAGTTGTACCTCTTTTTATGCAGATGGTACGACGTTTCTAATGCGAAGAAGACGTATTTGTCCTTTTGTCAATCAGTTCCTTTTCTTGGGGAATAAATAAATAAATTTATTCTAGTGTTTTGTCTTGTATTCAAGTGACGGCCAAAAATACATTGTAACACCATAACATATTATTGAAAATAATATAGACGCTTGGCAGTGTCTCCAGATTAGTTGATTTGTTCGACGAACCGGGTTAACAAATTGTCTTCTTTTGTGTGTGATTCGTTTTGTGTTAGTGCGTTATTTTTTCTTGATTACTTGGGGCTAATATCCCAACAATCCTAATGTTTCAATTTGTATTTTTTCCTCCAAAATATTTGTTATTTTAAATTTCACACCTATTGAAAGTATAATTATTATTCTATTCATCCATACGTCTTTAAATGAATATTTAAATTTCATATTGAGGGACATTTGAGTAAAGTTTGTTTAAACATATTTAGCAACACATATAAGTAACAGAAAAATCGTTAATGATTTCACCAATTTGGCCTCATGAGTATAAATGTGAATTATAAGTTTCAAATTCAACGAAAATTAGACATTTATTTTGAAACAAAACCTTAAATATTTGAATATTCATGTAGGGACGAAAGAAATACATATAAAATAGACTAAATTGCTTTTAAAATATTTCAGTTATCTAGTACAACGACTATTTCACGATTATAAATAGGAGTATATTTAGTAAATAATGGTAGAAAGTATTAATTATGAGTCATATAGTGGGATCATTTTTTATGAAAGTATATCACTAAAGCAAAAAAACTTGTAAAAAACGCATTTTTTCATAAGCTTATGAAAAAACGTGTTTTAAAATTACGTTAAAACCCGTCTCTCTCTCACAAAACGCTCACTACTCTCTCTCTCTCTCTACACGGGATTCTCTCTCTCTAAACGCAAAACATAAGCTCGCTCCCTAATCGTCTTCTTCCTCACCATTCGCCGGTGACCACCGGTCTCTCTCAAAACCCAATCACCGGCGGCCCCTGTTCCCCTCAATTCCTCACCGTTCCCTATCTCTCTACCTCCAAATCCAATCGTCCCTCGCCGTTCTCTGTTCTCCCCGAATTAGCGTCCCCTCTCTCTCCATTCACCGTCGCCGACTCTCCGTCGCCAACTACTCACAAGAAAAAGAAAGCTCCCATTTTCTCCGACGTCGATTGGGTTCGTCCCGTTGGCCGTGACTTCCACCACTGTCGCCCTTTCTCTCCCTTTCTCTCCCTAATCCTTCAATTTGTATTTTGATTGATCATCTTCAATTGTATTTTTGTTATTGGTGGTGGTTGTTTGATTTGGTAAATTGAAAGAATGGTGTGCAGGGGACTGGGTAAATTAGATGCCAGTGTATGTATTTTGAAGTGCCAATGCATGTGTTTTGGAGTGTCAATGCATGTGTTTATGAGTGCCAGTGCTTGTGTTTTTGAGAGCCAGCAAAAATTATTACCAGTGTTTTTGAGTGCCAGTGTATGTGTTTTTGAGTGCCAGTGCATGTGTTTTTGAATGCCAGTCCATGTGTTTTTGAATGCCAGTGCTTGTGTTTTTGAGAGCCAGCAAAAATGTTAGTGTAACAAAGTGTCAGTATTAGTGTAACAGAGTGCCAATATGAAGAGTACCAGTTCATATATATAAAAGTGCACGTGTAAAAAGCGTCAGTGTCAGTTTAACAAAGTGTCAGTGCCAGTTTACACTGGCACTTTGTTAAACCTGGGTAATCGACACTTTTTTTCACTCGGCTTTGTTACACATGCACTGGCACTTTGTCACACTGGCACTTTGTTAAACTGGAACTGGCACAAACTGGGAAACACAAAACACGTTTTTTCTAAGTGCCAGAAAAAACGCATTTTTTATAAGACCAACTCATCACTAAAAGTTTTTTTTTTTTGTTTTTTTAAACCACCATTTTTAAATATTCATTCAAACAAAAATCAATATTCATTTATAGAGGCTTGAACTGTACCATTCTTTCTTGGCAACGAAGCATAAGTTAATGTTTCACTATTATAATGGATTAACAATCCCTCATGTATGCCTCCTTCAATGCTAATTGAGTACATTAATAATTGGTTTGGTAGGTGAAATGTTAAAATTTCATTGTTTCTATTTTATAACGTTATAATCTCATAATGTCGGTTTTAAGTTTATTGTGTGTCTGAGCAGCGTTTTAGCGGGTTTAAATCTCTTCGTTATAAAGGTTTTTGGTTCAATACCCCAGCTGGCTATAATTGATATTAGCCGATTAGAAATTAAAAATAAAATAAAAAATTATTGTGTGTCACATGCCTTTCGAGTTGCAATAATAGGATTTTGGGTGAGTCGCTAGACTATTATTATATGAGCTCATAGCGGATAATTGATCATTGCAAACTTTGAATAAACTTTTTTATGAAAATTTAGATCTTACTATGCAATTTTATTTTTTTTAATTATTATTTATTCATTACAAACAAAGATTATCAATAACAATTATTATAATTGTATAAAGATATTTAGATTTTTATATAGTTATGATCAAATTTTAATTGATTTAATTATTAATATAAAAGTGGGACAAACTTTTTCGATACAAAGGAAATATTAGAATAATAAGAAGAAGAATTGTGAAAGACTTCATTGGTAAAAAACTTGAATTTTATTATTAAAATTATATATATATATATATATATATATATATATATATATATATATGAAATAGCTACAATAGAAAAATAAATACCATTACAAGAAACAAAATATTGTGATAAAAACTACTCCCTCCGTTTCATTAATAAAGTTATTAGTTAGAATTTACACATTTACTAAGAAAAGTAAATGTTGTAGTATGAAAAATAAATAGGAGAGAGAAAATTAGTAAAAAATAGTAAATGAATTGTTATTATAAGTGCAGTAAGTCGGTACTATTGTCCGTTTTAGAAATAAAGCAAACTAAAAACTTTACTTTGTAACAGAAGTTAGAAATCAAGAGAGAGAGAGAGGAAAGAATTTTCTCTGTTAATTTCAATGTCGTAAATGATTTTATATACAACCTATAAATTTTGATATAATCTTGATACAAATCAATCCCTACAATTATGCTATCAATTTCTATGATTTTGCTAACTATTTGATATACATGAACTCAATTACTATGATTTCGCTAATTATTTGATATAAATAAATAAGGATAAGATATATATAAAGAGAGAAGAAAATATACTACGAGATATAAGCGAGATCACGTAGAGATCCTTCATGCGCGCTCCGGAGCTCCCCTTCATGTGCGCTCCCTCCAGGCGCGCTCCCTTAGCAGGAGCTTCTTTCGAGCGCCTCCTTCCGTGCTCTCCTTCACTTCCCTAAGGCACTCCTCCAACACCCCCTCAGATTAGAGTGTGAAAGTCAAACTACCAAGTAAGATAGGGAACTGTCGAGTCCCAAATATCTTTGTAAGTACATCTGCTAACTAACTGAGCAGAAGTGTGAATATATTTCGTAGAGATGAGGTCAGACAGAATGGCGTCACATACAATGTGACAATCAACCTCGATATGTTTGTTACGTTCATGAAATACAAGATTTTGTGCATTGTGAATAGCTGACTTACTATCACACAAGAGAGTCATAGGAGTTGAGAATGTGATCATAAAGGACAACAAGATACCACACATCCATGTAACTTTACATGTTGCGCTGGCCATAGAGCGATGCTCAGCTTTGGCTGAATAGCAAGCACTAGTGGTTTTTTCTTAGTCTTCCATGACACAGGAGAACTACCCAAGAACCCAAAATATGTCGTCAAGGAACGGCGAGAAAGGGGGCAGCTAGCCCAGTAAGAGTCACAATAAGCATATGGTCGAAGATCCGAGTCGGCGCGCAATAGAATGCCCTGACCAGGATGGTCCTTGAGATAGCGAACCACTCGTAAAGCCGCATGCAAATGAGCAAGCTTGGGTTTGTTCATAAACTGTGTAAGAATATGAACAAAGTAAGAGAGCTCTGGTTTTGTGATAGTGAGATAGATTAAACGTACAACGAGACATCGATAGCGTTCAGGATCAGACAAGAGACCGTCGTCTGTCAAAGTTAACTGATGATTCTGCTCGATAGGAGTATTCGCCAGACGTGCTCCAAGAAGACCAGTATCAAAAACAATATCAAAAGAGTATTTCATTTAAGGCAGGAAGATCCCATCCAAGTGGCGTGCGACTTCTATTCCCAATAAATACTTCAAGCGCCCAAGATCTTTCGTTTTGAAACAACAATATAAATAATCTTTAGTCATTAGTGGCAGTGGAATCATTACCTCTAATAACCAAATCGTCAACATAAACCAAGATATGTATATCGATGTCGTCCTTCTGATAAGAAAATAGCGAATAGTTTGATTACGATTGAACAAAACTGTACTTTTTCGATGCAACATATAACTTTGTAAACCAGCAACGAGGTTCCTTATGAAGCTAATACAAGGACTTTTGGAGCTTACATACTTTGCCAGACATTTGAGGTTGATACCCCAAAGGAAGCTTCATATATACCTCCACACTCAAATCTCCATGTAAGAAGGCGTTGTGGACGTCCATTTGATGAAGTTCCCAACCACGGGTCGCGGAAATAGCAAGAAACACTCACACTGTAACCATTTTAATAGTTGGAGGAAATGTTTTTTTGTAGTCTATGCCTTCCACTTGAAGATAACCCAGAATCACTAGTCGTGCCTTATATCGTTCCACCATTCCATCTACCTTATATTTGATTTTACACCTATTTACTCCCAATAACCATTATATCAATAGGAGCATCCACAAGATCCCATGTCCCATTCTGATCAAGAGCATCAAGATCAGTGTTCATGACTGCCCTCCACTATTCTGACTTTACAACTTCTGCGAGTTAAGTACCAAGTTAGTAACTGAACTATTGACCCTTTTACCTATTCATCACTGGCATATTTATTTTTATGATTTCATCCTTAACCTAAGTACTTAATTTACCATGTCATCCATCCGTCTCATTTCCGTCCAAACTGTCATTAATTCTGCCTATGTGGCATGCTGACATCATAAAAATGCTGAATTGGCACTAGATATTGTCAAAATTTGCTGATGTCACCAACCGGTGAATCATCTGAACGCCACCAACCACCACCGCCAACGCCGCCACCTGCAAACCACCCAAAATCAACATAAAACTCATAGTTTTAGCTAATTGATTTCAAAAAATAATCAATCACCAAATTAAAACAAAAAGTCTGTAGGTACAAACTCAGGAACAAATTACAAACTACTATCCTATTTTCAAACTTAATTCCCAAATCAAACTATGCAAAAAAAAATTAGATAGAAAATATCCTTCTTCAATGGCAGAGGGTAAGAAATTAGAAGATGAAGAGTTTTTCATGTGATGGAGATGATGCTTTCTCGAGGTTGCTTTGACCACCGATGGTGAGGAATTGGCCGACAAACACAACGATCATGAAGTGGGAGTCGACTTTAACAGTGATGGATCTCCCTAGATCTGGGGATGGGGCGCCGGTGTTAGTGAGAGAGGAGTGGTATGGCAGTATTTTTGGCAAGTTGGGAAGACGTCAGAATGGGCCGGGTAGGGAAGAAAGAGAAAGGGGGAGGGGGTTCTTTCGCAGATCTATTTTGAAGGACAAAATGTTGATAAAGGGTTGAGATTGATGTTGGAGGGAAGCGGATGTCAGAAGAGAAGTTTTTGGGTGGGGGCATAGGTGGAGGGGACGGCGGTGGGTTAGGATGGGGAAGGGTTGTCGCTGGATAGGGGATAAATTGGGTCGATAATGAAGGTTGAAGAAGAGGGTTTTTTTCTTCTGCTTGTGACCTTTTCTAAAAAAATATAGGTTCATTTAGGAGGGGGTTATTTTAAACTCATTTATGTTTTGGATTATTTTTTTGGGAGGTCGATCTCTAGTTAAATATTGTACACTTTAACCCCCTTATACTTCAACATCAGTAAATTTTGACCATATCTAGTGCCAATTCAACATTTTTATGATGTCAGCATGTCACATAGGCAGATTTAACGGCAGTTTGGACGGAAATGAGCGAAAGGATGACATGGTAAATTAAGTAATTAGGTTAAGGACGAAATCGTAAAAAGAAATATGTCAGTGATGAATGGGTAAAAAGGTCAATAGGTCAGTAACGAGCTTGGTACTTAACTCCAACTTTTGCAAAGTTTCTAGGCTCAACACCTATATTAATTGCGACCAGAAAGCAACGATGTGTAGAGGAAAATATAGTGCAATTGACAAAATGTAATAAAGGATATCGATTACCTGAAGACTTGTTTGGAGATGATGAACTGGACGGGGGCTAGCTCGAACGTTGTGTGTCTAAGATGTGCTCAAATTATACAAGTCGGTTGTATATCGTGTGGAGGGAACCTTTGTCCGTTTTTCTCTGCCCAAATTATCAAATGCTTCCTTCGTGGTAGGTTCAAACGCTTCATCTGGATCATGCTTAGTGTTAGGTGCCTCGGTGGTAAGCATAGGCACCTCATCAGTATGGTTATCATTTATAAGAGGTTCCTCAGTGGTAGGCACAGACGCCTCATCAGTGTGGTCGTCATTCACAAGAGGCGCCTCAACGGGAATTTCAACCTCCGCGCCTCGCTCAGAAGCATCAGTATCCCCAATATTTGTCTTATTAGGACTATAAAAATGGAATCAGGAGCATAAGCTCTTCATTTGTACTATCACTTAACCAATGAAGGGAATTTTGATTCTACAAAGAGAACGTCACAAGAGACAAGGTTTTTGTTTTTCTGAAGGTCATACAATAACCATCATTTCTTGCCAAAATGATAATCCAAAAAACACACACTTTCGACTAGCAAACTTATCATTATCATGTGTGAATAATGGGCATAACAGAAAGAACCGAAAATCTGAATGTGATTATAAGTGGATGTTTTGTCAAAAATGATTCCATACGGAGTTTTCCTATGCAATAATTATGAAGAAGTGCGATTAATCAAACACTCAACCGTCAAAACACACTCACCCCAAAATCTCATTGGCAATCCAACCTGAAACCGTAAGGCACGTGCTACATTTAAAATGTGACGGTGCTTTCTTTCTACTCTCCTATTTTGTTGTGAAGTGCGAACACATGTTGTGTGATGCATAATTACGTTTTTAGCAAAGTAATTTTCAAGACATGTGAATTATTTCCCATTGTCACTTCGCACCATTTTGACACGTTTATTAAATTGACGTTTAATTATGGCAAGATAATTTTTCAAAATTTGAGGCACATCAATTTTTTGAGTTTATCAAAAATACCCACATAGCGCGAGAGAAATCATTCACAATTGTTAAAAAATAAGTTGTTCCACACAAAGTAGGTATCTGATAATCACCCCAAAGATCAACATGAATTAAATCGAAAATCCCTTCGGAATTGCTCTCACTAGGCAAAAATTTATCTCTAGTTTGTTTGGCATTAAAACAAATTTCACAAACATCTTTATTAGCACTATTCTGACTAATAAACTGAAGCAAAATAACTACTTTACTTGATTGATATCCGAACCGTTGATGCCACAACTCATGGTTCTCAAGTTCCTTATCGCTGCAGACTCGTGCTTCTGTAGACTTCCTCAAGTAATACACCCCCTCGTTTTGTTCACCCGCACCAATCAACATCTTCGAGGTTCGGTTTTGTATTACACAAATTTTGTTAGAAAATTGCACATATTTGAGTCACAAAGCAACTGAGATACAAACAACATATTGCAATTGAATGATGGAGCATATAACACATTTCGCAGAACAAGTTTAGGCCCACTTTTGACATCGCCTTCTTTTGTGGCAATGATGTACTTCCCATTAGGCAGTCCTACTCGACTGGATTTAATGTTACGAACATTTCCAATCAAGGCAAGATTTCCTGTTATATGCTGATTAGCCCTGCTATCCATTACCCAAGGCTCATCATTCATATTACCATTCATGTGCTAATTAGTTTTAACGTTGGTCTGTACCATGGCTTTAAAACTGCTCCAATGTTCACTTGTAAGTCCCAATATTTGAGCACACTCTGCATATGTCATCCCTGCACCATCCTCATCATTCACTTGTACAATGTTGGCTCGAGCTCTGAAAGACTCGCGTCCTCTCGCTCCTCCAGCGGTTACCTCGACATTTTGCCCTTTCTTTCCTTTCCATTTCGTGAGGACTGCTCGCCCCACCATTCCAAATATCCAACAAGATTGAAACAATAGTCATCTTCGTGTCACTTTTTCTTGCAATGTCCACAAGTAACATTGCTCATCTCTTAGCGCTACCCCCTAGATTTCGGACCCCAGTGTTGGTGCACACCATAAATCTCATAGTGTAATTACCCAAATCTGGATCGTCAAAATCCGTTAAAAGTTAACCGGAATCCATTAAACTGGCCCTTTCCAGGTTAACCGGAACCCGTTAAACTCCCCATTCCCGAGTCAACGAGACATCCTACTGCCCCGTGCATCCCGACACCAAAGTGTACTCAACACATGTTATCACACGTAAAAGTACCACTTTCCTCGAAAAACGCACTTTTCGGGACTTTTCGGGGGCGTTTCGGATATTTTCCGGACAGTTATTTAGAAAACAGTCAAAACTAGGATTAACGGGACAAAAACCCTAGCCTTGGTGACTCACAGGGACACATGGCACGCATGCATGGCCTCCCCCATCCCCATCAATAAAATTCAGGGGTAAAAAGACCAAAATACCCCTAAAATTGAAAGATATGCCGTTCGGCCAGTTTTATCTGAAAAACCAGAATTCTCATCAAGTCCCTGCAATTTCCAAAATACCCAAAAATCTCCCAAATTGAAGTTTAGGCCGTCCGGCCTGTTTTACAAATTTACCCCTATAAATACCAGGGCTGTCATTCAGTGAAAAAAGAATAATATTACCCCTCTCCAAAAACCCCACGGTTCTAAGCCATCTCTCCCCCTCTCGAGCCCCGTTTCGTCTCGATTTGCATGAAAATCCCGTTTTCCGACCAAACACGAGCCAAACACTTTTGAAACACCTCCCAAACACCAAACCGTATCCCGTATACGTTTTTCCGAGCCAAAGAGTCAATCCCTAGTCATAAGTAACACACTCTCTCTCTAAAACTCCGTTTCGCCTCGATTTACGCGTCAAACACTATTTTCGATCCGATCGAAACTCTCAAAATGTTGACGTAATGCTGTCTACGGGACTCAATACGTTTTAGTCCCTAATCATCTTCTCTCCCGTAAGAGAAGTAATTTCAGGTTAAAACGACGTTCCGGTCCCCTTTTTACGTTTCTGTCATTTACAGTCCGGATCGTTCGATCTGTTGATTCGCTTTTTACCGTCCAAACCGTTTGGTTCGTGATTGTCATTTACAAAGTCCGGATCGTTTGATCCATTGATATTGCTATTTAATTTACGCAACTTTACAAATCCGAGCCATTTGGCTCGTCGATCGTATTTTTACTTTCGTATCGTTCGATTCCGTTGATACCTCACTTTAAATACTGTCATTTACAAGTCCGAGCCGTTTGGCTTGAGATTGTATTTACTTATAAAAGTCCGAGTCACAAAACGACTCGTTGATCGCATATCATTTACTGCCTTTTTTCATAAAATTGGTAACAATGTAATGCCCGGTTCAAAATCGGAGTTCGTCATTCGAACTCCTTTTCAAAACAACGTAAAACCCGACGTTTGACATTCAAACGCTCTTTTTACTAAAATCAACGTTTGTCATTCAAACTAATGATTCAAGTTCGTCATTCGAACTCCGTTTTCAAAATGACTCAAATTCGACGTTTGACATTCAAACGCTCATTTCCGACTCAAAACCCGACGTTTGACATTCAAACACTCTTTTTACTAAAATCAACGTTTGTCATTCAAACTAAAGATTCAAGTTCGTCATTCGAACTCCATTTTCAAAACGACTCAAAATCGACGTTTGACATTCAAACGCTCATTTCCGACTCAAAACCCGACGTTTGACATTCAAACGCTCTTTTTACTAAAATCAACGTTTGTCATTCAAACTAAAGATTTAAGTTCGTCATTCGAACCCTCTTTCAAACTCAAAACTGACGTTTGTCATTCAAACGCTCGTTTTTACCACAAATCAATGTTTGTCATTCAAACCAAGATTAAAGCTTGTCATTCAAGCTCCTTTTCAAAATGCAACACACACACACACACACACAATTTCGATAAAAGTAGAAAGAATCGTCATACGAGGCATTTCGGGTGATCTTAACATACTCTTCCCGAAACGTAATCGTTTTAAAAAGCATTCCGTGGGTCAAACTTTCATTTACCCTTTCTCGTTTTCTTGTGCGTGCGTTGTTCAAAACATCAAACTGTTTTCGAAAAGAAAAAAAAGTGTTGGTGTTATGCCCTAGGCCTATGATTCATAGACTTATGTGTTGACATTATTTATTATTATATGAGATGTTTATCATTTGATTATTATATGTTTTGTATATTTGTTAATAATAATCTGCGTCCCTAATTATTAAGAGAATAATTAGTATAATTGTCAATGGATAATCATGTGATGATTATATGCATAGAGATGCACATTGAAATTATGAGTACTTGTTAGAGAACAAATGACTGGACATGACCCGCATGAGATTTATGACATGGTCAAGTGTCATAAGTAAATCTCATAAGGTTACTTCATTTAGTCCCTAGACCTGAGATTATCATGACCTTACATATGATGAAAAGTCATGTTTGATTTTAGTCAAACGATATCTTAACACGATATCCATAAAGGCTATCTTTGGCATGATCGGATTCATGATGGGAAGGATGATAAGTCAAGATGGAATTTGTCCCTCGAAAGAGAGATGTTTTGCTTGGGCCCCTCGATGAGTGATAATGATGAAAGTGTATGGCCGTACCCCAATATGATTGGAATTATCATTATACTCAAGGAATCAAGAAAGCATTGAACATAGACAAGTTGACAATGACCATGACTTGTGTTCAATATAACATCGTGAGACAAAGGGAGAAATGGAAGTACACCGTTGGAAACGTGAACTCTTATGTTACATTAGTTGGGTAGACATAATGGCTTGCTAGAGTCCGCTTATGTCTTATGAGGTTCGATATGATCGAACTCATTGCCAACATAATGTAATCCTATTGGGTCACACACAACTAGAATGAATTGGTTAAACCGGAGGGAGAATGATTGAGAGTTTCAGTATCTGGCTATATATGTCACGCGACATATTAAGCCAATGGCTTAATATACCGCGCGACATAATAGGCACATACGCGTTTTGATGACTGTCTCTCTAATACGATTAGGAGAGGTATTCCTACTATTGTAGTATAAATACAAGGGTTCCGTCGGACCTAAAAGGTCGTAGGAAATTTTTCAAGCAAAATTCATAATTAAATACTCTCAATATTCTTCAAGGTTTAGATCTAGCAATCATCAAGAAGTTGTTCTTGGATTCATTCAAAGGTGTGGATACCGAAAGAGGGTCTTCGCTCGTTCATCGATCAAGGCCTAGAGTTCAAGCAAGTTGAAGAACGAATTTTGTGATTCGATATCACATAATCAAAATCGTTCGATAGCTCAAGACCGAAAAGCGTTTCAAGGTTGGTTTAATTCTATCTCATAGGAATTTAAATTAATTGTATGGAACGGATCCTAGGGCTTCTTGGGTTTTATGTTTTAATGCTTAATTCCGCTGCGCATGGACCCGTAAAACCCAACAGTGGTATCAGAGCCCCGTTCGTATGATTAAGTTTGAATTAACATGCTAGATTTAAGATATAAATTGTTTATATGCTTATTGCATGTTTTGTATGCGATAGAATTTTTAATTGTTTATGTGAAACAATGTGAAAATCGTTTTCGAAATATCTTGAATTAAATACGTAAAAGGATGTTTTACGTGATTTAATTACATGTAATCTGTATTGGTTCGAATCTGGAAATCCTGTTACTTGGCTGCTTAAGTCGCGCGACATATTGAGCCATGTGGAATTCTGGTTATCTGGCCTGTTAGGTCGCGCGACATATCAAGCCTCTGGCTGATGTTGTCACGCGACATAATAAGCCAAAACTGGCGTAATCGGTTTGTTCAATTTTTCTGCTATTACGTGATTGTGTTTACAACTGATATGTTCATATGAAAATCTGGATGTTATAAAATTGAGTTTATAATGCCATGCTAGATTGATTCATTGATATGCATGATTAATTGATTAAAATGTGATTTTAATAATTATTGCGATGCATGTTTTAATTGTTCTTACATGCTAAGAATTTTTTAATTAGATGTTTAGTTGAAACATGATATTTAGTTTCCTAATATGTTTAGATTTAGACATTGTAAATTTTGGATCTTATGATTGTTTATGGAAACAAGTCATAAATACGCGAAATTTAAAAGGAAACTGATTGTTTATAAAAGGTAGGGATTATGTTGCCTAATCAGAGTTGATTTCTAATTATGCATGTCTAGGAGAGTTCTGTCTAAGGAAGAGTTGGTACTTAAGAAGTCCTTGTGGCTCACCTATCTTCCTGGGAACTTACACAGTGCATGATTTTTGACTATCTTTCTGATATGCTTATAATCTACCTTTAAAGAACCTTCATTTAACTTTTAAGTTCTTTATGCCAATTCATGATTAAACACTTGAGACCATTCGGATAGTTTTGGGTAGGCTTGCCATAGAAAGGTGCTTTGATTCTATTCGAATGCGAGCAAGATGAGGAAATGGTGGTTCCTATAAGTTTAATATGAATGAACTTAATTGGGTTATCAAAATGGTTTTGGACCCAAGGCATAAGATGAGATTAAAATATGCCTAGACATATGATGTCTTGAATTGATCTCATAAAAGATCTAAGAGTCATATATGTGATATGATTGATGTTTTCTACCTAATTAATTTAATTTTGAGCGGTTTGCCATAGCAAACTTGAAATTGAATTAAAGTTGGATCTTAGCCCATTAAATGTATATTATGCTTATTTGCATTTGAAGGTGTATAATTTAGTGGGAGGATTTATTTAAATGCATTATACTTCTCATATAATATGTTTACTTATATGTGTTCATATTTTATGTATATCTTTTTGTAGAATAAATGGCATCAAACAATAATCACTTTTCACTGCGATCTGTCCTTGAGAAGGAAAAGTTGGAAGAGAATGGTACAAACTATATGGATTGGATCCGTAGTTTGAGAATTGTTCTCAAACAAGAGGAGAAAGCATACGTTCTCGATGAACCTATTCCACCTGAACCCGTCGCCAATGCCGCTAGGGCAATAAGGGAACAATATCGAAGCACAAGCGTGACTCTACGGATGTTGGTTGCCTTATGCTCTCCGCCATGTGCAAGAACCTTCGTAAGGATCTTGAGCACTTGGGGACAGTCGAATTAAACAATCGGCTGATGGAAATGTTCCAAGTTCAAGCTAGGCAAGAAAGGTACAACACAGTTGCAGCCTTGACCTCATGCAAGATGAGTGAAGGACAAGCTGTTGGTCCCCATGCTCTCAAGTTAAAGGGCCACATTGAGCATCTTGAAAGGCTCGGTTTTCCAATTAGCCAAGAGTTGGCTACCGACATAATATTGAATTCATTACCTAAAAGTTTTAGTCATTTCATAATGCACTATAACATGGGTGGAATGAATAGAAACCTTTCCGAGTTAGTTCAAATGTTGACTCATGCGGAAACCAATATTGTCGAGAAGAAAACCGATCAAGTGCTAATGGTTAACAAGGGGAAAGGGTTCAAGGGTAAAGGAAAATCAAAGGTTGCTAATCCTAAGGCAAAGGTTGCCAAACCCAAAGAGGCTTCCAAGCCTAAAGAGGCTAAGCCTAAGTCCCGAAGGACGCGATCTGCTTCCATTGCAATGAGATTGGACATTGGAGGAGAAAGCTGCGCAAAATACAAGGAAGCACCGAAGAAGAGCAAAGGAGTTGCTTCAACTTCTGGTATCTTTGTTATAGATATATTCCTATCTACTTCTAGTTCTTGGGTATTGGATACCGGATGTGGAACTCACATTTGTCTAAATGTGCAGTGGTCTAAAGAATGTAGGATGCTTAAGGAAGGCAAAGTGGACCTACGTGTGGGAATGGAGCAAGAGTTGCTGCATTAGCCGGAGGAACTTATGAAGTTACTTTACCTAGTGGACTAATACTTGTTTTGAACAATTGTTATTACTGCTCCAAATTTTTAAGTAGGAATATTATTTCGATTTCAGCTTTGGATGATGAAGGTTTTAATTTTCTTATACGTGATAAGAAATTTTCTATTTACAAGAGTGATATGCATTATTGTACTGCTGTTTCTTTCAATGGCCTTTATATTCTTGATGTTGAAAGTCAAGATAATGATGTCTATAACATTAATAAGAGATCTAAACCCAATGATGTAAACCACACTTACTTATGGCATTGTCGTCTTGGCCATATAAACGAGAAACGCATTTCTAAACTCCACAAAGATGGATTTTTGGACTCACATGATTATGAATCATATGAGACATGCGAGTCTTGTTTACTTGGCAAGATGACCAAGGACCCATTTACCAAAACCGGTGAAAGGGCGGGCGACTTATTAGGACTCATACATACCGATGTATGTAGGCCTATGAGTAGCAATGCTAGGGGAGGATTTCGGTACTTCATAACATTCACTGATGATTATAGTAGATTTGGATATGTTTATCTAATGAAACATAAGAGTGAATCGTTTGAGATATTTCAAATATTTCAAAATGAGGTGCAAAATCAACTTGGCAAAACTATTAAGGTACTTCGATCCGATCGAGGTGGTGAATATTTGAGCCAAGAATTTGACAGTCATCTTAAGAGTTGTGGAATCATTTCAGAACTCTCTCCACCCGCAACACCACAATGGAATGGTGTGTCTGAAAGGAGGAATAGAACTTTGTTAGACATGGTTCGTTCTATGATGAGTCAAGTTGAGCTTCCTTTATCCTTTTGGGGACATGCACTAGAAACTGCTGCTTTCACTATAAACAGAGTTCCTACCAAATCGGTTCAAAAGACCCCATATGAGATGTGGCATGGAAGAAAACCTAGTTTGTCTTTCATGAAGATTTGGGGTTGCGATGCATATGTCAAGAAGTTAACTTCCGACAAGCTAGCACCTAAATCTGATAAATGTGTTTTCGTGGGATATCCTAAGGAAACCAAAGGATACTATTTCTACAACCGAAACGAGAACAAAGTGTTTGTTGCTCGAAATGGTGTTTCTTCGCAAAGGAACCAGTGGGAGTAAAATAGATCTCGAAGAAATTCGAGAACCCGAAAACAACATTGAACCAATGGTAGAAACTGAACCAAGTTCACAAACCGTTGTGGAACCGGTTCAAGATGCACATGTTCTTCGCCGAAGTGGTAGGTCACGATCCGAACCCGAGAGATATGGATTTCTCGTTACGGAAAGTGATGAAGTGGAGCTAATCGAAAACGATGAACCCACTTGCTATCAAGAAGCGATATCCGCTCCTGATTCGGAAAAATGGCAAGAGGCCAGAAGTCCGAATTACAATCCATGACTGATAATCAAGTTTGGAACTTGATTGATCCACCCGAAGGTGTAAAAACCATAGGGTGCAAATGGGTCTTCAAGAAGAAGACCGACATGGATGGGAAGGTGCACACCTATAAGGCTAGGCTAGTAGCTAAGGGATATAGGCAGATTCATGGCATAGACTATGATGAAACCTTTTCGCCTGTAGCTATGCTTAAGTCTATTAGAATTTTACTTGCCATAGCCGCATATTATGACTATGAGATATGGCAAATGGATGTCAAAACAGCTTTCCTTAATGGGAAGTTACTTGAGGATGTATACATGATACAACCTGAAGGTTTTGTCAGTCCAGAAACTTCTAACAAGGTGTGTAAGTTGCAGAAATCCATTTATGGATTAAAGCAAGCTTCTAGGAGTTGGAATCTACGTTTTGATGAAGCAATCAAGGAGTTTGGCTTTATCAAGAACGAAGATGAACCTTGTGTGTACAAGAAAATTAGTGGGAGCGTAGCACTCTTTTTAGTGTTGTATGTCGACGATATCTTACTCATTGGAAATGACGTTTCGCACTTCTGTTGTTAAGTCTTGGTTAGGAAAGTGTTTTTCAATGAAAGATATGGGCGAAGCCGTATATATCCTTGGTATCAAGATCTATAGAGATAGATCCAAGAGGATGATTGGTTTAAGTCAAAGTACTTACATTGACAAAGTCCTTAGAAGATTCCAAATGGAAAATTCTAAAAGAGGGAATTTGCCAATGTTGCATGGTATATCTCTTAGCAAGAATCAAAGTCCTAAGACTAATGATGAGCGAAAGAGAATGAATGGTATTCCATATGCTTCGGCAATTGGGTCTATCATGTATGCTATGTTATGTACTAGACCCGATGTCTCGTGTGCTCTAAGCATGACGAGTAGGTACCAATCGGATCCCGGTGAACCACATTGGATAGCAGTCAAGAATATCCTTAAGTACTTACGAAGAACTAAGGATGCATTCTTGGTTTTTGGAGGAATGGAAGAAGATCTTGTAGTAAAAGGCTACACAGATGCTAGCTTCCAAACCGACAAAGATGATTTCAGATCGCAGTCTGGATTTTTGTTTACGCTTAATGGAGGAACTGTGAGTTAGAAAAGTTTCAAGCAAAGTACCGTCGCTGATTCTACAACCGAAGCTGAGTACATAGCGGCATCCGATGCAGCTAAGGAAGCAGTTTGGATCAAGAAGTTCATTAGTGATTTGGAAGTCGTTCCAAGCATCAGAGACCCTATTGAACTTTATTGTGATAACAATGGTGCCATTGCACAAGCAAAGGAACCAAGATCACACCAGAGATCCAAACACATACTTCGACGTTTCCACATTATCCGTGAGATATGTGAAAGGGAAGACGTTAAGATATGCAGAGTAGACACTGATGACAACGTGGCGGACCCACTAACTAAGGCTCTCTCGCAAGCTAAACATGATGGTCATGTTAGGTCCATGGGTATTCGATACATGGTAGATTGGGCCTAGTGCAAGTGGGAGACTGTTGGTGTTATGCCCTAGGCCTATGATTCATAGACTTATGTGTTGACATTATTTATTATTATATGAGATGTTTATCATTTGATTATTATATGTTTTGTATATTTGTTAATAATAATATGCGTCCCTAATTATTAAGAGAATAATTAGTATAATTGTCAATGGATAATCATGTGATGATTATATGCATAGAGATGCACATTGAAATTATGAGTACTTGTTAGAGAACAAATGACTGGACATGACCCGCATGAGATTTATGACATGGTCAAGTGTCATAAGTAAATCTCATAAGGTTACTTCATTTAGTCCCTAGACCTGAGATTATCATGACCTTACATATGATGAAAAGTCATGTTTGATTTTAGTCAAACGATATCTTAACACGATATCCATAAAGGCTATCTTTGGCATGATCGGATTCATGATGGGAAGGATGATAAGTCAAGATGGAATTTGTCCCTCGAAAGAGAGATGTTTTGCTTGGGCCCCTCGATGAGTGATAATGATGAAAGTGTATGGCCGTACCCCAATATGATTGGAATTATCATTATACTCAAGCAATCGAGAAAGCATTGAACATAGACAAGTTGACAATGACCATGACTTGTGTTCAATATAACATCGTGAGACAAAGGGAGAAATGGAAGTATACCGTTGGAAACGTGAACTCTTACGTTACATTATTTGGGTAGACATAATGGCTTGCTAGAGTCCGCTTATGTCTTATGAGGTTCGATATGATCGAACTCATTGCCAACATAATGTAATCCTATTGGGTCACACACAACTAGAATGAATTGGTTAAACCGGAGGAAGAATGATTGAGAGTTTCAAATTCGGCTATATATGTCACGCGACATATTAAGCCAATGGCTTAATATACCGCGCGACATAATATAGCACATACGCGTTTTGACGTACTGTCTCTCCTAATACGATTAGGAGAGGTATTCCTACTATTGTAGTATAAATACAAGGGTTCCGTCGTACCTAAAAGGTCACCAAATTTTTCAAGCAAAATTCATAATTAAATACTCTCAATATTCTTCAAGGTTTAGATCTAGCAATCATCAAGAAGTTGTTCTTGGATTCATTCAAAGGTGTGGATACCGAAAGAGGGTCTTCGCTCGTTCATCGATCAAGGCCTAGAGTTCAAGCAAGTTGAAGAACGAAGTTTGTGATTCGATATCACATAATCAAAATCGTTCGATAGCTCAAGACCGGAAAGCGTTTCAAGGTTGGTTTAATTCTATCTCATAGGAATTTAAATTAATTGTATAGAACGGATCCTAGGGCTTCTTGGGTTTTATGTTTTAATGCTTAATTCCGCTGCGCATGGACCCGTAAAACCCAACAAAAAGATGTTGCATTTTCATCTCATTCAAAATCATAACATGTTCGTGCATTTCCCGTTCATATTTGATTTTTGTACTATATTCTGAACTGCGCACAAATTCTTTAAAACGCATTCCGAAAATCTCTATTTTACTCTGAAAAGGAATTTAGTGACCGCACACTACTTGCACTGCTGCCTTGGTACACCGCACGCTACGCGCACTTGCTACCTCGGTACACTGCACACTACAACCCTCAACTCGGGGTGACCATTCAGTTGCAGCTTGATTGGTCTGCCAGACACCTTTCGAGCGCGCACGGGGTCATCCCAAACAGCCCATCCTAGCCCGTGTAATCCGTGCACTCTTTGTGTCACACTTCATCCAAGACCTTGGTTGGTTTTTGGCTTAGTTCGTGTCATAAAGCCTAAGTGTATGCTTTTACGCCGATCTCCCTCACAAGTAAAACTTAAAATTTGAGATCGAAGGTCGTTCTCGACCCGAAGTCTTAGCTTTTCAGCCTTGACTTTGACGTAGAGCCACGCTAAAAACATACCCAAAGGTTCAATGTGACGCCGTGTCATCAAACCCTCAACGTATGCACCATGCCAGCCACAACTTGGCCAACGCCAAAAGCTAAGTCCCCTCGCGCAAGCGAGTCAAGAGAGTTCATGCCAAAATTTTGGCACGATTTCTGCCTTAACTTAAGGACGTTGACTTCGACCGTGACCCGCATGTCACATACGTTGAAAGTTTACATGACCAGCTAACCTTAAGTTCACTTTTTCCTTTGTCGGTGGAACTCACTTGCCTTATAAGACCCTCGCTCGGGATTATCCGTCCCGGGAAGACGATTTACAGGTGAAAAACGAGGGGCTTATAAGCGTAGTGCCAGGATCCACTGTTTCAAGTCGTAGGTTAGTTGCGAAAAAGAAGATGCGATCTTTTCCAACCAATAAGGACTCTGAGAAAATGCATTTTAAGTAAACATTAAGCGGTAACTGCACATTGCACAAGCCCGAAACCCTGAGCCAAATACCCTTTCCGAAACCTAAACCCTGCCTTTCGTTCCCTATAGCGAGCATAAAGTGGTTCAGAATTCCGTGTCAGTGCCTCGCCAGAATTACAGTTACAGTCGCATCAGACAGTTCTTCGATTCCCTCAGTTCCTTCAGCCAAACTCTCCGACATGTCAGACTCACCGAGAAATCATGACGGGAACGGAACCCCGCCACCGGTAACAGATATGACACTGAAAGAAGCCATCCGGGCCTGTGAGGTTCACAAGAGGCAGATAAAAGATCAGCAGAATTTCGTGGTACAGCTTCTGAATGAACGGGGTATAGCAGCTATCTCCCAACCAGACGGTACTTTCGTTCTAATCGAGGACGACGATCCTCCCCAATCAGCTCCTCAAACCTTCAACCAGGTTCCTCCCCTGCCAAACTACGGGATTCCTTCAAACCAAGGAATCAGTCGACCGAGGCTTCATATTGCCACCTCTCAAGGCACCCCCATCATATACGGCCAAGCCAGTACTACCCCCATCGCTCAATACAACCAGCTGAGCGCGGGGCCATCTCAAATAGATATCAATATCCTCCAGTACCCTCCCGGGTTCAACCAGTTGCCCATACACGTACCTCAAAACACCGGGGACAAACCCCGATACAATCCAGAAAAGGCCCCCATATATCCACATATATAAAGCCTCCCACCTCCAATTACTGCATCTCATATGGCAGCACCCGACACCGAGCCTCAAAGTCCACCAATGGACCCTGCCCTAGACTGAATGGTCGAACAAATGAAAGACCTGAAAGCCAGCATAGGCAGCTCAAAGCAAGAAACACTCATATCTACAGATCCGAGAATGGTCACACCTCTCCCTGCCAAGTTCAGAATGCCAGAAATTGACAGATTCGATGGGACCGAATACCCACAGACACATGTTGACACCTAGGTTCTCAGCATGAGAGCAAAAGGAGCAACCCTCCAGCAAATGGCCGATCATTTCCAACATACTCTCAAGAGTGCAGCATTACGGTGGTTCCTAAGGGTCAAGCCTGCAGATCGCCATACCTGGGATCAGATTAGCAACATCTTCCTGGAGCGGTACCGATCCAACCTGGAATGGGAAACAAGTCGTAAGGACTTAATCACCACCGAGAAGAAAACAGACGAAAGAGTTGGAGAATTCTACAAAAGGTGGAGCTGGAAACTCTCCGAAATCATGGAGCCACTCTCCAAAGATGAACAAATGCGGATCTTCAAATCCTGCTTGAGGCCGTCCATCAGAACGCTCATCAGCCATCACTTCTTCCTGGATCTTCGAGCCATGGTCAATGCCGGCTCACATTTCGAGAAAGATCTCAAAGAGAAGCTGGCTACAGTTCCGTCTTACAGATACAGATCAACAACCGCATTCAATCCTGCACTGGCCCCCGTCAAAGGGAAAGATACTCATGTTAACTACATTCATCAGGGAAAACAGTCAAGCAACAGAAACCCAGACCTGCAAAGCAACGACTCCCCCAAGAAGCAGCCTTCCGTACGCTTCGACAAGCTGGATATGCCTCTGAGTAAAATGCTGGAAGGACTAATCAAAGAAGGCCTCCTCAAGCCTGTTGAAAACTACAAACCGAAGAATCCTATAGTTAATGCCGACAAAAGAAAGTACTGCGCCTTCCACCAATACCACGGGCACACAACTGACAACTGCCTGGGGTTACGGTATGAGATCCAGAATCTGATAGAAGAAGGAAAGTTGGAGCTTCCCCGTGGACTTAATACAGTCGGAACCCCTTTTCCGAACAACAACTGTGTAAATTCCATCGAGTGGGTGCCAAAGAAGATTACCGCAGAGCCAGTTCCTCCGCCTCTTCCAGCTAAGTCCTCATCTGACGTCCACATCTGGTACGATGTATGTGACTGCTCCGAATGCCTTGAATACGAGTTCCAGGACATGATCAGGGGCGATTCTCCCAGAAAGCAGAAGAAACAGTCTTCTCAGCAGAAATTGAAAGAAATATATGAAGCCAGAGACACCAGCGTGGGTACACTCGGAGAGCCATCCGGGAAGTTCGATTATATGTACTCTACTCCAGCAAGTCCTCCCTTCCTTCAAGCAACACAGCTTCAGAATAGACAGGGGTGGAAAAGACAAAATATCCTGCTGACACCAAAGCTCAGGCCTCAGGACACCGGAATATCTCCAATCTTGGCAACCTTACTGCCAACCAGAAGCCTAATCCCCCGCAAGATCAGCTAAGGATCAACTTGCCCAACTTCAGAGCACGGGCCGGCAAAGGAAAGTCAAAATCAACTTGGCACTCGCACTCAATCAACGTGCTGACCAAGGGCGGCCACCGCCACAGGCAACCTCGACACAATCACGAGGCACCACCAAAAACTTTACCTCTCAAGAGGAAGACAGGAAATGGATAGCTCGATGATTCTCCCTCTCCAAAAAGAGATCAGATCTACGATTCCAGACTGTATGGCAGCATGCTCACCTTCTGTGACGAAGACCTACCAAAAGGGGCCTTGGGACACAACGAAGCTCTGCACATCACTGTTCGGCTCAACACTATCTCCCTCCCTGGAATTGGAAGACAATGGATCAGCAGTCAACGTCCTTCCCCTCAGTATGATGCAAGCCTTACGCATCGATGAAGGTCATTGTAACGATGTGCCACCGGAAAAGATTTTTCTCTTTTGAAAATCAAAACACGGAGTCGCCACGCCATTTTTGTTTTAAGGGCCAAAACTTTGAAAAATGCCCGAAAAGAGAGATTTGGGTTTGGAGGTCACGTTACACGCCGGGAAGAACGTTAGGGTTCACCCGGAATGTCTCGTAAAATGAGTCTTCCAAGCTTAAAAACCATTTGTGTGTGTGTATGTGTGTGTGAGTGTGTTTCTTTGGCCAAAATGAATTCAAACTGAGAAAACTAAAAATTGGGAACTCTTTGTAAGACATTAAACAAGTCCCATGATTTTTGGTATGATTTTAGGGTTGATTTTTGGTACTCAAAATATTTCTTGAAGTTGGAAATCAATTCTGCCAGAATGAAAAAGGCAGTGGACACTTGATTTTAAAATGGGTTTAAGAGCTTTAAAAATTCAAAATCTGGGGAAAGTCCTTAAACCCATTTTAAAATCAGGTGTCCACTGCCTTTTTCATTCTGGCAGAATTGGTTTTCAACTTCAAAAAATCTTTTGAGTACCAAAACTCAACCCAAAAATCATACCAAAAATCATGGGACTTGTTTGATGTCTTATAAGGAGTTCCCAATTTTTAGTTTTCTCAGTTTCAACTTATTTTGGCCAAAGGAACACACACACACACACACACACACACATACAAATGGTTTTTAAGCTTGGAAGACTCGTTTTACGAGGCATTCCGGGTGAACACTAACGTTCTTCTCGGCGTGTAACGTGATCTCCGAACACAAATCTCTAATCTCGGGCATTTTTCAAATTTTTGGCCCTTAAAATAAAAATGGCGTGGCGACTCCGTGTTTTTTCGATTGATTTTCAAAGAAAAGAAAAATACCAATCTTTCGGGAAAATGGCAACATCGTTACAGTGGCGACTCCGCTGGGGAGAAAATAAGTTTTATCTTTTCAAAAAAAAAAAGAATAAAAACTTTTGAGGGTCAAGGTTCCGTCCCGGCATTTGAAACCGTTTGTTGTGTGTGTGTGTTTGGGTTTTTCACATTTTCGTGTTGTTTTGGTCGCCTCGAAAAAAGTCAAAATTTTGACTATCAGACCCGTTGCCTTGAATTTTGAATTATGTGCTCATTTGCTTTCAAAAAAAAATTCAAAAATTTTTTTTTTCAAAAAAAAAAAGAAAATCAAATAAAAAAAGGATTTTCCAAAAAAAAAAGGGTTTCAAAAAAAAAAAATCATTTTGTGCATGCATCATACTTTTTAAGACACATGCGAAAATTTCTATTTTACTCAGAAAAAGAAGATAGACTGCTTGCACACTACGCGCACGTGGCCTTACACTGCACACTACGTCCCTAATCCGGGGAAATCCCTGTAGCGGCCCGTTTGGTCTTATTACGCCTCTCGGTGCAAGCACGGGACTACCCAAACATCCCATGGAGCCTCGTGTCGACCATGCACTTGTCCGTGACACACTTTGTCCGAGACCCGGTTGGTTTTTAGTCTGGTCTATGTCATGCCCTATCTGTGTATAGACCTTTCCTTTCAAGCCTTAGTCGGCATACCAAGTCAATATCTTTCGGGACCCTAATCAGTCGAAGTTCTGCCGGTTTTCCGTCACGGGCTTTGACCAGATATTGACTGGCGTCTTGACTTTGACTCTGACTGGCACAAATTATAAGCTGACTCCCAGCATGACACTGAGTCATCAAGGATTAACGATTATTCCATGCCCAATTACGGCCTAATTGACAGCAAGTCAAGATCAATTGTGGACATTTATCAGTCCGAACCATGCCGACCTTTTGTCGAGCCCTCGGACATGATCTTGACTTTGACGTCAGCTTTGTCCGTAATTTACATCGAATGCTCGTTAAGACTCGATTACCCGCCAGACTTTTAGGATCGTTTTTCTTTCGGTCGGTGGGACCCGCTTTCCCTATAGGACCCTCGCCCGGGGCTGTCCGCCCTGGGAAGTCGAAATACAGGTGGAATACGAGGGGCTTATAGACGTAGTGACGGGGTCCACTAATCCAGGATCCAGAGTAGTTTGCGAAAAAGAAGAGCAATCTTTTCCAACCGATTAGGTTAATAAAACATGTTTTAAGTAAACAAGAACAAATAACTGCATGTTGCATGAGCCCAAAGCCCAAACACCTACCCTCCTTCAATCCCCAGACATCTGAACCCTCGTGCCTTTTCCCCCTCAGCTCCTCACAAAGCTTGGTTTCGGGCACCGGGTCACCGTTTGATCAGTTGGGAAGAGTCAAGCGCGTCGTCAGCTTCACCGTTTGTTCCGACTCCGGGTTTTAGAATGTCTGCATCAGCTGGTAATGATGGGGACAACGTCACTCCGCCTCCTGGGACTCCCCAAACAGAACAGCAGTGGAATCAGTTAGCAGAACAGATGAGATTACGACAGGAAGCACAACTGAATAGCCTTATGGAGGCTATTAAGAGCCACGGTTTGGCCGCCAGCCTCAATCCCGATGGCACCTTCACCGTAGAAGAAGAAGAGGATGCCAATCCCACTCTCAGTCGCCCTGATTACTCCAGGATGCCACCACCCACCTCCTACGGTACTACTACTAGAACCCATGCTTCTCGGTCTCTGGGTCAGCCAGCTCCCCAACCACAGACCATCGGATCCATACAGCTTTGACGGACAAATCCGGTTCGCGGTTCCTCGGTTGGGACAAAGCCGCATGCGGAATGTCTTCTCATGGTTGGGGATACCTCGAATGCCACGGCAAATTGGGATCTCGCCTCGGTTTGGAACCGTCGGTCAGTACCTTCACAGCAACGAGTTTGGAATGCCGCCACGATGCAGTTCGGGGCCGATCGAGCCCCTCCTCAGAATGATGCTAGCTCAGTTGCTCCTCACACAGCTTTCACAAATCCATTTCTCACTCAGGGTTCGATGGGTTACCAAACCTCCATCCCGGTTTCATCAGAATCACCAGGACCGCAGTACCCCCCTGGTTATACACCATCGCCCCCAGAACTGACCATGCAATTCAACAATCGGGGACGGCGGCCGCACCTAAGCCTACGTATGGGTCTCACTCAGGAAATCCAAGCTACCCGGCTACATCGGGGCTGCCTCCACCCACTTTGCCGGTTGAAAATCAACGGCGGGCCGCAAGGTTCTATCCCTTCGCCCAGGCTCCTACTCATGCTCCCCCGGGCAATTTGGGCCCAGGACAGGTTTTCACCTACGTCCCCTGATCGGCCGTTCCCTCCACCAGTCCGCCGCCAGTGGTAGCTCCTCTCTCTAGCTCAGTCAATGGTTTGAACGCCATGGTTCCACCACAAGATCCTCATCGGCACAGTTCATGGAACAACATAAGGAAATGAAAGCGCGGTCGAATTAACTTGCTAAGAAGTACGCCTTAGGCCTACGGACCCGGACTCCATCGTTCCCTGCCTCACAAATTTGTCATGCCAAATCTGGACCTCTTTGATGGTGCGCATTCCCGAAAACTCATGCGGATACGTATACCTTGGCGATGAAGGCCAAAGGGTGTACCAATCGGCCGATTGGGCGACTATTTCAGTCCCTCCTTGAAATCCAGTGCTCTAAAATGGTTCTTCCGCCTAAAACCCGAGGCCAGGGCTACATGGGACCAGATTACTAATACCTTCACAGAAAAGTACAAAGCTAACTTGGAATGGGAAACAAATAGAGTTGACCTGCAGACAACAGTGCAGCGTCCCGACGAGAATGTTGGGGACTTCTACAAGCGGTGGAATTTGAAACTCAGTGAAATGGCCATCCCTCCTTCTGAAGAGGAGCAACTGGACATCTTTCAGTCATGCCTGAAACCACATCTGAGAGCCTCCCTCAGTCACTTCCCGTACTCAGACTTACGGGCCATGGTTAACTCCACAGCTAAGTTTGAAAAGGCTTACAATCAACAATAGCCATTCTTGCACACCTTCTGAGATATCGGGCTCCTCCTTCCAACACCGCCCCCGCTCCTGCTATAGGCAAAGAGGTGATTAACTATGCGGGACAGGAATGTAATAACACAACTCCTTTTGCTCCCAGAAAACCAGCCGAGCCCAGGCCACGGGTCATGAACCTCGAAAATTTTGGAATGCCTCTAAACGACATCTTTAGGGGACTGGTGAAAGAAGGCTTGCTACGGCCTCTGGAGAATTTCCAACCCAGGAATCCGAATGCTCCCGTGGATACTTCAAAGTATTGCGCTTTTCATCAAGCCCATGGACATCTAACAGATAACTGCTTTACTCTGAAAAAGGCAATTCAGGGACTGATAGAGCAAGGAAAGTTGGAAGGTCCCGAGGGGCCTAATACAGTAAAAAATCCTCTGCCAAGAAACCATAACTAGGTAAACATGATTGAATGCGGAGAACCTTCGCATGCCCAGGAAGATGCTGATGAAGGTCCCCAAATACCCATGGCCAACCTTGTCGAGGATCCTGAATTCGGATTCCCCCTCAACCTTGAGGATGATGAACAAGTCAGCCCACCTTGGTCTCATGTCAGAGATTTCTTGCAAGAATACGAGGCCCGCTATTTCTCGGATGAAGGGAAAGCTGATACTAAAGAACTGGGGCTGTTCCGGTCAAAACATGAGAAAACCATTTACACAAGATGGTTAGAACAATCGAGAAGGATTGAGCAAGAAAGCTTCAGGCGGGCGCCTGTACTGGGGCTTATCAGCAAAGAGGCCGAAGAGCATCTGGAGCTAGTACACTTTTGCAAGTTGGTTTTGGGGGAGGCTGAATATGATCCCGAGAACAGCGAAGAATCAGAGGAGGAGGATTCCTTCTATATCCTGCCTGGAGTCAAATACGTGCCACCCCCTCTCACTCTTCCCCCGCAGTTTCTGGGAGGAGAAGCTGAGTCGCAATTACCACTTCCGGGAATGGGATCATATGATAATTTCTGCGGTTGCACGCACCCATATTCCCCTAATGGGTTTGATCAGCGTTCCCTCTCAGCCGAAATCCCAATTGTATGGGAAGATGATTCCGATGACAGCGATGACGATGATGATGACGAGAGCGAAGAGTCAACTGAGGCCCCAGATCCAGAATCAATCTGGAACAATCAGGCCGGAAATGATGCCATGGGAGCCAGACACAATGGTTGGTTGTCAGCAAGCGACGACGAAGAGCCACCAGAAAATGCAAGTCAGATGCCAATAGGGACGGGCCCCCAAGAATTGCACCTCGTAAGATGCACCTGTGGTCAGTGTCCGGATACTTCTGAGGATGAAGGACAACAAAGCCCGCGCCCAGATCCGTACATATCCGAAATCCTAGAGCACAATGTTCCTTATAAGAACCTAGCCGGTGAATGGAGAAGGTTCATTGAAGCACTGGTCGAGAATTGAGGGTTTCAACGACCAGAAGATGATGAATTCGTGAACGTCATCGAATCTTTTTCTTCTTTCCCAAGAACAGATGACATAACAACTGTAAGGGTCACAACCGAGCCGCTTGAGCACAGCGAGTGCCTGCAATCATTGAAAAGGGTTATTGATCTAAACGTCTCCCCAGTCGCCTTCATACCCATGGATCCACATGATGCCTTCCTAATTTCTCCAGCGCCCGACAATGGACCCAGGGTGCTCCTCATTTGGACCCAAATCTATCGAGCTGCCACATCGAACTACGAGGGGGAACGTTGCCTATCCTTTACTTGTGGTTGCCCTACTTGCAAGGGTGAAAGGAAGAAGATGTATGATGAGATGGAGGCTGATAGCCATAAGACCGAAGAAACTTCGGAAGACGAATATGAAATCGAGGACATGAAGGCCATGAAGTTTCCTGGGGCTGAGCACGTGGATGTCTTAGAGTTCAACACTGCCTACCATGCTTTGGGGAAAGGATTTTCAGGCACCCGATCCAGGCTGATAGTTGAAAATCTGTTAGAAAGAGGGAAACTAACTCCCATCCTCCCAAATGAGAAAATAACCATGGTCAGATCAAATCCACCCCAAAGCAAAGTAACACTCCTTGTCAGGGTTACCCAAGAAGAGGTCACCTTCCCCGAATGTATTTCAGCTCTCAGAGAAGTCCTGGAAACCGGCATGATACCCGATGCTCCTCCCACGCAGAATGCTATAATTATCTCCAGCTCTGAGTATTGCAGAAAGGAACCAGAATGGTTGCACTATACCGGGGATGAGATCGAAAAGCCGCCAAGCCCCGAGAATAGCGACTCTTGTTGTATTATAACCATGGGCAATGCAGGCTATGGGAGCGAATCGGAGGATGCCCTAGCTCTGTGGTCCATCCAGGGGGCAACAACACAACTCCAGACTCAAAAGCCTGTGACTTGGGAAGCAGTTATAAGGGCCGCCCAGGAAGGAGCCAGTACAGCTCAAGCTCAGCCATTCACCGTTGCTAGACTCCGTCAGAACCAGTGGCCAATAGCCAAAAAGGCTCCCCAATTGACCTTAGCAGCGTTGAAGAAATCTAGTCAAGAAGCAACTGATGAGGAAGTTAACCTGTTGACCCGATCCGGGCAAATCTTCCAAGGGAATCCCAAGGCAGGATAAAAGGGTAGCAGATCAAGCATCCGGAGAAAACCGTAATCCCGGTGTCAAGACAGCCGAAGCTCCTAACCCTGAGAAAGAGGACCCCGTGCTCACCCAGTTGAAGCAGACACAGGCCAACATCTCTCTATGGTCTCTACTCACCTCGTCTTATCCCATAAGCTAAAACTGGAAGAAAGCCTGGCCCACACCTTGGTCCCTATTGATGCTACTCCTGATGACGTAGTACAGCTGATTGGAAACATCCACTATGGGAACATAATCACTTTCACGGACCTTGATCTTCCTCAATTTGGGGCCAATCACAACGAACCCATCTTCATCACAGTCCAGCTGGATGAACGGCGCCTCCCTCGGGTTCTGATTGACAATGGGTCCGGAATGAATATTCTCCCGGCAAAGATCATGAGCCTGCTTGACATCAAGACTACAGATTTGAAGCCTTCTTCCCTCACAGTCAAAGCTTACGACTCGACATCTCGAGCAGTCCTCGGAGTTGCTACTCTGGACCTCTGGTTTGGCAAGAAATTGATACCTGTGGAATTCCAGGTTATTGATATTCCGATCACTTTTAACGCCTTATTGGGAAGACCTTGGCTGCATCAGGTCAAGGGGGTCGCTTCCAGCCTCCATCAATGTGTCAAGTTTGTCTCAGATGGAGATCTAACAACCATTTACGGGGATCTAGTCACCTTGGAGGGCACGGATACAGGTGGAATACCTATTCTGGAAATCAAACATGATGAGGAAGGTCTCATGCTAACAGGCTTCACGGTCGAGCCTCCTAAGGCCCAAGTTTGCAATGTAGATCTGACGATCACTCGGGATAAAATCCCTCCGGTCTTGAAAATGATGAGGAAGATGAGCTATCTACCTGGCCTCGGTCTAGGGAAGCACCAACAAGGAACTCACAAACTCATCGAGGTGAAAGGACAGAAAACTCGCCACGGCCTGGGATATGAGGCCACCTCAGTGGACACCGCGAAAGAAAAAGAATTTGCTCTACAAAGGAAAGAAGCTATCACAGGAAGGGTCCCAGTCAACGACCCTAAATCTCTCCCTTTCAGTCCTAATTTGGCTGACTACTTTGTAAAGGGTCCCACACAACCGGGTAATGTCACAGTCAAAGAGCCCACTCCTACAGAAGGATGGCTGAAGCTACAGGATAGCCTCAACAAGTTCAGGGGAACCAAAGCTAACCCGGTCCGTAGAATGTTTCTGGACCTACCCAAGATACCCGGGGCTACCACTACCATGAAGAGTGAGTACACTTTCAAAGGCGTGCCAAACCTAGTGGAACAGTTCGAGAAGCTCACAACCACAATTCCGATTATCCAGGAAGGCCCAAATCCTGAGTTCGAGCCGACAATGCCAAAAGCCAAAGCTGCGGAAGTCTTCTCAGATGATTGGGATGGTTCGATTATGCAGCAGTTATTCGGGGAAGAGGTCCAGGTGCCAGACCTGATTGATTTCAGCTCATTCAAAGAGATGGTAGCGATGATCGAGGAAGGAGGACAGAAACAGTACAATTCCCGAGTCATGACGTCCCTGACAGTGATCCCATTAAAGAATCGGGAAACTCTCTCAGGCCCGTCCGCGACCAAAGAAGAAATGATCGCCAAGCTTGGATTGGTCCCCCGTCCCTTTGTGTCAATCTAGGTAGAGTCCTCCGAGTCCCTCATTGTCAAGATCGAGTCCCTAGAGTCGTCCTACGGCCTTACGCCTGAAGACTACGAAATTGTAGCCAATGCTGTATTTCCCTTCGTTCTTAATGAAATGATAGACCTTTCTGAGTATCCCCTGATTGCCGCTTTAACTAATGATAAATTAACTAATAACTTAAAAACATTTAATAATTATTCATTAGATAAAGAAGCAGACACATTAAATAAACAAAAAAAAAAGAGAACAAAAATCTTTAAGCAGGTTGTTCGGAAAGAGGAAAATCGAGCCCAAGCTGCCGAAGAGATTTTGACGAGTGTGAATTTGGGAACTGCGGAATAGCCTAAAGAGACGCAGATTGGTAGTTTCTTCGAAGGAACTGAAAAGGATGCCCTACAAAATCCTACAAAATCCTCAACTCAAGGGAAGTACCCCTCTTCATCAAAGAAAACATCATATGCAGATACAGGTTGCCGGCTGAAATCATCTCAGATAATGGATCCCACTTTGAAGGGGAATGCGACAGGCTGCTAGCAGAGTTCAGAATAACCCGTCACAAGTCATCTCCCTACAGGCCCCAAACTAACGGAGCCATTGAGGCAGCAAACAAGACCTTGGAAAACATCATTCAGAAAATGGCTGTCCGAGGTCGAGATTGGCCCGAGAAGCTTCACCTTGCTCTCTGGGGCTACAGAACGTCCTTCAGAACGGCAACCGGGGAAACACCATTTGCTCTCACCTACGGAATGGAAGCCGTACTCCCAATCGAGCTAGAAATCCCCTCACTACGTGTGCTGTTGGAAAGCCAGATCAACGAGGTTGAATGGCTCCAGAGTCGCCATGATGAATTGGCCCTGCTAGATGAACGACGATTGAAAGCAATGGAACATATCCAAGCTTACCAAGGGAGAATGGCCAGAGCCTTCGACAAGAAAGTAAAGCATCGGGAGATCCGAGAAGGTGATCTCGTTTTGAAAGAGAAGCCCCCAGTCCGTATCAACCTGCTTGGCAAATGGGAGCCCGTCTGGGTCGGGCCATATGTCGTCCATAAGATCTTCTCCGGAGGAGCCATGCAACTCGCAGACCTCGACGGAAATCCTTTTGTACACCCAGCGAATGGTGACAAGCTGCGCAGATACTACGCGTAAAACACTGAGTCAAAAAAAAAATAAAAAAACAAAAAAAAATATATCAAAAAAAAAAGAGTGCTAAAAGAGTAATACCCAACTAGGTTGAAAACCCGAAAAGGGGGGCCTAGGTAAAAAACAGGGTTGCACAAAAAAAAACAAATAAAAAAAAACAATAAAAAAGAATGTGTGCATGAAAATAAAGTGTATCTGTCTAAATAGGTACAATCTCAGAAATCAATCAAAGATAGTCAGTCAGAATCCTCAGTGGCCGGCCCTTTCCCCCGATCCCTCTTGCGGCTCGGGCCCACCTCCTCAGTCGCCATGAATGTCTCGGGCTCGGAGTCATCCTCGTCTCCAGAGAGAGGCTCGATTGGATCAACCGGCAATCCACGATAGGGCAAGTCGAGATCTGCAAAGAAGTCATATCCAAACGTGAACGCGTCGGACTCCTGGACATGTGAAGAAGAGCCACCATAATGCCAAACATGTCCCTGCCCATGCAAATCTCCGAGAATGACGTGGTTCGGAGGCAGCTCCATGCCGAGATCTATGAGAGGAGAGAGAGGAGTCTCGGTAGAATGCTCCGAAGCAATAGGGGAAGTCTCCCGCTCCACATGTGCCGGCTGTGTCCGCCTCGCTCTGGCCTGAGGAGCCCCACAAGCAACCATCCTCCTGATGAACCTCTTGGCCCCGATCACCTGCTTCGTCAGCTTCTCCACCACCACAGCCGGGAACTGCACGGGAACAAAAGCGTCAGAAATAATTGATGCGAAAAAAGGAAAAGAAAAAAAAATAAGAAAGAGAAACCTGTACCTTCATATCCGGATGAGGCCGGAAAGCTCGTGGGACCCGCTCAGGTTGAGGGATCTGTACCCTCAATCTGACCCCATCCTGGACATATGAGAAGTCCGTCTGGGGATATCGCACAATCCCTAACCCCTCTCTCTCAAGGACCTGGGGCATCCTCAGCCTCCTCAAGATAAATCTCGAATACTCCTCAATCGCCACGAACGTCGAGAAGTGCTGGCCACCTCGATAGTCGCCCCAGGTCTCCGATCTCTCACTCGGATGCATCATATCGGCGGGAGGCTCTACCGGTGCCATCAGAGGCGCACCCTCGCCATGCCGGTGCGTCACTCTCTCCCCCAGATAATACACGTCGCAGGTCAAGCCCCTCAAAATCATCTGCTGCACAGTCCATCTCTCGGCACCCTTCAGCTGCTCCACGTCGAAGCGGCCCCAGGGGTAGAAGATCATCCCCTCATCCGTCTCAGCTCTTATCAAAGGCAGGCACTCCCTGTACTTAAGGGTCGTGCGCCCCTTAGAACCTATCTTCTCCCGAGCATGCTTGCTCCAAGAGAGCATGGCCGGATATGCCCCGATGTGCTCCGCCGGCTGCCGCCACATCGTGACATGAAAAAACTCCAGAGCCTATACCTGCGAAAGAGAAAGATCTCATCAATCAAGTGCGAAAAGAACAGTGCGTGTTTAAGGAAAAGCAAAAAAAAAAAAAGAAAAGCAGAAGCTTATACCTCCAGAGGGAACTCGAAGCATGTCAGAGAGCTGACAGCCTTCCGGTTATACCGATCCAGAGCAAAATATAGCTCTGCCAGCCCTGCCTCTCCCCAAGACACCTCCCCAGCCATCTCCACATCCTCCAACGTCCTCAGGAAAGCAAACATCGCCGTCCCCTCGGCATGTCCAAAAAGTGTGCTCAAAAAAGCGAACCACAAAAAGGCCCTAGCAATCTGCACCGCAGCCACCCTCTCATCACCAGCCTCGTAATTCTCGATGCTCTCCACGATCTTCCCGTGGACCACGGCATACTCCATACCCATCCCCTTTTTGGGAATGGGGGTAAAGCCCAGAAGATCCTGCAGCTCCCAGTGTCATCCGTAGCCGTCCCTCCACTCAATGCTCCGTCCTTTAAAGGACAGGCCCGTGATCGCGGCATAATCGGAGGGTGTGACTGTGGCCTCGCCCCAGAAGAAATGAAATGTGTGGGTCGCGTCCCACCAGTGCTGTGCCAAAGCAAAGATCAGACCCTTGCTCTTGGAGAACTTAACCAATCCCCTCAGGCACTCGATAAACTCGTACAATCCAGTCCCAATGACGATCTGTCTCGGACACATCAAAGCTCCTCGGCCCAAGACTGGAAGCCGGTCCCACAGATCAACCACGACCTCCACTGACCCCCGAGTCTTCATCTTGTTCAGCTGCTGCGTCACAAAGCGATCTCCACCCTGCAATTAAAAAAAATGTGTCAAAAAATTTGCATTTGCATTTAAAAAAGAAAATTTGTCAAAAAAAAAAAATATTGCATAAGCATACACATGCATCATAGACATAAATTTTTTTTTTTAAAAAAAAAGAAAATCGGGCAGCATAACGGCATATAATAAACTCAGCCCCATTTTTCTTACACAAAAGAAAAGATTTTCAACAACTATCATTCATCATGCATATAAAAAAAATGTCAATAACATTGAGTCAACGGAAGTAAAAACTCCGTCCCATTTTTCATGAAATAGCATGCATAAGCAATTCTCTACAATTCATTCATCCAATCAAGGGAACGAAAAATCCGTCCCATTTTCAAAGAAAATCACATTCTCACAAAAAAAAATGCATTCATATCATTCATATCATTCACATCACATTGCAAGAATTCTACATGCAACAAAATGTCCGTCCCGAATTCGGGCAAATTTTCATCTCATATTTCAAAATGGCAAAATGCCCATTCTTTTTTCCAAACAAAATGCACATTTGGATTACCCATATACTCATTGCAACATGCAAACCATCAAAGTCCAATTTCAATGTCAAGAACATAATTTTCAAATTTTCATTGCAATTTTCGGACATTAAAAAAAAAATGGCAAAATGCCCATTCTTTTTTCCAAACAAAGTGCACATTTGAGTTACCCATATACTCATTACAACATGCAAAGCATCAAAATCAAATTTCAAGCCCAAGAACATCAATTTTCGGATATTAAAAAAAAAAAAGAGAAAAATCACAATAATCACTTTCAAGCAAAAATCGACAAAGGGAATGGAGAGACTCGAAGTATACCGTACGGAGACTCGGATCAGAAGCCCAATGTTGCCATGCATCGGGGTACGGCTCCTCCGCAATCGATTGCGAAAGTGTGTAATGCCTCCTCATTCGAACAAGCTCCAATCGCCTCTCCGCTACCGGGCCACGTCCTTGGCCTTGAATAGCTACTCCCGCGTGTTCCATTGTTCGAAAATCGAAAAAATCGGAAGATTTTGAAGCTTTTTAGGCCAACAATAGCGGTTTTTGCGATTTCTCTCTTTCTCTCTCGTAAACTGTAAAAATAGTGAGGAAGAAGAAGAAGGGCGGCGGTGCCTTTTAAAAACCTGTCTGACTTCCAATCTGCTCCGCGCGGATGAATCTGAAGGGTCAAAAAGACCCTTTTGCCCTTTAAAATTTCAGGACTCTGCAGTTTAGTCCTCAACTTAACAGAGTTAACCAAAGTTAACCAAAGTTAACCCCCTCTTCAAAAGAGCTCAACGGCAGTCAAACGTAAGTCCGATTTCTCCGAGAAAGATAACGGAATCCCGTTTCTTTCATCAAAATCTTCCCCGGCAGTCAAACGTAAGTCCGATTTCTCCGAGAAAGATAACGGAATCCCGTTTCTTTCATCAAAATCATCAACGGCAGTCAAACGTAAGTCTGATTTCTCCGAGAAAGATAACGGAATCCCGTTTCTTTCATCAAAATCATCAACGGCAGTCAAACGTAAGTCCGATTTCTCCGAGAAAGATAACGGAATCCCGTTTCTTTCATCAAAATCATCAACGGCAGTCAAACGTAAGTCCGATTTCTCCGAGAAAGATAACGGAATCCCGTTTCTTTCATCAAAATCATCAACGGCAGTCAAACGTAAGTCCGATTTCTCCGAGAAAGATAACGGAATCCCGTTTCTTTCATCAAAATCTTCCCCGGCAGTCAAACGTAAGTCCGATTTCTCCGAGAAAGATAACGGAATCCCGTTTCTTTCATCAAAATCATCAACGGCAGTCAAACGTAAGTCCGATTTCTCCGAGAAAGATAACAGAATCCCGTTTCTTTCATCAAAATCATCAACGGCAGTCAAACGTAAGTCCGATTTCTCCGAGAAAGATAATGGAATCCCGTTTCTTTCATCAAAATCATCAAACGGCAGTAAAACGTAAGTCCGAGATCTCCGAGAAAGATAACGGAATCCCGTTTCTTTCATCAAAATCGTCAACGGCAGTAAAACGTAAGTCCGATTTCCCCAGCAAAAGCTAACAAAATCCCCAGCGAGGTCAATGGAATCCCGTTTCTTTCCTCATTATCATCAACGGCCGTAAAACGTAAGCCCAATTTTTCTCCAACGAAACCCCCAGCAGCGTTTCGAACTACGGCCGGCTTGATTTCCATTCGGGATATGTAGGTAGCCTATCATTAGGTCCAGCCACCCGACCAAAACGGTCACCCTCTCCTTCGACAGCAGACGAAGTCCACCGAAGGACCATCCATCCCAAACCATTAAGGGAAAAAATTTCAAATCAAGGTCCGAGGCACCTAAAAAGCCATCATCATCAAGGTCCGAGGCACCTAAAAGGCCATCATCATCAAGGTCCGAGGCACCTAAAACGCCATCATCACCAAAGGTCCGAGGCACCTAAAACGCCATCATCTTCAAGGTTTGAGGCACCTAAAACGCCATCATTACCAGGTTGATGCCTCAAAATAGTCATTCCAGGGTCAACATCCAAAGACCCGAACTACGACTGGCTTGATTCCTCTTAAGGATACGTAGGTAGCCTATCATTAGGTTCAGCCATCAGACCGAAACGGTCATTCCTATCCCCAGCAGAGCGGATATACAACTTTAGCCATCAGACCAAAATGGTCATCTCTTATCCCCAGCAGAGTTTCTTTCAGCAACCGACTACAGAACTCGCTCACCAGGTTGACATCCTAAAACAGTCACTCTAGGGTCAAAGACCCGAACTACGGCCGGCTTGATTCCCATTCGGGATACGTAGGTAGCCTATCGCTAGGTTCAGCCACTCGATCACTTGACCATCCTGTCAAATATGGAGCCTTACTCTTATTGACGACCCCGCTTCCTTCAAAAGCGTCGTCGCCGAGGGGCTACTGTAAGTGCTCCAATTTGAGTTGTTAGCATTTTCGTTAGAAAATTAACGAAAGTCTTAACATTCCTAACATTTCTAACAATTCCTAACCTTTCTAACAAAGTAAGGGTAGATTAGGGATTGCCATTTAAGGTTAAACCAAGAAAAGAATCTCAAAAAGAAAAGAAATTGTAAAAATCCGAATTTGGCAAGCTGAAAAACAGCAACCAGTTTGAATTTCTTGAAAATATTCTTTGTGTCCAAAGCCTGCAGCTGTAATTAATGAACAGTGCACGCTTCCACTATGATCCGCGCGGATGAAAAGGGCATTTCCAGAGGCCTATAAATTAAGCCCTTCAGTCTCAGAAAAAAAAAAAAAGAACACAATTCACAACAGCACCTTGGCGAAAATACTTGAGAAAACAGTGAGAATTCCCTAGAATTGTCACCTTTTTTCTTGACTATTTTCCCAAATCTCACTCACTAATCACTCTCAAATTCAAAGCCTCAAACACTCTTACATTCAAGCCTAAAACTCAAAAATCAAAAGAAGATAGGTATAACCTCCTTCTCCCAACCCTAAATCTCTTTCATCCATGCATGCATCTCAAACTTTGAAGATGTAATTTGTTCATTTCTTGCCTTAGATCCAAGAGGATCACCATGGAAGTTCATCTCCATGGATGATCCTCTACAAGGATCAACATTCTTTTCAAAGTGTCTTTACTTACTTGCAAACACATTTTCAAAACCCTAAAAATCATTTTCATACATCAAATCTTCATTTTCAAGGATAAAATTCCCCTTTCCAAGCAAATGAAATGCTTAAGTCCTAATGTACCCTAAGGATGGCTTGATGTAGTAGATCACCACCAAAATGTATAGTGACTACTAATCAAAGCCTAAGGAGATGGGGACAAACATGGATGCCAAACCCCCTTTAAAATCATGTTTTTCTTCAAGAGGAAGTTGCTGTCCAGTAGCCTTTCTCTAAGACCTCTGTCCATGATCTAATTTTTTGGACATACAGAAACTTGGAATTTGGTGTTGACTACAAATACTTTTTGTATCCAACATCCAGAGCTTTCCAGACATATTTTTAATTATTTTTTTTCGTGAGTAAAACTCCCTTTTTCAAATTTTCTTTTAAAGGTCAGTTCCTCAGTCTCTGGAAATCCAGATTTCATATCTGAGATTTCCAGAAGGTTTTGGTCCACCAAATCATCTCCAAATGGGAAAGTTCTTTTAAATAAACCTTATTTAAGGTGTTTTGAACAACTTTCATTCTCGGACTTTCTCCATATTTTGAATTTTTAAAGCCCTTAAACCCATTTTAAAATCAGGTGTCCACTGCCTTTTTCATTCTGGCAGAATTGGTTTTCAACTTCAAAAAATCTTTTGAGTACCAAAACTCAACCCAAAAATCATACCAAAAATCATGGGACTTTTTTGATGTCTTATAAGGAGTTCCCAATTTTTAGTTTTCTCAGTTTCAACTTATTTTGGCCAAAGGAACACACACACACACACAAATAGTTTTTAAGCTTGGAAGATTCGTTTTACGAGGCATTCCGGGTGAACACTAACGTTCTTCCCGGCGTGTAACGTGACCTCCGAACCCAAATCTCTAATCTCGGGCATTTTTCAAAGTTTTGGCCCTTAAAATAAAAATGGCGTGGCGACTCCGTGTTTTTTTGATTGATTTTCAAAGAAAAGAAAAATACCAATCTTTCGGGAAAATGGCAACATCGTTACAGGAACCGAAAGCAGAATTGAGGGAACCAACAGCGGAACCGACAGTGGAATCGATAAAGATGAGAAAGAAGCAAGAAAAGTCAGTATAGAGACTACAGAAAGAATGGGAAAGTTGGCACAGGACCTCAAGTGTTTTAGAGGACTCAAAGTTAATCCGATAAGGGGAGCATTCCTCAACATCAATGTTCTACCTGGACCATTTTGCCACCACAGTTCAGCATGAGTACTCATTCAAAGGGATCCCCGACATAGAAGAGCAGCTCGAGACACTCTTCATGGTAAATAGACTGATCGGGTCAGCCTCCAAGGCCACATTCGAAACACTAACTCCAAAGCAGAAGGAACCAGAATTCGTAGAAGATACTCTCAGTGGGCCCGCTCTACAAAATCTTTTTGAAGAAGTCATGGAGGTGCCAAACCTAATTGACCTGGGCTCCTAAAACAGCATGATCGCCATGATCGGGACAACAGAAGCCAAGCCTCTTGACCCCCGAACCCTCACCAAACATCCAGCAATGCCACTAAAAAATTGGGTGACTTTCACCGGACCAAGGGCAAGCCAGACAGAAATGAAAGACAAACTAGGCCTGCACCCATATCTCCCTAAACCTAGACTCAAACCCTCTGAGTCAGTCATTGTCAAAGTCCAGTCCTCTGAGTCGTCCGACGGCCTCAAGTAGGAAGACTACGATAATATAGCCAACAATGTATTTCCGTTCGTCTTAAATGAAAAGTTCGACCTTTCGGATTATCCTCTCATTGCCACTTTAACAACTGATAAGTTAACGAACAACTTAAAAGAAGTTAATAATGACTCACTTAATAAAGAATCAGACACACTAAACGAACAATACATTAAAGAAGTTCTCAAGCGTGTAGTTGATCAAGAGGACAATCGGGCCCAAGCTGCCGAAGAGGTTATGACTAAAGTAAACCTGGGGTCAGTGAGTGAACTTGGGGTCAATGCAAGAGCCTAAAGAGACACAAGTGGGCAGTTTCTTCGCCTGTGCAGGAAAAGAAGCCCTGATAAATCTCCTCAAAGAATATGTTGACGTGTTCGCCTGGTCATACCAAGACATGCCAGTACTCGATCCCTCAATCGTGGAGCACAGAATCCCTCTGGATCCAGAATCCAAGCCTGTCAAACAGAAACTGGGCAAGATCGAGCCGGAATGGTCTTTGCAAGTGAAAGAAGAAATTGAGAAGATGCTCCGCGTCGACTTCATCAGTGTAATTGAGTACCCAACCTGGCTCTCCAACATTGTAACGGTCACCAAGGCCAATGGAAAGGTCAGATGATGTGTGAATTTCCGATATCTCAACAAGGCCATCCCTAAAGATGATTTCCCACTGCCCAACATCGACATACTGGTCGACACCATGGCAAATTTCAAAGTAAAATCCTTCGTGGATGGCTTCGCTGGATACAATCAGATCAAGATGTTCGAAGAAGATCAGGCCAAGACTGCTTTCACTACTCCGTGGGGGACATACTGTTACACGGTCATGCCGTTTGGTTTAAAGAATGCTGGGGCTACTTATCAACGGGCTGCAACAGCCCTCTTCCATGACATGATTCACAAAGAAATTGAAGTGTACGTCGACGACATGATCATCCACTCCGAAGGATCAGACATGCAGCACATGAGAGATTTGAGAAAGTTATTCAATAGACTCAGAAAATACTCCATGAGATTGAACCCTGCAAAGTGCACCTTCGGTGTCAAGCAAGGCAAAGTACTGGGGTACATGGTTACAGAAAGAGGCATCGAAGCAGATCCCAAGAAAATGAAGGCCATCATCGACATGAAGCCACCATAGACACTGACAGAAGTGAAAAGTTTCATGGGAAGACTTCAATACATCAGCCGCTTCATCAACTAGTTGACATCTCTCTGCAAGCCAATGTTCAAACTAATGAAGAAAAATGCTGACATCAAATGGGACTCCGAATGCCAGACAGCCTTCGAGAAAATCAAGACATACTTGGTGAATCCCCAAATCCTGTGCCCGCCACATGAGGATAAGCCACTCCTCCTATACCTGACAGTGACAGACACGTCAATTGGGGCTATGCTAGCACAAGAGCAGAAAGATTCCAGAGTTGAGCATGCAATCTACTTCGTGAGTCGAAAGCTTCAGGGAATTGAACTCAGCTACTCTGCATTAGAGAAAACTTATACCGCCTTGGTATGGGTAGTCGGGAAACTGAAACACTACATGCAGTCACATTCAGTGCTCCTGGTCTCCGAGATGGACCCCATCAGATATCTCTTCGACAAGCCAGCTCTATCAACGAGATTAGCCAAGTGGTCATTCTTCCTGGCTGAATTCGACATCAAGTACATGACCAGAAAATCAACAAAGGGTCGAGTAATGGCAGATCAACTGGCAGACTTCCCAAGCAGTGAACTCAAGGGTCCTGATCCGCAGTTTCCAGATGACGGGATTTTCTCACTCAACAGCGCAAACCGCTGGCAAATCTTCTTCGATGGGTCAATCAACAAGAAGGGAAATGGTATTGGAATGCTCCTGGTCGATCCTAAAGACGATCACACTCCCATAGCCATCAAACTGAATTTTGAAGCAACCAACAATGCAGCAGAGTATGAAGCTTGCGCAGCCGGCCTAGAAGCCGCTCTTGAACGCAACATCACCGAACTGGAAGTATACGGAGACTCAACATTGATCATCAATCAAGTATCCAGCAAGTGGAAGACAATAGATTCTGGCCTCCAGAAGTACCACACGTACATGGAGGAGCTCATTGCTCAGTTCAGGGACATCTCTTTCCACTACTTGCAAAGAGACAGGAACCGCTTCACAGATGCCCTAGCCACCCTAGCATCTCTTGTCGAAATTTTTGAAGTGGAATCAGTAAAACCCCTCAGAATAAGCAGACGGGAAACTCCCGCTTATTGGTGTGAGATCGAAGTTGAACATGAACCGATCGACGAACCCTGGTACAATCAAATTTACCACCAAAATGGAGAAGCTTCCTTCATAAATGAAGATGGAAAATACAAAGAAGGGATCAAAGCCAAAAATATGATGGCCCTAAAATGCATGGCATCCCACTTCGTCATCCTGGGGGTATGTTATACAAGAAGTGCCACCAAGGACCACTCCTCCGGTGTGTAAATAAAGAAAAAGCCAGCGAGCTGATGAACGAAGTTCACAACGAAACCTACGGTCCGCACATGAACGCCAGAGCATTGACACAGATCATCCTCTGTATGGGTTAATATTGGGTATCAATGGAAATAGACTGCATCCAGTTCGTCAGAAGCTACGACAAATGTCAACGGTTCTCCAACCTCAATCACATTCCTCCTCACGAGCTCTACTGCATGACTACACCATGGCCTTTTGCCACATGGGGAATTGACATCATCGGCAAAATTACTCCGCCAAGGAGCAATGGTCACGAGTTCATATTAGTCGCAGTCGACTACTTCACCAAATGAGTAGAATCCAGATCATACAAAGTACTGAATTCTAAGAAGGTGGCCGAGTTCATCAAAGAGAACATCATGTGCAGATACGGGGTGCCCAACGAGATCATATCCGACAATGGGACCCACTTCGAAGGAGATTGTGACCAACTGTTGACCTAGTTCAGGGTTACACGCCACAAGTCTTCTTCCCACAGACCACAGACTAACGGTGCAGTAGAGGCAGCAAACAAGACTCTTGCAAGAATAATCAGAAAGATGGCTGTCAGAGGTCGGGATTGGCCCGAAAAGCTACATCTAGCCCTTTGAGGATACAGAACATCAGTCAAAGCCGCCACAGGGGAGACTTCTTTCGCACTCACATACGGAATGGAAGCGATGTTACCAGTTGAATTGGAAATTCCATCCCTTCGAGTCCTCTTGGAAAAAGGAATCAATGAAGTCGAATGGCTCCAAAGTCATCACGACGAACTAGCTCTACTCGACGAGTGAAGATTGAAAGCCATGGAACATTCTCGTGCCTACCAAAGCAGAATGACCCGAGCATTTGATAAGAAAGTCAAGATTCGAGACATCAGAGAAGGCAAATTGGTGTTTAAGGAAAAGCCTCCTACACAGACCAATCCCCTCGGAAAGTGGAAACCTACCTGGATAGGCCCGTTCGTGGTACAAAGAATCTTCTCCAGAGGAGCCATGAAGTTAGCAGATTTGGACGGGAACCCTTTCGTTAACCCGGTAAACGGAAGCAAGCTTCGCAGATACTTCGTTTGAGGAAGAACACGAGTCAACTCTCCTTCCCCATACACCACCCCTCAGTAAAATCAAAGTGCTAAAAGAGTAATACCCAACTAGATACATTCCCGAAAATGATCTAGGTAAAAAATAGGTTTGCACTTCTTGTCCTTTTTCAAATTTCACCTAAAAGTGTCGAACTACGGTGACCTGAGCCCCTTAGTCCAATTGTAAAAGGGGAACGTAGGCAACCATCATTGGTTCGGTCTCAAAAACAAATAAATTTCAAATACAACACCAATCGCTTGTGTTTCGAAAAAACTCTTAAATTTAACCTACAGATTCATTACGGTTAAAACAATCTTTGATGAGTTCAAGCACGGTATACTCTTGACTCGCTACACGCTAGCAAAACAACAATAAAACACTTAATCAATTTAATGTGTCTGCAATGACAGTGGTGGATATTTCGAACAGCAAGGTCAGCCTAGTCACTCGTACTCGGTCCTTCATCTTTCCTCCCCTTTCCTTTCCCACGGCGGGTATTCTTTGCTTTTACAGGGAATATCCCCGTAGTCCTTCTACCTGGCTCTGGGACCCTTCCCGATGCCTCTATCAAACCTGCGGCCGCCAACGCAACCCTCTCCCTAGCTCTATCATGAGCTGCCTCTCTTTGAGTCGTCATATCCTTGCTCTGATCGGCCATCCGACTAGCATTGGCCTCATAGTCAGCCATATCATCCCCGGTACAATCCTGAGGGTTAGCCATCGCTTCGGCCCTCCTCAAAGTCGAGTTGTCACGGCGGTCAAGGTCCAATAGCTCACTTCATCTCCACAGAAGAGCCATTTGTGGCTCCCCTATACACTCCTCATACTAGTTCAAATACCGAGTGGACAGAACAGTGGCCTCTCTCCGGTAAAAGAGAACCCTGGCAGGAAAAGACATATATTGCCACAACCGCATAAAAAGCAATGACGTCGAAGGATGTTCCATGAAGAGTGACCCCACCTTAAAGGTAGCAAAAGATCACTCAAGCTCGCCAAAGGAACCTCCGGCCACTCAACCGCGCAAAGACCAAAGACGGAATATAGAAAGAAGACTGGGACAGCCCCGAAACTCTGACAATGAAAAGACCCTCCTGAACGGTCCGACAAGTCTGCAACTTCCAGTGAGGAACCCACCATCGCAGACGATGTGTACGGAGTTTGGCCAGCCAAAGCTCCAAGTCAGCCTAACTGCCTCCTATCACCAAGGGTCGCCGAGAGAAAGACCAAGGATCACATGTCGCTGGTGCCTCGAGCATCATTTGCAACCGCTCCCTCAACCACAAAGTAAGCATAGTGGGACTCCCTCCCCATATGTATCGGCTACCGGTCGCCATCCGACCTATGCCAATGAATGTCTCGCCCAAGATCAAAGGCACGATGTCTCCTCCGCTATGGCACTGCCTCACCAGGTCCAGAACACTGTGGTGGCACACCCCCAATGACGTGAATGTGAACAAAGTAGCAATTGCACACAGAGCAAAAGCGTCCCACGCAGAAATGCTCCCATCAACACCAACAAATCTATCGGGCAGCCCCAAAATGTCAACATGATCAGTATTTGGTATTAGCATTCCGTATGCTTCTTCAACCGAAACGCCAAGCAGGGACATCAACTTCTCAACGGTGGTCAGGCCGCCCGTCAAAGGAAGAACAATATGCTCCACCTCAGGTCCTCCAAGGATAGGCCAAAAATCCTCAAGTGTGGGCGTGATCTCATTGTACAAGAAGTTGTACACGTGCCTCCTTTCGTCCCAGAAATAAGTCGCAGCTCTCAGAAGACCTCAATCCGGCACAAGCTCCTTCAAAGCCTAAACCGCCCTCATCCTATAACAACCCTTAAAAAATCCCTTACTTTGCCTCGTGTGGTGCCGTACCCACGTCTGGAACCTCTCCAAAAATCGTTCTTGCATCTGAGACGACAACCTTGGAAACATGGCCATGAAAAGCAAAGGGAACTTCAAAGAATTTAAGGGAGAAACCAAATTCAGCTTCAGAAACAAGCATGAGTTTTCTAAATTGAAGAAAATGGACTGCAATTTAAACAAACTGAAATGGAGACATAGGCCGGCCGGCCAAATTTTCCAGTTGACCAAGTCAACTTTGCAACCTGTTGCACCAATGTCCCTCGACATTTCCAAAGGCGCCCATGTTCAAGTCTTGACCAAAGCATATTAACCCGTGATCAAATCAATCATTGTCGACATCACATCCGCCCCGGGCTCGTGCAACAGTGCAATTAATAAATAACAGTGCATATAGTTATAAATTTTGCCAGCTCAAACTTTATTATTCAATGGATGCCATGTTATTATTTATTTTTGATCGACCTACTTGCTTATCTGCCATGAATAAGTAAAAAGTAATCATAATAAATACTCAAAGGGTACAAAAGTTTGCCCCAAGGGCCTTTCAAGTACAAAACAATGTTCAGACAATGCACACAATTGTCTAATAAAAAAAAGAATCAATGGGACTACTCAGAGTCCTGCTCATCATCCGAGCACTCAAAATACTGCCCCGCAGCAGCCGGATCCGCGGTAGAAAAATAATCCGCAAACTCGTCAAAGCCGGAGTACGAGAAGTGATGGCTCCGTGCCTGTGCTCCCGAGGACTCTCCCTGCTTGTATCCCGAATACGAGGAATGGCAAGCTCCAAATCCAGCAGTCTCGCTAGAGAACTGGCTAAAGCCCTGCCCGGCATCTGTGCCACCAGCCGTGGAAGCAGATGAGTCTCTTGCAGCAGGCGACCGGGAAGGCATCGGCTCATGAACAGTTGCACTCCTCCGAGAACAGCCCCGTAGGAAGTCCACAAGCCTCCTAGTAAAGCCAGTCATCCCATCTAGACGTATTACATCCTGATTGTAAGTACGGCCAAAAACCTGTAAACCAGGAAAGCCGTCAAAAGACAAACAGACAGCACAGATGCAACATTTACAAAATGCTAATACAAGTACAGAAAAGCAAACAAAACACTCACTGAAGCACTGGGCTCAACTCTGTATTGAGGCCTCGCTCCGGGATAGGAATCGTCAGCTGCCTACGAGAACCTAGGGGTGGCTTGGTAGGTATACCAATTGTATTTTGCTTATACCAGGTACGTACCAAGTTTAACTTGGTACATGAAAATCTATACCAGTACCAACCGACTAAGTCGGTATACCAACTAAGTTGGTACGGTAGTGTAAGTACCCAAATCTGGCTCATGCCTTTCGGTCAAGTTTCCCAGCAATTCCCCGAACTTTCCTAAAGTTCAGGGGCAATTTGGAAACTTTTCCAAACCTTCTGAGGGGCGAAGGACTTGCTAGGAATTAAAATTCCACGTATTCCTTCGCTGGAAAAGACCTTCTAGAAGGCCACCTTGCATGGTTCTAGAAATAAGCTGAGGATAAGACCGCACGGCTTCATTAGCTGGGGGTTACACTCGCACGGCTTCATTAGCCATCACCAGACTGTCTATAAATAGAGGCCTCCTCTACCCATTTTGACATACAATTTTTGGTACTGTTACTCTGCCAAAATACCTACACGAATTTCCAGAGAGATGAGAGCAACCAAAATCACCTCCCCCCTCTTTAAAACCCTTCAAAAGTTGCTCCTTCCTTAGGCAAACCTCAAGGAGATAGAGAAACACCACCATTGGTAACCTCTCCTCCCCTTTTCATTAAAATATACTTGTCATACTTGCTATATTGCTCTTTGCTTTATATATTGTCATTTATTTGCTTGGTACTTGATTTATTGCCATTAAAGATCACATCTTTAGTCATGTAGATCATATATACCCCCATTTCCCTTTATCACATGGGATCCATGGAAGATCCACCCCAAGGATGAACAATAAGACCTCAAATGGCTTGTTCTAGGGTGGATCTCTCACATGGTGATGTGAAAAATGTCATCTCTACATATAAAAATGTCATCTTTTTCATTAAAAATGTCATCTTTACTCATGAATGTTATTCCCCATTCCCATAGACCTTGCTTCCAAGGATTGTCCACCTAAAAGGTTCATAAAGGACATAGGGAAGCCATAAAGGTCCTCCCTTTATCATTCCTAGTCTTAGCTTGCATCATGTTCATTACATATGTTAGCATAAAAATGTCATCTTTAGCTTAAAATGCATTCCCCATGTCCCTCATGGTTGGATCTTCTCTCCAAGAATTGCCTAGTGACCTTCATAAGGCACAAAAAGGCATAGGATGAGTATAAAGATCCAATCTTTATACCCCTCCCTTAGTCCCCTTTGGTACTTGAAGCATCTCTTGGAGCTTAATAGTGTAAAGATCCTATCTTTACATCATTTCCTCCACTTAAAGATGCCATAGACAGATTCTCCTTTAGAAAAGGATGAACTTGAGCCCCTACATCTCCGATCATCACTTGAGACGAGCATAAATGTCCCGACAAAGCTCAAATCATCTCAAGATGTAGGATTGACTGGCAAAGGTCCTTCCTTTCTAAAGAGTCTCATCCTAGGACTATAAAAAACGGTGTCCCTATTCCGATCACATGCGACCCAAGGTTCCATCACGATGATCGTAAGTCCAAGATGAGAACGAGACCAAAGTCCCTAACATATCAAAAATCCAAGGAATCCCGAGCGATAACCAACTCATGGTTTATACGTCCGGAAGACCACTTGGTACATTCCCTCCTTTTTCAAAAAGCACATCCCACACACGAAAACACAAAGGCAAGCATGAAAATTGAATCTTGGAAGACTTGCTCCGGCAAGGCTCTTTGGGTGAACGACGATCCGTTCTTCCCAAGGGGTAACTTAACCTCCGAACCCAAATCCTTTTTTTCAAAGTTTTGAGGAAATCAAAATGGTGAGGCGACTGCGTTTTTCAATTTAAATCGGATGTTTCCAAACCGATGTGAGGCGGTGGCCCCTTACACGAGAAAGCGGTTCAAAACCATAAAAAACATAAAAATGGGAAAAAGCTGCAAATCTCGGGCAAAAACCACGCATTCACAGTTTGGCGACTCCGCTGGGGATTAAACCAAAGAAAAAAGCTTTTATTTTTTAAATATAAAAAAAATCGATACTTGGTATATAGGTGGAAACCATTAAATTTCCTCTTCAACGCCTCCTTGTGGAGCCGGGGATAAATTATGGATGAAAAATGCCACGTACCGGTATCTCTTTTTGAAAAAAAAGAAAAGCTTTTTTCGAGTGGGTTAGCCTTCCGTCACGGATCTGATCCACATGCTTGCCTTCTTTTCTTGCATTGCATTGCATATATTATTGGTTCTTGGGAATTGGGCATATTCTGAATGCTGAACAGGAATCTTGCTGGAAGCTGAAAAGGTGCCAAAAAGGCCGGGGAAACAACCTGCAGATGAAAGATATTGGAACCTGGAAAATTGATTGATGCAGCCGTGCGGCTTGATTCTCCTTGAATCCTAGCCGGGCGGCTTCATTAGCAATTCCACCAGGACAAAATTGAGGTTAATATGGCAGCCTTGGCAGCTTGGGGCTATTCAGTTCCAAGACTGACCGGGGCTACCAGAAAATTTACGTGCTTATCTGCTGCATTTTCCCCCTGTCCCGAAAATCATTCCTTTAAAACACATTTCTGAAAATTTATGTTTTAACTCAAAAAGGAACATCTTTAGGAGGCCGCACACTACGCGCACCATATATATCATGTACACTTCGCACGAACGTCCCTTTAACCCGGGGTGGTTGTTCAGCTGCAGTCACGGACAGCATTACGATGCTCCCGGGCGCGCACGAAATCATCCCAAACTCGCCATGGCAGCCAGTGTCGACCAATGGACAGTCCGTGTCACACATTTCAAAAACCGTGACTTTTGGTTGGTTTTTGGTCTAGTCTGTGTCATATAGCCCAGTTGCATACCCTCGTAAAAGTCAAACCTTAGCCCATGACGGAAGTCAAGATCCTTTGCGCAAGCAAAACTCTCCCAAAATTCTGCCAAGGAAGATTGGCAGAATCTTGACTCCGGCATTGACTTTGACTTTGACCCGCATGGGATGCGTAAGAGTCGAGCTCGAGTCTGTGCCAAAAATCCAAAGATCTTTCGCGCAAGCGGAGCTCTGCCGAAATTCCGACAAGGAAAAATTGGCAAGATCTTGACTCGGCACTGACTTTGACTTTGACTCGAGCAACGTATGCAACAAAGCTCAAGGTGACACTGTGTCATTCGGTTTTTACCGCCCGACCCATGCCTATTATTTTCTTGGACAATGCCAAAAAGTCAAAACATCAATCGCGCAAGCGAAACTATGTCGAAATTCCGTTAAGGCTGAAAGACGAGACTTTCCCGGCATTGCCTTGACTATAATCTGCATCGCGTGTGCGTTAAAAGTTCCTATGACCCGCTAGACCCATTAGGAGCGTTCTTCTCTCTCGGTAGGTGGGATCCACGTGCCCTATAGGACCCTCGCTCGGGGCTGTCCACCATGGGAGGTCGAAATATAGGTGGAATACGAGGGGCTTATAGACGTAGTGACGGAGCCCACTGATCCAGGATCTAGAGTAGTTGCGAAAAAGAAGGGCAACCCCTTTTCCAACCAAATAGAAATTAATAAAAGACACCGTTTTAAGTAAACTGGAAGATTCTTAATTTGCATACTGCTTGAGCCTTTAGCCCAAACACCTACCCCAGATCTAAATCTCGCCTATCCCTTTCCCACAGCGAGAAAGAAGTGGGTGAGAACACCGGGTCAGCAGTTTGTCGACGCAGGAGTCTCAGCTAATCCATCAAAATCGTCAGTCTCAACATCCCAGTGTCAAGAATGGCCAATGTGGTGATTAACAATGGTGGGGTCATCCCAGCACAACCCAGACCCCACATTTGGTATGATGTGTGCGATTGTGAGGGCTGCTTGGAAGATGCTTATCAAGATTGGATTAACGAGGATGCTCCCTCAAGAAAGAAGAATAAGAGGAAGTCCATGCAATAAAAATTGAATGAAAGGTATAAAGCGGGAGATAAGAGTGTGGGAACCTTAGGAGAGCCCTCTGACAAATTCGACTATTACGTTAGTTATGCCAAGGTGTAACGACCCTAACCCTAGGCACCAATTTCAGTATCATATTATTTGCTTTTAATATTAATGTTAACCTTATGTGTTCAATTATGTCTTTAATTTCTTGATATTAAGATAAGATGGTTGGGAAATAATTTTAGAACCTTAGGATTGCTAGAGAAATTAAATAGAGCATCTTGGAGGAAAGATAAAAATAGAAAATAGATAAAGTTTGAGATGAGGTTAAAATGTGTAGGGTAAAGAATTGTAGTAGGGAGTTTAAATTGAAAAGATTGAAAGCCTCAATTATTTGGCATGGGAGAGGGGGGCCATACTCTCCCATACTTTCCCTCACCTCTCTTTCCCTTTAAGTCAACATCTCCCTCACCTCCTCCATCCTCCTCATTCTTCCCTTTTCTTCTTCCTTTCCCCTTCATTTCCTCCATAGAAACTCCTCCATGAAAGCATCCTTTCCAAGTTCCTAGAGAAGTCAATTCTTCTACATTTTCCAATCCAAGTGTACTTTCGTGTTCGGGGTGAAGAGAGGAGCACATCAAGCTAAGAAAATCTTCATTCCATTCCATATTTGCTAGGTGAGTTGTTATGACTTCCCTTCCTCTAAATGTTCATGAACTATTTATTGTGGTTATTGTTGTTCCGATGGTTGTTTAATGCTTTGGAACTATTCTTAGAGTGGAGAAATTGGTAAATGGCTTAGAATGAGGTTAGTGTTCATAGAAGTTGATTTGGAGTGTAAGAAATGGGTGGAGATAGATTTAGAAGATTAAACTTGAAATGTGATAGTGAAATGGGTGGAAAATTTAGTGGTAAATAATCTAGGTTTATATTATTTTGGGTTTAAATGATTTAGAATGAGGTAGTAAAAATTAGAGACTTCTTTCATGTTCACTAAGATAGGAAGGATTTATAAAGGGAAAATAAAATATGTAAAAAGGGGTTAGAAAACCGAGTATGGCTGGAAAATCTTCCTGGGCGATCGCCCATGAGAGGCTTGTGCGGCCGCCCACCAATGCAGTAACTAGCCTTCCTTTATTTCCAGCTTGGGCGGTCGCTCTAGAGTGGGTGTGCGGTCGCCCAAGTGGGCAGAAACTCCAACTACTTGATATCCTTACTTGGGCGGTCGCCCATGTCATCATAAGTTCTTCCGGTTTCCTTTCCTGCTGAATTCTTACCAGCAACCTCCTAGCATGATCCTTAACCAATTTAAAGTAGTGGAACCTAACCTTTCCGGGATATGAATTAATCCTTTAACCTAGATTATAGTAGAATACTTGAGCCACTTAATGACACCTAAAAGGGGTTAAAATGGAACTAAGGAAGCACTTTAAATCCGACTCAGGAATCGTTTGGCAATCTTATTTGGCCTTATCAAATGTGACTCCAAATTGATAAATTTAGCTTGAATCTCTATAGAGACCTTGTAATATTGAATATTGTCCGGAAAATGGTTTTTAAGATGGATTCGTACTTCACCAATGTGGTTCGAACTTGGGAAGTAGATCATGAACTTTTATTAAGGTTATCCGAGGTTGTGTAATGACTGCGTAGGTATGGTTTATGGTACATGGTGACATTGTTATCCCAAGTGTGGATTATTTGGCATATTATTATATTGTATCCCAAGTGTGGATTATTCGGTTATATTGTTACCTTATTTGATTTCATATTCATTGATTGTACTATGCATAGTGTATTACTTAAATGTTGCACTATGATGTTGGTTGAACATAAGTATATTTTACCATGTGGCTATATTGCTTATCCCCTTTGTGGATTATATTTCAAGTAACTATTATGTGCTTGATAATGTGTTAATCAGCTGATATTGGGGGTATAACATAATACGATCAATTATGGAAGTGTGACCTAATGTGATCGGATTATGTTATACCTCTGGTCGTCCCCTCCTGTGGCCACAGGACGGAGTTATAGCATCTGTAGTGAGCCAAAATCATTACAGAGTTGCTACTATCTTATATGGTTCCCTGAGAAATGGGTCTTATAAGATGTGAGTATTGCTTAAGCAGCTCACCAAAGATTGGAATTTTATATCCAATGTTGTACGACTATTGTTCAGACGGGAAATGGTAAACTGAGGTAATGTAAAGTGTTTACGGCTTTTCCAAGGTGTTATATGCAACTTGTTATGTGTTGTATCTTATTTGGCATATTGCTGCATTCATAATAGCTTGCTGAGATTTATTCTCACCCCTCTCCCTTTAATGTTTTTAGATTCTGAGACAGGTGGACCGGCCAAGTAAGGGCGGAGAGGAGTTTGGAATTGAGATTTTGGGAATAGTCGGGGTATGTATAGGTTGGCGTAGAAAGTGTATGTTGGGTTAATTCCTTTATGGAGTTTGTAATTTATAAACTTTAATTTCTACGTTAACCCAAAACCTTTTGTAATTAAAGCAGGTTGTTACTTTTAAGGTGGTTTAACTCTTCCTTCCATGTAAGGAGGAATGATGTTATTTTGAAATGATTATGTTAAGTATGTTCAAGTTTATAAGTTAAATTAAAGTTTTAAAAGTTTAGGTGATTTGAGTTAGTTGGGGACGCTCCAACTCGGGGCACGTGTTAGGTTCCGGGTCGGGGTCCTCACAGTTGGTATCAGAGCTCGGTTAGAATTCTCGGGTAGAGTCTAGCTGAGTGAGAGTGTGCGATAACTGACGTCGAGTGTTTAATGCAGGAGTTTGTTCTAATAGCGGAAAATGGTAATGATCACCCAAGGGATCAAGGAAACGTGAGTAGTATGGGAACAGGATGAGACCGAATGGAGAGATAGACTCCTCCACAGTTATTAGAGGTATATTACCTGTCTCAGGAGTTAGGGGTCATACTTTTATGGATCCCAGTTCATCTTATTCTTATGTGGCATTGCATATTTTTGCTTTCATTTGCATAAACTGCCTAAGAATTTGCATTATGTGCTGGAGGTTTCTACTCCTATGGGAGAGTACCTCGAATCATACTTGGTTATCATGGTAGTCATGATCATGTGGGCATGTATTGCCAGTGGATGTGATAGATATGCCAATCCGTGATTATTGTTATACTTGACCTGAATTGGTTGAGTAGTTGTTGTGTTGGGATAGACTGTCGCAAGAAGCGAGTCTCCTTATCTATGTTGATTTGCCTCTGTGTGTGGTTGAGGCGGATAAGTCGTTATTTGATATTATGTCATATATGCCTTAAAGGTCAAAAGTATGGTCTAAAGAATGTGGGGTTATTTGGTTTATGTAATAGACGTGAGTAAAAGTCACCCAAAATGTCTCATGTATCGGGGTAAATGAACTAGTAAAGTGTTTTCATCAGAGTATTTCTTGCTGCCAGTTAGGGCGATAGAATTTCGTATGGATCTAATGTCGTGGTTATTTCCTATATCCAAAAACCTTATAGAAGGGCATTGGCTGTGTTATAATTATGATGTGTAGAGATTAAAACCTGAGTTTGATATTTTGGGGTAATCTTGATGGATGTGGAAACTTGTGATTAGCCATAACTTATTCATTTTAAACCGGATTCAAGTGATTTTTGAGTCTAAATCGATTAGCTTTTGAGAGCTTTTCGTTTGATTAATTTTGTGATTTTTGAGATGAGTGGAATTGCCAAGTAACTCGGTTTTTGTGCTATGGAATTGGTTGCAGTTTTGGAAATTTGTAAATTAAATTGATCGTAAGTTATTATGTTTCCCTTCGATGCTTGATCATATGAAGTTTTATGATGAAATTGATGACATATAATTATTGGTTGTTAAATTTGGGTATTTTATTTGACTTTGGAATTGGGTGAGATGAGTTTTGGTTTTGGATGAATGGAAATGGGTTTTCATCAGGTATCATGCCAAGATATTGAGGCTTTGAGTTGATATAAGGTACTATTTTGGTATTCGGATTCCTAAATAGAGGACACTAATTGGGATAATGGAATTGATGATTCAACTTGGGAAATTATTTGATAAAGAAGATAATAAGCTTAGCGAATCTCCATAAAGATAAATTGTTACCATATTTAGAAAGGATGGTACTTGGTGGTTATGTATAGATTATAGAGATCTTAAATTGGTAACTGTGAAGACTAAGTATTCGTTATCACTTGTTGATGATTTGTATGACTGATTTCAGGAACTAGTAGAATACTCAATGGTTATCAGTTGAATGTTCGGGGTGTTACAATTACAGTGAATATTTGTTTTAAGGATATACTTAAGACAACATTTGTATCTAGTATGAACTTTATGATTTGTGGTTGTGTATTAGTTATGGAGAGGTAAATAGAGTAAAGGTGAAGAAGTATAATAGATATAGTTGTTGGTGACTTATATGATCAACTTCATGAATTGGTAATATATGTACATGGTTTGTCTTGAGAAATGATTATCATTAGTTGAGAAAATAATATGAGGATAAATCTGATTGGAAGACAAGATACTTTATAATGATTACACCCTATATGTTAACTTAGTTGCGTGACTCATATGAGAGATTGGTGTGATGCTTGGGAAAGTATTGATGTTATACGGATTTTGAGTTTGTTGATGGTTATCGAGAGGTAAGTTAGTTTACACTGTTAATGTTTAATTGCAATTTGGGGATGATTGATCTAAGTGAGTTCCAATTATATTTTCTTATTTAGAAATCATGGTATTTGATCGGAAACTTGATGTATGCAATATGTTGTTACTAAGTACGATACCAATATCAAAAGTAGTGATTGGATGGCCCAAATTGAATAAAAATGTTGAATATTCAACTTGAGGAATTATTGAATTGAGGATGATTTACCAAGTTTATTATCTTAATGAATGTTTTAGTGTTATTTATCAAAGATAGTGATAGTATTACGAGGTTGTGTTTTCTTACAGAGAATTTAACTAAGTATAAATATTATGAGTGGTGGCTACACTTTAATTGGAGGTCAAACAAGAATATTATGTTAGAATTGTTTTAAATGTGTTTTAAAACTTTGGATTGTATATTGAACCTCTGTATGAGCATTTGTGCCCTTCGGGGATAGTTTGATTTAATAAGGTCAGTAAACCATTTTTGTGCACATTAATATCTGTGAGTAATTTGATTATCTACCGCTGGTATGGGACGGTTGTAGATAATTAGATCACTCAAGTTAATTTTGTTTAGCTTATCAATCTTTTGAAATTTCTTAAAATTGTGAGTGGTTTAGTTAATTAAAACTGGTATGGGATGGTTTTAAATAAATAAACCATTCGAGTCTCATTGGATCTCTTTTTATCTATCCTTTGGAATTCTGAAAGATGCTGTAAATTTTAGAAAGACATGTTATTTTAAAGATATAGTTCATACAGAAGCAAATAGAAAGGCAACCTAGTTTCCCTATAGTGATTAATTATATTAAAGTTTTGACCCGAGAAATGATTTGATAAATTGTGGGGTTATTAATGTGACGGTCGCAGTAGACTCGGTTTTTGTATTGGAGTTGGATCGGCTCCGTTGTGGGCGGCCAACCATTTGATTCGGATATTGATCTGTCACTGGACCTGAACATAATTGGAACATTGAATTGTGAAATATGGTCAATTAATATTCCTTTATGGAATCATGGTCTTATTAGCATGTCCTTATTTATTATTCCATGGGCAGTTATTTAATGTTTGTATTATGAGAATTGCGTACAAGATAATTGAAATAACTCGTTTAAAGTGAGTCAAGACATAAGGTGGTTTGATCACAAATGTGAAGATAGAATATTGACGTTAGAAGATTTATTAGAACATTTAGAGTTTTAGATTGAACTTGAGAGTATTATCACGATGGATTTTGTGATTGAGTTACCTTGGAAGTAAAAAGGGGTATGTTGTTTTGTTTATAGAAAGTTGATTTGTATTTTCTACTCATTATATATATATATTGATGAGATATTCATTAATTAAGTTATCATATATGTTTGAAGATAGTTTGATTTTATATGGAGCTTGGAGGATAATATTAAATGAATTGGATAGATATCAGGTGGAAAGTCTTTTAGAATAGATTGATGCTATTAGGCTTAGTTTGATAGATATTGGGAATTATTACATATTGTTGAAAATGTGCTACGGCATGTACCATTTATTGTAGAGGACGGTATATTATATGCTTACCAATTGTGGAGATTTCATATAATATTAATAATAGTTATTAATCGGGTGTTAAGATGGTTCCTTATGAAGCGTTGTATGAGCTAAGATGTGGACTAGTAATATGTTGGGTGAACTATTGGGAACAAAGCTGCTGGTCTTGAAATAGTTTTTTGGTCAAACGAATGTGTAAATTTGATCAGAAAGAGATTGCGGATAGCCTAGAAAAAGAAATAGAGTTATCCCCATAAATGATATTAAGAAAATCAAGTGGTGATGGTACTGATCAAGTCTTGAAGGTGAAATAGACTTATCTTTTGAATTGAGAAGTGCTTCATGGAAAACAAAGGTAGAAATGTAAGATGTGGTATAACCACTGTTGTTTGATGAATTGAATAAGCAAAATTCGGGGCAAATTTTCTTTAAGGGGGAGAGAGTGTAACGACCCTAACCCTAGGCACCAATATTATTTGCTTTTAATATTAATGTTAACCTTATGTGTTCAATTATGTCTTTAATTTCTTGATATTAAGATAAGATGGTTGGGAAATAATTTTAGAACCTTAGGATTGCTAGAGAAATTAAATAGAGCATCTTGGAGGAAAGATAAAAATAGAAAATAGATAAAGTTTGAGATGAGGTTAAAATGTGTAGGGTAAAGAATTGTAGTAGGGAGTTTAAATTGAAAAGATTGAAAGCCTCAATTATTTGGCATGGGAGAGGGGGGCCATACTCTCCCATACTTTCCCTCACCTCTCCTTCCCTTTAAGTCAACATCTCCCTCACCTCCTCCATCCTCCTCATTCTTCCCTCTTCTTCCTTTCCCCTTCATTTCCTCCATGAAAGCATCCTTTCCAAGTTCCTAGAGAAGTCAATTCTTCTCCATTTTCCAATCCAAGTGTACTTTCGTGTTCGGGGTGAAGAGAGGAGCACATCAAGCTAAGAAAATCTTCATTCCATTCCATATTTGCTAGGTGAGTTGTTATGACTTCCCTTCCTCTAAATGTTCATGAACCTATTTATTGTGGTTATTGTTGTTCCGATGGTTGTTTAATGCTTTGGAACTATTCTTAGAGTGGAGAAATTGGTAAATGGCTTAGAATGAGGTTAGTGTTCATAGAAGTTGATTTGGAGTGTAATAAATGGGTGGAGATAGATTTAGAAGATTAAACTTGAAATGTGATAGTGAAATGGGTGGAAAATTTAGTGGTAAATAATCTAGTTTATATTATTTTGGGTTTAAATGATTTAGAATGAGGTAGTAAAAATTAGAGACTTCTTTCATGTTCACTAAGATAGGAAGGATTTATAAAGGGAAAAGAAAATATGTAAAAAGGGGTTAGAAAACCGAGTATGGCTGGAAAATCTTCCTGGGCGATCGCCCATAAGAGGCTTGTGCGGCCGCCCACCAATGCAGTAACTAGCCTTCCTTTATTTCCAGCTTGGGCGGTCGCTCTAGAGTGGGTGTGCGGTCGCCCAAGTGGGCAGAAACTCCAACTACTTGATATCCTTACTTGGGCGGTCGCCCACTCCTCTTTGGGCGGTCGCCCATGTCATCATAAGTTCTTCCGGTTTCCTTTCCTGCTGAATTCTTACCAGCAACCTCCTAGCATGATCCTTAACCAATTTAAAGTAGTGGAACATAACCTTTTCAGGATATGAATTAATCCTTTAACCTAGTTTATAGTAGAATACTTGAGCCACTTAATGACACCTAAAAGGGGTTAAAATGGAACTAAGGAAGCACTTTAAATCCGACTCAGGAATCGTTTGGCAATCTTATTTGGCCTTATCAAATGTGACTCCAAATTGATAAATTTAGCTTGAATCTCTACAGAGACCTTGTAATATTGAATATTGTCCGGAAAATGGTTTTTAAGATGGATTCGTACTTCACCAATGTGGTTCGAACTTGGGAAGTAGATCATGAACTTTTATTAAGGTTATCCGAGGTTGTGTAATGACTGCGTAGGTAAGGTTTATGGTACATGGTGACATTGTTATCCCAAGTGTGGATTATTTGGCATATTATTATATTGTATCCCAAGTGTGGATTATTCGGTTATATTGTTACCTTATTTGATTTCATATTCATTGATTGTACTATGCATAGTGTATTACTTAAATGTTGCACAATGATGTTGGTTGAACATGAGTATATTTTACCATGTGGCTATATTGCTTATCCCCTTTGTGGATTATATTTCAAGTAACTTTTATGTGCTTGATAATGTGTTAATCAGCTGATATTGGGGGTATAACATAATACGATCAATTATGGAAGTGTGACCTAATGTGATCGGATTATGTTATACCTGTGGCCGTCCCCTTCTGTGGCCACAGGACGGGGTTATAGCATCTGTAGTTAGCCAAAATCCTTACAGAGTTGCTACTATCTTATATGGTTCCCTGAGAAATGGGTCTTATAAGATGTGAGTATTGCTTAAGCAGCTCACCAAAGATTGGAATTTTATATCCAATGTTGTACGACTATTGTTCAGACGGGAAATGGTAAACTGAGGTAATGTAAAGTGTTTACGGCTTTTCCAAGGTGTTATATGCAACTTGTTATGTGTTGTATCTTATTTGGCATATTGCTGCATTCATAATAGCTTGCTGAGATTTATTCTCACCCCTCTCCCTTTAATGTTTTTAGATTCTGAGACAGGTGGACCGGCCAAGTAAGGGCGGAGAGGAGTTTGGAATTGAGATTTTGGGAATAGTCGGGGTATGTATAGGTTGGCATAGAAAGTGTATGTTGGGTTAATTCCTTTATGGAGTTTGTAATTTATAAACTTTAATTTCTACGTTAACCCAAAACCTTTTGTAATTAAAGCAGGTTGTTACTTTTAAGGTGGTTTAACTCTTCCTTACATGTAAGGAGGAATGATGTTATTTTGAAATGATTATGTTAAGTATGTTCAAGTTTATAAGTTAAATTAAAGTTTTAAAAGTTTAGGTGATTTGAGTTAGTTTGGGGACGCTCCAACTCGGGGCACGTGTTAGGTTTCGGGTCGGGGTCCTCAGAGTTGGTATCAGAGCTCGGTTAGAATTCTCGGGTAGAGTCTAGCTGAGTGAGAGTGTGCGATAACTGACGTCGAGTGTTTAATGCAGGAGTTTGTTCTAATAGCGGAAAATGGTAATGATCGCCCAAGGGATTAAGGAAACGTGAGTAGTATGGGAACAGGATGAGACCGAATGGAGAGATAGACTCCTCCACAGTTATTAGAGGTATATTACCTGTCTCAGGAGTTAGGGGTCATACTTTTATGGATCCCAGTTCATCTTATTCTTATGTGGCATTGCATATTTTTGCTTTCATTTGCATAAACTGCCTAAGAATTTGCATTATGTGCTGGAGGTTTCTACTCCTATGGGAGAGTACCTCGAATCATACTTGGTTATCATGGTAGTCATGATCATGTGGGCATGTATTTCCAGTGGATGTGATAGATATGCCAATCCGTGATTATTGTTATACTTGACCTGAATTGGTTGAGTAGTTGTTGTGTTGGGATAGACTGTCGCAAGAAGCGAGTCTCCTTATCTATGTTGATTTGCCTCTGTGTGTGGTTGAGGCGGATAAGTCGTTATTTGATATTATGTCATATATGCCTTAAAGGTCAAAAGTATGGTCTAAAGAATGTGGGGGTTATTTGGTTTATGTAATAGACGTGAGTAAAAGTCACCCAAAATGTCTCATGTATCGGGGTAAATGAACTAGTAAAGTGTTTTCATCAGAGTATTTCTTGCTGCCAGTTAGGGCGATAGAATTTCGTATGGATCTAATGTCAGGGTTATTTCCTATATCCAAAAACCTTATAGAAGGGCATTGGCTGTGTTATAATTATGATGTGTAGAGATTAAAACCTGAGTTTGATATTTTGGGGTAATCTTGATGGATGTGGAAACTTGTGATTAGCCATAACTTATTCATTTTAAACCGGATTCAAGTGATTTTTGAGTCTAAATCGATTAGCTTTTGAGAGCTTTTCATTTGATTAATTTTGTGATTTTTGAGATGAGTGGAATTGCCAAGTAACTCGGTTTTTGTGCTATGGAATTGGTTGCAGTTTTGGAAATTTGTAAATTAAATTGATCGTAAGTTATTATGTTTCCCTTCGATGCTTGATCATATGAAGTTTTATGATGAAATTGATGATATATAATTATTGGTTGTTAAATTTGGGTATTTTATTTGACCTTGGAATTGGGTGAGATGAGTTTTGGTTTTGGATGAATGGAAATGGGTTTTCATCAGGTATCATGTCAAGATATTGAGGCTTTGAGTTGATATAAGGTACTATTTTGGTATTTGGATTCCTATATAGAGGACACTAATTGGGATAATGGAATTGATGATTCAACTTGGGAAATTATTTGATAAAGAAGATAATAAGCTTAGCGAATCTCCGTAAAGATAAATTGTTACCATATTTAGAAAGGATGGTACTTGGTGGTTATGTATAGATTATAGAGATCTTAAATTGGTAACTGTGAAGACTAAGTATTCGTTATCACTTGTTGATGATTTGTATGACTGATTTCAGGAACTAGTAGAATACTCAATGGTTATCAGTTGAATGTTCGGGGTGTTACAATTACAGTGAATATTTGTTTTAAGGATATACTTAAGACAACATTTGTATCTAGTATGAAATTTATGATTTGTGGTTGTGTATTAGTTATGGAGAGGTAAATAGAGTAAAGGTGAAGAAGTATAATAGATATAGTTGTTGGTGACTTATATGATCAACTTCATGAATTAGTAATATATGTACATGGTTTGTCTTGAGAAATGATTATCATTAGTTGAGAAAATAATATGAGGATAAATCTGATTGGAAGACAGGATACTTTATAATGATTACACCCTATATGTTAACTTAGTTGCGTGACTCATATGAGAGATTGGTGTGATGCTTGGGAAAGTATTGATGTTATACGGATTTTGAGTTTGTTGATGGTTATCGAGAGGTAAGTTAGTTTACACTGTTAATGTTTAATTGCAATTTGGGGATGATTGATCTAAGTGAGTTCCAATTATATTTTCTTATTTAGAAATCATGGTATTTGATCGGAAACTTGATGTATGCAATATGTTGTTACTAAGTACGATACCAATATCAAAAGTAGTGATTGGATGGCCCAAATTGAATAAAAATGTTGAATATTCAACTTGAGGAATTATTGAATTGAGGATGATTTACCAAGTTTATTATCTTAATGAATGTTTTAGTGTTATTTATCAAAGATAGTGATAGTATTACGAGGTTGTGTTTTCTTACAGAGAATTTAACTAAGTATAAATATTATGAGTGGTGGCTACACTTTAATTGGAGGTCAAACAAGAATATTATGTTAGAATTGTTTTAAATGTGTTTTAAAACTTTGAATTGTATATTGAACCTCTGTATGAGCATTTGTGCCCTTCGGGGATAGTTTGATTTAATAAGGTCAGTAAACCATTTTTGTGCACATTAATATCTGTGAGTAATTTGATTATCTACCGCTGGTATGGGACGGTTGTAGATAATTAGATCACTCAAGTTAATTTTGTTTAGCTTATCAATCTTTTGAAATTTCTTAAAATTGTGAGTGGTTTAGTTAATTAAAACTGGTATGGGATGGTTTTAAATAAATAAACCATTCGAGTCTCATTGGATCTCTTTTTATCTATCCTTTGGAATTCTGAAAGATGCTGTAGATTTTAGAAAGACATGTTATTTTAAAGATATAGTTCATACAGAAGCAAATAGAAAGGCAACCTAGTTCCCCTATAGTGATTAATTATATTAAAGTTTTGACCCGAGAAATGATTTGATAAATTGTGGGGTTATTAATGTGACGGTCGCAGATGAGCTCGGTTTTGTATTGGAGTTGGATCGGCTCCGTTGTGGGCGGCCAACCATTTGATTCGAATATTGATGCGTCACTTGGACCTGAACATAATTGGAAAATTGAATTGTGAAATATGGTCAATTAATATTCCTTTATGGAATCAGGGTCTTATTAGCATGTCCTTATTTATTATTCCATGGGCAGTTATTTAATGTTTGTATTATGAGAATTGCGTACAAGATAATTGAAATAACTCGTTTAAAGTGAGTCAAGACATAAGGTGGTTTGATCACAAATGTGAAGATAGAATATTGACGTTAGAAGATTTATTAGAACATTTAGAGTTTTAGATTAAACTTGAGAGTATTATCACGATGGATTTTGTGATTGAGTTACCTTGGAAGTAAAAAGGGGTATGTTGTTTTGTTTATAGAAAGTTGATTTGTATTTTCTACTCATTATATATATATATTGATGAGATATTCATTAATTAAGTTATCATATATGTTTGAAGATAGTTTGATTTTATATGGAGCTTGGAGGATAATATTAAATGAATTGGATAGATATCAGGTGGAAAGTCTTTTAGAATAGATTGATGCTATTAGGCTTAGTTTGATAGATATTGGGAATTATTACATATTGTTGAAAATGTGCTACGGCATGTACCATTTATTGTAGAGGACGGTATATTCTATGCTTACCAATTGTGGAGATTTCATATAATAACAGTTATTAATCGGGTGTTAAGATGGTTCCTTATGAAGCGTTGTATGAGCTAAGATGTGGACTAGTAATATGTTGGGTGAACTATTGGGAACAAAGCTGCTGGTCTTGAAATAGTTTTCTGGTCAAACGAATGTGTAAATCTGATCAGAAAGAGATTGCGGATAGCCTAGAAAAAGAAATAGAGTTATCCCCATAAATGATATTAAGAAAATCAAGTGGTGATGATACTGATCAAGTCTTGAAGGTGAAATAGACTTATCTTTTGAATTGAGAAGTGCTTCATGGAAAACAAAGGTAGAAATGTAAGATGTGGTATAACCACTGTTGTTTGATGAATTGAATAAGCAAAATTCGGGGCGAATTTTCTTTAAGGGGGAGAGAGTGTAACGACCCTAACCCTAGGCACCAATATTATTTGCTTTTAATATTAATGTTAACCTTATGTGTTCAATTATGTCTTTAATTTCTTGATATTAAGATAAGATGGTTGGGAAATAATTTTAGAACCTTAGGATTGCTAGAGAAATTAAATAGAGCATCTTGGAGGAAAGATAAAAATAGAAAATAGATAAAGTTTGAGATGAGGTTAAAATGTGTAGGGTAAAGAATTGTAGTAGGGAGTTTAAATTGAAAAGATTGAAAGCCTCAATTATTTGGCATGGGAGAGGGGGGCCATACTCTCCCATACTTTCCCTCACCTCTCCTTCCCTTTAAGTCAACATCTCCCTCACCTCCTCCATCCTCCTCATTCTTCCCTTTTCTTCTTCTTTTCCCTTTCACTTTATCCATATAAACTCCTCCATGAAAGCATCCTTTCCAAGTTCCTAGAGAAGTCAATTCTTCTCCATTTTCCAATCCAAGTGTACTTTCGTGTTCGGGGTGAAGAGAGGAGCACATCAAGCTAAGAAAATCTTCATTCCATTCCATATTTACTAGATGAGTTGTTATGACTTCCCTTCCTCTAAATGTTCATGAACTATTTATTGTTGTTACGATGGTTGTTTAATGCTTTGGAACTATTCTTAGAGTGGAGAAATTGGTAAATGGCTTAGAATGAGGTTAGTGTTCATAGAAGTTGATTTGGAGTGTAAGAAATGGGTGGAGATAGATTTAGAAGATTAAACTTGAAATGTGATAGTGAAATGGGTGGAAAATTTAGTGGTAAATAATCTAGGTTTATATTATTTTGGGTTTAAATGATTTAGAATGAGGTAGTAAAAATTAGAGACTTCTTTCATGTTCACTAAGATAGGAAGGATTTATAAAGGGAAAAGAAAATATGTAAAAATGGGTTAGAAAACCGAGTATGGCTGGAAAATCTTCCTGGGCGGTCGCCCATGAGAGGCTTGTGCGGCCGCCCACCAATACTGTAACTAGCCTTCCTTTATTTCCAGCTTGGGCGGTCGCTCTAGAGTGGGTGTGCGGTCGCTCAAGTGGGCAGAAACTCCAACTACTTGATATCCTTACTTGGGCGGTCGCCCACTCCTCTTTGGGCGGTCGCCCATGTCGTCAGAAGTTCTTCCGGTTTCCTTTCCTGCTGAATTCTTACCAGCAACCTCCTAGCATGATCCTTAACCAATTTAAAGTATTGGAACCTAAACTTTCCGGGATATGAATTAATCCTTTAACCTAGATTATAGTAGAATACTTGAGCCACTTAATGACACCTAAAAGGGGTTAAAATGGAACTAAGGAAGTACTTTAAATCCGACTCAGGAATCGTTTGGCAATCTTATTTGGCCTTATCAAATGTGACTCCAAATTGATAAATTTAGCTTGAATCTCTATAGAGACCTTGTAATATTGAATATTGTCCGGAAAATGGTTTTTAAGATGGATTCGTACTTCACCAATGTGGTTCGAACTTGGGAAGTAGATCATGAACTTTTATTAAGGTTATCCGAGGTTGTGTAATGACTGCGTAGGTATGGTTTATGGTACATGGTGACATTGTTTTCCCAAGTGTGGATTATTTGGCATATTATTATATTGTATCCCAAGTGTGGATTATTCGGTTATATTGTTACCTTATTTGATTTCATATTCATTGATTGTACTATGCATAGTGTATTACTTAAATGTTGCACTATGATGTTGGTTGAACATGAGTATATTTTACCATGTGGCTATATTGCTTATCCCCTTTGTGGATTATATTTCAAGTAAGTATTATGTGCTTGATAATGTGTTAATCAGCTGATATCGGGGGTATAACATAATACGATCAATTATGGAAGTGTGACCTAATGTGATCGGATTATGTTATACCTGTGGTCGTCCCCTCCTGTGGCCACAGGACGGGGTTATAGCATCTGTATTGAGCCAAAAGCCTTATAGAGTTGCTACTATCTTATATGGTTCCCTGAGAAATGGGTCTTATAAGATGTGAGTATTGCTTAAGCAGCTCACCTAAGATTGGAATTTTATATCCAATGTTGTACGACTATTGTTCAGACGAAAAAGGTAAACTGAGGTAATGTAAAGTGTTTACGGCTTTTCCAAGTTGTTATATGCAACTTGTTATGTGTTGTATCTTATTTGGCATATTGCTGCATTCATAATAGCTTGCTGAGATTTATTCTCACCCCTCTCCCTTTAATGTTTTTAGATTCCGAGACAGGTGGACCAGCCAAGTAAGGGAGGAGAGGAGTTTGGAATTGAAATTTTGGGAATAGTCGGGGTATGTATAGGTTGGCGTAGAAAGTGTATGTTGGGTTAATTCCTTTATGGAGTTTGTAATTTATAAACTTTAATTTCTACGTTAACCCAAAACCTTTTGTAATTAAAGCAGGTTGTTACTTTTAAGGTGGTTTAACTCTTCCTTCCATGTAAGGAGGAATGATGTTATTTTGAAATGATTATGTTAAGTATGTTCAAGTTTATAAGTTAAATTAAAGTTTTAAAAGTTTAGGTGATTTGAGTTAGTTGGGGCGCTCCAACTCGGGGCACGTGTTAGGTTCCGGGTCGGGGTCCTCACACAAGGAGCCCGTCAAGGAACCAGTCAGCCAACACAAAGTCCAGCCCGACACTCCCATCATCATTGACCCTCTTGAGGCAGAGAACTCTAAGTTTTTTGCCATTGTGAAGTTCAACGAAATGCTAGCATATCTGAAAGCAGAATATAAGACTCCCATAGAATACATGGTTAATCAAGGCAGAATCAAAGGTCTCCCCCGAAGAAGACTTCATTAGCATCATCCAGGCCAATCCTCCTGTTGGCTACATAGACAAGGTTGTGATATCCAAGATTGACATAGAGAAGATGACTTATCAGCAGTGTATTGACAAGATGAGCCAGACCCTCCAGTCAATGAGTCCGGTTGTCATGGACGAGCTCGCCGAGAAATTGCATCAGGCTTCTCTAGCTCCCCGCACCATCTTTCCAAGGTATCGGCCTACGAATGATTTCCGACAAGTTTTCAATCAGTTCGAAGTTTCCACCTTTCTGAAGAACGCTGACAAGACTGTTACTCCCCAGGGCAACAGCAGGAAAGAGTAAACCCCAGTCCAACCCGTGTCAAACACTTCGAGTCAATGACTAGTGTAGGGTCCGGAGTCGTTAGGGTTAAGAGTCATGTAAGTCAGGAATCTTTGAATTCCAGTCCTCTGAGTCGTCCGAAGGCCTCACGCCTGAGGATTATGAATATGTAGCCAATGTCATCTTTCCTTTCGCTTTGAATGAAATGACAGATCTTTCTGAGTATCCCCTTATTGCCAAACTAACAAATGATAAATTAACTAAAAACTTAACAACAGTTAATAATGAATCATTTGAACAAGATGCAAACACACTAAACGAACAATGCATTAAAGAAATCTTTAAGCAGGTTACAGACAAAGAGGAAAACCGGGCCCAAGCTGCCGAGGAGGTTTTGACAAGTGTTAACTTGGGTACTGTCGAGGAACCTAAAGAGACACAGATTGGGAACTTCTTCCAGGGGGTTGAACGGGATAGACTGGTTAATCTGCTCAGAGAATATATGGACGTGTTTGCATGGTCGTACAGGGATATACCGGGGCTAGACAGTTCAATTGTAGAGTACAGAATCCCTCTAGCACCAGATGCTAAGCCAGTAAAGCAAAAATTGAGGAAGATCAAGCTAGAGTGGTCTCTACAGGTCAAAGAAGAGATTGAGAAGCTACTACGGGTAGGATTCATCAGAGTCATCGAGTATCCGACATGGCTATCCAACATTGTGACCGTGACTAAGGCCAATGTGAAAGTGCGCTGCTGTGTAGATTTCCGGGATCTGAACAAAGCCAGCCCCAAGGATGACTATCCCTTGCCGAACATAGACATTCTGGTGGATGCCACTGCTAACTACGAAGTCAAATCCTTTGTCGATGACTTTGCTGGCTACAACCAGATCAAGATGGCCGAAGAGGACCAAGAAAAGACAGCCTTCACAACGCCGTGGGGAACGTATTGCTATACAGTGATGCCATTTGGGCTTAAGAATGTCGGGGCTACTTATCAGCGGGCAGCGACCGCACTCTTTCACGACATGATCCACAAGGAGATTGAAGTCTACGTCGACGACATGATCATCCTTTCCAAAGGTGAGGATGGACAGCACTTTGTCGACCTGCGAAAGTTCTTTGAGAGGTTGAGGCAATGATCCATGAGGCCCAGAACCACACTTGAATGCACCTTTGGAGTGACAAGGGGAAAAGTGCTTGGGTATATGGTCACGGAGCGAGGTATCGAAGTCGATCCCCAAAAGATCAAGCCATTATGGACATGAGGCCACCTCGAACACAGACAGAGGTCAAAAGCTTTATGGGCAAATTACAATACATCAGCTGTTTTGTCAACCAGCTGACTACCATGTTGAAATTACCCGGATCCGGCTATGGCGCGGGCCCCGGCATCTCGCATTTGTCGCTTTTCGGGAAGTCGCCCGGATCCGAGAGGCAGCGCAATCGCGCCCCGGCATCTGGCTTATTCCGTTTTAGCGTTAGTTGGAGGTCTCTCGCCGTGTTTTGCTTTGTAGAGTCGCCACGCCGTTTTTATTATTAAGCCCAAAACATTGAAAAAGGGCATCAGTTTAAAAAGAATAATAAACTGTTTTTGTGTGATGAGATTTTGAGTTCGGAGGTCAGATGACTCCTCGGGAAGAGAATATTAGAATCTTAGAGCTCACCCGAGTCGCCTCATAAAAACGAGTCTTTCGGATACCCCTAATGTTCTTTAAGCATTGTGTGTGTGTGTGTGTGCTTTTAAAAATGCATGCTGTGTCGGATGTCTACATGGTACACTACGTATTGAAATGTATTGAAATAGTAACGGAAGGAAGCCTTACCAATGTTGGTTCGTGTCTATCTTCCGCTGGGGAATAGTGTTTGGGGATGGAATGATGTTGCGGCACGGGCAGGATTGCCCGGGAGGGGCCGGTTGTCTGCACGGACGAGTTTCGGCGTGAGTTGAGATTGTAGGCTGCGTTCGGGCAGAGGTTCGGCGTGCGTTGAGATCGCAGGGTTCACTCGGGCAGAGTTTCGGCGTGCGTTGGAATCGTCGGTTGGATTCGGGCAGAGGTTCGGCGTGGGTTGGAATCGTCGGTTTGACTCGGAAAGAGCCGGGACGCCTCGGGAAAGACCAGGCAAGGCCTCGGAGTACCACGAGGGGCGGCTCGGAAGGCCTCGGAAGGATCCGAAAGGGGCCGGGATTGCCCCAAAGGGTCTTAGAGGAGCACAGAAGGCCGGGGGAGAGGAGAGAAGAGGAGGTGTGTGAAAAATGAGAGAGGCCTCTATTTATAGGGTGAGAAAATGGCTAGTTGTGTCGCACGACACAATAAGTAATCTAGATTTTTGGTTTTCCTGGATTTAGGGAATGATGTAATAATTAAGAATATTATGTAATGCTAGGTTCGCACGGACCACGACACAAATAAGCCATTACCAGCCATTTGGTTTTCTCGGGATTTAGGGGAATCTGTAATAATTAAGAATATTCTGTACTCATTATGTCTCTTGGCAGAGTATGTCGCGCGACCTAAGCAGCCATTAACAGTTTTTTGGTCATAGAAAGCAAGTTCTCGTCGAGAGCTTTCCAACCATATATGGCACGTCTCAATCGGAGTTCGTATGAAGGAGTTATGACCTCCGGAAGTTTGCCCTTGGTTTTGTCGTATGCTGGGATAGAAAGCGATCCAGATTGGGGTACTTACAGAAGCCCCTCGGCGACGTCACTTATGAAGGAAGTGGGGTTGTCGATAAGATAAGAGTCCTGATCTGGATCGCGTGCTAAGAGAGGAGGTGACCGTATACGTCGATTCGTGAGGACGTGGCGGTGTCCTCTGTGTGTGACCGTTTAGGTCAGTTGGCTGGACCCTGTGATAGGATTCCTACGTATCCCTAGCGGGAATCAAGCCTGATCGTAGTTCGGGTGTGGGGTGAGTGTTTGTGGTGCACGAGGATGGAAAGGGTCCTCTGACTGAAACTTTGTGCATGGACGTGGTGGTGTCCTGGGTGACCGTATAGGTCGATGGCTGGACCCTGTGATAGGATTCCTACGTATCCCTGGCGGGAATCAAGCCTGTCCGTAGTTCAGAGATCGTGAAATTGTGAGTGTATGTGGGCGTGATGGTGCCCTGAAGTATCGTGTGACCGCCAAGGTCAGTGGTAAGGACGGGGTGGTGTCCTAAGATGTGGTGACCGCCGTGGTCAATTGTGAGGACGTGGTGGTGTCCTGGGATGGAAATTTTACGATTTTCCTAATCGGGTGATTTAAGGCCTTTCGGGCCGAAGATAGTGATTTAGGAGTTTATACGGTCTTCCGGACCGAGTGGTTTAAAGCCTTCCGGGCTGGAGGTAGTGATTTGGGAGGTTTATACGGTCTTCCAGACCGAGTGATTTAAAGCCTACCGGGCTGGAGGTAGTGATTTGGGAGGTTTATACGGTCTTCCGGACCGAGTGGTTTAAAGCCTTCCGGGCTGGGGATAGTAGTGTGGGAGGTTTATACGGTCTTCCGGACCGAGTGGTTTAAAGCCTTCCGGGCTGGAGGTAGTGATTTGGGAGGTTTATACGGTCTTCCGGACCGAGTGGTTTAAAGCCTTTCGGGCTGGAGGTAGTAGTTTGGCTGATTTATACAGTCTCCCGGACCGAGTGGTTTAAAGGCCTTCCGGGCTGGAGGTAGTAGTTTGGCTGATTTATACAGTTTAAAGCCTTTCGGGCTGGAGGTAGTAGTTTGGCTGATTTATACAGTCTCCCGGACTGAGTGGTTTAAAGCCTTTCGGGCTGAAGGTAGTAGTTTGGCTGATTTATACAGTCTCCCGGACTGAGTGGTTTAAAGACTTCCGGGCTGGAGGTAGTAGTTTGGTTGATTTATACAGTCTCCCGGACTGAGTGGTTTAAAGCCTTCCGGGCTGGAGGTAGTATGAAGACTTGAATCATCTTCTGGTTGCAGTTTGCCATGCGTGAGGACTTGAGTCGTCTTCTGGCTGCGGTTTGCCATGCGTGAGGACTTTGAATCGTCTTCTGGCTGCGGTTTGCCATGCGTGAGGACTTTGAATCATCTTCTGGCTGCGGTTTGCCATGCGTGAGGACTTTGAATCGTCTTCTGGCTGCGGTTTGCCATGCGTGAGGACTTTGAATCGTCTTCTGGCTGAGGTTTGCCATGCGTGAGGACTTTGAATCGTCTTCTGGCTGCGGTTTGCCATGCGTGAGGACTTTGAATCGTCTTCTGGCTGTGGTTGTGCCATGCGTGAGGACTTTGAATCGTCTTCTGGCTGCGGTTTGCCATGCGTGAGGACTTTGAATCGTCTTCTGGCTGTGGTTGTGCCATGCGTGAGGACTTTGAATCGTCTTCTGGCTGCAGTTGTGCCATGCGTGAGGACTTTGAATCGTCTTCTGGCTGTGGTTGTGCCATGCGTGAGGACTTTGAATCGTCTTCTGGCTGTGGTTTGTGGAGGCATGGCTGCCTTGAGCTTTGATTGCGAGAGGTGTAGATGCCTCGTGCTTTATCTGCTGGGGAGAAAGTTGGACTTACGATGGCCGCCGGTGTTCTTCTGTTGGGGATCATCGTGGCCTTGTAGGGGCTTTTCCTGCTGAGAGGGTGACGTCGGGCTTACTTTGATGGCCGGTGCTTGCGTTGTCGATGAGCGTTTTGGAGGCGTTTTGTGCCTTGAGATTTGTGCTGGGAGGTGTTGGCTCCTTCTTGCGCTTGTTTTGCCGTTGAGTAGGCGAAGTCCGGGCTTACATTGACGGCCGGTGCTGGGGATATGTAGTCTTGTACGACTTCCTTTTGACTTGCTGGGGAAGGAGCTCGGGCTTACTTTGATGGCCGGTGTTCATCTGCTGGGGATATGTGGCCTTGTAGGGATTTTTTTTTTCTGCTGAGAAAGTGACTTCGGGCTTACTTTTATGGCCGGAAAAGGCGAGGAGCATATAAGTTGATTTTCTTTGAAGGTGTCTATACCCTAAGTGAGACTGATTTGGGGGTGTTTACCCTGTGTTGAGACCTAGTTTAGGAGTATGACCCTAGGTTGAGACTATTCTAAGGCGTCTGGACCTAAGTTGAGTTTGATGGCGCATTTTGTGAGTCATGTAAGAACTTTTGTTTGTGGAAATTTTTTAGAAAGGCATCATGCCGTGCTGGGATTCCTCTTTTATGTAGCATTTATTACGAGATATGTCTCGCATTTGAAGTTTATTGACATACCTTTCTTTGTGTTTACTGCGGGGAGGAGGTGCTTGTGACCGAAGTCGCTGAAATGCTGAGGACGCGCCGGCGTTTTTTTGAACGAAGTTGCTGAAATGATGAGGACGCTATGGCGCCTTTGTCTGAACTTGCAGTGAGGGCGAGGTGGTGCCTATGTCTGAACTTGGTGAGGGCGAGGTAGCGCCTTTGTTTGAACTTGTTGTGAGGACGTGGTGGTGCCTCTGTCTGAACTTGGTGAGGGTGAGGTGGCGCCTCTGTCTGAACTTGGTGAGGGCGAGGTAGCGCCTCTGTCTGAACTTGGTGAGGGCGAGGTGGCGCCTCTGTCTGAACTTGCGGTGAGGGCGAGGTGGCGCCTCTGTCTGAACTTGGTGAGGGCGAGGTAGCGCCTTTGTTTGAACTTGTTGTGAGGACGTGGTGGTGCCTCTGTCTGAACTTGGTGAGGGTGAGGTGGCGCCTCTGTCTGAACTTGGTGAGGGCGAGGTAGCGCCTTTGTTTGAACTTGCGGTGAGGGTGAGGTGGCGCCTCTGTCTGAACTTGGTGAGGGCGAGGTAGCGCCTCTGTCTGAACTTGGTGAGGGCGAGGTAGCGCCTTTGTTTGAACTTGTTGAAATGTTTGAGGCCGTGGGGCGCCTCTGACCGAGTTGTTGAGGTGTTGAGGACGTGGGATGCCTCAGGTGCTGGACAAGGAGAGGAGGGATGGCTCGTCTTCTCCTTCCTTCTTCGTTCTTACTCCTACGGACTTCTTGGACTATCCGGTCGAGGAAGGTGCTGGGTTCACCGAGGATGATGAGGTGGCTGGCGGAGGCGCCGAGATGCAGGAGTCTTTACCAGGCGGTGGTGCCGATGACTTAGAGTAGGACTCCCCCTTTTTTCTGTTCTGTGCACTATCTGCTTTTTCGTTGCAGGCGGGGTGCTATGAGTTCTTCCGTTGCCAGCCGTGGGACTGGGAGGATGAGGCCATGTTTGGTTATCCCGCCATGATGTCTTTGGGCTCATCCTTTGAGGAAGAGGAGGACGGGAGAGGGATAGTTTGGAGGGGTTTCATTTGTATACTTGGACTCGGTATGATGAGGATGAGCCGGAGGGTGCCCACAGGTGATGCGGCGGCGGAGGCTTACTGCGGGGTCTTACTCGTGACTCCATGTACTTGGGGAGAGGTTATTCGCGGTATGGCACGGGTGCGCCTCCTATGGCTTCGAGGGAGCCGCCCTTCCATATGATGAGTCCTCTTGATATGGACGTCTTTGGAGTATGAGAGGTACCGGTCCGGCGTGAGTGCCGAGGAGTTCGTCTGGAGGCGAGGAGTATGCGGCCTTGGTCGAGCAAAGGCGAGGACGCCATAGGTGTTGGTGAGGAAAGACGAGGCTAGCTCGTCACGTCCTCTAGATGTTCGGTGCCTTAGTTTGGACTTCACGTATGTTCGCGGGGATTCGTCGAGGCGGAGGGTGTCGGTACCCGTCCACTGGCGAGCTCCTGCTGCCTATCGGGTTGACCGGATGCGCCGGTGAGTGTGCTTACTCTTTTCCATCTTGGCATCTTTTACGTATTTTTCTCTTTTTGTTGGGTATGGCTTGTATCTATTTTCTTGAGCGTTTCTTTGGTTGTTTGCTTGTGCGAGCCTCGGGAGATCCTTTGACACGTTGACCCGCCGTTATGTGGCGATGCGGCCTTTTGCAAGGAAGTTCGCGGGAAGCCGTCTTGCGGAGTCTTTGCGGCACGCGGCGGCATTCGAGCCGGTGCCTTTGAGGAGGTGCATGGATACTCCTTCTTCGAGGGCGAGCCGGGGCCACGGCCGGAGGTGCCGGTTCGAGAACGGCACGGCTTTGATGTGGGGGCGTCTTCGGGGACTCGGAGGCCGCGAGACCCTTCATCGATTCTTTCCTCCGCCGGAGGCACGGGGTGAGGTTCATCCTCGCATCCCTTCTTTGATCCTTTCACCGGGTTTTGACTCTTGAGTACTTTGAGTACCCGCGCGAGGAGGGTGCTTTGTATCGATGACGAGGATGTGGCTAGAGTTTTCCGAGATGCCGGATTTCTCATTTGTGGAGGATGATGATGAGTCGGATTAGGGCTCTTTTGCTTTCCCTCTTTCCGTTGTTTTTTTTTTTTTTGTAGAGCAACGAGACATTTTGTACACGTAATAAAACACTTGTATTTGCACAACAAAGTATTTTATTTTAAGATGTAATGACGTATTTGTGATTCCGGGATTGACCTAGGAATTGTTGCTAGCTTATTATTATTTTTGTGCATGTCGCATGGTGGGAATGCATTTGTGGTTAGTGGAGGTGAGCGGCTTTGGCAAGTTTTACGGCGGTTGGGGGTGAAGCGGCTTTGATAGTTTCATGAGCGGTGGCGGGAGTGATGTCTCTGGGACGCGTTCGCTTTGTGCTTGATAGCCACTCTTTTCGGGGTTGGCTACCTCGGGATATGTGACGGTGCTCTGTTGGATGTGGCGAGCCATTGTCGGGCGGGCGAGGATATCATTCCTTTGGTTAGGAAACCTTCCACGGTGTGGATCGTCAGTGATGAGAACCGATTCATGCGGGGAAGCCTGCTTTGCTTGCATTATGGTCGCGAGAGAGGCTTCAAACCATACACGAGTCTCAGGCGTCTCTTAGTCCGTGGACGTTTGCTTAGCGACCTCTTGTCTTGGACATGGATCAATACAGCTTGGGAGAGATGGATGGCATATCTTGGTACGCATCGGATCCGTTGGTGGGTTCCGCATTGGGGGATCGAGACTAGGAGGGCCTTTCGGGAAGGTTCCTATGTTGTCGAGTTCCGTGTTTGCCTTGGTCCTCTTTCTATGTTCCGTTGCTTGTTTCCCGGCGGTTCGGGATGAGGCGGGAGCCTTTGCTAGAGGCTGGGATGACATTGCCCGATGTGGAGGTAGCTTCTTTACGCATGACGGATCCATATGCCTTTACGTATTTTACGAGGGTATGGAAGTATTCCGCTTTCCCTCATGTGGTGCTCCTTCGACGTCGGGAGAGTGTTGTGTTGACCACCGAATACATAGATGAGCGGCATGTCGGGCCGACCCAATTGGTTTTGGGGAGCGGGCGCAGTGGTTACAGGGCAAGATTGCCATTTCGAGCTGCGACCTTAGGAGTGCGAAGCTTGGGTTAACCCTCGGGGTGTCACGGGAGACGCTTTATTTGACTACGGGACTCGAGTTGACAAAGCGGCGGGGAGAGGTCCCTTTTTGCGAACTCGTAGGGAGGAGATCCGAGCCGAGGCACGGGTGAACGATGCTGCGAGAGCGGCGGTTCGTTTGACACGACTAGGAGGACTCCTGATCTCGGAATGAGGAGACGAGAACTCGCTCATGTGGAATGAAAGAAGACTCGTTGGGGACGAGGGAAGAAAGGAAAGAGTGATGAAGGGCCAAATGCGAGTAGCATGGAATGACCTTACGAAACACGAGTATCCATTCATCGTCAATGCAGACACATTGATTGTTAAATGTTTTAAGTTGTCTTTTAGCATGTTGTGAATCGAGAGTAGACCGTGCTTGAACTCATCAAGAAGTGTTTTAACTGCGATTATTTGTGATTTACTTTTAAAGCTTTGTCGAGACGCAAAATCTCTTGCTTGCTTCTTTTACGAGCCTTGGTGGCGTCAATTTTTGGAATTTTGTGTATTCCTTAGACCGAACCAATGAAGGCTGCCTACGTTCCCCTCGGACTGAGAGGCTCAGGTCTGCGTAGTTCGACCCTCTTTTGTGGGAGAAATGCCTCGTAATGTACACTTGCAAGGGCGTATTTATTTTTTGAAAATGTGGGGACGGGTCTCCTTTTGTGTGAATGCCTTATTTGACGTAGGCACAAAAACTTGCTTTTGGGTTTGACTCTTTTGAGAGAGTATGAGCATTGAAAAGCTTGTAAAAGTTTATGGAAGCCCTTGCTGACAGAAAATCAGTGTTTAACTCTATTTTCCTATTTTTGTAGAAAAAGAAGACTTGTCGAGACATTTGAAAACTTGATTTGTTCACAATGATCACTTGTTTGCTTAAAACCCTTTGTTGATGTTCAAGTTATTCAACAATTAAACCTGATATGCTTTGATTAATCACGAGGAGAAAGTCAATCGGTATCAAGGATCGAGTTGGTCTGGAGTGAAAGAAGGTTTGTGTATAGGAGAGGTCATTGATGCGACCGGGTTTGTGGATTTGTATGTGTTTATGGCCAGGACCATTTACGGTTGCCTACGTTCCCCTTGAGACAAAGGAGCTCGGGTCGACGTAGTTCGGGGTTGAACCGTGTTTGGCTTTGGGGCCGGGGCATAAATATTTGTGCGGCCTTTGGCGAAAATGCTCGGAAGGTTGAATGATGAGGCACGGGCCTTGAGGTGATTTCTTGACAAGTCGTATTTGACGGTCTCTTCAGTGACTCCCTTGCTTCTTGATCGTTGGCTCTGGGTCTTTGACCTCATTTATTTTTGTGAAGCTTCTACTTGAGCTCTTTTTTGTAGCTTACGCTTGAGCTTTTTTGTAGCTTACGCTTGAGCTTTTTTGTAGCTTACGCTTGAGCTTTTTGTAGCTTACGCTTGAGCTTCTTTTTTTGAAGCATTTGAGGGCGAAGGCAAGCCCCTGCTTGAATTTTCTTGATGCGCACGAGGCGAAGGCAAGCCCCTAGATTGTTGTCGACATGGGGTCAATCTTTTGATGGTGAGTGACCTTTTGTTGTCCTTTGATGTTCCTGCCGTCGTTGACTTGGTCAAGGTGGTGGTGGGGACATGTTTTGGAAAGTGTATGGCTTGATGGAGGCCTTTGTGTGGGGTATGGTAAGGTGTATGGGGAGCTATCGATTGACTTTCTCACACCACTTAATCAAAGCATTAAACATTTGTGGAATTACTTGTTGAGCAATGCAAGTGATCACATAGAACAAAACCATTTCATTAAATGTAATGTGGGGTGCAAAATAATGTCTCAAGTCTAGCAAGAAAAGAAAGAAAACTTTGCGTATGGAAAATTGAAGACTTAATTACAATGTCACGGAGGACTTGATTGAATGAGAACAGTACTAGAACCTACGAGGTTTGACTGTATGATTCTTTTTGTGTTTTTTTTTTTAGAGTGTAGAAGGAGAAGAAGACTCGATATTCTTTGGGCGAAGTATCGACGGAGAATTCTCCGATTTGCGTCTCTGTAGGCCCTTCAGCAGTTCCCAAATTCATTTTGGTTAGAACATTCTCGGCAGCTTGGGCCCGATTTTCCTCTCGTTTGTCAACATGCTTAAAGATTTGTTTAATGCATTGTTCATTAATGTGTCTGCGTCTTTATCAAGTGAATCATTATTAAGCTTGTTTTGGTTAGTTAATTTATCATTTGTTAAAGTGGCAATGAGGATACTCGAGAAAGGTCGAACTTTTATTCAAAGCATAGGGAAGCACATAATCTTTAGGCATAAGGCCGTCGGACGACTCGAGAGACTCAAACTTAGATACAATAGACTCGGGGTCTTTTATTTTCGAAGTTAGACTCTAGGAGACGGGGGTTAGTCCAAGCTTCTCGTCCTATCTTTTCTTCTTTGTTTGTGGGTCCGCGTTTGTGAAAGTCACGCCGTTTTTAGCCATTGCCACTTGCTCGGCTGTCTCGAGCGCCTTATCTGCAGGGAAGGCTCGATCCATCCCTTGGTGTGCCCCGATTCCGGAAAGGATTGTTGGGGAATAACCGTTCTTGGATTATTTCTCTCGAATTCTTCATTGCGGAAGCCCCAGGTTACGTCTTCACGTCCGCATTCATCACGGGAATTTGCGAGAGGACTTATCCACCATGCTTACCTCCTCATTTCTAGGGAAAGGATTTCCGATCGTGTTAGGACCGCGGGGCGTTCCAACTTTCCTTCTTCGATTAGCCCCTGGACCACTTGCTTGGCACGAAGCAATTGTCGGTGGTGTGGCCGGGGTAGTTGTGGAAGCGCGGTGCTTGCTCATATCAATGTTGGTCTTGAGAGTCTTTGGTTGGAAATTCTCGAGGGGTTTGAGAATGTTCCTCTTTATTAGTGTCTCGAGGACTTGGCTCAAGGGCATCCAGAGGTTATCGAAATCTTTGGGCTGTGGTAGGCGAGGAGGTTTGTTGCTTCGTTGGGGCTGTGGTCCCCTTGTTCACCTCATTGTTCAAGGGAACGGATTCCCGTCTGTATTGGGGCCGCGAGGGGGCATTCCAACTTTCCTTCTTCAATTAGTCCCGGTGCTTGTTTTAGTATGACGCAATCGTCGGTGGTGTGGCCGCGGTAGTTGTGAAAAGCACCTTTGCTTGCTCATATCCATGTTCGGGTTAGGATTCCTCGGTTGATAATTCTCGGGGCTTGAGCATGTTACAGTTTACCAATGCCTCGAACACTTGGCTTAGAGGCATTAGAAGTTGTCGAAGTCTTGAACACGATGCGGCCGGGGAGGATTGTTATTTCTCGGGCGCTTGATCGCGGCTTTCTTGGACTCCATTTTGGATGTAGTGGACTGCTACGGCGACTTCCTTTCCTTTTCTGGAGGTGGATCGGTTGACGGGATTTGAGGCCATGAAGCGGCTCGAGCGAATGTAGAATTTGTCCAGAAGATATGGGTCGGAAAAGTTATGTGGGGAAACCTGGTGAATTACGGGCATATTGAGAGAAGGAAGTGAACACGGGAACATTTTGAATGTTATTTGGATTTGTTTGAGATGGTCAGTGGCTGCGCGATGATATTGAGCTTGCCGCGCGAGTCGGGAAATTTGTTGTCTTTGCGGTTGACGGATCGGGCCGCTTGGCCGAGGCACGAGTGGTGCTTTGAGCGGGAGTTGCTTTGCATTCTTTGAGTTCCGTAGCTTTGTGAAGGAGTGACACTGATTGCTTTGGGAAATCGGGGAACAGGCACTTCTTCGTCTTCTATGAGGACGAGAGGTTCCCTCGGGTTGGGAAGCCGGGATGACTCCGTGACGGCGCATGGCGTATTCAATCCAAGCTGCTTTGTTCTTCTTGGCGTTTTCGAGAGCCTTGAAAGCTTGCCAAACTTCTTCCATCGTTTGGAAATTTCCCGGGGCGGGGTTTCGTTTCCCTCTTGTTATATGTTGATCCGCCATGGGGGAATAGCGGAGTGTTCGACCGGCTGAACCGGAAGAGGCTGTCGGACCTTGTGACCTCGAAGCGAAAAGGCGGCTCTGGGTACTCTCAACCACTCTCGGTTATTTGGAGGGTGACGGGCAAGGTTTAGACACAAGAATGGCCTCTCGGGATAAAAGGGGAAAGCTCACGTGACCTGCGGTTTCCGCTTTTTATTTATAATTTTTTTGTTGTTTTAATTTACTTAAAACAGTGTTTTCTCACAATCCTAGGTAGGTTGGAAAAGATTGCTCTTCTTTTTCGCAACTATGCTAGATCCTAGGTCAGTGGAGACCATCTGTGCGGCTATAAGCCCCTCGTTTTGCACCTGTATTTCGACATCCCAGGGTGGACGGCCCGGGCGAGGGTCCTATAGGGCAAGCGGTTTCCACCGGCCTAAAAGAAAAATCGAACCTAAGGACCGAGCCTGTCATGTTCGTTTTGATGCGTTAGCTATGTGAATAGTGAACCGAGCCGGCCACTGAGTCAAGATCAGGTCAAGAGTTCAGCATGACCTCTCTTTACCTTGCTTGCGCAATGGATCTGTGACGTTAGGCGTTGGCTGGGTCATATCATCATGGCTGACGTATGAAAGTCGTGATGACATGGTGTCATGTGAGCATGGATGTATATCCGGGACGGAACATCGTCTGTGTGTAGCTTCGGAAATCAAGATCAGGTCAAGATTTTAGCATGACCTTTCATCGCTTTGCTTGCGCGAGGATCTTGAGTTCCGAGCCTTGACTCAAAATGGCCGGCATGGTATATGTATCCGAGCTATATGACATGGGCCAGGTAAAAACCAACCGAGTGCGGACGAGTGTGACTCAAGACTCAAACGTGCGGGGTTGACGCTTGGCTAGGATGGGATGTTTGGAATGATCCCGTGCGCATCAGAGGCCTAGGAAGACCAAATGGACTGCAAGCGAGACCACTCCGGGTTAAGGGTTGTAGTGTGCGGTGTATCAGGCGGCGGTGCGCGTAGCGTGCGGTGTAACCGAGCGGCGGTGCGAGTAGTGTGCGGTGTAACCGAGCGGCGATGCGAGTAGTGTGCGGTCTCTAAAATTCTTTTTCTGAGTAAAACAGAAGTTTTTGAAGAATTTTAAATGTATGCACAAATGTATATTGATGCATTTTTTTGAATTTTTATTTTTTTGTAAATAAAAAGTAAAGCACATGCACACACACACAACAGTTAAAGAAAGGGGTATAATGAAAGTTTGACCCTCATCATCGTTTTAAAAATCATTTGTTTTGTTTAAAAAGATTTTAAAACAAAATATCCCAGTGAGTCGCCAAGCGAAATTACCCGGATCCGGCTCGCGCGCGGGCCCCGCATCTCGCATTTGTCGCTTTTCGGGAAGTCGCCCGGATCAGAGCGGCGCGTTCGCGCCCGGCATCCGCTTATTCCGTTTTAGCGTTAGTTGGAGGTGTCTCGCCGTGTTTTGCTTTGTAGAGTCGCCACGCCGTTTTATTATTAAGCCCAAAACATTGAAAAAGGGCATCGGTTTAAAAAGAATAATAAAGCTGTTTTTGTGTGATGAGATTTTGAGTTCGGAGGTCGAGATGACTCCTCGGGAAGAGAATATTAGAATCTTAGAGCTCACCCAGTCGCCTCGTAAAAACGAGTCTTTCGGATACCCTAATATTCTTTAAGCTGTGTGTGTGTGTGTGTGTGCTTTTAAAAATGCATCTTTGTATCGGATGTCTACATTGTACACTACGTATTGAAATGTATTGAAATAGTAATGGAAGGAAGCCTTACCAATGTTGGTTCGTGTCTGTCTTGGCGGGAATAGTGTTTGAGGATGGAATGATGTTCGGCACGGACCGGGATTGCTTCGGGAGGGGCCGGTTGTACGCGGACGAGTTTCGGCGTGAGTTGAGATTGTAGGCTGCGTTCGGGCGGAGGTTCGGCGTGCGTTGAGATCATTGTCGGTTGGACTCGGGCGGGGAGGTTCGGCGTGCGTTGGAATCGTCGGTTGGATTCGGGCGAGAGGTTCGGCGTGGGTTGGAATCGTCGGTTTGACTCGGAAAGAGCGGGACGCCTCGGGAAAGACCGAGGCAAGGCCTCGGAGTACCACGAGGGGCCTCGAGTACCTCGAGAGTGCCTCGGGGCAGCGCGGGAGCGTCGCGGGAGCGCTCGGAGAGGCCCGGAGCACCGCGAGGGGGCTCGGAAGGCCTCGAAAGGATCCGAAAAGGGTCGGGATTGCCCCGAAGGGTCTTAGAAGGGAGCCTGAAGGCTGGGGGAGAGGAGAGAAGAGGGAGGTATGTAAAATGAGGGAGGGGGAGCCCTCTATTTATAGGGTCCGAGAAAATGGCTAGTTATGTCGCACGACACAATAAGCCATTACCGGTTTTGGTTTTCCTGGATTTAGGGAATGATGTAGGATTTAAGAATATTATGTAATAAGAGGTTACGGACCACCTCGGCATGCAAAGAGGTCGTACGGACCAACCATGCATGAGGGTAATCATTTCTCCGGGATTTGAGGGAATGCGTAATAATTAAGAATATTCTGTACTCATTATGTCTCTTGGCAGAGTATGTCGCGCGACCTAAGCAGCCATTAACAGTTTTTTGGTCATAGAAAGCTAGTTCTCGTCGAGAGCTTTCCAACCATATATGGCACGTCTCAATCGGAGTTCGTATGAAGGAGTTATGACCTCCGGAAGTTTGCCCTTGGTTTTGTCGTATGCTGGGATAGAAAGCGATCCAGATTGGGGTACTTACACATGTGCGAGCCCATCTTCAAGCTCATGAAGAAGAATGCAGACACAGAATGGATCGAGGAATGCCAAGATGCCTTTGACCAAATCAAGGCGTATCTAATACATCCTCCGGTGCTATGTCCCCCACATAGACAGAAACCTCTTCTGCTCTATCTCACTGTCACTGATACGGCAGTTGGGGCTATGCTTGCTCAAGAGAAGAAAGACTCTCGGGTAGAAAATGCCATTTACTTTGTCAGTCGGAAGCTGCAAGGAAGTGAGCTCAATTACTCAGCGTGCGAAAAGACTTGTGCGGGGGCCCAGTGCAGGTAGTCGGTAAATTTGAAGCATTATATGCAAGCCCACTCTGTGAACTTGGTCTCAAAAATGGACCCCATCAAGTAAATCTTCAACAAGCCTTCCCTCTCGATGCGCCTAGCAAAGTGGTCATTCTTCTTAGCTGAGTATGACATCAACTATGTGATGAGAAAGGCCATCAAGGATCAAGCGCTGCCAGACCATCTGGCAAACTTCCCTAGCAATGAGGACCGCGGGCCTGAGCCCTAAGTCCCAGATGAAGGGATTTTCGTAGTTGAGCCTGAGAATCGATGGCAGCTTTTCTTTGACAGAGCTGCTAACAAGAGAGGAAATGGTGTAGGAATGCTACTGGTCGATCCGAAAGATGAGCACACACCAATAGCCCTCAAGTTGAACTTCCCTGCCATGAACAATGTCGCCGAGTATGAAGCTTGCATTGCTGGTTTAGAAACTGCCTTAGAAAGGAACGTCAAGGAGCTCGAGGTCTATGGAGACTCAGCCCTGATCATCAACCAGGTCTCCAACAAGTGGAAGACTGTGGACCCTAACCTGCAGAGGTATCATGCCTACATGGGAGAGTTGGTGAAGCCGGTTCGGAAGAAGTGACTTTCCATTACCTGCCAAGGGATAAGAACAGATTCGCGGATGCCTTAGTTACTCTAGCCTCACTGGTAGAGATCCCCGAGGGAAAGGCCATAAAACCCTTCAGAGTGGGTAGAAGAGAAGCCCCGACTTTCTATTGTGAAATAGACTTGGGACCCGAGCCTGTCAAAGAACCCTGGTACAGTTAGATTTACCAGTTCCTCAAAGACGGAGAGTCATCTTTCAGAGATGAAGAAGGTAGACCAAAGGAAGGCATCAAGGCCAAGAGCTTGCAAGCCCTGAAACGGTTGGTCTCCCACTATGTCATTCTAGGGGGCGACCTGTACAAGAAACGGTACCAGGGACCACTCCTCCTGTGTGTCACCCAAGAAAGGGCCAAAGAGTTAATGACCAAAGTCCACAATGGTCCCAGCGGTCCTCATATGAATGCCAGAGCATTGATGCGAGTAATCCTCAGAATGGGCTACTACTGGATTTCCATGGAAACAGACTATGTCCAGCATGTCCGAGCGTGCGACAAATGCCAAAGGTTTGCCAATCTCAACCATCTCCCACCTCATGACCTGTACTGCATGACGACTCCTTGGCCGTTTGCAACTTGGGGTATTGACGTGATAGGGAAAATAGCCCCGGCAGGAAGCAATGGGCATGAATTTGTGCTAGTGGCAGTCGACTACTTCACAAAGTGGGTAGAGGCCAAGTCCTACAAGGTCCTCACTTCCAGAAAAGTGGCCCAGTTTGTCAAAGAAAACATTATGTGCAGATATGGGGGGCCCAATGAGGTCATTTCAGATAATGGGTCGCACTTAGAAGGGGACTGCGATAGATTGCTGTCATAATTCAGAATCACTCGCCACAAATCGTCCCTGTACAGACCTCAGACTAATGGAGCCGTAGAAGCTGCCAATAAGATGCTCGAACGGATTATCCGAAAAATGGCCACCCGTGGTCGTGACTGACCTGAGAAGCTGCACCTGGCACTCTGGGGCTACAGAACGTCTGTCAGAACAACCACGGGAGAAACTCCCTTTGCCCTAACTTATGGGATGGAAGCAGTGTTGCCAGTGGAGTTGGAAATCCCGTCACTAAGGGTCCTCCTGGAAAACAGTGTCAATGAAGTGGAATGGTTGCCCAGCCGACACGATGAATTGGCCCTGCTCGATGAAAGAAGGCTAAAAGCCATGGAGCACACCCGAGCCTACCAGAGGCGAATGGCCAGAGCATTCGACAAAAAAGTCAAGGCCAGGGACATCAAAAAGGGTGACCTAGTATTGAAGGTAAAGCCCCCTACCAGAGACAACCCCCTGGGAAAGTAGGAACCCATTTGGATCGGCCCGTATGTGGTGCAGAAGATACTATCGGGAGGAGCGATGAAACTTGCGGACCTGGACGGCAATCCATTTGTCCACCCAGTCAACGGTGATAAGCTCCGCATGTATTATGTCTAAAAAAAAGAAAAGATATAAAAGAAAAGATATAAAAGAAAAAAAAAAGAAAAAGAAAAAAAAAAGAAAAATACATAGTGCAAAAAGAGTAATGTCCAGCTAGGCTGAAAACCCCAAAAAAGGGCGGTCTAGGTAAAAGACAGTGTTGCACATAAAAAAAGAAAAGAAAAATACATAGTGCAAAAAAGAGTAATGCCCAGCTAGGCTGAAAACCCCAAAAAAGGGCGGTCTAGGCAAAAGACAGGGCTGCACATAAAAAAAAAAAAAAAAAAAAAAAAAAAAAAAAAACCAAAAGCAAAAGCAAAAGCAAAAAGCGAAAATCCCGATAGTTCACCAGAATGAACTACGAAGACCTGAGCCCCTTAGTCTTTCTTTTAAAAGAGGAACATAGGCAGCCAGCAATGGTTCGGTCTAAAAATAAATAAGACATTCAAAGTTTCCATGAAACGTGTCTTGAATAATTTGTAAGATAATATCTCTTGTTAATTACAAGTTAAAAACTTCTTGATGAGTTCAAGCACGGTCTACTCTTGACTCTGCTAACCTGCTATAAAGATCTAAAATACAATAAAAGGCCTAATAAACTACTGAACAGTATAAACTGAGATACGAACACGGGCTTGCCCGAGTTGGGCCCAAAGGGATTGGGCCATAAACATGATCCAATATACAAGTATCAATGCTCAATTAATAGGGCCGAGGTACCTTCCTCGTATGCCGAGGAGCATCTCCTCGGCCTTACATCAACAACGTGCTCTTCATACTTGGCTCATCATACTCCGAGACGTCTCAAGTGATGAGGAGAGAAATGTTCTCACCTCGGCGTATCATCAACTGACGAGGAGAGAGAATCGTTTATCCCGGCATATTTCCATGTCGACCAAACATCAAATGACGAGGAGGCAGAATCATACATCTCGGCTTACCTTCAAATGCCGAGATAGAACATTCTTGTTCCTCGGCTTTTCGGCTGGCAGATTACACAGTCCTTATATAACAAGGATTCAGCAGTTATGACCCAATCAGGACTGTAACCACCAACACCAATTCAAGTCAAACAATGACTCCTTAACAGATATAATTCTCTTAGGATTATATCTTATCCCTTTACAAGTTCACTTCAACATGGATTCTACCAATCCATCCCTATAAATACAAGCCTTATGGCTCATTATTTGGTACGTTACTTTTTGATATACAGAAACTCTGTCAATTTAGTTTCTCAATTACAAACCGTGAACTTACTCTCACGCCGGAGGGCCTTTAGCCGGAGACGCCCCGGCTTAGTTTACGTGTTTTCTCTTATTTTCAGGCCTTGCAATCTCCGGAGCATCCGAACGCTTGGATTTGGGCTGATTTGACGATTTTGGCATCATCAACTACTGTGTTTGCAAATGGCAATAAGGGAATCCTAAGAAAAGACCTATCAGTTGTCATTCACTGAGTCTTCTTTGTTCTTCTTCTGTTTACCTCGATCTCGTCGAGTGTTCTTCCGTTTCTTCACTATGATGTCGGTCTTCCTCATCCCAATTTCAGGTATCCTCACTGGAGCCTCCATCAAACCCGTGTCAATAAGTGCCTTCTCAATCCGGGCACGAGTCCGTACTTCCTCCCTCTGAGCCTCAGTCAAGGGAGCGACTTTTGATAGCCTCTCATATCGAGTCTCCATATCCCTGATAAGGTCACCTGACTGGTTATGGCGACTAGCCTTAGCCTCAGTCTCCCTCAGAGTCCTGCTCGAGTCGCAGTCAGCTCCCAATAAAGCCTGACGCCTCTCTCCCAAAACGACCTGAGTCGCTCCCATCTCCTTTTCGTACCAGTCCAAGTAGGCCGTGGTCAGGATAGTACTCTTCCTGCTCTTGAGAATAGCCCTAGGAGGGAAAGCAGCATAAGTCCAAGCCCTCGAGAAAAATGAAAAGTTGGTTGGATCCCTCATGTCCAAAGGCACCACCTCCATGGTACGGATGTCCTTCCAATCATTCAGAGGCTCCTGCAATGTCCCAAACTGCCTGGATACTAAGCAGGGTATGTAGAAAGATGACCAAGAAAACCTCGAAACCCTCACTATATAGGACTCCAGAAACGTCCTCCGATTCTGCAACCTCCAATGAGGCACCTACCAGTGAATGTCCGAGGTGGATAACCTAGCCATCATCAGCTCCCAGCTACCCTGATCTTGTTGCCTAGGTGCCCCCCTCCGAGAGATCACCCAAGGGCATTGAGTAGGCGAAGCCCCCGGCAAAGCCCCAAGCCTCTTCTGTAACCATAGAGCCAGCATCGTTGGACTCCCAGACCTCATGAAATGGTCTCCCCTAGCCATCCTGTCAATGCCATGCAGGGTCTCACCCAAAATCAATGGAACAATATCCTTCCCAGCCCTGCAGTCTCTAACCATGTCCAAAAGACCACCATGGCAGACCCCCACAGACTCAGCAGTGAACAGAGATGAGAATGCGTAGAGGATAAAGGCATCCATAGGCACAGTGGTGGTAGCCGTATCTGGAGACCCAAACCTGCTTGGGATATCAGAGAGGTCAATCCTATCAGGGGCTACCATCATCCCCTCGGCCTCTTCCAAAAAATTTTAAGAAAAGATGCTAGCTTTACAATCACCGGCACGTCTCCGGTCAGAGGAATCAATACAGCTTCAATTTTTGGACCCCCAATCAATGCCCGGAAGTCTTCAAAGGTTGGGACGAGCTCATTGTAAGAGAAGCAGTAAACATGTCTCCGGACGTCCCAAAACCTCGCCGCGGCTCTCAAAAGGTCCCAATCGGGCGGGAGATCCTTTAAATGCCATAAAGACTTGATCTTGAAGGTGGTATCGAACAACCCCTTGTTGGATTGGAAGTTGCCTCTCATCCAAGATTGAAGATCGAACAAAAAAGGGTCTATTTTCCCCTTTTGCAATCTGACTGGTTTCTCCATTTGACAGTAATCAAAGTTGATGTCTTTTGGTCAAAAATGTGCTCTGGGATCAGTTGGGACAGGTCTAGGGTGAAAATAAAATGAAAAGGTCCTTCCTTGATTTTATTTGGAAAAAAACCAGTTCAGACTGAACTTCCCGCCGCACGGCTTCTTTTGCCCAGAGACCTAGCCGGACGGCTTCATTAGCCTTCTGCAGAAAAAATCTGCAGCAGCTCTTGCTGCTGCCTAAGTGGAATTCTCACCCCACTTTCTCAATGAAACCTGCATAAAAACATGTCCAAACATCACCCATGCAGTCATACATTATCACAAACCATTTTGGCCCAGTTTCAGCCCCATTTCTAAGCAAAAAAGCTGCCCCGAGGCTCAAGTAATATGTAAATTCATGAAGCATAAATAAGAAAAGCAAATAAAATACCATTACATTGTTTACGCCCCATCGGCGCCCAAATAAAGTGAAAAATAAACAAACTGTGCATAAAAGTGTTCATTGTATGTTTCCTTCCCCCTAGATCAGTCTAAGGAATCCTAAGCCTCCAACTCCTCGTTGTCGCCGCTTAGCTCGTAGAAGCTAGGATCCTTCATCAAGTCCTCAGCGTCACTCGCGTCAGATAAGTTGACATTCACATGTTCATACTCCGCTAGCTGCTCCAGAATGCCCGTGTTGGGTCCCTGTCCCTGAGGCATGGCACTGGTAGAGGAGGTTGCATACTCTAAGGCTGACGAGGTAGAGGTTGTGCTCCCAACGTGCCTCCTCTTGCGCACGGGCTCCTGCACATTCGCCCCAGCCCTGGAAGCACAAGCCAACTTCCTCAGAAGGGACCAGCACACATCCTTCCAGCCCTTGTTTTGCCGTGCCAAACCATCATAGGTACGAGCAGGAACCTGCGAGAATAGAGAAGAAAAACTCAGAAAATCTCAAGAAGAGTTCAAAATCACAGAAAGCAAAGAAATCCGAAAAGGAAAAGTCCCTAGAGATACTTACAGTGCTATCAGGTGGCAGAGTATACCCGGGCTCCCTCGTGTCAGGAACGGGTATCATGAACCTCCTCGGTACCCCATTGACCACGTAAGAGAGATGAGCAGGAGGCATAGGCGGGTCAGTCGGCTCAGCTTCCCTGTACCCCTGAGTGACGGCCAGCTTCACTAGCTTATGTGGCATCCTCAACCGCTGCTCCACAAAGATGGCATACGGGGTAGCCAAGTCAAAATACTCCTCGCCGCCATGCCAGCCTGATACCTCGCTATATCATCCTCTGACCAGTCCCTGGGCTGCAACATACGCGGTGGAGGATCGTGAGGTGTGATGGCGTCCAAAGGAGGGACATGACCGTGCTGGAGTATGAGAGGTACCTGGGCGGCGTGAGTGCCGAGGAGTTTGTTTTGTATGGCGAGGAGTATGGGGCCTTTGTCAGGAGGAAGCTGAGGATGCCACAGATATTGGCGAGGGAGAGGCAGGATGACCCGCCACGTCCCCCAGATGTTCCGGTGCCTGGGCCGGACTTCACATATGTTCGCGAGGATTCGTCAAGGCGGAGGGTGTCAGTACCCATCCCTGAGCAGGCTCCTGTTGCCTATCAGGTTGACCCGAATGTGTCGGTGAGTGTGCTTACTCTTTTCCATCTTGACATCTTTTCTGTATTTTTCTCTTTTTGTATGCATGTATCTCTTTAGCTGAGCATTTCTTTGGTTGTTTGCTTGTGCAGGTCTCGGGGAGATCCTTTGATACGCTGACCCGCCGTTATGTTGCGATGCGGTCTTTTGTGAAGAAGATTGCGGGGAAGCTGTCTTGTAGCTCCTCGCGGCGTGTGCCGGCATACGAGCCGATGCCTTCGAGGCATTCTGTGGACGTTCCTCCGTGGAGGGCTGAGCCAGGGTCGCAGCAGGAGGGACCCATTCGGGGACGGCATAGCATGGATGCGGGGACGTCTTCGGGGGTCCAGAGGTAGCCGATTTTTCACCAGTTCTTGCCGGCGCAGGAGTCTCAGGGAGAGGGTTCGTCGGAGCCTTCCTTCTTTGATCCTTTTACCGGGCTTGATCTCTCGGATTACCTCGAGTGCTTGCCTCAGAAGGGGGTCCAGTATTTGGATGATGAGGGCGTGACTGGCGAGTTCGCCGAGATGCCTGACTTTACGTTTTATGAGGTTGATGATGAATAGTCGGAGTAGGGCTCATTTGCTTTCCCTCTTTCCATTTCTTTTTTTTTGTTTAGCAACAGACATTTTGTACCTGTAATAAAACACTTGTATTTGCGCAGCAAAGTATTTTATTTTAAGATGTAATGTCGTATTTTGTGATTCCCGGTGATTATCCTAGGAATTGTTGCTAGTTTATTATTTGTGCATGCCACGTGAGCTGGGAGTGCGTTTGTGGGTAGCGTATGCTTGCCGGAAATGGATTTGGCCAGGATTTGGGCAGTTTGGAGCAAGGTCCTGCTGGGAACAGTGGCTGTTGTACTGTTTGCTGAAAATGTGGGGCCATGATGCAAGAAGGTCCGTACGGACCAACTTAGTCTGCAAAAAGGTCCGTATGGATCTTCTTTGATTTTGGGAAAGGATAAGTGTTTTCAGGATGTCTGAACTTTCCCCACTTCCCATTTGCAGTCATTTCGAGCTTTCTTCCCCATTTTTTCTAGGAACCTCCATTTTTACCATGGATTCTTTGTATGTTCCAAGAGTTTTACCGAGGCTTTGAAGGAGCGGCAAGCATACTTCCTTGAGCGGCTGAAAATGTGGATGCGACACCGTATGAGGCATCAGAGGCGGGCTTTCGAGGTGAGGTTTCAACTCTGCTCGGTTTGGTCCCTTAAGGAGTTGGTTCCTGATTGGGAATTGTTGCTGGCTGTCGCGAAGTTTTGGGATATTAGAAGGCATGTGTATAGCTTCTCCTACAATGAGGTGACGCCCACATTTGAGGATTTTCGGGCTTTGATGGGAGGATCAGAGGTGGAGTCCATCTCGCTTCCTTTGATTGGCGGTGCTGCCGTGAGCATGAAGCTTGCATGCTTTCTTCGGACTTCGTTGGGAGAAGTGCAGGGTATGACCTTTGATTCGGGTCACATTAACATTTCTGCGCTGCCGGAGCAGTTTATGATTGATGACGAGAGTGACGTCTCGTGGGATGCATTTGTTTTGTGCGTGATAGCAACGCTTTTCATGTCAGCTCCCTTGGGGTACGTGATGGCGCCTTGCTGGATGTGGTAGGGCACTGTAGAGCTGGAGAAGATATTGTCCCGTTGGTGCTGGGGGAGACTCTTCACGGCATTGATCATCTGGCGACTGGGGATAGGTTCATGAGAGGGGGAAGCCCTGCTTTGCTCACTCTGTGGCTGCGAGAGAGACTTCAGGCTATGCATGAGGCTCAAGCATCGTTTAGCCCGTGGACATTTTCTTAGCATCCTCTTGTAGTGGATATGGATCAGTCCGCTTGGGAGAGATGGATGGCACAGCATGGCACGCATCAGATTCGTTGTTGGGTTCCGCACTGGGGGATTGAGACTAGGAGGGCCTTTCAGGAAAGGTCCTATGTTGTCATAGTTCCAGGTTTGTCTTGGTCCTCCTCTACATTCCGTCGCTTGTTTCCCGGCAGTTCGGGATGAAGCAGGAGCCTTTGTTGGGCTGGGATGACCTTGCCACTGCGGAGGCAGCTCCTCTTTGTATGGCAGCTCTAGGTGCTCTTTTGTATTTTCTGAGGGTATGGAAGTATTCCGCTTTCCCTCCTGTGGTGCTCCTTAGATGCCGGGGGAGTGTTGTACAGACCACCAAGTACCTGGATTGGTATGAGCAGTGCGTTGGGCAATCCCAAGTAGTTTTGGGGAGCAGGCGTGAAGCGATTCTGGGGCCCGATTGCCTGTAGTAGCTATTGCCTTAGGAGTGCTGAAGCCTGGTCTGACCCTCAGGATGTCACGGGAGACGCTTTGTTCGACTACGAGACCAGAGTTGACCGACTGACGGAGAGAGGTCCTCTTTTGCAGACTTGCAGGGAGGAGATTCGAGCCGAAGCACTGGTGAATGAAGCCCTGCGAGCTGCTGGATTGTTTAACTCTACGGGGAGGACCCCTAATCGGATTGAGAGAGACAGAGCTGGATCGCGTGGAGCGAAAGAAGACTCGCCGGGGATGAGGGAAGAAAGGGAAGAATGGCGAGGGGACAAGCGCAGATTGCGTGGACTGACCTCCTAGGTATCCATTCATTGCATTGCAAACACATTATTAGTTAAATTTATTAAGCTGTCTTTTAGCATGTTGTGAACTTGAGAGTAGACCATGCTTGAACTCATCAAGAAATGTTGTAATCGTTAGTGATTTTTGATTTGCTTTTAAAGATTTTTCGAGACGCAAGATCTCTTGTTTGCTTTTTGTTTCTTTTGTGAGCCTTGATGGCATCCAGCTTTGGACCTTTCTGTTGTTGTACTTGCGGACTGAAGCAGCCTGGGCCTTGACGGCAATCCCTTTTGCTTGGGCTTTGTGTTTAGATGGGAGGTTGGATGATCCCTTGACAAGTCATTTTGACGGTCTTTCCGTAGCTTCCTTGCCTCTTGTTTGTTGGCGCTGGGTCCTTGACCTCATTTTTTTGTAGCTTCTGCTTGAGCTTATTATTATTTTTATTTTTGAAAGCTTTTGCTTGAGCTCTTTTTTATTTTTTTTTTTTGAAGCGTGTGAGGGCGGAGGCAAGCCCCTAGCTTGGAAGTTGACACTGGTCAGTCATTTGATGTTGAGTGACCTTCGGATGTCCTTTGATGTTGCCGCCGTCATTTGACTTGGTCAAGGTGACGTTGGGGGCATGCTCTTGGAAAGTGCGTAGTTTGATGGAGGTCTTGGTTGACATTCAAACTTTTGACTTTTTTGTGTGTTTTTAGACCGGACCAATTAAGGTTGCCTACGTTCCCCCGGACTATAGGGCTCAGGTCTGCGTAGTTCGACACTACATGGAGTGCCAAGAGATGCACATTTGGTCTTCTTTAGGCGAAGTACCTGCGAAGTTTGCTTCCGTTGACTGGATTCATGAAGGGATTGTCGTCTAGGTCTGACAGCTTCATGGCACCTTCGGAGAAGATCTTTTGAACCACAAAAGGGCCGATCCATGTTGGTTCCCACTTTCCCAGTGGATTGGTTCGAGTGGGAGGCTTTTCTTTGAGTACCAGATCGCCTTCCCTGATGTCTCGGGACTTGACTTTCTTGTCGAAAGCTCTAGCCATTCTGCTTTAGTAGGCTCGGACGTGTTCCATGGCCTTTAGTCGTCGCTCGTCTAGCAGAGCCAGTTCGTCGTGTCGGCTTTGAAGCCATTCGACTTCGTTAATTTCGTTTTCCAACAGCACTCGAGTGAGGGAATTTCCAATTCAACGGGCAGGACTGCTTCCATCCCATATGTCAGGGCAATGAGGTTTCTCCCGTGGCTGTTCTGACTGATGTTCGGTAGCCCCAAAGTGCAAGGTGCAGCTTCTCGGGCCAATCTCATCCTCGAGTGGTCATTTTTCGGATGATCCATTCGAGGGTCTTGTTTGCTGCTTCTACGGCGCCGTTTGTTTGTGGCTGATAGGGAGAAGACTTGTGGCGTGTGATCTTGAATTTGGCCAGCAGTCTGTCGTATTCTCCTTCAAAATGAGAGTCGTTGTCTGTTATGACCTCGTTCGGGATGCCGTATCGGCAGATGATGTTTTCCTTGAGGAAATGTGCGACTTTCTTGGAGGTGAGCACCTTGTAGGACTTGGCTTCGACCCATTTGGTGAAGTAGTCGATGGCTACCAAGACAAACTCGTCGCCGTTGCTGCCTGGCGGAGTGATTTTCCCGATGACGTTGATTCCCCATGTGGCGAAGGGCCAGGGCGTAGTCATGCAGTAGAGATCGTGAGAAGGTAAATGATTGAGGTTGGAGAACCGTTGACACTTGTCGCAGCTTCAAACAAAGTGGATGCAGTCTGCCTCCATGGAGATCCAGTAGTATCCCATCCGGAGAATGATTTACAACAGGGCTCTGGCATTCATGTGGGGGCCGCAAGCCCCGTTGTGGACTTCGTTCATGAGTTCACTTGCTTTTTCCTGGCTGATGCAGCGTAGGATCGGTCCTTGGTAGCGTTTCTTGTATAGCATGTCCCCAAGGATGACAAAGTGAGAGGCGAGGCATTTTAGGGCCATGATGCTCTTGGCTTTGACTTTTTCCTTGCGTTGGCCTTCCTCGTTCATGAAGGCAGTTTCCCCGTTCTTGAGGTATTGGAAGATCTGATTGATGGACTGTGCTGGTGAAAAGGCTTCTGATTTGCGTCTCTTTGGCTCTTCAGTAGTTCCCCAAATCGCTGTGATTAAAACCTTCTCGGCAGCTTGGGCCCGGTTTTTCTCTCGTTTGACAACATGCTTAAAGATGTGCTTAATGTATTGTTCGTTTAATGTGTCTGCTTCTTTATCAAGTGAATCGTTATTAACTGTTTGTGTGTTAGTTAATTTATCAGTTGTTAAAGATGCAATGAGAGGATACTCAAAAAGATGAAAGCTTTCATTAAGAGCATACGGGAATACATTATTGGCAATGAGTTCGTAATCTTCTTGCGTAAGGCCGTCAGATGACTTGAGAGACTCGAATTCAAAGAGAATGGACTCAGGATGGGTTTTGACATTGGACTCTAGGACGCGAGGGGTTAGACCAAGTTGTTCGATCATGTCCTTTTTGCTGGCGGTAGGTCCGGAGAAGGTGGCCCAGTTATTGAGTGGCAATGAGCTTGATAAGAGGCGGGGGTTGAAAGGCTTGGTGCTGTCGTTCCCGATCATGGCTACCACGGAGTTATCAGAAACAAAATCGATCAGGTCTGGCACCTCGATTTCTTCACTGAAGAGCTGGTGGAGCAGTGGTTCGTTCCAGGCATCGTCTGTGGAGTCTTCTGCTATTGTCTTGGGCATTGCTAGTTCGAATGCAGACTCGTCCTGCTTGCTGGTTGCGGGGATGTTGACAGAGAGTTTTTCGAGTTCTTCTGCCAAGGAGGGGGTTTTCCCGAACCAGAATTCATTGTAAATAGTGGTGGTCGTGGGCCCTGGCAGAGTTGGCGCGTCGAGAAATGCTCTTCTGACTGGATTTGGCTTGAGGCCTCTGAATCTTGCAAGGTTTTGCTGGAGCTTGTCCATGGTCGTCGGCCAGTTTTGTTTGGCGTTGATTAGCTCTGTTCCCTTTTCTGTGTCTTCGTTCAAACTGCCGATCTTCTTTGTGAAGTACCTGGTCATATCGAAGCTGTAAAGGCGGAGATCGGATATTGCGTGCGAGCCTCTTTTGTTGGTAGCGGAGCATTTTCGTGCAGCTCTTCTATTTTCCGCAACGTCTTCGGGAGTAGGAGTGTATCCCAGGCCATGGAGGGTATTTTGTTCTTTGATCTCGATGATTTGTTGGGTACCTTGATGGCGTTTTCCCTAACCAAGCCCCGGGATGTAGTTCTTGAGCTTCATCATCTTCATTGTGGGAGGGATCCGGTCCCAAGTCAAAGGTAGGTCTATGTGGCACACCTTAGCTTTTGGAGTTTTGATCGTGAATCCTGTCAGCATCATGCCGTCATTGTCGTGTTTGATCTCCAGGACAGGGACGCCGTTTGTGTCGGTCCCTTCGGTGGTTATGCTGCCACCGTAAATGATGGTAAGGTATGTTCCTTGGATGAACTTTACGCACTGGTGGAGGGTGGATGCCACCCCATTAATTTGTGTAGTCAAGGGCGTCCCAAGATGGCAGTGAATGTGATCGGGTTGTCGATGACTTGGAAGTCAGTCGGGACCACCTGCTTTCCGAACCACAGGTTCAAGGTGGCTATTCCCAAGACTGGGCGAGACGTTGAGTCGTATGCCTTGATTGTCTAAGTTGAGGGTTTTAGATCAGTTGTTTTGATCCCTAGCAAATCAATCATTTTGGATGGAAGGACGTTAATGGCTGATCCCCCATCTACCAAGACCCGAGGGAGACGGTGCTCGTCAAGTTGAACTGTTATGTAGAGAGGCTCATTGTGGTCAGCCCCAAATTTCGGGAGGTCGAGCTCGTGAAAGTGATGATGTTGTTGTAATGAACGTTGCCGATCATCTGAACCTCTTCATCTGGTGTCACGATGATGGGTACCATGGTCTGGGCCAGGCTTTCTTCCAGCTTGAGTTTGTGCGGGTAAGAGGAAGTGAGTAAGGACCAGAGTGAAATGTTGGCCTGAGTACGCTTGAGCTGAGTTAAGACAGGATCTTCAGCCTTCGGGTCAAGGGTTTTGGCTTCTTTGGCGTAGGGCCCCTTTTCAGTTCGAGGCTCAGGCATGGCTGGCCTTTTGTCTGCTCGTGGAGGATTTGTCGGGATTTGACCGGGACGTGTCAGTACGTTCACCTCTGGCTTTGCTGCTTTGCTTGTCTCTCCTCTTTCTGTGATGAGAGGGCCTCGGTTGGCGTAGGGTCATGCTTTGCATTTTAGTTCGTTCACTGTTATTGCTTTTGCTGAAACGTCTACAGTGGCTTTGAGATCTTCCCAAGACAGGGGTTGGGGTATCTGGACCCTCGGGCCATTGGCGGCGGTGCGGAGCTCATCCCAGCTGATCATGGAGCAGACGTTGCCGTGGTCTTGTGCAGAGCTAGGCTGAGGAGATTTACTGGAGTAAATGACGTAGTAGTCAAACTTTCCTGATGGTTCTCCGAGGGTTCCGACTGTGGGGTCGCCTGCTTCGTATCTCTTCTTCAGTTTTTGTTGAGAAGATGAATTCTTCTTTCTTCGAGGGCGATCCTCATTTACTTCGTCCTGGAATTCCATTTCCAGACAAGCGGTGCAATCGCAGACGTCCCACCAGATGTGTTCGTTGTTCTGTGGCGGTATCGGGACCTCAGAGTGTTGAATGGGCACATCTTCCCTCGGGGGGGTCTTGTGGCTTTATATCGTAGCTGCATGGCTCGTACGAGGGTAACAGATTGATTTCTGGGAGACAATGAGAGACGTTAGGAGCTGCGGGAGCAGGCATGTCTTTGGAAGCCCCAGGTGGTTGGGGGTGGCTAATGTTCCGAAGTGGTGCATGGCACCTTCAATCCAGGTTTGTTGCTCACCTTGGCGTTTCTCAAGAGCCATGATTACTTGCCAAACTTCCTCCAATGTTGGGAAATTTCTCGGGGGTAAAGTCTCATTTTCCTCACTGTTATCCACTGACTTGGCCATGAGGAGTTGACGGACTGCCCTGGTGGCTGTACTGGGAAGGATGTCGGACCTTGTGGCTTTGACACTGGAAAGGCGGCTCCCGGGTACTCTCAACCACTCTCGGTTTGCTGGAGGGGGGTGATGGATAAGGTTTAGACATGGGAAGGCCTTTCGGATGAAAAGGGGGAAAGCTCACGTGACATGCAGTTTCCGCTTTTTATTTCTGATTTTTTTTTGTTGTTTTAATTTACTTAAAACAGTGTTTTCTCAGAGTCCTAGGTAGATTGGAAAAGATTGCTCTTCTTTTTCGCAACTATGCTAGATCATGGGTCAGTGGAGACCATCTGTGCGGCTATAAGCCCCTCGTTTTGCACCTGTATTTCGACATCCCGAGGTGGATGTACCGGCGAGGGTCCTATAGGGCAAGCGGTTTCCACCGGCCTAAAAGAAAAATCGAACCTAAGGACCGAGCCTGTCATGTTCATTTTAATGCGTTAGCCATGTGAATAGTGAGCCGAGCCGGCCCCTGAGTCAAGATCTGGTCGAGAGTTCGGCATGACCTCTCTTTACCTTGCTTGCGCAAGGGATCTGTGATGTTAGGCATTGGTTGGGTCATATTGTCATGGCTGACGTATTAAAGGCTTGATGACATGGTGTCATGTGGGCAGGGATGTATATCCGGGACGGAACATCGTCTGGGTGTAGCTTCGGAAATCAAGATTAGGTCGAGATTTTAGCATGACCTTTCATCGCTTTGCTTGATCAAGGGATCTTGAGTTCCGAGCTTCGACTCAGAAAATGGCCGGCATGGGATATGTATCCAGGCTGTATGACACAGACTTGGTAAAAACCAACCGAGTCTAGACAGAGTGTGACTCAAGCGTGCAGGGTTGACACTTGGCTAGGATGGGATGTTTGGAATGATCCCGTGCGCATCCAAGAGGCCTAGGAAGACCAAACGGACTGCAACTGAGACCACTCCGGATTGAGGGTTGTAGTGTGCAGTGTATCCGAGGCAGCAGTGCGCGTAGCGTGCGGTGTAACCGAGGCAGCAGTGCGAGTATTGTGCGGTGTAACCGAGGCAGCAGTGCAAGTAGTGTGCGATCCCTAAAATTCTTTTTCTGAGTAAAATAGAAGTTTTTGAAGAATTTTAAATGTATGTACACAGATGTATGTTGATGCATTTTTTTGTATTTTTATTTTTTTGTAAAATAAAAAGTAAAGCACATGCACACACACAACAGTTAAAGAAAGGGGTAAAATGAAAGTTTGACCCTCATCATCGTTTTAAAAATCTTTTGTTTTTGTTTAAAAGTTTTTTAAAACAAAATATCCCCAGCAGAGTCGCCAACTGAAATTACCCGGATCCGAGAGGCAGCGCAATCGCGCCCCGGCATCTGGCATTTCCGCTTTTCGTGCGTGTTGGAGGAGGTGTCTCGCTGTGTTTTTGCTTTGTAGAGTCGCCACGCCGTTTTTATTAAGCCCAAAACATTGAAAAAGGGCATCGGTTTAAAAATAAACTGTTTTTGTGTGATGAGATTTTGAGTTCGGAGGTCAGGTTACTCCTCAGGAAGAGAATATTAGAGCTCACCCGAGTCGCCTCGTAAAAACGAGTCTTTCGGTACCCCTTATTCTTTAAATGTTGTGTGTGTGTGTGTATGTGATTTTAAAAATGCATGCTGTATCGGATGTCTACATTGTACACTGCGTATTGAAATGTATTGAAATAGTGTAGGAAGGATGCCTTACCAATGTTGGTACGTGTCTGTCTTCCGCTGGGGAATAGTGTTTGAGGATGGAATAGTGTTTCGGGACGGACCGGGATTGCTTCGGGATGTGCCGGTTGTCTGCGCGCAGAGTTTCGGCGTGCGTTGGGATCGCAGGGATCGTTTGGGCAAAGGTTCGGCGTGCGTCGAGATCGTTCGGGCAGAGGTTCGGCGTGCGTTGGGATCGCAGGGATCGTTCGGGAAGAGTTTCGGCGTGGGCCGGGATCGCCGGTTTGACTCGAAAAGAGCCGGGACGCCTCGGGAAAGACCAGGCAAGGCTTCGGAGTACCATGAGGGGCCTCAGAATACCTCGAGAGTGCCTCAGGGCAACGCAGGAGCGTCGCGGGAGCGCTCGGTAGGGTTTCGGAGCACCACAAGGGAGCTCGAAAGGCCCCGGAGGGAACCGAAAGGACCGGGAGTGCCCCGAAGGGTCTTAGAGAGGGAGCCTGAAGGCTTAGGGAGAGAAGAGAAGAGGGAGGTGTGAAAATTTCGAGAGGGGGAGCCCTCTATTTATAGTCCTCAGATTTGTGCAAGAAGGTCCGTACGGACCTTCCATGAAATCTAAAGTTTTGGTTTTTCCGGATTTGAGGGAATAATGTGGACTTTAAGAGAATTCACTAATTATGATGTCTGGTAACAAGAAGGTCCGTACGGACATACTTGCATGCAAAGAGGCTCAAAAAACCACCAACCAAATCAAGGGGGGCCTTTCTGGGACAAAAAAGCACAAAAGAAATTTTGAGGAACTATGCAAAAATTGGAAAAGCATGGAAGGTCCGTACGGACCTCTTTTCATGCAAGTATGTCCGTACGGACCTTCCATGCTTTTCCAATTTTTGCATAATTCTTCAAAAGTCCTTTTGTGCTTTTTTGTCCCAAAAAGCCCCCCCCCTTGGTTTGGTTGGTGGTTTTTTTGGGTTTTTGAGGGTTTCTTGAGGGTTCCAGGTGTTCGAGACTGCGTTTGCGTGAGTCTGCGGTGTTTCCCGGGTGTTCGGAAGAGGGTAATCCGGATTGGGGTACTTACAGAGGGGCCTTAGCTTTTGGCGTTGGCCAAGTTGTGGCTGGCACGGTGCATACGGTGAGGGTTTGGTGACACGGTGTCACATTGAACCTTCGGGTATATTTTTCGGCAGAGCTCCGCGTCAAATTCAAGGCTGAAAAGCTCAAGACTTCGGGTCGGGAACGACCTTTGGTCTCAATATTTCGAGCTTGACTCGTGACGGAACCCGGCGTAAAAAACATACACTTGGGCTTTATGACATGTACTAAGTCAAAAACCAACCAGGGTCTTGGACGAAGTGTGACACAAAGAGTGCATGACTTACACGGGCTAGGATGGGCTATTTGGGACGACCCCGTGCGCGCTCGAAAGGTGTCTGGCAGACCAACCGAGCTGCAATTGAACGATCATCCCGGGTTACGGGTCGTAGTGTGCAGTGTACCGCGGCAGCAAGTGCACGTGAAGTGCGGTGTACCGAGGCAGCAAGTGCGAGTAGTGTGCAGTCACTAAAATTCTTTTTCTGAATAAAACATAGATTTTAAGAATGTGTCTTAAAGAATTTTATGCGCAGTTCAAGATGTAACATGAAAATCAAGTATGAACAAGAATGCATGAACATGCTATGATTTTGAAAAAATGCAACGCCCTTTTTGAAAAAAAAACCGTTCGAGATTTAAAGCAACACACGCACACAAAAACAAGGAAGGGTAAACGAAAGTTTGACCCACGAAAGGCTTTTTGAAAACAACGGTAGTTTTGAAAAAGTATCCAAGTCCCAGCGGAGTCGCCAACTGAAATTACCCGGATTTTCGCGCGCGGGGCGGCGAAAAAGTGATTGTCTTTCGCGGGGTTGGTGTCTGAGACCTCGCTTTCGGGAAGGAGAGGAGTCGCCACGCGGTTTTTGTATTTTGAGCCCAAAACGTTAAGAAACGGCTTTTGTGGAAAATGGTGTCGTTTTTATTGGTAGCAAAAACTTAGGAAAAGGCTTTGAAAAGGGGTGTCATTTTTATTGGTAGCAAAAATGAGGAAAAGGCTTTTTTGAGTATCAAATATTGTTAGGTTCGGAGGTCACGTTACGTTTCGGGAAGAGTATTTTGAGATCACCCGAAATGCCTCGTATGACGAGTCTTTCTACCTTTCTCGAAAATGTGTGCGTGTGTGTGTGTTTGCATTTTGAAAATGGGGACTTGAATGACAAGCTTAATCTTGGTTTGAATATCAAACGTTGATTTTTTGTGATTCTGTTTGAAAAGGCGAGCGTTTGAATGACAAACGTCGGTTTTGGAGTTTTTTAGGAAAAGTGGCGCGAATGCTGATTTTGAACTTTTAACTTAATTGTCAAATGTTGACTTTTAAGAAAAGAGCGTTTGAATGTCAAACGTCGGATTTGAGTTTGAAGATGATCGTTTGGATGCCAAACGTCATTTCGCGCATTTTGAAAGAGAGTTCGAATGTCGAACTTCGGTTTTGAACCAGGCATTTCATTGTTAACGGTTTTTACGGGAAAAACGTATTAAATGATTTTGAGTGTCAAATGTCGGATTTTAAGTTTGAAGATGATCGTTTGGAGGCCAAACGTCATTTCGCGCATTTTGAAAGAGAGTTCGAATGTCGAACTCCGATTTTGAACCGGACATTTCATTGTTAACGGTTTTTATGGGAAAACGTATTAAATGAGATATGCTATCAACAAATCGTTTTGCGACTCGGACTTTGATAATTAAATACTATCACGAGCAAAATGGCTCGGACTTGTAAATGACAGTATTTAAAATGCGGTGTGAACGGAATCAAAACGACCCGAAATTTGAAAGTATGATCAACGAGTCAAACGGCTCGGAATTATAAATTTGCGTAAAGTAAATGACGATCGACGGATCAAACGATCCGGAAATTGTAAATGACATGAATTTAAATGACGTTCGACGGATCAAACGATCCGGAATTGTAAATGACGTAAAAATAACGAAACGGGGCCGGAACGCCGTTTTAACCCGAGATTACTTCTCTTATGGGAAGAGAAGAGGATCTAGAGGCTAAAACGTATTGGACCCCGTTAGACGGTGGCGTCTACATTTCAACAACGTTCGTCCGAAACGGTTGTAGGGACTGGCGCGTAAACCGAGACGGAACGAGAGTTTAGAGAGAGGGGGTATTACCTATGGCTAGGGTCGGCTCCTTTGGCTCGGTGGGCATATACAGGATATGAAAAGTTGTTTGGAATGGTGTTTCGAGGTGGTGGGGGTCATATTTGGTTGAAATACAGAGTTTTCACGCAAATCGAGTCGAAACGGGGGCTCGGGAGAGGTGAAAAAGGGTTTGGGCCGTGGCTAGAGAGAATTTGGACTAATTTTTTGTTGTTGTTTGAATGTTAACAGACCTCTGTATTTATAGGTGAAAATTGCAAAAGAGTCCAGACGGACTTAGGCTGAATTCCAGGGGGTTTTGTGAAACTTTGGAAACTGGGGGGACTTGCTGGCAATTCTGGATTGTCTGCAAAAGAGTCCGGACGGACTTGGACTGCACACCAGGGGTATTTTAGTCTTTTCACTCTGGAATCTGATTGAAGGTGACTAGGGAGCTGTGGCATGCATGCCATGTGTCCTGTGACTCACCAGGTTATGGATTTTTGTGCCATTATCTCCGGTTTTGTCCCTTTTTTAAATAACTGTCCGGAAAATGTCTGAAACGCCCCCGGAAAGTGCCGAAAAGTGCGTTTTTCAGGAGAAGCTGTACTTTTACGTGCGACGATGTGTGTTGAGTACGCTTCGACATTGGGATGCACGGGGCAGTCCCGAGACGTCTCGTTGGCTTGAGAACGGGGAGCTTAACGGGTTCCGGTTAACCTGGAGCGGGCCAGTTAACGAATTTCGATTAACTTCTAACGGATTTTGGCGATCCGAATTTGGGTACTTACAATAGGTCTCGAAAGGCGTTGAAAGCACAACCTTTGGCAGACTTCTTGGTCGAGCTTACATTCACCAAGGAAGATAGCGAAGTAAGAGCTCAAGGGAAAGGAGCCTGCAACTCAGCCCGCAGTAAGTTTACCCGACGATTGCTGGAAAGTCTATTCCGATGGGTCGGTAACCAAGAATGTTAGTGGAGCTGGGATTGTTTTAGTCGAGCCAGAGACATGCAAAGTTTCGAGGAAGCATTGAGGTTCAAGTTTGAGGCTTCTAACAACTAGGACGAGTATGAAGCTTTGGTCGCAGCTATTGAGTACGCCAAGTGTTTCGGAGCTACTAAAGTAATGGCCTACTGTGACTCTCAGTTGATCGTAAACCAAGTCAGAGGGTAGTATGAAGTACTAAACCCTACCCTTGTCAAATACTGCGACCTGGTGAAAGAGTTGGTCAAAGACTTGGAATTCTGGGAAATACAAAGGGTAGGTCGAGATGATAACGAGCTGGCCGACCTACACTCAAAATTAGCCACGTCAGACGAGCAGCATGGAGAGCCGATCTCCTACCTAGAGCATCCAGCATACGAGAGGGTTCAGAGGAAGACAACACTAGGGAATGGATTTATACAAAGTGTTGGATTGACGAAATACGGGCCTACATAGAAACAGGTGAGCTACCAGCTGACGAGCAAGCAGCTCGAGCAATCAAGAAGAAAGCTCCAAGGTATGTCATACACGAAGATGCATTATTCAGAAGGTCTTTTACAAAGCCATTGTTGAGGTGTGTTTACCCTATGGAGGTTACTCAACTTTTGCACAAGGTACATTGTGGAGTTTGTGGTGGACACCCGGGGGCCAGAACTTTGGCCGACAAGCTGAGCACTTTAGGTTACTATTGGCCTCACTTGAGAGCAGATGCTCATGATTTTGTACAGCATTGTGACAAGTGCCAGAGATTTGCCGATCTACCTAGACTGCCTACAACAGAGCAAACTCCAGTGGTCGCAGCTTAGCCTTTCAGCATGTGGGGAGTTGATTTGATTGGTCCCTTCCCACCCGCCCGGGAAAACTGTAAGCACGTGATTGTAGCCATCGACTACTTCACCAAATGGGTTGAAGCCAAGTCTTTAGCCAGAATTACAGAGGAAAACGCCATTAACTTCATCCATGACTATATTTGGTGTCGTTTTGGGATTCCGTGTGCTATAGTGTCGGACAACTGGCTACAATTCACCACAACTTTCGAAACAGAGATGAACAGAGTGGGCGTCAAACATTGGAAGTCGTCGGTCGCATACCCTCAAGGTAATGGGCAAGCAGAAGCAGCGAACAAACTGGTCTTATCAGCACTTAAGATGGGTTTGGTTGGTCGACAAGGCAGTTGGTTGGACGAACTTCCCATAGCCCTTTGGGCAGTCCGCACAACCACCCGGGGGCCTACAGGTGAAACCCCATTCACCCTCACATTGGGATCAGAGGCCATGACACCTGCCGAACTACATGTTCCTACAGCTAGGGTAGTTTTCTTTGATCACGAGAAGAACGACGTCAACAGATTGATCGATTTGGATTTACTCGACGAGAAGCGGGCTACAGCTCGGCTACGAATGGTCAACTACAAACAGAAAACCAAGGGCTACCACGACAAGAAAGTTAAGAAAAGGTCGTTCCAAGTAGGGGATTACGTGCTGAGGAAGATCAAAGTAACAGGAAGGAAAGCAGAACAGAACAAGTTATCTCCCAACTGGGAAGGTCCTTACATAGTTACTCGAGTTGTTAAAGAGGGAACTTATATGATTAGTCATCCAGAGGGTGAAGAGTTGAAACATTTGTGGCATGCTAGCCACCTTATTAAGTATTACTTTTAAGATTCAGTTTCAGTTTTCTGTTTTCCATGTAACCATTCTACTACTTCAACAAAGTTGCAGTTCTATTCAAACAGAGTTGTATTATTTCAGCACCTCATTCAGTTCGAGTCCGAATCTTGGACGACCACAACATTATCCTAAATAGGTCCGACTCTTAGTCGACCTCGTTCTAACAGATTCGACTCCTAGTCAATCTCGTTCCTTAAACAGGCCCGACTCTTAGTCAATCTCGTTCCTTTAACAGGTCCGACTCTTAGTCAACCTTGTTCTAACAGATTCGAATCCTAGTCAATCTCGTTCCTTAAACAGGTCCGAATCTTAGTCAACCTCGTCCTAACAGATTCGACTCTTAGTCAATCTCGTTCCTTTAACAGATCCGACTCTTAGTCGACCTCGTTCTAACAGATTCGACTCTTAGTCAATCTCGTTCCTTTAACAGGTCCGACTCTTAGTCGACCTCGTTCTAACAGATTCGACTCTTAGTCAATCTCGTTCCTTTAACAGGTCCGACACTTAGTCGACCTCATTCTAACAGATTCGACTCTTAGTCAATCTCGTTCCTTTAACAGGTCCGACTCTTAGTCGACCTCGTTCTAATGGAGCCGACTCTAAGTCGATCTCATTCTAAAAGCAAACCCGATTAATAGTACTTGGTCGACTTCATTCTTAAAGTTGTTTCGACCAAAAACTTGTGTCAGTTTCGCTTATCTTATAATTCTAGTTCGTCAAGTAAATACAAGCCATAATCAAAACAAAGTGATTCAAGTATAGACAACTACGATTTAATAAAGCAAGTCCCCCAAATCGGGCTAGAACTTGTGCGAGCAAAAATATGTTAAACTGCCTCCCAAAATTGGCCAAGACAGTGATTACACAAATAAAATAACTAAGTATGGTGGAACTTGTTCATCGCAAAGATAAGAAAACATTGTTTCAAAGTACTTGTTCGATTACATGAATGGATCAAAGGAAGGCGAGTCAGCTAGCTTGGTCGTCAATTGGGTCTTGCTGCTCTTGCTCCCGTTCTTGCTGTTGTTGCTGTTGCTCTACCCGTTCAGCTTCAGTTAATAATTGATCTTGGGTAGCCTCAGCGCCAACATCCTCCTCCATCTCACCTGCCTCCTCAAGGTCTTTAAGAATTGTATTGAAATTTACATACTCGATGGGAGGTGCGACCCAAGTCTCAGCTCCCATCTCTTCATCTTCCTTGGCGAGGGCCGCCAGGTCGTTATCGTTATAAGTAGGGGTGGTTCGGTTGGTATACCGACTGTATTTTACGTATACCATGTACTAACCAAGTATGAATTGGTATACAAAAATATGTACCAGTACCAACCACAAAAGTCGGTATACCAAGTTTATTGGTACGATTGGTACTTGGTTGGTACGGTTGGTATTCGAATATACCAAATGTAAACATAGACAAAAAAAAATGCATTTGTAAATAGAGGAATTGATTGAGAAGAAGAAACTGTAGCGGTCTTTGAATTGAAAGATTCCATCCTGTTTCAAGTTTCAACCATAACTGATAAAAATTAACACATAACAATCTAATAATATATATTTATGTTTACAGAAGTAGATGATATTTTGAATGGTGGAAAAAACAATGATTTGAGAACATAATGAAAATAGGTCAAACTTAAAAGGGCTGAAAAATGCTCGTATTTCTTTTATTCATGTGGCTAATGCACCCTACTTTGTGGAGACTTGTATGTGCTTTATCACGAAGAAACTAATGGGTTCTTGGACTTTCTTATTTTCAGTACTAGCAGATCTTTTAGCTTGTCATTAGGCGCATCTCATTCATTTCTACAGACAAGTAGAGGTTGTCCAGTGTGTAGTATGGTATATGAACTGCTTTGAAATGGACTAGAAAATCCAGGTTTCTCATAATAAATGTTGCTGGTAAATTTCGAGTTGAACATTTGGTCTATCCTGAAAGCTAAGATGAAGCTGTTGGAGGCTTGCAGAGTAGGAACATCTTTGAATCATACCTAGTTGAATTTAACCCATGAAACAAGACTTCTATGTCAATTGAAATTATTATATATAATTATATTATTATATATAATTATATATAATAATTTTTAATAAATTAACTCGGTACACTGGTATACCAACCGAAGTCACTTTTGCGTACCATGTACCAACCAATTAGACATAATTGGTACGGTACTACCGTACCAAGAGTTCGGTATACCGACTTTTTGTACCAATTATAATTGGTACGAGTTGGTATATGAGTTGGTTGGTACGGACGAGTACAACTTGCCACCCCTAGTTATAAGGCACCAGAGGATGACCGTTGGGAGCCTGCATGTCATATTTTTCCTCTGATGCCCATTTGGCCAATTGCTGGAGGGAGATGTCGACCGAAGGATCCACAAGAATACGTCGAGCCATATGGCGTCGACCAACATCTTAAAAGATAAATGCTTGGCTTTGGGTGACGTTAAAACACTCGTCACTATCCTTGTAAGCTTCAAAAGCAGCCTCCGCAGCAGCCTTCACCTTGGCTTGGGACTTCTCTTCCCATTGTGCTCGAGCTGCATTATGTTCCTCATTCAGCTTAGTCAAAAATTCATCACGATCACGAAGCATCTTCTTGATCGTCTCTAGCTCAGCTTTAGTCTCCTCCTTCTCCAGACTAATGGTTGTATTTTCCTCCCTCAGCATGCCTACCTCCTCCCTGGCAACACCAAGCTCAAACAGTGAACCATCTTCAGAGTCATAGGCGGAATTTACGTCCACTAGCTCTTCCCTCAGCTCAGTTACCTCCTGAGACTTCCGAGCATACTGGGTCTTCGCCAGCTTCTCCTGTTCTAAAGCAGCCCTCCAGCCACACTTGGCTTGCTCGACAAGAGTGAGGGACTGCATCGACAAAATGGAATTGGTTAGCTCAATAAAAAATCACAAACAAGAGCGACTAACGAATGTTGCGACCAAACTAGCAGAAGAGGAATAGGCAGAAAAGGCAAGTCTTACCTCGCAATGAGATAGGCCGGACCTATCAACAAACTCTTCTGGGGTGAGCCCCTTCTCATTGAAGCGAGCTAGCATGTTGGGATCAACAGCTCGCCTTACTATAGCTTGGCCATATCTCAGTTCAGGTTGTTGGCGGCTGAAGCTATCTATCAAAGTAAGAGGAGGAACCTCACTAAGCCTGGCCACTTCGGCCTGCACGAATTCTATACTTGTAGTTGGAGGGGTACGGGATGAAGGATGATTGAAGCTTGATACCTTCTGAGCTTTAATCCTTTCAGGTTCTTGACTGATCATCGATCTCTTCCTAAGCCTGGACAGTCTCCAGGTCGACGACATCTATATCAGCAACCTTTTGAGAAGCCTCTCCAGCAGGCTCAAGCATGGGATCGGAGTTCGAGCTAGGGTTGGCCCGAGCATCGACCTCATCTTCTTTTGCCCCAGTTGCTTAAACGTGGGGGGAATCACTTTCCAAAGGTTCAGCCAACCCAGTTTCTTCGATGGGGACCATCCCCACACCATCCTTGGGCAACATTTTGTTCCTCTCCACTGCCTCCTTCTCCCTGCTGGCTTTAGCATTGGCTGTGACGTGAGCCTTGGAACTCTTCTTCCTTTGACTGGTACTTAAAATTCGCACCATATTAGCTGTTTGATCGGGTGTGAGAACTGCACAAGCAAGGGGAAAACAATTATTAAGCGAGCTACGAGCTAAATATTGACGAATAAAAAGTTAACGAGCAAAGAAATAAGAAGCAAGAAAAATATTTTACCCCCAAGATGCTCTTTTTCAGTCCTACAGTGGTCGACCTCATTCTTGCAAAAATGACACTGGGCCTCAAACCTCTCTCGCTCGTGGATCACCCGGTCTGGATACCTTAATCCCCTAACTATCAAAGCTAAAGGGGCTACATCCCCATCTCCACCTAGCAGCATCCCAGCTTGAATAAAATTATTCTTATTCGATCCTAGCAGGTCGCAGCTAATGGGCCCCCTACCAACTATCAGGTTCAACCTATGGATCAGCTCCTTGCACCAATCAAGAGCCCAGTACTCCTCCTCTTTCAGTATTTGGGATTCAGCAGTAGGTAGTGGGAATTCCCAACCAGATCGACTCTCGATCAAGATCATGTGGGTGTTCCAGTCCACCACTTTGTCGGGCAAGTTTATGAATAACTTGAGGGCATTTTCCCTAGCTGGGGTGCTAATCCCTAAGGTCCTCTTATCTAGTACGACCTTGAAAAATTCCCTAAAAACTTTCATACAAGGTTCATACCCAATGAACCTGCATACCATGGCAAAGTAGATCAAAACCCTCACAGTATTGGCTCCTAACTGCATAGGGACAGCATCAATGCACTCCAGAAACACGCAGATGAAAGGATCTAATGGGAGTCTTAGCCCGGCCTCGAACTGGCCATAGTAAAAGGCTACCCTAGATGGGTTTAGGGCCCAATGTGCCCACTCTTGAGCTTTCCTCTGTTTTTCCGTAAAATGGGTAAGACGGTATTCCTCTTTGTTGATCTCAAAAAAGCTATAGAGGATCTCCAGCTTCGAATCAACATTTTTCTTTCCCATGATAGGCTTGGGAGCTACGTATCCCCTTTCGTTTCGACTTGGAACGGCTGTCGAGCAGAACGCATCCACTATCCTGCCAGAGGAAGAGCTCGCTGAAGCCTGGGTCGACATATCTGAGGAAGAAGAAAAGGGGGAATCAGTCATATATATATACATATATATATATATATAGGTCTATTATAATGAGAACCAAATTTATATGAGAACCATAAGCAACCTTATGACTAATTGGATTAAAAACACATCAATGCTCCGGATTTAAAAAAAAAAGATAGAGGGGGTGGCATTTTCGTAATTATTGTGAACTAAATTCCCCTCAAATTTCAAAATAAAATATCTCAATATCTATAAGTCGAAAAAAAAATTCGAAAACACTGATTTTTTTGTCTTGACGAGACGATTCAAACTAGATCCCTGAAGATAGGATTTTGAAAAAATAATATTGACTTATAGATTACTTAACTAGTGTACATTACTTAAATAGTGTACATTACTTAACTAGTGTACACTCCCTCTCAACAACTAAAAGCCAGTTAAATAATGTACACTAGTTAAGTAATGTACAGCTAGTTAAGTAATTAACTCGTCTTGTAGCCCATATAACTCGTACACTAGTTAAGTAATGTACACTAGTTAAGTAATGCACTAGTTAAGTAATGTAACTAAGTAATTAACTCGTGCACACTAGTTAAGTAATTAACTCGTGCACACTAGTTAAGTAATTAACTAGTTAAGTAATGTACACTAGTTAAGTAATGTACACTAGTTAAGTAATTAACTCGTGCACACTAGTTAAGTAATGTACACTAGTTAAGTAATAATTAAGTCGTGCACACTAGTTAAATAATGTACACTAGCTAGTTAAATAATGTACACTAGTTAAGTAATGTACACTAGTTAAGTAATGTACACTAGCTAGTTAAGTAATGTACACTAGTTAAGTAATGTACACTAGTTAAGTAATTAACTCGTGTACACTAGTTAAGTAATGTACACTAGTTAAGTAATTAACTCATGCACACTAGTTAAGTAATTAACTCGTGCACACTAGTTAACTCGTGCACACTAGTTAACTAGTGTACACTAGCTAACTAGTGTACATTACTTAACTAGTTAATTACTTAACTAGTTAATTAGCTAGTATACCCAAGTTTAATTTCAATGCATCCGTCAAGCTTTACATTCTCAAAAGAAATTAGGCGAACAAATTAGACAGACTACAGAATAGAAGCATATGATCCTTCTACAAATTATATGGATTTAAGTTGGAATATGAAACCTATTGTAAAATGAGTTAATACTTGTGTTCTAAAAGTAAGCATAGCGATTCTATTTCTCTCCTTGTGCAGCCAAGCTATGTCCGTGTTTGTCAAGATTTAACAAGACTTTCATATAATAAAATACAAATAATTATTTGCAACCATTGTGACTAGAAATCTTTGAAACACTTGTACTATGGGCACATCAATGTACAAGTCGCAAGGATTATTGGCAAGTTAACCTACAGTTTATAAGATATGAAAAAGGTGGGAGTAGAGTAGTTTGCATCTTTTAATTTGGATTTGTGAACACTATGGGTTACAAGTGAGAAGGAAGAATCTCATGATGTCAGAAAAACTTGTGCAAATGTGATGAATTCAAGGCATTGAGAAATGATAAAGAAACTAATCACCTGATGCCAGATAACATGAAAACACATAGATTTGTGAACCTGATAAAGAATGTGCATCCAGGTTTTCACCAGGGGACACAAACTTGGTTTTGAGGGAGTTTGAGAAGTGTGGACTGATTTATTGAGTACCTGTTTGTTCTACAACATTCAAGTCAATTTCTTTTGTCATACTTAAACACAAAAGTGATAATTTTAGGCCGATTGGAATGTGCCTTTTGATGGTTAGCATCAAGCACTACTAGAAACTGGTCATTTACCCACGGAAAATTCCGTGGGTAATCAACGAATTCCGTGGGTAATATTCATTTACCCACGGAAATTGTCCGTCGGACGTCCGTGGGTAAATTTTTGTGAGTAATACCCACGGAAACTTCCGTGGGTAATACCCACGGAATATCCGTCGAAATCAACAATTTCCTTGGGTAAATAAATGAAAATTTCCCACGGAAAATTAGCCAACGAAAACTAGCCGGACATTACCCACGGAATATTTCGTGGGTAATACGAATATTACCCACGGAAAATTCCGTGAGTAATAATTGTATTAATAATGATTTTAAAAATTACCCACGGAATATTCCGTGGGTAATATTCTTTAAAAAAATAAAAATTTATATGTATCCACGAAATTTTCCGTGGGTAAATATTAATAATATTTTATGAATAATTTTACCCACGAAATATTCGTGGGTAATCAAATATTTTTGAAATTACGAATAAATTACCCACGGAAATTTCCGTGGGTAATTTATTCAGAATTTAAAAAAAATGATTACCCACGAAAAATTCCGTAGGTAATTTATTCAAAATTTAAGAAAAAATTGAAAATTCATAAAACCAAGCCGTAAAAGCCAAAAAGACCACCTGTAAAAACCAAAAATCCAATCCCATAATATATAACATTCACACCATCCAAACAAACAATATACACAATTCTTAAACAATCTCAAAACAATGTCTTCCAAACCATATAAAACATTAACGTACAATTCTCTAAACAATATATCATATTACAAACCAAAAAAAACAAAGTGTGGTAGTTAAGTTACCATTCCAAACCAAATAAAAACATGTCAAATTCAACTTTTACGACTGGGTGCTACCACCACGACTACCTCTACGCCCACTTCCGCTCAAAGTTACATTCGAATTTAGGTATGGTTCAATAGAAGAGTGAAGAGTTATTACCACTAGGAGGGTGTTGTTGATGCTGTTGGAGCATAGATCTCATCATTTCTTGCATTTGTTGCTCCATCTCTTGCCGCATGCTTGTTCATTTTCTTGCCGCAATCGTTCCTCCATTCGATCTTCCATTTCCTTAACACGGGTGTTTACACGAGTGTCAACTTGGATGTTTAATGACTTTCCTTAATGGCAAGTCATTAAAGAAAGCAAACTCCATGATTTTCGAATCCGGGCAATCGATCACCTTTTGTCGCCCGTGATGAATGACAATGGCCTTCCAAAGTCCGGCTCGAAATGGAGACACCCAAGGCTTTCAATCTCGATAATTCCTTCCTCAATAGCCTCTTCACAAGCACGCCTCACATATGTTTCCTGTCCAATATATATAACAAAAAACAATTAATAATGACAAAAAATAAACCTACACTTTAACAAATATATATATATATATATATATATATATATATATATATATATATATATATATATATATATATATATATATATATATATATATACACAAGTACAATCAATTAGTATAACATGAAACTTGAGACAAACAACATTGATATACACAAACAACATAGAATTGTGACAAGCAAAGGGTTGTCATAACACCATCTGAGGGGGAAATGAACCTTTTAAGGCCCTAAAATACCATCAAAACCAACCAAGAAGAGCCATTGTTGGAAAAAAATAATTGCTGGAGCTCTGAAAATCAGCCTTGACACCCTTCACAAAAATTGCAATATCTCTCTCTCCGCTTCACGAAATTGCAATCCGATTTTTCGTAAGTAAAGTACACTCACATGCCTTTCCAGAATATATAAAACCAAAGCCAACAACCTCGTGAGTCAATACCAGATTTCATTTGAAGTTGCTGTCCTCAAACAGCAGACACCTTTTTGCTGACAACAAACCTCACCAAAACTGCAATTTCTCTCACTCCAAAGCTCATAATCCTACACCAATTTTTCCTACTTAAAATACACTGATAGACCTCTCTAAAAATTATAGCCAATGACCCTTGAAAATTGTGAGTCGGTACAGACTAATCCATGAAGTGGACCAAAAAATCTGCTCAATGTTTTAGAGCAAATTTTTCAATGTCGTCTCTTTTTGCTTATGGAGTTTTCTAGCAAGCCAAATTGATAAAGGTAGTAACTAATTAAGCGAAACCACAAGGCATACATCATATTTTGATCATATGAGGGATGTCAGAAGCTTACGATATGAATTGCTGATACTTGAATGCTTCTTGAGATTACGTGTAGGCTTGTGAACATCAAAACTCTCGAACTTATCTGAGGAAAAAAGACGATATTAATCAAATGTACATAGAGATTTTTTGAGGCTTCATCTTGGATAAATGTAATTTGTTTAAAGTAGGAACCTTTTTGTAACAATTTCCTGATATTAATGTTATTATTGAATTCTAAAAGAAAAGAAACATTCACCCATAAATGTAGCAAGCTATTTGAATCGACAAAGTCTTACACTTGATCCCACGGTTTCTTTAAGATAAAGCTTCCTGTCAAACAAAGATGACATCAAATTCAGATACTACCTTCATAGTTTTCTACCCCCAAAATTCTTGGCCTTGTTTCAACAAAATCCTGGCTGCCAAATATCAAGTACTACAACAGAATCAAGAATACTTTATTTACTTACCTGTAATGAGACTACAGGGTACAGAAGGCCCACAATAACATCCATCAAATATGAAGATCTTCCGACTTGAAGAGATAATAAAATGGAATAACTACACATCCAAAAGAGGGTCGATCAATATAGTGTAACAGTGAAAACCGAAGGTAGTTTTAAGAAATTAACCGAAATTAACCCAAATAATTAGCACAAATTCGTGAAAAAAAATCCATCGATTGAAACCCTAATTTTAGGGCCAATCTGAAATTACACCCTAACATTAATTGGAATTGAAACAAACCTTGTTAATGACGAATGTAGTCTACTAACCTTTGAATCCTTTGATCGGATTGGCGATGAATGAAGATGTGCGAGGGTATGGCCAGTTGAGAGAGAGAGAAGGGGGAGTAGAAAATAAATTGGGGGATTGGACTGAGTTGATCTTGGCTATTGGAAACGGAAGTATCAAGCTTACTCCGTCTAGCGACCTTGGCAATGGATACCGGCAATGGAGGAAAGAGGGGTTTTGTTAGAGAGAAGAAATAGTCATTTTGTTAGAGAGAAGGAAGGTGAGTATGGCTTAAGCAGCGGTATAGGGTAGGAAAGAGGGGTTTTGATTTTTCACAGACGCGGGCTAAATTCACATTCGCGGGCTAAATTCACAATCTTTCTACAACGTTTCATTAAAAATGTGGAAGAAAAGCACAACGTTTTTCACCAAAAACGTTGTTAATTTGTGCAACGTTTCTCATTAAACGTTCTCCTAATTTTATTTCTACAACATTTATTAATAAAACGTTGTCATCTCAAAATATGACAACATTTTAAAATAAAACGTTGTCTAATTATCTGAACCACAACGTTTTTTTCAAAACGTTGTCCTTAAAAACGTTGTGAAAAGGCTTTTTTCTTGTAGTGCGGGCTGCAATACCTAATTAGTGAAGTACATTATTGGAAGGATATCTGTCATTATCCCCTTTGTCATTTTTCATTATTTTTGTTTGATTGAGACCGATTAATCAAACTTGTTTATTGTACTTCAACTTAAATAGTTATAATCTCTCATGTATTTTCCCATCAGCAAATGTCAAAATTTCATCATTCCAAATTTCATAGCCTAACCATCAAGCTCATTCGATTACTGAAATGATCGTCTATTTTCATAATGCCCATAACATTAACGGACATTTATTTGAATTTCACTTATGGAGTAATATAAAATCTGAATCTTTTATTCAGGAACCTAACTCAATCAAAATGAAAAAAAAAACAGACTAACTAATTCAATGAATTTACATTCCGATTTTTCTTACATACTTTCTGCAAATTGGACGGCTGAACTGGCCAGAAGGGAAAGAGAAGGAGGGAATACACTGAGGAGGTGGCCGGAAGGGAGAGAAGAGATCCAAATGGACGCAGTAGTGACAAATTCGGTGTAATGAATGGAGGCTGCCGACTTGGGAGCTCGTCAATCGTCGTGAAATCAAATATCCTCGCCGCCTTAAGAGAGAGGGAGCTCACGTCAATGGTAGCTCGTCAATCGCCGTCGACGCCGAGTAAAGAGTGATCGAAAAACGTGCAGAAGGAGAAAGAGGAATTCTCGTGTTATTTAAAAAAAAAAAAAAACTTACCGACGGAAATTTCAGATTACCCACGGAAATGTCCGTGGGTATTACCCACGGAAACCATTCCGTGGGTAATTCCAAGGAAATTCAATTTACCCACGTAGTTATCAGATTACACACGGAAATTTTCGTGGGTAATACCCACGGAATAGTTTCCGTGGGTAATACCCACGGAATAAATTCCGTGGGTAATTAATACTAATTACCCACGGAAATTTCGTCGAAAATACCCACGAAATCTATTCCGTGGGTAATGAAGACGTTTACCCACGGAATTTCCGTGGGAATTTTTTTTTTTTTTGTTTTACTTTGACTTTTTCAAACCGTGGGTAATTAGGTTTTTCCGTGGGTAATACCGTGGGTAATACCCACGGAATATTCCGTGGGTAATATTCCGTGAGTAATCGGACAGATTCTAGTAGTGAAGCTGAATCTACGCATACATTGCCATTAAAGGAAATTTAAGGGTAATTGTTTGATTAGTCGCATTGAAAAGACCAAAGAAAGGCAATGACATCTTGGATACTAAGCTGTTAAGTATTCTTGCTACTTCTAATCTTGTGTTCGAACCGGTAAAAAAGTGATAACTTTTAACGATTGGACTATTGTTTTTGATGGTTAGAATCATGGCTGAACTTCTGACAATGAACTAGGGGTTTTTAGGTGCTTGTAGATAGGTAAATTGAAGGACTAAGGAAAGTAATTTCCTTTAGTTAACTAGGTAGTGTACACTAGCTAGTTAAGTAATTTACACTAGCTAATTAACTAGTGTACACAAGGACTTGGGTACACTAGCTAGTGTACACTAGTTAATTAGCTAGTGTACACAAGGATTTGACCAAGACTAAGCCAAGGCAATGTCCAGTATAAGCCATCTGGCTAGTGTACACGAGTTAACTAGCTAGTGTACACTATATACATAGCTAGTGTACACAAGGCCTTGGCCAAGACCAAGTCAAGGTATTGTCCTAAGGAAACTAAAGGATATTACTTGTGTACACTAGCTAATTAACTAGTGTACAATAGCTAGTGTACACAAGTCCTTGTGTACACTAGTTAATTAGCTAGTGTACATTACTTAACTAGCTAGTGTACACTAGTTAATTAGCTAGTGTACACAAGTAATATCCTCTAGTTGAAGCAGAGAAAATTCTTGTTTGGACGTGAATAATACAATGCAAAATGGCACTAAAACTATCTCGTTATTTAAACAAATAAAAAATGCAGACACTAAACTATAACTATATATGGGAGGGAGGGAGGGAGTATATGGGTTGATAACGGAGTAATCAAAAGTTATGATCAATCACTGTCCAGGAGGCATGTGTACATCTTGCTACAATTATAGTAAGTCCAAGCTAGGTTATTCAATGGAATTTAATAGATTCAATTCCAATTGCCAATTTGTATCCCCAAAAGCAACGGTGCCATGAATGCAAACAAGAAGAAAGTCACGTAAATCTTTAGGTGATGAAGCTAGAGGCACGAGTATTGTACACTAGTTAGCTAGTGTACACTAGTTAACTAGTTAAGTAATTAACTAGTTAAGTAATGTACACTAGTTAGCTAGTGTACACTAGTTAACTAGTGTGCACGAGTTAACTAGTTAATTAGCTAGTGTACACGAGTTAACTAGCTAGTGTACACTATATATTTAGCCATGACTGATGAACATTGAAATTAAACTTGGGTACACTAGCTAAGTTGCTAGTGTACATTACTTAACTAGCTAGTGTACACTAGTTAATTAACTAGTGTTTTAAAAATTAGACGTTGTTCAATATTATTTTTTCAAAATCCTATCTTCAGGGATCTAGTTTGAATCGTCTCGTCAAGACAAAAAAATCAGTGCTTTCGAATTTTTTTTTCGACTTATAGATATTGAGATATTTTATTTTAAAATTTGAGGGGGATTTAGTTCACAATAATTATGAAAATGCCAACCCCTCTATATCTTTTTTTAATCTGGAGCATTGATGTGTTTTTAATCCAAATAGGTGTTAGTAGTTCTTTATGGTTTCTCATATAAATTTGGTTACCATTTGAATAGTTCCTATATATATATATATATATATATATATATATATATATATATATATATATATATATATATATATATAGCGGCGATGTTTACTTGATAATTTGTGGCATATACAGACATTTCCAAATGAATCCACAAAAAAGGTACAGATTTTAAATGCTCTGGGATATTTCTTTCTTGAAACATCCCAAAAACCCCCGGAGAAGCCCATAACCAAAAGATTTTCACACTATGTTGTCCTTCGTGGAACAAAAGTGGGAATCTTCAATAGATGGGAAACAGTTGTTAAACACATACAGTGCACTAACCCGTTGTACAAAGGGTTATATATATATATATATATATAGTATAAATAAGACCCCCCATTTGAACAGTGCTTTGAACAGTTGCATGGCTGGAAATTCCCATTTTGCCCTCACTTTTTAATCCCTTTCCCATTTTGCCCTTTTTTTTTAAAAATAATCTTTCCCTGTTTAATCTTTCCCTCCTAGAATTTGAATTTGCCAAATCAGATCCACACCCCTTCTCATTTATATACTCCACCACTGTTTTGAAATTTAAGCTCCAAAAACTTTACAGATAACAAAAATCCAAATTTTAAACTTCAAAAAGGTATTTACTTTCTCATTTACTCCTTTGTTTAATTTCTTCCTCATGGTTTAATTTCTCCACTTCCATCTGTTTAATTTCTCTGTTTAACCAAAACAACAACAACTGGAACAATGAACCAACCTTATCTGTTGAATCCATGAATGAAAAATGAAAGAGAAAAGTTTATACACAGTTAAAGAACCAACAATCCAACCTTCAATCCAAAATTACCTTCAACTGGAACAATGAACCAACAATCCAACCTTCAATCCAAACTAACTAATTTATGTTCTTTAATTAAAAAAAAAAAAACGTTGGAACAATGAAACCATGAACCAAAATTCAGAACCTTCAATCCAAACTAACTAATTTATGTTCTTTAATTAAAAAAAAAAATTGTTGGAACAATGAAACCATGAACCAAAATTCAGATCAACCTTCAATCCAAAACAACAACAACGAACCAACAACGACAACTGGTTGCTCCGGAGGGAAATTACCTTCAATCCAAAACAACAACAACAACTGGAACAATTATAAAGATGAACCAACCTTGAATCCAGTTGAGGCGGGTGCGGCCGGATTTGAGGGGCGATTGCGGATGGTTTGGAGGCGGATCCGCACACCGGTGCGGACGGTTTGCGTGATTTAGGGCTTCGTCTCCAAAAATTGATTGCTCCGGAGGTCCTGATTTATATATATATATATATATATATATATATATATATATATATATATATATATATGAAATTGTCACGGCTTGAATCACAAGTGATATCCAAGGTGATAACAGCACCAACGATAGCACTTGGGATGGCACACACACACACACTTCGAAAATAAAACAATTTTGTAAAAGAGTTTGCAGCGGAATAAAAACACCAAAATTGTTTTTCTCAAGTTATATAAATATAACTTGAGAGTGCCTCTTAGGCAAGACTTTATAATCACTATGAATGAATTTACAAAGCCGAAAGTTCCCTATAGCTATATCTATTTTAAGCTCTATGGAACAAGAGATAAAGAACGGAATCCTATCCTAGCCTTCACACACCTTGATACCAAAGTAATCAAGTGCGAAATTACAAGGGAGAAAGGATTAAAAAGAACCAAACAAAGAACTCTATCTCTAAGCTTTTCGAAGGTGTGAATGTGGAATAATTGGCATATCTTCAAATAAACCTTCCAAGCTTATTTATAGTCTTCAAATACTTGAAGGCTACTCCAATAACAGCCTTGGGGCTGGTCTTGCACGTGGAGGAAGTGTAGGGAGAGTGGGTTAATTTGTTTCCACAATTCTAGCTCCCTCTTCCTCATTTGTAGCAACCGAGTTGTTGAATCCTCAAGCCATGCTTCCACGCCTTGTACTCCCTTGCTTTATCATCCTTGTACCTCTTCTATAATTCAGCAACAACCTTTGACAAAGTCCTCATACATGTTGTTGTTGAATGCCAAAATTACGAATTAATACATAAAATGTATTAATTCATTTCTTCCAATTTCCACATGTGTCTAGCTCCTTCTTTGATGCTATTGCACCCTGAAATACAACCATAAACCATAGACTATACAGACCATATTAGCACGTTAGTCCATTAAATAATAAACAAGAAATATACAACTATATAAGTTTCAGTCCAGGATATCATCTGCGATATCACTTGGGAAATCATCTATGATATCACCTGCAGATTACACTAACAATCTCCCCCTTAGTTGGATATTTCTTTCCAAACTTAATGTGCTGCTGTCCTGTAGGATAAGTCTAAATACAAATGTACAGAGCATAGACCATAGAATAATATCTCCACAAAAATTAACTCCCCCTTAATCAAGGAGCTAATCCTAAACAATGATTTATCATAATAAACTAATTTATTTCAAACTTTAAAAAGTTTTCGAAATAAACTAAGTAACCATTAAAAACCATAACCATTGTAGCAAAATATCATCCAAAAACTAGCAAAAAAAACAACCTAGCAGATTAAGTTATTTAACAAACCACTAAAGTGTTTTAGCAAATATAAACAAAATAAAAGTAAATTGTTTAAGGAACCACCACATCACCAAAATAAAAACATTGTTTGTAGGACCACCACAAAAATAGTCACCCATATGATAGCGGCAACATAAACCTTCAGGTTTATCAACCTTAAGGTTCACTCTTTCTTCTTCTTCAAACTCCTCTTCTTCCTCTCCTTCCTCCTGATCTCCTTCCCTATCACTTCCACCATCACTTGGGCCAAGACGGTGGTAGCACTGCAGTAGCACCGGCTCCCGAAGTTCCAAAGAGCGGCAGATCCTCCCCTGTTTGGGAAGAAATTTCATCAATAAAAGCATCCGTTACTGCTTAAGCTTAGCCCATCCCTCGCCAGTTCTCCTATTGCACTTGACTGTTTGTGCAGGAAGTTGAGAACTGTAGCCTTTGGGATTGATGGTCCAGAGTTGCCCAAAAGATTTATCATGTTGTTCAGAATACTTGCAAAGACATCGGTTCCTGCAAAAGTATGAGGGGCAACACCGGGAAGCACTTGGGGTATCACGTGAGATAGCACTGGGAGGAGCAGGGGTTGTTTCATCGATTTGTTCCAAGGAAGATCTTTAGTATACCTTTTACCCTTTTTCAGCTTGTTGATCAACGGTATAGTACTCGAGTTCAAGTGGTAAAAACATCGAGGCTTCAATGGGCAAGGATTGAAATACCAAAACTTTGAAGATTAGAGAAGGATAGGGAAAAAGCTAATGTTCACTTCCTTTTTTTTTACCCCATGAAGCTAAGTGTTTAAACACTAATCTTCCAAAGTTAATCCTTAAATTTTTACCCAATCTATACAATACATTCGCATGCTCCAAAGTCACAATAGGTTCATTAGTTGTAGGAAGCCAATTGAAGATGCACAGTTTGTGTAGTACGTAATAGAGAGAAGATAATCTAGAAGCATGAAGTTTCTCTTTCAAAGGCCAAGGCTGAGCTTTGTTGTGAGTGAGCAATTTTACCATTTCATCTCTATTGACCCTAATGCTCTCATCATCTACATTAGGGAGGCCTAAAACTTTGTTAATCGGGGGAGTAAAAGAATAGACTCTTCCCCTAACAAATACTTTTCCATATTTAGCAGACCCTTCATCATCCAAATGAGCATGCAAATTGGCAAAGAAATTGCGAATAACACTCTCAACAAAAACGGATGCATGATTATTAGCATTAATAAAATTCCTGTCCTTTAAAAACTGAACCACTCCTTCCTTTTCCAACTGACCCTCATCAATGTGCTTCTCTTTTAAAATTCTCTTACTTAGACTATTCAACCAAAGTTCCATATTTTCCTTTTTATAATACTCCAAAGTAAGAAAAGGTTTTGGAAAAGCTTTATCCTCTTCAGTTTGAGTAACCTCATCACCAGAATTATCACTAGAGGAATGTTTAGGAACGTAAGAGGGGCAAGTGTTACCTCGAGATGATATCCTCTTCTTGCTAGCACTTCGGTAGCACTCACGGTTTTGCCCTTGGCCTTCTTTTCCGAAAATCGGAGAGAGTCTCCTCTTCATCACCATCTACCCAAGCATCAAATGAGTCCACAGAAGGCTCCTTTTCCTTGTTTGCTTCAAAGTTCTCATCACTCACATGGGGTGAGGACACATCAATAGAGCTTTCAGAGACATCAACTGGATCAAGGGAGGTATTTGAAGTTGCCTTTGACCTGATTGATCTAATGCGGTTGGAAGATCTCCTTTTTGCGATTTGGGGAGACAGCTTGGCAGTTGGGGCTTTCCTCTTCCTTTTTGGCTCGGCAGGGATGAGAGTCACTTTAGGAATGCCTTGATCAAACGAGGCATTGGGGCCAGAGGTAGGAACAATTGCCATTGTTGGTGGAGAAGAGCTTGGAGTGATCATTGGGGAAGTTTCCATGGCTACGCGAGATGCCACAGAAGGAGCAATGCTAGGTGAGATGTCCATTTGGTCCGTGTGGGAAGGTTCGGTACTAGCTTTGGATTGAGATGCCATGGAGATATGAGGGAATTTTGGAACGAATTTTTGACCTAGGTTGAGAAGGGAAGAAGACGCTGGAATGGGGTTTAAAGAGGTAGAGGGAGTAACGGTTAGAGAGAGATAATAGGAGAGTTAGAGATAAATTAGGAATTTAAGAGAGAGAGACGGTGAGGGAACAAAATAATTAAATTGATTAGACACCCCATCCCATCTAAGCTCCTAAAAACCCTCACCTTTAACCCTATCCACTCATTTAACAATAAACCCTAACCACACCTTTTAAAACCTCAAAACTTTATTAAACAAACAACACGGTTGCAACATTAAAAAATAAATTTTTTTTTTTTTTTTTTTTTTTTTTTTTTTTAAGTAAAAACGTAAAAAACAAAAAATAAGTAAACTAAATAATTTGTAACTAAGCCCAAAACATTATATGCACAAATTAAATAAATAAGGGTTAGTTACTTAATTAAGTTTACCAAAAATAAAGAAAACTTGTTGAAGACGTTTTCAAAATCGTAAACTCTTTAATTAAAAAGACTTTCAGATTTTGAGAAATTAATCAACAATATTTCGAAAGAAAATAAAAAACTAATATAGCACACACTAATGTGTTAAGGCAATGATGGTAACACGTAGGATAACACATATGATATAAAACCCCTTGATAAATATTTTCATTTTCAAGCATTTCAAGCATAACAAGCTGAGCATTTTTCATGCACTTTAGGCCTTATATGCCTATATATAATTTTTAAGTACATTGCTTGTTAAACACGTCTCAATACACTTCTTTAAACAAGAAAGCATCGTAGTAACGAGCTCCGTGCTTCAAGTTATATTTCAAGTGTAGAGACCAAGTGATCTATGCCTTTCAAGTAGGGTACACTGTAGTAGCGAACTCCATGTCCCTAATACTTAGCATAAATCACCTCATACCTTCTCATTGGCAAGAGTACATCGTTGCAGCGAACACCGTGCCCCGAGCTCGAGAGAATAGTATGGATAAATGCCTTTGTCTTTTATTTATCAAAAAGAAAATATTAGTGACTTTGTCACTTTAAGCATATGAAGGGGAATGATATCAGACGTGCTAACCTAAATAATAACCTACCATAACAAAAAGGTCAAGTATGTGCCACGCCTAGAACTAAGCTAGCTAGATTTAAACAAATAATAAAGTATTTTTTTTTTTTTTAAGTAAATAAGCAAAGAAAGAAGAAAAAAATACACTAATATACAAGTGTTACCCTAAGTGATAACATCACCCGGGTAGCACAGACGAAACAGACTCGAGATTACAAAGACCAAGAGATCTTTTCAAACTAGAAAATCTCTCGTGGTCTAAGGCCTCGTAAAGATGTCGGCCCGTACTTGATACTTAGTATCAATATGATCAATATTAATTAGGCCTTTATCTACCATATCTCTAAGAAAATGATGACGTATGTCAATGTGTTTGGTACGGGAATGTTGAACTGGGTTTTTTGAAATGTTGATAGCACTCAGTTATCACAAGACATAGTCAAAGAATTACTCTCTGCAGGCCATAGTCATCTAACATATGTTTTAGCCAAATAAGTTGTGAACAACAACTACCACCGCCACATACTCGCACTACCAGAGAGAGAAACACAATTTTGTTTACGACTATACCATGAGACTAAATTGTTGCCCAAGTAAAAACACCCTCCACTAGTACTCTTCCTATCATCCATATCCCCCGCCCAATCAGAGTCACTAAAGCCAACCAAATTGGTATTAGTATCCTTACTAAACCAAATCCCTAATTCACTTGTTCCTGAAACATATTTAATTATCTTTTTGACAATTAAGGTGAGAGACTTTAGGATTGGCTTGATAACGTGCACAAACACACACGCTGAACATGATATCAGGACGACTAGAAGTGAGATAGAGAAGGCTACCTATCATTGAACGATAAAGAGTAGGATCAACATCCTCACCTACTTGATCTCTACCAAGTTTGAGAGAAGAACACATGGGGATTTTTGAACTTTTTGCTCCTTCCAACCCAAATCTTTTTACTAGGCTCTTTGCATACTTGCTTTGTGAGATGAATATTCCTTCATTTGATTGTTTCACCTGCAAGCCTAGAAAGAATGTTAACTCTCCAATCATGCTCATTTCAAATGTTGATGTCATAGCCTCTACAAAGTCTTTTAAACACGTTTGAGAAGTAGAGCCATAGACTATGTCATCAACATAGATTTGAACAATGACTATTTCTTTGCCATGCCTTAGGATAAATAAGGTCCTATCTGCTTCACCTCTTGTAAAGCCATATTCAAGTAAAAAAGAGGTTAAGCGACCATACCATGCACGTGGAGCTTGTTTCAAGCCATATAAGGCTTTATCAAGTCTATATACATGGTTTGGTAGATGAGGATCTTCAAATCCTTTTGGTTGTTCAACAAAAACTTCTTCTTTTAAATAACCATTTAAAAAGGCAGCTTTAACATCCATTTGAAACAAAGTAATTTTTAGAAAACAAGCTATAGCCAAGAGGAGTCTTATAGATTCTATTCTAGCAACGGGAGCAAAGGTCTCATCAAAGTCAACACCTTCAATTTGAGTGTAACCTTGTGCTACGAGACGAGCTTTGTTCCTAACAATATTTCCTTGCTCATCTGATTTGTTTTTGAAAATCCATTTAGTACCAATAACATTTGTATTACTAGGACGTGGTACTAAACACCAAACTTCATTACGAGCAAATTGGTCAAGTTCCTCTTGCATGGCTTGTATCCAAAAATTATCTTTTAAAGCTTCGTAAATATTTTTGGGTTCTAAAGAAGAAACAAAACAGAATATTTTACCTTGTGGTATGTGGTGGACATACACACATACCTTGCCATTTCACGGTCACTAAAATGTCCTTTGTTCCTTGTTTGTACCCCTTCACTAGCTTCTCCAATAATTTGAGAGGAAGGATGGTCTCTTTTGATCCTACCGGTGGATCCCTTCTCAAGTTTTCATGCACATGATCATCATCTGACTGTTCATCCTTTTCGAGTTCTTTTGGATTGGTCTTGGGTGATACCGAGATGCTATCCCATCGGTGGCAACACTTTGGCCGGCACTGGGGTATCACTTACTTGATTTTGATTCTCCAGTTCTTCCAAAGAATATTAATGGAGATTCCTGTACTCCATCACCTGTAACACTTGCTAAATCATCAAAAACAACGTTAATTGATTCCCGAATGGTTTTTAACCTAAGGTTATAAACCCTATATGCTCGACTCGTCCCGAGCATACCCAAGAAATATAGCCTTATCACTTTTAGAGTCAAATTTAGCTAAGTAATCCCGATCATTTAGAACATAACACACACACCCAAATGTATGAAAATAATGAACCTTTGGTATCCTACCATTCAAAATTTCATAAGGTGTCATTCTAGTACCAGGTCTTAGAAAAACCCTATTGGCCGTGTGACAAGCCGTGTTTATGGCCTCACCAAAATCTTTTTGAAATTCTTTTTGAAAATAACATCACACGTGCCATCTCAAGTAAGGTCCTATTTTTCCTTTCACCACCCCATTTTGTTGAGGTGTTTTAGGAGCAGAAAACTCATGTTTAATTCCTTTTAATTCACAAAAGTAAAGAACAATGAATTATCAAACTCCGTTCCATGATCGAGACCTTATTCGCATGATAAGAGCAGAAAACATGTTTTTGATTTTAGCATGTAAGACTTTAAACTTTTCAAAAGTTTCGATTTTTCTTTTAAAAAATATACCCAAGTAAATCTAGAAAAATCATCAACTATTACAAAAGTATATTTCTTACCTCCTAAAGCTGTCTACCTCAACTGGACCCATTAAATCCATATGCATTAATTGAAAATGTGCGTTGTCCCAGAATCACTCCTCACTATGTTGGGTAGCACTATGGGTAGCACGTGTTTGTTTACCTTTTAAACAATCTTCACATATGATTTTTGTACTAATGTCCAGACTAGGTATACCTCTTATAGCTTCAAGCATTAATGAGTTTCACAATGTTACGAAAATGGACATGACCCAACTTTTGATGCCATAAGGTAGCATCATCAACCCTCACAGAATGACACACTTGTTTATCCTCAACAAGATAACAGCTTATTACTTGACCTAGTACCGGTCATAACACGCTTATTGGTACAATCAAAAACTTCACAAGTGTTTTTATTGAATTTTACTTCAAGGTTGTCATCACAAAGTTGGCTAATACTAATTAAATTAGTTACCAAGTCCATCAACATGCAAAACATTTTTCAAGGCAGGAAATCCAGGTACATTTAATACACCTTTTCCTACTATATTACTCTTGCCACCACCACCATATGTTACACTACCACCTTGAATAGGTTCATATTCCTTTAAAAATATTTTTGTTCCAGTCATATGACGAGAACAACCACTATCAAAATACCATGAACCTTCAACATTAGTTTTTAAGGCGGTGCATACAACATCACATATCGATTAGACTTAGGTTTCCACACTTTCCTACTTTGATAATTTTTCTTCGATCGACAAAGGATATCTCGACATGCTAGGTAGCACTTCGGTATCACACAGAACTGGACTGTTTCTTTAAGAGAGTTTTGCAATCATTTTTCAAATGTCCAAGAGAGTAACAGTAGTTACATATTTTTACCTTGTCGAAGACTTATCGAAGGTATTTGTTCAACATGATCTCTTTCTTTAACAAAAATTAACTTATCTTCGTATTAGACAAAGTAGATGTAATAGCATTTAAAGACTCTTGAAAACCCATACCTCGCCTTGAGTGGTTTGGACAACCCAAGAATTGCATCTAACTTGGTAGAACTCGTATTGAGTTTCTTGAATGTTGTCTCGGCAAGAGTAAGTTTGCTCTTGACTTTGTCCAGCTCCACATCCTTCTTTGTGAGTTGTACTTCCAATCTAGTCAAGCCATCGCTAGGTCTTGAACCTCTTTGGACGAGAGAGATCACCTTCTTGTTCTTTTTCTTCCATTCATCCACCAATTCTTTGCAAAGGTTCTTAAGACCACAAATGAGTTCATCCTTGCCGAACTCCTTCTCATCTTGTGAACAACCCGCATCCATGTTAACGTAACCCACAAAACAAACAAAGCATTTATCAAATTTAAATCTGTATACCGTTGGATGATATCTCGTGTGCTATCCCATTTTGGATATCACCTGGGTATCACCGATGTAATCCGAGTCACAGCTTGTGACCACCATTGCCGTTTGATCTGAATCTTCGATTGATTGGTCTCCTCATCCTCATTGTCACTGAGAGAAACCCATAGGTTCTTTCCCATCTTCCTTAGAGTGTTAGCACACTCATTTGAGTAATGACCCCATCCAGAGCAAGCATGACATTGGATTGATTCAAGGTATTTTGGATCAGATCTGGATTGATCTGATGATGCTCTCCTTATGGGACCACCTTTCTGAGTAGATGGAAATGTCCTCTTGGGCATTGAATTGTACACCTTGGCTTGTTGCTCTTTAGCCTTTACCTGCACATTTTCTTTGTTAAATTTTCTCACCATTGAGTTGTATTTCCTGGTAAGTAAGGCAACACTGGCATCTTCACCTAATTCCTCAAAATTTCGTCATCCTCATTAGTTGAACCACTAGAGGATTGAACTTTTAAAGCAACACTCTTGCCCTTAGAAGCTTCACTTTGCTCGGCAAGGTTTGACTCAAAATTTTTCAAAATGCTCATTAAAGAATTGATATCCATTGTAGAAAGATTGTGAGCCTCTTCTATAGATGAAACTTTTATATTAAAACGCTCAGGGAGAGTTCTAATAGCCTTTGAAACCAATTGTTTGTTTGTAAAAGGTTCACCTAAAAGTTGACACTCATTAGCAATGTCAAAAAGTTTTTCAAAATAAGAGGAAATGGTATCACTTTCACCCATTCTCAACCTTTCAAATTTGCCAGTAAGACCTCTGAGTTTGTTTTCACGCACACTAGAATCACCTTCACAAAACCTTTGTAAAATATCCCAAGCTTCTTGAGCTGTGGAACTATTTTGAATAAGTTTAAAAATATGCATGTCAACCCACTCAAAGATAGCATTAAGAGCTTTCTCATTATAGTTAGCTAGAGTGATCTCTTCATTCGTCCACTCACCTTCGGGTTTAACTCGAACATCACCATCCTCATCAGGAGGTAAGAGTGGAAGAGAATACCCATGAACTATAGATCGCCATGCTCGAAGATCAATTGATTTGATATGCGAGCGAAGGCGAATTTTCCAATATGCATAATTCGAACCATCTAAAACAGGAAGACGTTTTTGGTTTGGATTTGCAGGATCAAAAGCCATGATAAAGAGGACCAAACACTTAGTATCGTCAAGTGAGAGGCTTTGATACCAATTGAAATTGTCACGGCTTGAATCACAAGTGATATCCAAGGTGATAACAGCACCAACGATAGCACTTGGGATGGCACACACACACACTTCGAAAATAAAACAATTTTGTAAAAGAGTTTGCAGCGGAATAAAAACACCAAAATTGTTTTTCTCAAGTTATATAAATATAACTTGAGAGTGCCTCTTAGGCAAGACTTTATAATCACTATGAATGAATTTACAAAGCCGAAAGTTCCCTATAGCTATATCTATTTTAAGCTCTATGGAACAAGAGATAAAGAACGGAATCCTATCCTAGCCTTCACACACCTTGATACCAAAGTAATCAAGTGCGAAATTACAAGGGAGAAAGGATTAAAAAGAACCAAACAAAGAACTCTATCTCTAAGCTTTTCGAAGGTGTGAATGTGGAATAATTGGCATATCTTCAAATAAACCTTCCAAGCTTATTTATAGTCTTCAAATACTTGAAGGCTACTCCAATAATGTACCTTGGGGCTGGTCTTGCACGTGGAGGAAGTGTAGAGAGAGTGGGTTAATTTGTTTCCACAATTCTAGCTCCCTCTTCCTCATTTGTAGCAACCGAGTTGTTGAATCCTCAAGCCATGCTTCCACGCCTTGTACTCCCTTGCTTTATCATCCTTGTACCTCTTCTATAATTCAAGAACAACCTTTGACAAAGTCCTCATACATGTTGTTGTTGAATGCCAAAATTACGAATTAATACATAAAATGTATTAATTCATTTCTTCCAATTTCCACATGTGTCTAGCTCCTTCTTTGATGCTATTGCACCCTGAAATACAACCATAAACCATAGACTATACAGACCATATTAGCACGTTAGTCCATTAAATAATAAACAAGAAATATACAACTATATAAGTTTCAGTCCAGGATATCATCTGCGATATCACTTGGGAAATCATCTATGATATCACCTGCAGATTACACTAACAATATATATATATATATATATATATATATATATATATATATATATATATCTATAGTATAAATAAGACCCCCCATTTGAACAGTGCTTTGAACAGTTGCATGGCTGAAAATTCCCATTTTGCCCTCACTTTTTAATCTCTTTCCCATTTTGCCCCTTTTTTTTTTTAAATAATCTTTCCCTGTTTAATCTTTCCCTCCTAGAATTTGAATTTGCCAAATCAGATCCACACCCCTTCTCATTTATATACTCCACCACTGTTTTGAAATTTAAGCTCCAAAAACTTTACAGATAACAAAAATCCAAATTTTAAACTTCAAAAAGGTATTTACTTTCTCATTTACTCCTTTTTTTAATTTCTTCCTCATGGTTTAATTTCTCCACTTCCATCTGTTTAATTTCTCTGTTTAACCAAAACAACAACAACTGGAACAATGAACCAACCTTATCTGTTGAATCCATGAATGAAAAATGAAAGAGAAAAGTTTATACACAGTTAAAGAACCAACAATCCAACCTTCAATCCAAAATTACCTTCAACTGGAACAATGAACCAACAATCCAACCTTCAATCCAAACTAACTAATTTATGTTCTTTAATTAAAAAAAAAAAAACGTTGGAACAATGAAACCATGAACCAAAATTCAGAACCTTCAATCCAAACTAACTAATTTATGTTCTTTAATTAAAAAAAAAAAATTTGTTGGAACAATGAAACCATGAACCAAAATTCAGATCAACCTTCAATCCAAAACAACAACAACGAACCAACAACGACAACTGGTTGCTCCTGAGGGAAATTGCCTTCAATCCAAAACAACAACAACAACTGGAACAATGATAAAGATGAACCAACCTTGAATCCGGATTGAGGACGAATTGCGGCCGGATTTGAGGGCGAATTGCGGACGGTTTGGAGGCGGATCCAGACGAATTGCGGACGGTTTGCGTGATTTAGTGCTTCGTCTCCAAAAATTGATTGCTCCGGAGGTCCTGATTTGGTGGGTAGTTGCTTCCTTCATTGATTAGAGCCGATGATTGTGGGAGGGGTGGGGTAGCCACGTTGTAACGCCGATCGATTGGACGGAATAGACGGTGGGAGGATTTAACGGGGAGGGAAGGGAAGGGGGTCACCTGATTGTGGGAGGGGTGGGGTAGCCACGGTGGTGAGGCTGGACGGGATGAAGGGAAGGGGAGGCGGTAGCGGTGGTTTCTTTGATTTATGCTTCCCGTTCCTGTGTGAGTGAGAGAGAGAATTAGAGATAGAGATAGAGATAGAGTAGAGAGAGAGTCAGAGAGAGAGAGAGAGAGAGTTTAAATATTAATTTCAAAGTAAATATTAATTTGTTTATGGTTTCTTTAATTTGTTTATTTTTTTGTGACCTTTTATTTCAAAGTAAATATTAATTTTAGATGAGATAGTTTTTTTTTATTTGAATGTAAAATTAGATAGATTTTTAATTATTATTATTTAAATATTGTGTTTAATTTTATGTTGTATTTAATTTTATAGGTTTGAAAAAAATGAACAATCAAGGAACATTGAACATTTATGGATATGGTGATTCGGCTTTAACTGAAACAGTAAGTTAATATTTTACTATTACTATTTTATATGTGATATGTGATATGTGATTGTGATAATAATGTGATTTTTATTTTATATGTGATATGTGATATGTGATTGTGATAATAATGTGATTTTTAGATTGACATTTTGAGAAGAAACAATGTCTCAATTGTCATGCGAGAACCGTTTGAACAAGATGAAATGATAATGGTAAACATTTGATGTTAAATTATTTTTTTTTATTTTTTTTTGTATTTACATTAATTAACGAATATATATAGATTTTTTGACTAATATTTATAATTCATTATTAGGACCAAAATCGACTAACTAACTTACCGACAGTTGCATTGCCCCCACTGGTATTTAATTCATTTCAGTTTAAATATTTAGTATTATTTATTTATCATCATTCTCAAATATTTGAATCATATATTTGTAGTCATGGGATGAGTGCGTGAAAGAATATAGACGCTTGCACAAACCTACGACAAGGACTTGGAATGGGAATAATAAGGTAATTATTATTTTTTTTAATTATTATATTGTTAATTTAATAAAAATATATTGATTTCATTTTTTATTTATTTCAGGTGCTTTTACGTAAACGTACCTGGCCAATGTCTGTTTCGATTGAGACAACATATTTACTTCAAGTAGTTAAAAATCTATATGTTAATTAGATGTTAATTTATGTCTTATCTTTTTGTAAACAAGAGCATAATGTTTATGTTCATAAAAATTTATATGTTAATTAAATGTTAATTTATGTCTTATCTTTTTGTAAACAAGGGCATAATGTTTATGTTTATACATCACTATAATTTGTAACTATAAATGTTTAAATTAATTAAAAAAAAAAGACCCGTGTCCTCGGACACGGGCATATGTACTAGTATATATATAGGTAGGTGCTCAAATGAGAATCATAACAAAATGAGAACCGTGAGAACCACTTGTATACACTTATTTACAGTAGATACTTAGCTACTGTATACATATACAGTCTACTGTATACATATACAGTCTACTGTATATGTATACAGTAGTTAAGTATCTACTGTATACGAGTGTATATACACTTGTATACAGTAGCTGAGTATCTACTGTATATGTATATAGTCTATTGTATATGTATACAGTAGCTAAATATCTACTGTATACAAGTGTATACAAGTGATTCTCATGGTTCTCATTTTAAACGGTTTTAAATGGTTCACATGGAGCGTGACCATATATATATATATTCCTTCATCCCACTCAAAAAGATACAAATTTGATCTTTCACTGGAATTAAGAAAAATATATAGTTGAGTAAGTGTTGTGAATATGAAAAGTGGGGTAGAAGAGAGAAAGTGAGATAGAGAATTAGTCGATAGTTATTGTGAGTACGACAATTGAATCTCATGAATAAAGAAGTATTAAAAAAAGGGTTAATAACAATTTAGGGCATGTAGTATAGGGGCGGTATCACATTGGGGCCTGAAGTCTTAAAACTATCAATTTAGGGCTCAAAGTTACAATTTTGATCAATTTGAGGCTTTTTGACGGAAAACGTTAAAAAAATCCGTTAAGTGACCACGTGCGATGCACATGAGATTCAGTGAGGGCATTTTGGTCATTTCATAGACTTCAGGCCCTAAATTGACAGTTGCCCTATAAAATAATAAATAAAAATTTTAGTTTTTTTTTTTTTACAAAAAATAATTAGTAAATTTAAAATATTGAAAAAAATAAAGATAATAGTTAATATGATTTAAAATAATTTAAGATATTAACTATTATCCTTTTTTTAATAATTTAAATTACTAATTATTTTAGATTGGATAATTTATAAAATATATAAATAAAAATAGATTAAATAAAATAAATATTTAGAAAAAAATTACTAATCATAGATTAAAAAAAGATGGAATAATGTAGTAAGTGTTATTTCATAAATACACATATAATAAAAAAAAAGTGAGAATTCAAATATTTTTAATTGGCAAAAAATAGAAAAATAATTCTAAATAATCGTCCCCTTCCTTTCCTGCTTCATCGACGGCGTTGAAATTTTCAACTCTAATTTGACCCTCTGAACAAAATCCCAACCCCGATTCAGTACGGCCGGCGACGGCAATGGGAAAGGAAAGAGAGGACGAAGGTCGGAACTTTGGTGAGATGGAATCGAGTTGGGGGAACAACTGGGTTGGATTTTTGCTGAATGTTGAGGTTTGATGATGATGAATTTCTGGTCGGGGATGGAATATTTTGGCGGAGACAACGAGGGTAGATGAAGTGCTACTGAGTGAATGCGCAAGGCCCGTACTTTTCTTCGAGGATTGTGCCGAGAAGGTGGTGGCGACGGTGATGCGGAGCCGGATTAATCTTTATGATGTTACAAGGGATTTTGGGCGTGCTATGGGTGAAGGTTTCAGTTTGGATTGGAGTCCTACGGCAGAGTGTGGGAGGTGTGAGGCGTCGAAGGGGCGGTGTGGGTATGACAAGGCGGTGGATGAATTCTTGTGCTATTGCTCCAATGGTATAGTTATCAGTCAATGCAAATGTATGTTTTATCTTTTTCTTTTGGGGATGTGGGTTTTTTTAATTTTTGGGTTAATGTTTTTTGAAGAGAGAGAGAGAGAGAGAGAGAGAGAGAGAGAGAGAGAGAGAGAGAGAGAGAGAGAGAGAGAGAGAGAGAGAGAGGTGAATTGTCAATTTAGGGCATGAAGTCTGGGCCTGAACTCGAAATGACCAAAATGTCCTTACTGAATCTTATGTGCCTTACACGTAGTTAGTTAACGGCTTTTTTTAACGTTTTTTGTCAAAAAGCCCCAAATTGATCAAAATTGTAACTTTGAGCCCTAAATTGATAGTTTTAAGACTTCAGGCCCCAATGTGATACCGCCCGTATACTTCAGGCCCTAAATTGTCATTAACCCTTAAAAAAATCCAAAAAATCATTAAAAAAATTAATTTGGGAATGTCATTTCTAAATATGATAGCCAAAAATGATTTGTGTCTTTTCAAATAGAACGAAAAATCCAAAATAATTTGTGTATTTTGTAGGACGGAGAGTGTATATATATAAATAAAATGTAGCTCCATCTGCCATAAAATTTGAAGTGGTATGCAACTATTCTGGCCCAAATCCGAATGATTTAATCAATACTAGCCTACTACTTATCTAGCAAATAATAATGTAAGATTTCTGAAAAGTTACTAATGTTCATTTAATCCCATAGACATAGTTTCAGGATATTATTTCATTTATTTATCAATTAGTATTATCGTTATCCTTAATATTTACTCATTTATTTTTATTTCCAAACTACAATATTTCAAATACAATATAAGCGAGAGAATTTGAACCTTCAATCTTCCCGAGACAATATTTACTACACATTATTATGGAAAACCAATTCAGTATATTCAACGTTATAAAACAACTGTTAGTGAAATGAGTGTAAATTCCATCCATCCGTTACATCCAAATTTTATAGTCCGTACATGAATTTGAAATTTAGTTGACTTAAAGAGAAAGAGAGAGAGGGAGAGAGAGAGAGAGAACGAGTTTCAAGGTGGATGAATAAACTTGAGGATCACAATAGAACAAAAAGCTTCTCATCCATAATCTTCAACTTTCTTCCATTCTAATCCATCTTTTTTTTTTTAAAAAAAAAAAAAAGAAGGAAGAGAAAAATATACAAAGAAAAAGAAGAAAATTCATACTTAAAAAAAGAAACAAGAAGGGAGCAAGAGAAAGAGTAGAGATGTGGCTTGTAAAAGCGGGAGGGAGTAATTCATACTATGGTGGTGGTGGTGGTGGTGGTGGAGATATTAAGAGGAGGGGGACGGGCGGCTATAGCAATAGCAATAGCATGGTGGCAGTGGCAATAGATAGTGACAAAGGAAGCCGTCATGCTCTAAAATGGGCTATTGATCATCTCCTCACCCGTGGCCAAACCCTAGTTCTCATCCACGTCATTCACAAACCTCCTCCCTCCGCTTCACGTACGTATCTCATCCCCCTTTATATTTTGAAGTTTTGATTTTGGTAATTCGCTTAAATAGAAGAAAAAAATTAAGGCTGATGACGCCACAACTTTCGGGGTCAGGAGCGGTTCAAGGATATCTGGCTAGGATATATTTGGTGGTTTGATGTACCTAGATCACAACACAAACAAGCACCGTTAAGGTCAAAGTTGGATGTTACTCCAACTCAGGCCCTCGGGTGTGAGAGTAAGAATACTGAGTAATAAGGCTTTGAATACCTTTGGAGTGTGTGTGTGTGTGTGTGTGTTTAGGTTTAGAGAGTAATAAAGCTTACTCAATTGTATATGGAACTTACCTTGCCCAAGGGGGTAAAGACCTTCTATTTATAGGCAATGCCATGGTGCTTGTTGAGGTAAGCAATGAGATCAGCCCTAGGGGGCACTTTGGTATTTGACCACTACACGTGTCCGCGCCTAATTGGTCCCTGTCGGGAGGGAACATTGACTGTCCAAGGGACATGGCTGAAAGGGACATGAGCCGTGTAGCCGGCTTAGTGCATTAAATGGAATAGTAGGCGCGGATCGAGCCGCATTGAATGCGTGATGGGGAGCCGGCAAGTGGCCTGTCGAGCGCAAGCTAACTTGCTCGGCAAGGCTTGACATTAATCGGGAAGCAAGATGTGCCCGCGGTCAACGTTGTGCCCGCGGTCAAAGATATATGACGCGAGCACGGTTGATGCGGGCATGACTCGTGCGGGCACGGATCCAGCGAGCAGGGTCCCAATGGTCCTCGATGGGGACGATGCGAGGAGGGACGCGGTCTTGACCACAAGGGCCTATTTGACCGCGGTCTTCCCTACAGCCGGTCTAGGAACCGCTACGTCACCGGTTCCTTGGACTAGACCGAGCGCGGCCCGGTCCAAGAGATCCGGGCTCATCAATGGCCCCTAGCTCCAAGTGTGATTATTTATGGTCCGAGTGAGGAGCTACTAGAAGCTCGGTCACTCCAATTGCTCCTCGAGCGAGCACCGGTGTTAGCGTTTTTGTTGTCCTGTTGCTTGGCCCCTACGGGCCAAAGTGGAACGTTCGGGAGGCACCCGGTGAGTGACACGTGGTCCCTTGCATGGCGTGCCTCCCTGCTAACAGTGGGGCCCTCGCGTATGAAAAGACGGGTTAGTGGTACGTACAGGGGTACGTGTCGCCCATTCAAGGGGGCAATAAATGCAAAGGGTATTTAATTTTTCGAATTTTCAAACGTTGGAGACGGTTCAGGGTCCGAGGTAGGATTTGTGGGCTAATTAATACGGGTTAACGGGTTAACCCGTATAGGTAGGCCTTATAAATACCAAACCCTTAAACCTCAAACCCTTTTTACCGTTTCCAAACCCTCAGAGAGCCTTTGAGAGAGAAAATTCTTGCTGCGATCCTCGTGCTACTGCTTTCCGAATCCTTTTCTCAATCCTTCTCTCGTAAGTAACGTAGGGTGTTTTCTTCTTCACCTCCTTCTGTTTTTCTTTTTTCTGGTTTCTGAATAATGACTACTCGAGAGTTTGGACCCCGCCGTCCCATAGAGTTAGGAGATGGGAGCACTCCAGATCTGTTTGTTGTTTGTAAACGGACAGGGGGGATATTTAGGAAGGTAGGCCATGGGTGGCTTAGGTTATCCCTTGAGTGCTTCCAATATTTCTGTGAAAAATCCCAATGGGGGCTTTTTGTCCCACCCCGATTGTGGGAGGCCAAGGATAAAAGGGTAAAAAGGAACGGTGATGTTTTGGTGTTGGGGGATACCAAGAGGGCCGAGAAATTTTGTGATGGGGGTTTTGTGCAGGGTTTCCCGCGAGAGAGGCTCGGCTACGAACGCCGTTGAATTAGTGAGGAGAGCGATTCGCGTCCCCGAAGTAGTCTGTGATCGGGAAAAGTGCGAACTAATGGACCCCGAACAATCAAACAATTCGCGGGCACCGAGAGCGGGGACCCTGAGTGACCCTCTAGATGTTCTGCCCCTGAGTACCATCTTTCCCCCCGTTGTGCCCGCGGCTACTAGGGCGGAGACAATTGAGCTGAGCAGCAGTGAGGAACTTGACCCCCTCAGTTTCGAGGTGACTGGTGAATCGGAGGTGGCCCCTGCCCGTGGTGACCCCACCGGTCTCTTTGGCTCCTCGAGCTCGGAGACCGAAGAGGATGACCGCGATGAGGGGGATAGGAGGGCCGCAGGGACCTCCAAGAAGGCCGCTGAGACCACCAATATTGTGGATGCCTTCGAGAGCTCTGACTCCGAGGAGGAGGAGGAGGCTGTGGCCCCCGCCCGAACAAAGGCAAGAGGCCGCCTAGGGATGTGAATCCCGGTCGTGGCCGTAAGAAGGCCAAGGAGGTGGCCACCATTGACTGGGAGGAGGAGATCTATGAGGTTTACAACGTGGACCGCAACGCCTACCGTGTCCGCACTCCTAGTGGCATATTCATTTGGCGGACAAGGACAAGCCGCGCGAGACCATAGCAGATGTCTCCGCGGGACAACCGAGCTGCGTTTTTATGGGGCCCAGTTTGAGAATGGATTGAGGCCGCCCCCGGACCCTTTCTTTTATTTCTTCCTGGAGTTCAATGCCTCGCCCGCCCACGCACTCCGACTCCCAATGCCATCCGGCCATTGTCTCCTTCATTGCCGCGTGCATTCCTGGGCTATGAACCTACCCTTGCCGGGCTCTATGCCTACTATCAGAACCAGATTAGCCGTGGTATCCTGAGCTTGAAGGCTAAGAACTACTCCACCAGGACTTTCTCTCCTCCCTCCAATAAATTTGACCAATGGAATCAGAAGGACATTTTAGTTATTGAGTCAAGATTTGGATGGCCCTTTTCCAAACCTTCACACCCCGTCCCTATGAAGGTGGCCGCTAGCAAATATCCGGACCCGTCCTCAGCCGATACCATGCGCACTGCCATAGAGAGGCATCTGGCCCTCTATTTGGATAGCGGGGAGGAGCCCGTATATGACGTGGGCGCCATAGTGGAAGATGAGCCCCTACTGATCTACTCGGGGGTGGCTCCTCGCAGGGAGGGCGCCCCACATGCCCCCGCAGTAGAGATAGAGCCTTCGCCCCGCGACCACGATTGGCGGGTGCACGAACATTACCGCCCGAGGCATTGTAAGACCTGTATGCTGGGCGCTGAGTGCGATCCTCCCGAAATAATCGGTCTCTGATTCCTCTATAAAACTGTTGCCAATTTACTTTGCCTTTGATTTTTTGAACTGCTCTGCTAACCATTTTTCTTTCCCTCCGCAGTAGATCCTAAGTGTATAATTTCGATGGCTCCTCCTCTAAGTGCCGCTCAACCGAAGGCCAAGAACCGTAGGGCCAACAAGGAAGCCGCCTGTAAGAGGCGAGAATGAGATGGGAGGGGTTCCCACAAAAGACAAGACTGTTCGTAGCGAGCAGGAGGACCGGGAGACTCTAGCCGCTCCCGTAACTATTCTAACCACTGGGAATCCGCCTCCACCTCCCCGGGGTCCTCCTCCACCCAATGCTCTCCGGCATCATCTCCCGGCCGTACTATTGCCTCCGGGCATAACCGTGAGCAGCCAAGAAAAGGACTCGACAGAGAGGCGGATTCGACGCATAGGGAGAGGTCCTCCAAGACCCAGAAAGTGGTGGATACCTCTACCCGTAGCCCCCCTGATGCTGCCACCGCTTCTACCACTGCTCCCTCCACCGCGGGGACCATATGCTCGGTGGCCTACCCGATCTCCTCCCTGGCCACCCGCGAGGAGACCTGGGAGAAGAGGAAACAGGTGGGAGGTGTGCCCGCCATTGAAGGGGTGGACCTGTACGCCCGCTCTGCCCACAACTCTGCTGTAGGGATTGGGCTCATCAATAGGCTCTTTGCCCCGGACTTCTATCATTCCGTGGCGGAGAAGGAGAACCCATCAGCCTTGATGGGAGACATTGGGATTGCCCTGACTGAGGTTTGATTCTTTATGTCTGTCCTTTTTGACATTTTTAGCCTTTCTCGTTCTAACTATCCTCCTCGCAGGTGGGCAATAAGGCTATGAGGCTCCGGGAGACCTGTGATAGCCTGTCCGCTGAGCTTGCCAGTAACACCAAGGATATGGCGGGCAAACTCCGCGAGCTGGAGCTGGCCCAGGAGAAGGTGGGGACTCTGAGCTCCCTCCTGGATGCCAAGGAGAAAGAGTTCGCGACCAAGGAGTCCGATCTGAAGGGCTTCCAGGAGCGGGTGACCGAGCTAGAGGGGAGCCTTGCAAAGGCGAAGTGGTCACGGGATGAGCTCAGGGGCCACAAACTTCAGCTGGAGCAAAGGAACTCCGAGCTCATGGCCAAGCTGGATGCCTCCCAAAAGCAAGTGGAGATCCTGGAGGCCAAGGCGGATGATCTCTCCGAGAAGCTGCTGCCTCTGACCCAGTTCGGCTTGGAGAAGGAGAGGATGCTGGCCGAAGCTCGCAAGGAGGCCATCGAGGAGTATAAGAACTCCGATGAGTTTAACGCGAGTGCCCGGCCCAAGATGAGGCCGGTGTCCTGGACACGTATCCGGAACTTCGCGGCCACGGTATGTTCTCCGTGCAGCTAGCTTGGCCGTGATCGGCTCATCTGGTTGCTACCGACGCGGAGTGCGTGCCCGGGCATGCGCTAGTTTCTCCGTCCGAGGACGAGGTCAAGGGTCCGGATCTCTCCGCCTGCGGCTTCTCTCCTCTGTGGCGAAGTGGCGGCCCTTGGCTGATCGCCGAACCGGATGTCTTTGCGATTCGGGGACAACCCTTTATCCTTTGGGGGATGCCACTGCTCGGAGTTCTTCCAGAGGGGCCACCATTGGAGATCTATTCCCCGCCGGGCCCTCCCGCTTCGCCTTCCACCGAGCAACAAACCGCTCCTACTACCGAGGTGCCTGCTGGGACCACCGCTTCCCTAACTCCGGACTCCGAAGCGGCACAGGGGGTGCGGCCACCGAGGAGCCGAGAGCGGGCACAGGTGGAGCGGCCACCGAGGAGCCCAAGGAGAATGCTCCATTAGTATAGGATTTTTGTTTTTTCTTGTTGTAATAGTGTTAGGACTTTGTAAATACTTCCTTATCATTAATAGAAGCATTTTTCTCCACTTGGCTCCTTTACTTTTATCTTAACTGCTAGTCTCGTAGGCTATTTTGAGTAGTTTGGCAATTTTCGAGCACCTTAATACTTGCATTCTTGCCTATTACTTTTTCTAGCGTTTTTGACTTGCAATTAACTTTATACTCTCCTTCTGCGGGCAGCAGCTTAGTAGGCCCTTTGCCCGCATTTTTTGAGTTTTCCTAACTCTTTATTCAAAACCCTTAGGTTTTTTGTGAGAGTCAGCCTTATTCTTCTATGATCGCGTTTGTTTAGCCTTGTGGCAAACTTTGAGGCCTTAACCTCGTTTGTCTGTTTGGCTTTGTTAAACTAGTTTGATCACTCTCATCCATTTACACTTATTCCCAGCCTTGCGAGCTGTGGTGTAAGTCAAAAGTAGCCAAGGCAAGCATACTTTCATAGGGCATGCGAAGGTGGCCGTGAGGCTATTGTCCGCGCAATGTAAAGGTAGGAGCATATTTTAGCATAGAGGCCCTTTAACCCCCGGCATCTCGTATCCCCTTATTGGAGGTTCTCACTTATTTCGACCCTTTATTCAAAACTCCCTAGGGTTTTTCGTGAGGGTCTCGTGGCGATCTGGTGAACGGGCTTATATGTAGGCCTTTGTCACATACGAGGCATGCGAGTAACGGCCCTAACGAGGTCCTTCGCGCAATTAGTGGGTCCGACTTCAGGTCATTGTCCCCACTAAAATCCGTAGGCACGGGCATCATGGCCTTTGTACCTACGTTCATCTATATCCACTTATTTTTGGTGGTGTCACGCGGGCATGAGAGAGTATCCTCCCCGCGATCATAGTACGGATCGTAATGGATCTTTGTACATATATAGGCATGCGGATCCTTAGATCTTTGCGCATCGCAAGTAGGAGCTCATATGTTGGCTCTTGAACCTACTGGCATCCGGCTGCGGGCATCCACCCTAGCTTTTGGGGCTGGTGGGAATTGATTTTTGCATCAAAATATGATGATAACTTCTCACTTATATATATATAGTCTATACTCCTTCCAAAAAATTACAAAGATTTTAAAAGAAGTATCTCTTAAGGTGGTCGCTATTCCAAGCGTGCTTAAGCTCTTCTCCCTCTTTTGGTCGCAATATGTAGGTGCCCTCTTTGACTATCTTTGTGACCTCATATGGACCTTCCCATTTCGGGGACAATTTGTTGAAACCGAGGTTGGGTCCCTTCGACCTCTACGCTTCGAGTACCCAGTCTCCAACTGAAAAACTCCTCTTATTTACTCTTTTGTCATGGTGCTTCTTCGCTTTCTGTTTGTAGTTCACCATTTTTTCATGTGCCCGCATTCTCTTTCCTTCGAGATCGTCCAGGTCACACCTTCTGTTTGCCTCGTTTTGAGACTCGTCGAAGTATGTGACTCTGTACGAGGGTAGGGCTACCTCAACTGGAGCCATTGCCTCTGACCCATACGTGAGCGAGAAGGGAGTTTCTCCTGTTGAATTTCTTATTGTGGTGCGGACAACCCATAATGCGATCTGGAGCTCGTCCAACCAACGTCCTCCTCGTCCTTCCAAATTTTTCTTTAAGGCGATCAGACTAGCTTGTTTGCCGCCTCGCCTTGACCATTTCCCGAGGATAGGCAATGCGGACTTACGGTGTTGCACCTTCATTCTCACACATTCAACAGTTGAATTTTGCGGAGAATTGGGTGCCATTATCTCGAAATTATTGCTCTGGGAACCCCAAATCGACAATAGATGTGGTCGTGGACAAATTGATAGTGTTATCCTCGGACATAGTGGCCAAGCCCTTTGCTTCCGTCCACTTGGTAAAATAATCCACGGCCACCACGGCATACTTGATGCTTCCTCTAGCTTGGAAATGGTCCAATAAGATCTATCCCCACGTATCAAACGGCCACGATGGTACAACCAAAGTCTCGCTTCCGTTGATGGTAGTCTAGTGGATGTCCGCAAATCTCTCGGCACTTATCACATTTTCTAACATACTCCCGCGCATCCCTTCTCATTGTGGGCCAAAAGAATCCTTGGAATTTGATCTTGTCTGAGAGGGTGCGAGCACCTGGATGTCCGCCACAAACTCCTTCATGGACCTCATAGAGTAAGTTGGTGACCATGTGAGTTTTAACACATCTTAGCAAAGGCTTGGTGAATGATCGCCGAAAAAGCACCCCATCGAGGACGAGGTATTTCGCGGACACCGTTCTGATGGCTCTAGCCTTTACCGGGTCCTCTGGGAGGGTTTGCTTCTCGATGTAATCCTTCATTTCATCTACCCAGTCCCTTACTTGATCCTCAATATTGTTTATCCGAATTCGATCTATAGCAGTCTCTCCGTGAATTCAATCGGCACCGCCTCCAACTCACCAATTTCTTGCTCGGTTATTCTTGAGAGGAGGTCACTTCCACATTATCCTCTCTCATGACTTGGTTCACTCATAGTAAGTGAAATTTTTATGAGGGTTTTTGCAAGGCCGCAAAGATCGAGCTAGTACTGGGTTGATAGTATCATACTCCCCCCTAATTTGATTAACTATGAGCTGAGAGTCACTATTGATCTCAATATTCTAAACTCCCAAGTCTCTTGCCAATTCCATGCCCGCTATAATCGCTTCATACTCAGCCTGATTGTTTGATGCCTCGAACTTGAATCTCAAGGCCCTCATAAATTTCTCCGCAGGTGCGATCGAAGTATGCCCGCTCCACCGATTAACTTGCTCGCGGAGCCGTCCACATATAAAGTCCATACCTCTTCCGGACGCTCCTCGTTGAACAATTTCGTGCTCGGCTTTCGGGTCATCTTCTCGATTCCCGCTCGCTTTCTCTTTCCGAGGTCGCCGTCCGCTAATTTGAATGATGATTCTACTACAAAATCAACTAAGGCCTGCGCTTTGATTGTCTTTCTCGGGAAGTAGGTGATCTCGGAACTCGGTGAGCTCTATAGACCAAGCTAGCATTCTCCCCGAGGACTCCGGTTTATGTAAAACCTTTCTAAGCGGGGCCTCGCTAGTACAATTATAGGATGTGCGTAAAAGTAGGCTCTTAATTTTCGAGCGTATACAAGCAAGGCGTAAGCTAACTTTTCTATATTAAGATAACGCCCTTCTACGGCGGACACTGCCTTACTTACATAATAAACTGGTTTTTGGGAGTTATTCTCCTCCCTTACAAGAACAAAGAACACGCGTATCAAGCACCCGCTAAATACAAAAAGAGCTCTTCTCACCGGCACCGGCCGCCGAGTAGAGGTGGCCGCCCGAGGTATGTTTTGACTTCTTCAAAAGCCCGATGGCACTCGCACTCCATGTAAATTCATCGCTCTCTTCCCCCTTTGAGAGTTTTGAAGAAGGGGAGGCATCTCTCGCCGACCGCGAGATGAAGCGGCCAAGTGCGGTGATGCGACCATTGAAGTTTTTGTACATCCTTCACGCAGTGTGAGGTTTCATGTCTAATAGGGCCTGGATTTTCTCTGGATTAGCCTCTATCCCTCTTTGGTTGACCATGAATCCGAGGAACTTGCCCGCCTTGACCCCGAAAGCGCACTTAAGGGGGTTTAGCTTCATGTTGTTGTGGCGCAAGTTTTTGAAGGTTTCCTCCACATCGAGCTCGTGGGAGTTTTCCTTAGTTTTTATGACCATGTCGTCAATGTAGGCCTCCGTATTTCTCGCCTAGTTGGTTTTTAAAGACCAGATTGACCATGCCGATATGTGGCTCCCGCATTTTTCACCCCAAAGTGGCATCATAGTGTAGCAAGATGTCTTGCCCGCAAAGAATGAAGGCTACAGAGCGCACATCTTCAGGAGCCATCTGGATCTGATGGTAGCCTGAGTAGGCATCAATGAAGCTTAGAACTCGTGTCCGGCTATAGAATCCACCAATCTGTCTATGCGAGGAAGAGGGAAGCAATCTTTGGGGCATGCCTTGTTGAGATCGGTGAAATCAACGCACATCCTCCATTTGCCATCGATTTTTAACCATGACCACATTGGCGCCCATTTGGGGTAGGAGATCTCCTTTATTATCCCCGCTTTTAACAATTTTTCCACCTCTTCTTTGATGGCAATCTCTTTCTCCTGGGAGAAATATCTGGATTTCGGTGAATGTTTTTGAAGGATGGGTCATCGTTGATTTTATGGAGGATCACGTCCTCGCCGATGCCTTGCATATCTTCCACCCTCCAAGCGAACACATCGCAATTTGCTCTAAGGAACTCAATAAGTATCCTTCTCTCCTCGTGTGAATTTCCAGCCCAACCTTAACCGTTTGCTCGGGGAAGTGGGGATTGATTACCACCTCCTCGAGCTCGTCGTTAGGTTGAAGGTCGCCGATTTCACGATTGTGCAGGAGTCAATGACAATAGTTGGGGGGTTGACACGAGCTTCGGCCGTGTTGCCATTGAATATATGATATCACGGTCAATTTCCCCCTCTATTCCTCGATCAATATAACCTTCCTCAACAGGCGCCAATCCGCTTCGATTTTCTCGCTCATCTTGAGCTCCACCTTCGTGGAATGGAAAGAAAGCATGCCAATTGGTACGGGCGGCGGCGGAGTGCAAGAGCTTTCCCTTTTTTGACTTGTCCTCGCCTTTTCCACTATCATTTTGTCCTCGCCTCTATCTCGCGGCGTGAGGTCCGGCCTTTCTGTTCTTTCCTTTTTCCTCCAAAGTGCTCTGAGGAATCTCCCGGCCGGTTCTTGATGGTAGCAACCCCGCCCGGGTGTTAAATTTCACCCGTTGGTGGGGGACGGACGCAACTATTCCCAATTCGGCTCGAGCAGCTACGCCGAGAATGGCATTGTATTGGGAAGGAAGATCGACCACCATGAAAGTTATCTTGGCCGTCTTCGCATGGGTTTTTCCCCAATAGCTACGTCAAACACAATCGTCCCTTTACCCTTACAGCGTGGTTGGTGAAGCCTTCGAGCATGCCCGCATATGGAGTGAGATGTGCTTCCGTCATTCTCATTCCAACCAAAGTATGGTAGTAGAGTATGTCGCGGGCACTCCAAGATCTATCAACACTCGGCCTATGTTTGCCCTGTTGATTCTCATTCCGAGGGTGAGTGGTCAGTGTGGAATGAAAAAGGGTGGAGGCAAGTTCACTCCTTTTGAACCCAATTTCTTGCTCTTCCTCCGGAGCTGGCGGGGATGGAGAAAACCTTCTCTAATGTCCGAATTTGGAGGGACAAATGCTTATTTGAGGGAGGTTCCTCCCCAATGAAGTTAATGTCATAGTCCCCAAAATCGTCATCATAATTATCTCTTTCATTCCTCTCTCGTCCCCGCGTGTGTCGTGCCCGCCGATCATTGTTATTGGGGGCAAGATTGTTTCCCTTAACCCACTTGGTTAGCTCCCGTTATTGATTTTCTGTTGGATTACTCGCTTCACCGAAATGATCCTCGGTTCCGTGCCCGTGGTCGTTGTGGATACTCACGTAATTTAAGTCTACTCCTCTCATTTGGCTTTCGAAGCATGGGGGAGGAGCAGAAAGTTTGAGGCTCTCATGATCACCACCCTCGGGTCGGTGAGCCTGTGTAAACTGTTTCGGCCATGGCCTTTGAGCTTTTCTCGATCCCCGGCCTCTGTTTTTGCCCCGATTCATTGGTGTGAGCAGGCTGCGGGGTGGTCTCCTGGACTTGGCTTATCCTTTCTTTCGCAGAAGCTCTGGGAGCGGAGCACACTAGGCTCTTCGGCGGAGGCAATGGCCGAGGCCCTTTCATACATTTCCTCCATCGATTTAGGTTTGCTAGAGGCAAAATTCATTTTGAGGAAGGAGGAACCGAGGCCGCCCTCAAAACATAGTCTCGATATCTCCTCGTCCAGGTCCACAATCTCCTCGCTCACCTTCCCGAACCGGGATATATAATCTTTTGTAGGCTCGTTTGGTGCACCTTGACACGGACAAGATCTGTCTTTGGTCTAGCGGGCACACTTGCTCCGGCAAAGGCATTGAGGAAGAGAACTACGAACCGACCGAATGATCGGATACACCGGGGCTTGAGGGCTAGCATCCAAGATAGGGCCTTGCTAGTGAAGGTCGCAACAAAGCTTTGCACATCACCGACTCGTCCGCGGAGAATAAAGCCATCTCGGCCCTCAAATCTTCCCATATGACTCTTGGCATTTTTGGATCCGTCATAGGTGTCCATCTGGGGTTTGCCCTTCTCGGATCGGTGCCCGCGCAATTTTATCGCCGAAGGCGTCCATGGTGCGGCCACACTTCGGCGACCTTCTCGATGGGTTTCCCACATCTTCTCGCATAAATTCCACAAACTCGGGGTTCGATCATCAACCTTCGCTTTTTAGCTCGTGGAGCCACGGCCTTCTCCTTGGCCGGAGCCAAGGGTCCGGCTTTGGACCTCGCACGGCGGTTTGACCGTGCCTCTTCCCCATTTCCTCGCTATCCTCTACATGCACCACGCTCCGCCCGGCCGCCGTCCGCGTTCAAGGGCCGGTTCAACCCGGTTTGCCCCCACGGCTTGACTAGCAAGCGAGTTAGCGGGAGCTCGTTGGGAGAACCTTTGTGACCCTTGAGGGAACCGTAGCCCTCCATTGGCCTCTATCTCGAACATTTCCATCTCCGCGTCGTTGATGGCCGTGGCCTCCGCGACCGGCTTGGACTTGGAGGCCAGGATTTCCTTCCTTCTCGGGATTTGCTCAGGGAAAGTGGGGTGGTTAGAGTGGTGTTTTTTATGTGAGCACAGGGAGTTTTTGGGCTATTGTTTAGTAAGGCACGGGCTTTCTCAAAGACGGGCTTCCTCGCTAACCGGTGTAGAACTCGTTGAGCCGGGGATTTTTGAGGCCGAGAATGGGCCCCCATTCTGTTGAAAACGAGTTGGTTTGCCTTTCCCTATTGATGGTGGAGGGTTCGGCTTGGTTCTCCTCCTCTAGGGTCAAATGACCAAGATTTTTCGAATTTGAGACATGTCTCGAAAGACGAAAATAATCCGAAAAGAAGTGTCTTTTGACGGCCGGTTGTTTAGACTACAAGGTGTGTACGAAAACAAAAGTTTTAAACGGGAAAAACTTAGTGATGTAAAAGAAGAGCCTTTCGGCACCGAATTTGCTTAGGACACGTGAGGTGCCTTGAAAACAAAAGATTTTTAACGAGAAAACGAAAGAAAGTCGACTTCCAAGCAATGGAACCACCGATGACGCCACGGCTTTCGGGGTCGGGAGCGGTTCAAGGATATCCGGCTAGGATATATTTGGTGGTTTGATGTACCTAGATCACAACACAAACAAGCACCGTTAAGGTCAAAGTTGGATGTTACTCCAACTCAGGCCCTCGGGTGTGAGAGTAAGAATACTGAGTAATAAGGCTTTGAATACCTTTGGAGTGTGTGTGTGTGTGTTTAGGTTTAGAAAGTAATAAAGCTTACTCAATTGTATATGGAACTTACCATGCCCAAGGGGGTAAAGGCCTTCTATTTATAGGCAATGCCATGGTGCTTGTTGAGGTAAGCAATGAGATCAGCCCTAGGGGCACTTTGGTATTTGACCGCCTACACGTGTCCGCATGCCTAATTGGTCCTGTCGGGGAGGGAACATTGACCGTCGGGGACATGGCCGAAAGGGACATGAGCCGTGTAGCCGGCTTAGTGCATTAAATGGAATAGTAGGCGCGGACCGAGCCGCATTGAATGCGTGATGGGGAGCCGGCAAGTGGCCTGTCGAGCCGCAAGCTAACTTGCTCGCAAGAAGGCTTGACATTAACCGGGAAGCAGCATGTGCCCGCGGTCAACGTTGTGCCCGCGGTCAAAGATATATGACGCGAGCACGGTTGATGCGGGCATGACTCGTGCGGGCACGGATCCAGTGAGCAGGGTCCCAATGGTCCTCGATGGAGACGATGCGAGGAGGGACGCGGTCTTGACCACAAGGGCCTATTTGACCGCGGTCTTCCCTACAGCGGTCTAGGAACTGCTACGTCACTGGTTCCTTGGACTAGACCGAGCGCGGGCCCGGTCCAGTAGATCCGGGCTCATCAAAGGCTTTATTAGCTGACCTCAAATTATTTTGAAACTAAGGCGTTGTTGTTGTTGTTGATGAATGTTCTGCATCGTGCATTGTTAAATTTCAATGTATATTGATATAAAGAAAAAGGAAACACGTCAGTTGTCAGAAAATGATAGAAATTGCGAAAAATAGAGACATAATATCTGATTATAGCTCATTCTCAAACAAAAATAATTTACGGTTGGCAAAATAATGCATTTAATGTTAAAGAGCAAGAATCTGAAACTATTTCAACATGACTTACGCGATTTGGAGGATGTAATATGCCATTAGTTGACTAGTTTCTGACGATGGATGCAGCTGCAAGCTATGTAATCTCCAAAGGAAAGATCTCCTCGGCCAAAAAATCTTCCCGGCCTGCCCCTTTTACCTCTCCTCTTCAAGAGAAGATTCAAGAACTGTCTAAAGACCAGGATCTTTTATCTACTCCACGCTCCACGCTTAGTTTTAGCAGAAGTATCAAGGGTATGTTAGTCTAAATTCGTACTCGTAGTTAATACTCCCTTCGCCCCGTAATAAATGTCACATCTTGACTTTTTGATCAACTTAATAGTACTTTGACCAAAAAGTTACTAAAATTTAATTATTTTCATGAAATTCTAAAATTGTAATTGATATTATTTTTTATGAACAACAACAAAGCCTTAGTCCCAAAATAATTTGAGATCGACTAACATGAATCCTCATATGTCATCGTGTGAAAAAGTTGTTGGAAAAAATAATTAAATAAATAAATAAAAATAAAATAAATAAATAAATAAATAATAATAATAATAATAAAAAATCAGCCCCCCACATGAATTTTTGCCCTCCACTCCGGCCTCTTCAACACTATACTTTCATCCACTCCAAGTAAACTCATATCATTTCAATCACTCTAATCCAAGTTTGTTTGGGTCTTCCCCTACCCCTCGCCATTTTATCATTTCTCCACTGTTCCGGCCTCCTAACCGGTGCATCACTCGGTCTCCTTCTCACATGTCCAAACCACCTCAGACGATTTTCCCTCATTTTATCCTCAATGGGCGCACTCCTACTTCACATCTGATCACCTCATTCCCCAATCGATCATTTCTTGTATGACCGCACATCCATCGAAGCATACGCATCTCCGCCACATTCATCTTATACACGTGACACTTTTTCACGGCCCAACATTCGGTGCCGTAAAGCAATGCCGGCCTAATTGCCGTGCGATAGAATTTTCCCTTTAATCTATTGGGCATGCCGCGATCACATAGGAACCATGTGACACTCTTCCACTTCAACCAACCTGCTTTAATGCTATGAGGCACATCACCATCTAATTCTCCATCCTTTTGGATAATGGATCCAAGATAGCGAAAAAACTCAGAAGCTTGGACAATATTTCCATCAAATGTGACCGCCCCTGCCTCCCTACTTTCAACTCTGCTAAACTTACACTCCAAATAATCAGTCTTGCTTCTGCTTAGTCGAAAACCTCGAGATTCCAAAGTGTGTCTCCACAACTCCAATTTACTTTCAACACCCTCTCTTGTCTCATCAATCAGCACAATATCATCTGCGAATAACATACACCTTGGCATATCATCTTGGACTGACCTCGTCAATTCATCCATTATCAAAGCAAAAAAGAAAGGGGCTAAGTGCAGAACTTTGATGCACTCCAATCTTTATAGGGAACTCTTCAGTCTTCCCAACACTAGTCTGTACACAAGTACCAACTCCATTTTACATGTCCTTGATAATATCAATACTCCCTCCGTCCCAGCGAAAGAGCCATTTATTTCCTTTTTGGGCGTCCCATTTAAAAAGCCACTTTCCCAAAAAGGAAACCTTAAATCACTATTCTCTCCACTCATTCTCTCTCCTACTTTACTTTTACACTCACAACATTATCTTTCTTACATCACCTCCCACTCATTCTCTCTCCTATTTAATTTTTCATACTCACAACATTTAAACTTTTTCTCTTTCCTACATCACATTTCTTATTTTGCGTGTCGGACAAATTTACCGACTCTTTCGCTGGGACGGAGGGAGTATATTTCTTTGAAACACCCTTCTTTGTTAATGCCCACCAAAGTACCTCTCTTGGCACTTTATCATACGCCTTCTCCAAATCAATGAAAACCATATGCAAATCTTTCTTTTGATCTCGATATTTTTCCATGGTTTGTCTCATAAGATATATTGCCTCCATAGTCGATCTTCCCAGCATAAACCCAAATTGGTTATTCGAAATATCCACAATTTTTCTCAGCCTTTGTGCAATCACTCTTTCCCAAAGTTTCATAGTATGGCTCATTAGTTTGATCCCCCGATAGTTGGCACAATCTTGGACATCACCTTTGTTCTTATACAAAGGGATCAGAGTACTCTTCCGCCACTCCAATGGCATTGTGTTAATTCTTCATAACTTGTTAAATAGCGTTGTAAACCAATCTATTCCCCTCTCCCCGAAATATCTCCAAACCTCAATTGGTATACCATCCGTCCTACAACTTTCTTCAATCTCATCTTTTTCATTGCCATTTCCACTTCACTCTTTTGAATTTTCCACATAAAATCTCGATTAACCATACTCGAAGAGATATTTAAATCTCCAATATCCTGCTCTTGACCGCCATTGAACAAGGTATCAAAGTACGAACTCCATCTATCTTTTATCTCTTTATCCCCGACTAGAACTCTTTGATCTACATCTTTCACATATTTAACTGTCCCAATATCTCGTGTCCTCTTATCCCTCATACGAGCGATTCTGTAGATGCCCTTTTCCCCTTCTTTTGTATCCAACTTATCATAAAGTTTTTTATTCACCTTTTCTCTTGCGTCTCTTATTGCTTTCTTAGCATCTCTTCTAGCTTCTTTATACTTCTCATAGTTCTCGTCGCTCCTACATTTCCCCAATAATTTGTAGCATTCTCGCTTGCCCTTTGTGAAGCATCAAACAATATTTTGGAATTCATGAAGATAATTAATTTTTCATCAATCTTTTGTCAAAGTTCAATCAAATAAACCCAAAAAGTCAAGGTGTGACATTTATGGTACGGAGGGAGTAATTTCTTTAACTACACTCATTCTTGAAATGTTCAATCTATCGCAGTCAAGGAAATGACACCCCGTAAGCCTCGTAACATGCCTGATGACTGTGAATCACCTTATGCTCGGGGAAGAGGTTGGAACCCGAAGATGTTTGGAGATCTCTCTGAAATGGATACTGATATATCCTTTGTAAGTTCCGGGAGGCCAAGCACCGATCGCATGTCGAATGCTATGCTCTATGATGGGTTCGACTCGGGTCGGACATCGTGCGTTTCAACAAGCACGGATCGTAGCTATGGGTCGCCCCACTTCGGAGCCAAGGCGTTTGAGATAAGCCCAATACACGAACTCTCCGTGTCATCTTTTGAGAGTGGAAGAACGTCGTGTTCATCATCACACGATGATTCAGATGCTGAGATGAGGAGGTTAAAGCTCGAACTCCAAAAGACGATGGATTTGTATAGCACAGCCTGTAAGACTATCCCCATCAATAATCCTGACCCAACCCAATCTCAAATAAAATATTAATTTCTCTCACTTCCATATACACACTCCCAACCTTATATAATTTATACTCCCATCAGTGGAGAAAAGTACCTTTTTGGTCCTTAAACTATTTTAATTGGGACAATTTAGTCCTTGAACTATTTTCTAAGCCTTTTTCATCCTTGAACTATTTTAATTGGGATCTTTTAGTCCTTCCGTTAAAACTTCCGTCCATCAAGCGTTAATTGGGACCTTTTTGTAAAGATTTCTATAGGCCAGTGACCTTTTTATGTACTTAATTCCGTTGTGGAACTATTTTTTTATTTTATTTTTTACAAATTTGAACATTCACTTAGGGACGGAGGAGTAAAAAAAATGTAAAAATGTTGAACATTACGTTCATTTTGAAATTGTATTTCATTTGCAATTTTGAACATTCACTTAGGGACGGATGAATTACAAAAACAAATAGTAAAATTTTTGAACATTATATTCATTTGAAACTATTTTTTTTTTCAAATTTGAAAAAAAAAATAGTTTCAAAAATGAATGTACTGTTCAACATTTTTACTTTTTTTTGTAAAAAAATAGTTCCAAAAATGAATATACTGTTCAAAAATTTTACTTTGTTTTTTTTTCTACTCATTCGTCCCTACGTAAATGTTCAAATTTGCAAATAAAAAAATAGTTTTAAAATGAACGTACTGTTCAACATTTTTACCTTTTTTTTTTGTAAATTTGAACATTCATATTTAGGTTAGGGACGGAGGAGTAAAAAAAAATTAACCATCAGTGGTGCATGAACAGCATGCAACCTTAATTAAGAAAACCGGCACAACAACTTGGGATAGTATATAAGCATCAGATTCTCTAAACTGTACAGAAAATGCATTAATCTTTTAAAAATAAACGTTGTTCAATATTTTTACTTTTTTTTTTGTAAATTTGAACATTCATTTAGGGACGGAGGAGTAAAAAAAAAAAGTAAAAATGTTGAACAGTACGTTAATTTTGAAACTATTTTTTCATTTGCAAATTTGAACATTTACTTAGGGACGGATGAGTAGAAAAAAAAAATTGAACAGTATATTCATTTTGGAACTATTTTTTTTTCAAATTTGAATATTTAGGAACGGAGGTGCGTAGCCAAAAACAAAGTAATTTGAACCCAATAAGCTAAAAAATTTTGTCAACCCATACAACAACTGTTCAAAATTACTTTGTTTTTACGCCTCCGTCCCTAAATGTTTAAATTTGAAAAAAAATAGCTCCAAATGAATATACTATTCAAAATTTTTACTATTTTTTTTTTTTTGTAACTCATCCGTCCCTAAGTGAATATTCAAATTTGCAAATGAAAAGGTCACTGGTCTATAGAACTCTTTACGAAAAGGTCCCAATTAACGGTTAATGGACGGAAGTTTTAACGGAAGGACTAAAAGGTCCCAATTAAAATAGTTCAAGGATGAAAAAGGCTTAAAAAATAGTTCAAGGACTAAAAGGTCTCAAATAAATTAGTTTAAGGACCAAAAAGGTACTTTTCTCCCCATCAGTGATCTCGACCCAACCCAACCCAACCTTTTAAAAATAAAATATTTATTTTTTCTTTACTTCAACTTACCTAAAATACTTATCATTTTATTTTTTAAAATAATGTATTAGTAATAATATTTTTAAAATTACCCGTAAAATTATTAAAAATAATTACCCATACAATTATAAAAAAAAATGAATTTTGATATATACTCCCTCCGTCCCATTTCACTTGGCACTAATTTCCATTTTGGGTCGTCCCACTTCACTTGGCACTGCCCAAAATGGAAAAGAATATTCACTATTCCCTCCACTCATTCTCTCTCCTACTTCACTTTTACACTCACAACATTCTCTCTCCTAACTATTCCTCCCACTCATTCTCTCTCCTATTTAATTCTTCATACTCACAACATTTAACTTTTTCTCTTTCTTACATCACTTTTCCTTAATTCCTACACCCAAAAAGTTGGTGCCAAGTGAACCGGGACGGAGGGAATATATTTTTTTTAATTTATATAATTATATAAAATACACTAGTTTTAAAAATATATTTATCTAAACACAAAATCAAAATAATTTGGTGCAAAAAAAAAAAAAAAAAAAAAAAAAAAAAAACCATTAAATGGTGACCCAAACGAGCCCAACCTTGGGGCAACTAGCCAACCTAGGTTGTGCAAATTGGTGACTTTCTATTGTTTTTGTTTTTTTTTGGGTGACTCTCACGAGGAGAGTCACCGATGGGAATGGTCTAAGGAAGCACTCACAGCTAAACAAAAGGTTCAAAGGGGCTTAAACACTAAATTTCAAATCTTATAATTAAGACTTACGGGTAATTCAGCAGTGCAGCAGATGTTAATATATACTCCCTCGATCCCATTACAAATCACACACTTTTCTTTTTGGGCGTCCCACTACAAATCACACACTTCCTAAAATGGAAAGTTTTTATCACTATTCCCTCCACTCATTCTCTCCACTACATTAGTTTAATACTCACAACACCATTATAATTTACTGTTCCCTCCACTCAATCTCTCTCCTATTTTACTTTTACGCTCACAACATTTATATCATTATTTTTTTCCTTAATCCACGCGTGTACAGTAACTGTGTGAATTCTAATGGGACGGAGGGAGTATATGTATATATATATGACATATATGTATTACGTACCCACAGGCTCAGGAGTTGGAGCGCTGGCGAGTTGATGAAGAACGAAGATTAGAAGAAGAAGCTAGACGGGCTGAGAAAGTAAAGGTCAATTCAAGGACAGCAACAGATTCAGCAGAAGCAGCTCAAAGAATTGCAGAACAAGAGGCACAAACGAGAGTAAGTGCAGAAATGAAGGCCATCGAAGAACCAGAATCACCAGATAATAACTCCATGAGAGTCTATAGATACAGAAGATATACAATAGATGAGATTGAAGAGGCAACAAATTACTTTTCTGAATCTCAGAAGATAGGGGAAGGAGGGTACGGACCAGTTTTTAAGTGTAAGCTCGATCACACACTAGTTGCAGTTAAGGTCTTAAGACCAGATGCAGCTCAAGGCCGGTCACAGTTTCAGCAAGAAGTTGAAGTACTTAGCTGTATGAGGCATCCCAATATGGTGCTTCTTCTTGGAGCCTGCCAGGAATATGGTTGTTTGATCTATGAATACATGGCTAATGGAAGCTTAGAAGACCGTTTATTCAGAAGAGGAAACACCCCACCATTGCCTTGGCAACTGCGGTTTAGAATTGCAGCTGAGATAGCCACGGGAATGCTCTTTCTCCATCAGACCAAGCCAGAACCAATAGTTCATCGTGACCTAAAGCCGGGAAACATTTTGCTCGATAGAAACTTTGTGAGCAAGATAAGTGATGTTGGATTAGCCAGGCTTCTCCCTGCTGCTGCAGCTGAAAACGTTACACAGTATCGAATGACATCAACGGCTGGAACTTTCTGCTATATTGATCCAGAGTATCAACAGACTGGGATGCTGGGGGTTAAGTCTGATGTGTACTCTTTAGGAATCATGCTTTTGCAGATGATTACGGGTAAGCCACCAATGGGGTTGACTCACACTGTCAGAAAGGCCATTGAGCAGGGAACGTTGTCTGATATGCTGGACCCGGGTGTACCTGATTGGCCCTTGGAGGAGGCCTTGTGCTTTGCTAAGCTAGCACTCCAATGTTCGGAGCTGAGACGGAAAGATAGACCAGATCTTGGTAAGGTGGTTCTGCCAGAGCTGAACAGATTGAGAGAACTCGCAGAAGATAATATAACCCCCTTCATGATGATTGGCCATTCAGCAACTTCCTCTGTTCATAGCCAGGTGAGTATTCAAAGCTGCAAAACTTTAGGGCATAATAATTAAAAAAATAACATAAGTAGTCTTGAGGTATTATGAAACATATTTTCGTTATTTGCAGGATGGGAAGAGCCAAACTTCAGTTGTAAGTTCAGAACATAATAGCCCAAAAGGCCCCTCAAGCTCATCCTCACTAACAGACAAACCATCAGGTTCGTGTGTATAATTACAGAAAGAACTGTAGAACCTACGCATACCACCATATTCATTATATGAAGCATGAGAGTTCTAAAATTTACTTAATTTTCATTAATGGACAGGACCAAGAGACTAAGATTCAATCAATGGTCAGACGTGAGTTCTGCAATGAAGTTATCATTGAGAATGCTTTCGCTCTTTTGGATAAGTTTCTCAGTGGTCTCAGGGGACTCGTTTTTCCCCCGCCCCCCTAAGCTTTCACAATAGATTTAGCTTACCTGGAAGAAGATCGGTAAGCTCTTATTAGATTGCCGAAGACCTGATAAGTGCAGGTTTTTTAAGTGATCGAGATGGATGGTTCAACTCTATCAGTTAATACCAGCTACAGGTGTCAATATTGTTGTCAGCTTCCTTTGTTTAGTTTTGCTTTTTTTAATAAGTTTTATATTTTTGAACTCTATTCTTGATGGAAATCAAGTTTATTCATCGCAATTGATTGAACTCTAGTTCTTCAATATAAGATACTCCCAGTAACTCCCTACGTCCATAAATGAATGTCCAAATTTCACTTTGAGGGACATTTGCAAATATCTTAAACTTAAGCACTTTTAGTAACATAAGTACATAACAACCCTTTATGATCTCACCATATCACATGCAAGTTTATAAGTGAATTAGAATTTTGTTGTATGATGAGGGAGGATTTAGTAACTTCTCAAAAAAAAAAATGGACAATCATTTTGGGACAAAAAACTTAGAAATTTGGACATTCATTTAGGGGACTGAGGGAGTACATTATGTGGATATCAAACCCTAGTGCAGTTGAGATGTGAAAATCCATGCATAACAGGCAGCATGTATCTCATTCCACTTTGCTTAAACAGCTGGGAAGTAGAACTTTGGTTCTGATACAATGTCAGTTCTACAATAAAATAGTATAGAGTCGAGTGCAACATTTAAGGCTTGATTTTCATAAACTAAAATCATGAATATGCAGCTGAGACGAAGAAAGATGAGGATGTTATTGCAAAGTAAGTTTCAGAAAGCTTCAAATATGAACTCAAAGCAGACTTCATCTTTCCATCCTCTAAATTGTTTTATCTTTTTCTCTGGACACCTGATGTCTGTATCTAGAGCATATAACGAGCCAAAGAACTCAAATTACACAGGATCTGATTGATAAAGATCAGCTTGAATTGACTTTGTTAAATACAAAAACCCGAATCAATTCAAAAACTAGGAACATTTCCTAAGCAAGCAGAAACGAACATAAGCTTAACTTGGCAGGTTCACTAACCTTGTATATCTTTCTAGTTCTCGAACAATTCCAATAATAGTATCCTTAGCAAGAGGTATATCAGTGACTGCATCGATCTTTTCTCCTGAAAAGAAATACAGAGTAACTAACATCCATAGCTCAACTTTCTAATCGCGAACACAGAAAATTTAGGGCAATATTTAAAGTGTCTTACACACCTAAGTTGCAAGGGATATCCAATTAATAATTCTTTTTATGTCAATCAATATGATGCTTTCTATTGACTAAGAATTGGGTGGCCGGATGAATGAAAATTTGAATATGAGGATACATGCAGCTTCACAAACAGCATTCATTTGGTTCTTGCAGTGGGCTTGTGTTCCCATAATTCCAATATGTTTTCTAGATGCAAATGAAGTTTTAGGTTTCTTTAGATGTTCAAAAACATAGGTGAGTTGGACCAATTAGCAGGAGGGGGCATTCGGGTTGGATCAATTAGAGGAAGGGGCATTTGGGAGACTAACACAAGGAGGCAGAAGATTTGGATTCGCTGCAGCGAGGAGATTACAATAAAGTAATTGACTTTAGGCAGATGTGATAATGATTGTTCTACAATCAAGATTACAATAAAGATTTGGACCATGACTTCCTGTGGCCATTTTGTTAATTGGACCTTTTGGAATTAGGTTGGGACATGTTTCTTTGATTATAGGTGATGTAAGGTGATAATGAATGTTGACAATCATACTTACTTTTGATAATAAACATAGATTAATCATGCATGAGACATGCTAAACAACAGAATATTTTGAGGCCCTAAACTTGAGACTTCTTAATTAAAATATATAAAGGAAAGGTAGTTTTTCTTTACCAAGAACCCTTTTCACACAAACTAACAAATTAAACTCCCTCCATCTCAAAAGAAACCACTAATTTTGATTATTCTTGTCAATTTAATTAAACTTTAACGAAACACTTAAGAAATTTTACTTGTCATTGTGAATCTCCAATTTATGTACATTCATTATGTTTTGGGCTGGGAATTCAATAATTTATAAGAATATCAAGTAAACTATTAATAACATCTTTTAGTTTACATTTTCTTACAAATGATTAAATTTCAGGATCTAAAATGTAATAAATATATGCACAAAGAATAAAGTTTTTTGTTGATACTCGATTTCAAAGGAAACGAGGAAGTTTAATTTTTGGTTCAGAAGGAGAAATTTTTGTTATACTCAATTTCAAAGTTAATCTCTACATTAAAAAATAATGCATGGCAAATGAACCTACCTTCACCCATGCTCGTAATGAGTTGGACGATCTTTACTGTGCTGGAATATCTAAGTGTGATCATTAAACTTGCCCTTTCCTCCAGTACAACTTCCTCAGAGAATTGAGACATCACTGCGTAAAAGAGGCACGTTAAGCATACATACACAAATTTACAATCTCCCTCCCTATGTAGCGTAGGTTACGGACAAGTCAATCAAGAAATCTGAAAAATGGAAGAAACGCTTTCGTTATTCTTCCATGATATCGTTGTAAAAGCATTACAATTGCAGGGGTATTGGGAGGATGTGTTTTGTGTAAGTAGATTATTTTGGCACTTGGTCAAAGCGACATTAATCGTGCCACTTTTGAAGCTACTGGTCATTTTGTTATTAGCTTTCATGACCATAATGTTTGTGGACCGACTTTATATGGCAATTGCTCTTGTGGGCATAAAACTGTTTAAGCTAAAACCTGAAAACTTGTACAAATGGGAGGCAGTAAGGGAGGACTTGGAGGGGGGTACTTCTGCTTTCCCCATGGTTTTAGTTCAAATACCAATGTACAATGAAAAAGAGGTATGCAGATACATAGTACTTACCTTTGTTCATTAAAATCTGCTATTTTCCTGTAGGTAATGTTCTTTTAGTGCAGGTTTATCAGCTATCAATTGGGGCTGCGTGTGGGCTTTCGTGGCCAGCTGATAGGCTCATAATTCAAGTCCTTGATGATTCAACTGACTATGCCATTAAGGTTAGTTGCTCATTCCCCTCTTACTTCTCAACCATTGTTCTGTTTTCAAAGTCATAAATCAATGCAGTAAAAGAAAGAGCATTTTGAAGGAAAAACAAGTATATCTATCTACAACGAAATTTATCCAAATCACCATGGTAAACTATTATAGTCTTATGTGCACTTGCACTAACAATATAATGTGAAGCATAAATGTGAATAAATCTGACTTCATTAGTATCGTATACATCAAAAAATGACAGTCATTTAGTAAAGTTGGTTTTGGTCTTTCAAAATTAAAAAAAGAATGGGATGTCTCTGTGTGTGTGTGTGTGTGGAGGATGTACGAGCAAAGACTAATGTATCTAATTGTGGTGATGAATACTAAAGGAAATGGTGGTGGTAGAGTGCAGCAAATGGAAGCGTATGGGAATAAACATTAAGCATGAGAGAAGGGGAGACAGAAAAGGATATAAAGCTGGGGCACTGAAGGAAGGAATGAAACACAGTTATGTTTCTTTGTGCGAGTTTGTGGCCATTTTTGATGCTGACTTCCAACCTGATCCTGATTTCTTACAACGAACCATTCCTTTCCTGGCATTCAATCCTGATATTGCCCTAGTTCAGGCACGCTGGGATTTTGGTACGTTTTGAGTCTGAAGCAAATCAATCCATTGAAATAATCACAAAAGAAGTGTTTTTTTGGGTAATTGGTTCATATGCCCAACAGAGAGTTGGTTCATTTCGTGTGATTTTCTTTTCTGTATATTTTTATCTTTTGGATTGTATTGCAGTTAACTCTAAAGAGTGTGTACTCACAAGGATGCAAGAGATGTCTCTAGACTACCACTTTTTGCTAGAGCAGGAAGTTGGCTCTGCAACTTGTGCATTTTTTGGCTTCAATGGTAAATACGTGATCAAGTATGACAATAATTTCAGTTTTTGATTTTTTCTAGGAAAATGAACATAAATTCTAGATATTCTATCACACAAGATAAATAAACTGAGATCATTATCCAGGAACCGCTGGAGTGTGGAGAATCTCAGCTCTCATTGAGGCGGGAGGGTGGAAGGATAGAACAACAGTTGAGGACATGGACTTGGCTGTCCGGGCTACAGTCAAAGGATGGAAATTTGTATATGTTGGTGATGTCAAGGTATATTTTTCCTCTCTAGAAGTTTAATTAATTGATTTTAAAATACGGAAGAACTTGCATCGAAGATCAAACTCTTCAAGAAACATGTTAATGTCAGTTTCATTCTAATATGGGTCGTATTATGGAAATCAGGTTAAAAGTGAGTTGCCAAGTACTTTCACAGCCTATCGTAATCAACAGCATAGGTGGTCTTGTGGCCCTGCTCATCTTTTTAAGAAAATGGCACTTGAGATTGCTAAAAATGAGAAGTTGTCTGTATGGAGAAAGTTCTATTTGATCTACAACTTCTTCTTGGTGAGGAAAATCCTAGCACATCTTGTTCCATTAATACTCTACTGCATAGTGCTGCCCACCACCGTTTTTTTCACTGAAGTGCAAGTCCCTCGATGGGGTGGTGTATATCTTCCTTGTTCCATCTCCCTTCTCATTGTACTTTCAAGTCCAAGGCTCTCTCTCTCTCTCTCTCTCTCTCTCTCTCTCTCTCTCTCTCTCTCTCTCTCTCTCTCTCTCTCTCTCTGATGATGAATTATTTATCTCTCTTTTTTCTGTCGTAAGACAATTTATAATATGACTTATGATGTAGATCACCGCACCTGGTCATTTTATGGATCTTTTTTGAGATTGTAATGTCTCTGAATCGAATTAAGGGAACTCTTGTTGGTTTACTCGGGGTAGGGCAATTTAACAAATGGGTTGTCACGGAAAAATTGGGAGATACTCTAACCACACAAAAGCTTGGAGATGCTCTCAAGACTCCATTGCTTTCTGAAGTGCCCAAGAAACCGTGCATCAAAATAGGAGAAAGGTAAGATATTTTTTCAATCAAAAAATCCTAATGAATAATACAGGTAGCAACAACTATTTCAACTAACATATGCAATGGACAGGGTACATTTTCTTGAACTCTTTGTGGGATTGTACCTCGTCATCTGCGCGTGTTATGATCTTTACTTCAAGAAATTAGAGGACTACTACTTCATCTACCTTTTCCTACAATCTACGGTCTTCTTGGTAGCTGGGTTTGGTTATATTGGAATTTTGTCCCGGACTCCTAAATGCCCGGCAGAAACACAATAAAGTGTATTAATCTGCATAACAATTGCCAGAAAAATGAAGGGAGGTGCCTAAAGTCTGCCGTTTATGATGAACATTTTTTACCACTATAAGCAAGGTCTTGAAATCAAAGCTTGTGTATATTCAACTATATATATATCTGCTTTGCTTTTCCTAAACATATATAGACAAATTTAAACACATGTATTCAATTTTTTACACTCAATCTACACCATCATTCAAAGGAAACATCGGCCGAATCAACTAATTATCGAGCCAATTAGCTTAATGCTCATAATGGAGCAAGCCCATAATTTCAAATGCAATTGGACACATGTATTCAATTTTCATAGGGATAGCGTTAAATCTTCAATCATTCGGAGGAAAAAACTAGGAAATCAGTTAAACTTATGGAGCCTACAAGTTAAAATCACTCACAAAATAAATAGAATACTCAAATGTCAATTAAAAACATACAGATTCACATAATGTCTTTTCTACCTACTATGTAGCCTAAGAAACCTTTGTTAAAAGAAGGCACTTACAGTCATTAGATTCCAACACCAATGAAAGGTATTGAGGCAGAAGAAAGGGAGGTTGTGAATGGTGAAGTTGTTGGACAATTGTGTAGGCTTCTCAAGAACTTAACTAGAAACTTAACAGAAAAGGATAACGGAGATTGGAAACAAAAGAATTCAAGTCGAGTCTTGTATTTAATACAATCTCCGTAAGAAGTTATTGCCCCTTACAGTGCTTACGGTTTATATGGCAATCTTCTAGTAAGATAAAACGACTTATAAGTAAATGATAGGAGCACTCCAAATCAAATACTCTAGCGAACAACACAATGTTTGGAACTTTGGACTTTAAAGGATTTAATGCAACAATATGCAATGATATGGGTATGTTAATCTATCTTACTACTAGAGGGTAGGAAGGGTCAAAATACTGTATATGTTAATTGAAATTCGGAGGGGAAGTATATAAAGAGAGTCAAAAGGTTTGGTGGCTTTTCCCTTGAAAAGTCACAACTTTCCGGGTATAACAGCACTTGCACGGCCGTGTCCAATGAACTGCACGGCCGTGCAAGGCAATATGCACGGTCGAGTTCATGGCTCTGCACGGTCGAGTGGCAAGGCAAGGCACGGTGCACGGCCGTGTCCTAGACACTTGCACGGCCGTGCGAAGCTTCTTCGGCTGCTCGTCAGCCCTTTAGCCACAACAAGTCCACACCAATTTTGGGACCAACCCAAAACACACTTTGACCCAATATTTAAGTTACAAATCATTTGTCATTAATTTCTCATTCACACGGAAATGGTTTTGAGACATTAAATGAGTTATATATAATCTACAACAAATGTAGATTACCATTTGTAACTAGTTCCGTTAACACATAACGAACTTCCGTTAGAAATCTAGGTCAACGTTAAGTCAAACTTAAATTTTCGTTACCCATTTCCAACAATCCCCCACATGAATGACAATTAATGCATGTATGCAAATTCGTCCAAAGTTTCGGCGAAATATTATTACATCGGGATAGATAGCTTGTGGCCTTGAATCTTTCCTAGTGAAATATTATCGGATATACTAGCCATTTGGTAGCGAGTCGCTTTGAACCAGTGACTGTCGGGTGTATACCAAGACAATAATACTCACATAATAACAGCTCTAACAATTGTTGTTCTCACGTTTTGTCCATTTTGGCCCTGGACCGTATCTCATTCATAAGCGTTCATTTAGAGGCGGCCTAATTACCTCTCGCTTATATAGGTGATTCTCACTATAAGGAGTATCATGCACTACTCCACCCGAAGGTATAGAAATCATTAAAAGTTTTCTCAACTTATCCTCACCACTGCTGCATGTGCTAGTACTTGGACGTTCTGGGAATGAGTATTCAACATCTCTAGGTTAATAAACCGAGTTGTTGTTTCCAAGTAACGCTACTAGAACTTATAACTTGGTTGTCTCATTGAACCAAGGGCCTGGGATCTCCATTTCTCAAGGTTGAGTGTCCGCTATAAGTTCTTTTGTTGTGGGTTTTTAAACCGATTCCCCTTAACAGTTTATACAGTTGATCTTTATTACTACCCTTAGGTAGACGGATCCGAATTTGACTTCACATGGCTAGTTGTGACATTCGCATTTTGAGATCAATTGTACTTTGGTAGTGTGTCTAAGACCATTATGTCTAGACTTACCATGACGTTCTACACCTTTTCCTATTTTTCATTGTCGTCACAATGCCTTAGGTCATGTAGACACAAGCTTATTCCACGAAGGAATATCTTCCAAGACCATTCAACTTACATAGAAATTGTAATCTTTAATCATAAGTATATCTTTAAGTACACCAAGCACTATGATTATACTATTCCGGTGATTGATTATAATTACAATTAGACCTTTAGTCTATCTAGAATGATCAGTCCCTTCGAGTGATCAAATTCTTCTATCGGTCAGTTTCTTCAAATGGTTATTATCTCTGTACCGTTTCGACTTCCCAAATATTCAGTATCTCTAAGTGGTTTGACCTCCTTAGAGTCTACTTTCCAGGAATCTACTTTACAGAGAATACCTCTCAAGAATCTATTTGAACATTCGAAGTACTTTCTTTTCAAGATAATGGAATTGTGATAGGACAATCCTTCTGATGTTCTAGAAATCTTTATTTCTAATATGACATCGGCTAATCCCATATCTTTCATGTCAAAGTTCTGTTTTAACATGTCTTTGGTATTCATGATCAATTCATGACTACCATTGTTATCCACGTAAGGACAGACTATTAACAAATGATTCAGATGTTCTTTTAATGTATGTAGACACATTTGTCACATTCATTAATCTTGAATCCATTTGATAACATAGTTCTATCGAACTTCTTATGCCACTGTTTAGTTGCTTGTTTAGTCCATATGAATACACAAGTAGATCCAACACGGTTGTGCGACATAGAACGCTCTGTTGTGTCATTTTGGATAATCTTGCATGAATCATAATGTCCTTTTGACAACTATCCTGGCTTTCTACTTATCAACAGATCCATAGGCTTTATACTTTTTTTTTAAGAATCCAATTGCAACCTAATGGTTTGCAACTTGGAGGGAGATCTACCAATTCCCAAGTATTATTAAGCATTATGAATCTTTATCTCATTGTTAATAGCCTCTTTCCAGAACGAACTATCCGGACCAGATAACGTTTCCTTAACAGTTGCTGATTCGTTTTCCAACATAAATGATAGAAAATCAGGACCAAAAGACTTTTCCACTCTTGCCCTTTTACTACGTCTAGGTCCTTCATCTTCCACTTGAGATGGACCGTTTGTAGTCTAATATTTGAAGGTTTCATCCTTGGTACATCTAGTTTTTGCAACCCAACGGTTTGCATAAGGAAGATCAACCATCTTCCTAGTAGAGTAGGATGAATTTGTCCTTCAACTGTATCTTGTTTTCTTCTTCTTATTTAAGAAAATCACTTACAGTTTCTATAAATTTTTCTTTTATACATTTCCTATCATTTCAAGAAAGTATATTCTTTAAAGAATATAACGTGTCTTGCTTAAGTATTTCTACTTTAGCCGAATACCCCCACATTTGAGGTATTTATAAAACGGCTTATGAATATTTCATAATTCGTCATCATTGAATATTTCCTTTCTAAGGATCCATTTGTAACCCAATGGTTAGCATTATGGAGGAAGATCAAATAACTTCCAAATATATAATGATCCATTCTTTTAACTGTTAACATTTAACGGTTTACATAATACTAGAAGTTCATATCAAATAGAACTTATGTATTTAGCTTGTACCCCCACACTTGAGGTGTACCTCCACATATCAAATATTTTATGAATGTCCTAATTCATATTTAATATTTTCTTTTATGTGGAGTCATTTAATTGTAATAACCAAGTTATCTACAATGTCTTTCATCTCCTTGAGATGAACCGACGACATAGTCATATCTATGTTTAAGTGAGGTCTCTTCAACCATTTTTCCCCGTAAGGAAACTCGTTTGAAGAATACTGCATTTTTCATTTCAAATTTGTTCGTCACTAATCTATATGCAATACTGTTAGTTTGCATATCCAATGGAAACGTAATCCATGATTTTGGGTCCTATCTTAACCTCTTTAGGTTTAGTTATTTCTACCTTTGCTAGGTATACCCACATAAGACGGAACTTATCAATAAGGAGTTCACCATCTCCTTAAAAGTTCTATCTTTCCTTTTCCTGTGATTCAGTTGATTTGAGTGTGTAAAAAGCATTCGTTTGATAAATAAGTGTCAGCGTCCCAACAATTATTTTTCAAACGGTACGACATACTAACCACCTCTATCACTACGAAATTCTTAATTGCTAATTAAGATGAATCACAAACCTTATTGTTTACTTAAAACTTTAAGGTTTTACTATTCCAAAAGGCGAACTTTTGCATTATCAAATGCAATCATAAATAGAAGTAAAGAACTATCTATTTACTATCTCTGGTTTGAACTGATTTCTACAAAAGAAATCACAATTGATTTGCGAATCAAACTTCATCTTAGGTAGTAATTTTAAATTAACTCGTCGACTTAGTGAATTTAAATTTACTTAACCTAATTGAACACGCCATAACAATTGGAACACTTCAAACCAAGTAAATAAAATTTGAAATTTTATTCTTCGCACTTAGGCGGATAAACAATTACAATTTAAGTTAAAGAGTCATTCAACAAGGTACCCTTTACTAACACAACAACCACATTTGGTCTATTCAATCTTATGCCCCTAGGCTAAGTTGATCAAAGTCCAATGGAACATTTCTATCTTCGTTCACATTGGCTTGAAGAGGGTTTCCATCTTGGTTGTTGATTCTAGGATGTCGACATTCCCTAGCCACATGCCCGGGTTTGCCACAATTAAAACAACTTCCTTTGACCTTCTTGGCGGTCCTCTTCACTTTCCCGGTTTTCTTTCTCTTGTTTCCGGTACTTCTTTCCACCAAGTTCACTTGCGGTCTTTTAGTCACAATACACATAGTATTGTGCATCTCGAGAAAATCCCAAAGTTCTCTCGCGGTCTTTATGCCACAACACACCTTGTATTGTGCATAATCCAAGCCATTAAGAATGTAATTGCGACACAAGAAATCACCGTGATTCCATGTATCCAAGTCATTCTTTGCTTTAGATTCATCCTCATCGGATATTAATGGTGGATATTCCCAGAGAAAATGCACCAATTTTAATGTTGTCAAATAGACCAACATTTTCTGTTGCCACCTTTTAAAGTTCATCCCGGTAAGAATACCCGGTCTTTTCGCATGTACGAACACATGAGACGGAGGGAGAGCATTAAGAGGTGCAACCCTTGAGGTTGTACGTGAAGGAGGTTTCTTACCATGAACCGGGTGAGACGGTGTAACATTGTTGAACGTAGCGTCACCTTGAGAAGGAGGCGTCACATTCCCTTGACTTGATTCTGTGGAGTCTTTTTCGTTTGCCATCTTGAAGATCTTGAAGAAGCGTAAATAACTTCTTACGATTGTTGGACAATTGTGTAGGCTTCTCAAGAACTTAACTAGAAACTTAACAGAAAAGGATAACGGAGATTGGAAACAAAAGAATTCAAGTCGAGTCTTGTATTTAATACAATCTCCGTAAGAAGTTATTGCCCCGCACAGGTGCTTACGGTTTATATGGCAATCTTCTAGTAAGATAAAACGACTTATAAGTAAATGATAGGAGCACTCCAAATCAAATACTCTAGCGAACAACACAATGTTTGGAACTTTGGACTTTGAAGGATTTAATGCAACAATATGCAATGATATGGGTATGTTAATCTATCTTACTACTAGAGGGTAGGAAGGGTCAAAATACTGTATATGTTAATTGAAATTCGGAGGGGAAGTATATAAAGAGAGTCAAAAGGTTTGGTGGCTTTTCCCTTGAAAAGTCACAACTTTCCGGGTATAACAGCACTTGCACGGCCGTGTCCAATGAACTGCACGGCCGTGCAAGGCAATATGCACGGTCGAGTTCATGGCTCTGCACGGTCGAGTGGCAAGGCAAGGCACGGTGCACGGCCGTGTCCTAGACACTTGCACGGCCGTGCAGAAGCTTCTTCAGCCTGCTCGTCAGCCCTTTAGCCACAACAAGTCCACATCAATTTTGGGACCAACCCAAAACACACTTTGACCCAATATTTAAGTTACAAATCATTTGTCATTAATTTCTCATTCACACGGAAATGGTTTTGAGACATTAAATGAGTTATATATAATCTACAACAAATGTAGATTACCATTTGTAACTAGTTCCGTTAACACATAACGAACTTCCGTTAGAAATCTAGGTCAACGTTAAGTCAAACTTAACTTTTCGTTACCCATTTCCAACAGAAGTGACATTGAAAAACATGTCATGTTTGCTCTGATTGCATTTGTCTCCGCCGGCGCCTGAGTATTGAACGGCGGAGGTCTCGAAAGATGAAATTAGGGTTTTCTGAACGCAGCTCAAACGCAGGAGTGATTTGACTTGACGTGAAGGAACGTTAGAATTTGAATGAAGCGGAGGAGCAGTGATCTACTCATTCTCCCTCCAAACATAAAACTAAAAAAAAAAAAAATCCAAAATACTTTTACATTTACTGATTTACCCCCTAAAATATATCGGTATTTCCACTTTACACTTCAAGCCGAATTTTATCGAAAATAACAATCGAATTAATTTTTTTATCGCACTTTGCACCCTAACATCTAAAGAAGTTAAAAATTTAATGAAAAATGATCATATGAATGTTTTGTGAGGGCTATTTTGATCTAAAAAAAATTGTTAATTTAATGTTTAATTACTGATAAAATTTATTGTTTTATGAAATTTAAAATAATTATTGATGTTTAAAACAATAAATTTTACGAGTTTATAAAATATCAATATTTGTGTTAAAGTAAGACATTTTTCAGAAGAAAATGGATAATGTATAACTACTCAACCGAAGTGGTGTGTTATGTGTACATAGCTCTAACGTTTTTAATATTATTTATAAAAAAAAATCACCACGAGAATATATAAAACAATTGTAATTATGCAATGTAAATATTTTTAGTACAAATACAAATATAAGAGGGGGTTAGTAAAATAATAAAAAGGTTTTTTATTTTTATTTTTATTTTTTAATGGAATTTTTATTAATAAATGTTTTAATCTATTACAAGAATTGCACTTCAAGATGCTATAAATAGCATTTTCTGGGTTCAAACCCATGACCTTTCGTATTAAAAGGAAAATTGTAGCTTTTGTTTTGGTAGAAAAAACAATAACGTAGAATCTTAACTTGACAAGTGTATGGACTTAAACAACAAGGAGGGGACTTTGGAATTTGATTAAATGGAACAAAAACATGAAAGTAAAGAGTGACACAAGGATTTGTTAACGAGGAAAACCTTAGAGATGATAACCTCTTCGGAAAAAACCCCGGGAGTTAGGTCTCCAACCTTAAAAGTTTCACTATAAGAACTGTGGTTACAACTGTGAAAGATGATGGAGAGGATTACAAATTATGCGTGTGTAGTGTGTAAAATGGTTGTGTGTTTTTCCGTCTCCATCTCCCCTTAATTAAATAATAAAAACTATAAATGGATAAATGTTAGTTTCTACAATCTCGGTCATCCATGCTTATCTCCTCAACGTCCACAAGACCAAGTCCACTTTGCCATTGAAGAGAGGTCGAACGTGCTTGAAAGTATCCCGTATTTATCTCTTCTGTAAAATAATAATGGAAAATATTATAAAAAACAAATAAGTAAATATTAAGTAATACTTACAGTGAAATATCATCTTGACATGCAGAAGCAACTGAAGATGTCATCATGCTGAAAAATACCCATAACAATTTGTCCCCAAAAATATTTGTCTACCATGGCAACTGAAGAGGCAAATATTTTTCAAATAACAGCCAACCGCCAGCTTGCATGATTAGACAGCTATAATGATACGTGGAGCAATTGGACGGTTGGGGAGTTAATTTAGGAAAAAGCGGTTTTTTGGAATTAGAACCCTTTTTAATTTAAACAACTACCTGGTGGTTTTAAAAGCTTCTCAAACCTTCCAAATTGTCTCTTCTTACTACGGCGTTCTCTGTAAGGTAAGACTCTCCGCTCCTTCTTCCCTTCCATTGATTTCTTTTCTTGCTTGTTTGTTAACATGGGTAGGACTAGATGGAGTTCTTCCAAAACCAAGAGTGCGCCGCTTCCACAAGGTCCCATAGAAATTGATTTTGAGGATTTCGCGTGTGAAAATCTCCTTGCTAAGCCAGATGAGGAGACATGTGTATTCAGCGACGCCCAAATCGAGTCACTAAAACGACAATGTTATTTCTCGAAAGGTGCTATCTTTCACCCTTTTTCTATCAACCTTAGGTGTGATTTGGTTTCCAACAAATGAATTTGTTTTCTTGAATACCCCTTCCTTCTAGGGTTTAGTTATCCTTTCCCTTCTTTGGTTTTTGAATTTTTTCAAAAGACCCAACTCGCTTACCCCCAATTGATGCCCATGGCTTGGAGAATTTTTGCCTTTGTAATCAAAGTTAATAGGGAAAACGGTCTAAACCTAGGGCTTCACGAAATAGCTTACTCGTATGATTTTCAAACTTTTGGGTCAAAAAGGTATCTTTTTAAGAAGAGATCGGGTAGGAATTCCCTAATGAGCACTACGTCTTCAAGTGATAGGGGATGGAAAAATAGATTTTTCTTTGTTGATAGGGCATCCATTGAAGGAGGGAATGAAATACCAAGTGAATGGAATAAGGGAGGTACTTCAATTTCTAACTTTGTGATTTCTTACTTTTGAGATAAATTGAAATCGTAATTTTTCTTACCCTTTTGCAGATATTGATTAGGGTGAGCTTTTCCCACCGGCGGAGGATACCTTAGCAAAAATCGAAGAATTCTTCAGCCTGCATTTGGACAAGAGATCTCCTAGAGGTCTGTTAGAATCACCTTTTGTTGTTCAGGAAGATAATAAAGCATCGTCCTCTGTTATCATGTCTACAGGTAAGCATATGGTCTCCTTATCCTGTTTCATCAATCTAATGCGTAATATTTTTTGACATCTTTCATATGTTGGTGCAGTTTCTAAGCCAGTTGTCTCGGGGTCAGACTTCAATTTTGATGATATTGATGCCATGTTTGGAGACTCTACTCCCAAGATAGAGATGAAGCCACCACTGATTCCCAAGAAAATCCCTGTACTAGAGGAGAGCGCTGGTATTGGCTCTAGGGTAAAAAAGAGGAAGTCCATTCAAGAGGAGGTAATTGAAGTTGTTGACGTATTCGAAGGACTGCCATTGGGGGAATTTAAGAAGAAGTGTATGAGCTTTGCAGCTGGGGTAAGATGTGACTAATTAAACTTTGACCGATCTTAAGCTTCCATAATGTCCTTTGATATTAACTATTTATGTCACAGGCAATGGGATATGTGGAAGACTTGATGAAGGAACTTGAGGTGTTTAAGAAGAAGTGCAAATCAGAGGCAACATTGGCTAAGAAAGAAAAGGTTTTGCTGGAGAACAAGGTGAAGGTATATGAGAAGAATTTGGCGGAGCAGGAGAGGATAGTGAAGGATTTACTAGATAGCTTGGCCAAAAGTGAAGGTGACCATCTTAAGGAGGTGGATAATGTGAGGCAGTCTTGCAAGATAGCGGCTGCAAAGACTGTTTTTCAAAGTAGGATCAAGATGATAAAGGAGTACCAGGATGGCAAGTCTCAGAGTTGGGATATTAACAAAGAGTATGCTAATCTGGCCAAACTGACAAGGGAGCCAGTGGATGAAGGTGATGTGTCATCCAACCCCAAAGATGTTGTGGAAGGAAGAGAGATTGAAACTGGAGAGACGAAAGCCGGAGATGCTACTCCCAAAGGAGCATCTGAGGTTGCTGCTAAGTGAAAAAGGTAAAAACTCTGGTTGTTTTTTGTTGGAATTTAAGGGTGGAATCCCAAAAAACAATTTTATTTTGCTTGGTTGGTAATAGGTCCATAAGGACCAAAGACAATTTATTTTAAGTGTTGGGTTGGTTCAACACTTTTGCTTTTGTAGTTTTAGTCGTTTTCGGATGTTGGTGCAGGCCAACATAAACTTTGGGAATGTTTTTATGGTAGTTTTTTATGCTTTTGGAAAAACTTTGGTTAGGCAGTTTTCAAGCATGTCAAGGCTTGGTATACTTTTGATGAAGCTTTCTTTGAATGATCACATGTTAACTTTGTAAGGTGACATGATAGTATGTCAAAACAGTAGGAACTTAAGATGACACGTACATGTCATAACCACTAGAATAAAACTTAAGATCAATCATTTAATTGAGTGAAAATGGGTAAGCTATATAATTTTACTCATATAGGCCCACCCCACACCTCAATTAAAGAGATAACTTGCGCTCCAGGCGAAGGTGTGGAAACCTAATATCTCAAGAAAGAGGTAATTAACTCTTTAAACCTTAGAAGGGATTGTGTACCTTTACTTTAGAAGAGATGGCCAGTCTCTGACGTAGGAGAGTTCTTTGTCTTTTTAACATGAGTATTTTTTGATATGTCCCCAATTTCATATGTCAACATCTTGCAAGACAGAGACATGTTAGAGATGGGCGTCAACTATGTTGACGCCCCTCCGCAGGTCGTGTTAGCGACATCTTACGAATGGAAAAAGAAAGGAAATGAAAGATTACTCATATTCTACAAAGGAAAAGGTCAGTAGAGGGTTGTTCATACCTGAGATGACGTGATGTTTAGGAAGGTATTGCCTAGATGTAATACCTTTTAAGATGAATAGCATTCCAGCTTCGTGGGATCATTTGGCCATCTGTGAATGTGTGCCCCAAATTTTTGTTTATTGGAATTCACGCGAGTTTGAAGACATCCGAGTTATTTGAAAAACGGAGTCGCCACGCCATTTTGATTACCTCAAAACTTTGAAAAAAAGGTTTTATGGGTTCGGAGGTTAAGTTACCCCTTGGGAAGAACGTTTGGCGTTCACCCAAAGTGCCTTGCCGGAGCAAGTCTCCCAAGATTTCATTAATCGTGTTTGCTTGCGTGCTTTCTTTGTGTGCATGTGTTTGAAAATAAAGGGGGGGAATGTCCCAAGTTGTCTTCCGGACGTACAAACCATTTGTTGGTTGTCGCTCGGGATTTCTTGGAATTTATGTATTTGGGATTATGATCCAGTCCTCATCTTATGACTTGTGATCATCGCATTTTTAAACCTCGGGACCCTCGGGACTTGCGTGATCGAGAGAATGACTCTCTTTTGGGTCAAAGATGAGGTTCTTTAGGAAGGAATGTCCTTAGCCCATCAATCCTACGCTTTAAGACGGTCGAGCTCGTATAGAGGCTTCATACTCATTCTTAAGCGATAATCGGAGATATAGGGTTCAAGGTTATCCTTTTCCTAAAGAAATCATGAACCTTTAATGGAAGGAACGATGCAAAGATGAGAACTTTTACATCGGTCCGTTCCAAGGTTGGGGGAAAGGGGAAATGCATGATAAAAAAATGACTCTTTAATGAAAAGATGACATTTTTATGCTTGCGAATGATGCTTTTTGATTTAAAGAAAAGATCTTTATTGCAAATGATGCGTAAAGATAGGATTTTTATGCAAATGATGCATTAGAAAAGGTTTTTTGAATGCAAAGGATGCATTTTTATTGGAAAGATTGGATCTTTATGTACAAAGGATGTATAAAGATGATTTTTTATTTGAAAATAGGGGGTTTTGGGTGCAAAGGATGCACCTTTATGAAAAAGACTACATTTTTATGACAAATGAGGTCTTAATGCATGCAAAGGGGAAGGGGAGTGATAAAGAGATGATCTTTATGAATAAATGTCAAGTCCCAAGCAAGATATATGAATGCAATGAGCAAGTATATCAATTAAAATGCAAGGTTAGGGCGTGCGAGATTACCAATCGTTTCCTTCGCTTCTTCGGACGGAGCTAGGAGGAGAGGTTCTTCTTGGGTCTTCAAGGAGGAGGGAGATGGCTTCTTGAGCTTCTTCTTTGCCTTCTTGAGCCTTCAAGGGTTTTCTTCACGTCTTGACTGCTATGGAGTGTGTGTGTTTTGTTTGTGTTGTCGTTGTTGTGTTGTTGTTGTGTGTGGAAATGGGTAGAGGAGGGCTCTATTTATAGGCAGTCTGGATAAGGCTAATGAAGCCGTGCGGCTGCAGGCCCTTTGCAAATGAGGTCGTGCGGGCTTATCCATTGTGACTCAGAATTCTAGAACCATGCAAGGTGGCATTATTCTAGAACCCTCTCCCTAATTAAGAAAAACGTGTTTTCTTAATTAGGAAGGCTCCCTACAGCCCTAATTTTAATTTGGGACTGCTCCAGGACATTTCTGAAACACTAGGAAGGTCCGAGAAACTTACCGAAATGTCGGGAAAATTAACCGGAAGGCATGAGCCAGATTTGGGTACTTACAGAAGCCCCTCGGCAACGTCACTTGCAAGGCGAGTGGGGTTGTCGATAGAAAAGGATCCGATCTGGCGAATGCCGAGACGGATTGGGTGACCAAGGCGGTCGAGTGGCTGAACCTTTTGGAAGGCTACCTACGTATCCCGGAGGAATCAAGCCGGGCCGTAGTTCGGAATTAGGATCCGGCCGGGGAAGGAAGAAGAGAAAGCGGTCTCTTCTTTGGGGAAAAAGAAGAGAAAATGACCTAGGAGGTCAAGCAATTGATCCTCTTTGGGGATATGCTAGGAGTGACCCGAGGTGGTCGGATATACGAACTTCTATGAGGGCGCTTTATCAGCGAGGAGTGACAAAGAAACAGGGTGACCAAAGTGGTCGAATGGCTGGACCTTTTATAAAAGGCTACCTATGTATCCCGGAGGAATCAAGCCTTGATCGTAGTTCAAGCATCACTAGATAGTTAGGAACGATGTCTAGGATCCTTGAGATTTTGACAATTCGGAGGCTGTCACCTGAAGAAGCTAGAGCTTATGGCGCTATCTCTTTATGACGGAGATAGAGGTAACTTAAGTTGGGAAACTTGAGCGTACGTCACTATTCGCGGATAGAGGTAGCACCAGTTGGAAAGACTTGGGCATACGTCACTATTCGCGGATAGTGGTAGCACCAGTTGGAAAGACTTGGGCATACGTCACTATTCGCGGATAGAGGTAGCACAAGTTGGAATAACTTGGGCATACGTCACTATTCGCGGATAGAGGTAGCACAAGTTGAAATGACTTGGGCATACGTCACTATTCGCGGATAGAGGTAGCACAAGTTGGAATGACTTGGGCATACGTCACTATTCGCGGATAGAGGTAGCACAAGTTGAAATGACTTGGGCATACGTCACTATTCGCGGATAGAGGTAGCACAAGTTGAAATGACTTGGGCATACGTCACTATTCGCGGATAGAGGTAGCACAAGTTGGAATGACTTGGGCATACGTCACTATTCGCGGATAGAGGTAGCACAAGTTTAGAGTTCTGACAATTCGGAGGTTGTCACCTAGTGTTATCCCGTTATAACGGAATTAACGGAGCGGCGGGAATAGAGCTTGATTGCTAAAGAGATAAGGGATATTTTACGAAAAGATGTTATCTTGGTTAAAAGATAACGGAAATTGCATGCCCAAGTGGAAGGTCCGGGGCGGGATTGTAATTTACGCTCGGAGCGAATGAAGCCGCCCGGCATGAGATGGAGAAAAAGGAGCCGTACGGCTAGAGACCTGTTTTTTCCAGTTATTTAAAACGAGGTTTGAACGGGCATTGGGCATTTGTTGCCGCCCACTTCAGCGAGAGAGAGAGAAGAGAGAGAGAGAATTTCGAAATTCTTCAATCCCCTTGCTTCCCTTTGATTTGAGATGGATCAGGAGGGCAATACCATACCGAGGCAAGCAAGAAGAAACATCTCGGCGGCCGCGAGAAGGAGGAGATCGTTCGGACGGAGAGGAATTATGACTTCCTTACGCCTCCATCGGAGCTTTACCCGGGGAGAAGGGAGCACAAATCGACAAACCCGCGATCGGTTGGGGTAAGCATTCTCATTTTGCTCAAATCCGATGATTTTGCTTGATTTTTGAATGATTTAGGGCTTGACCCGAATTTTAAGATTTTGAATGATTTTTTGAGATGCATGAACAACCGATGAGGCTAAGAATGTGCAATGTGCAACTTGTTTGATGAAAATTATGAGAATGACTCACTTTTTTCTCGCAAAATGAAGTAAGAATGAGAATTTTTCAAAATATGAGACGGAGTTCTTGCCTTGTGCTAGAACTAGGTCAAAATTCTGATTTTCAATGAAAAAACATGATTTTGGAAGATGAAAATGATTCATGCATGCCATTTTTGAAAGAATAATGCTTATGTGCAAAGAATTGTGATTTTGTGCTTTAGGAAAGCAATGACGCGTTTCAAGTGATGAAAGACACGTTTTTGATGCAAATAATGCTAGAAAAACTTTTGTGAATGCTTTTCTTTTGAAAATATGTGCACTTTTGAATATATGCATGCTTTTGAAATGATATGAAGGGCGCGCTTCTTTTTTTTTTGATGTGCTTGTCTACGGGAGAACAAGTCTAGAGGACCATCGGAGATTGCGGTTAAGCTTTGGCGAGAGGATGCCGGATTTTGAGAAGAATGGGGTAAATCCCAAGCGGTGGTGAGGGCTACCGGCTGGATGCATTTGTAGAGGCTATCGGCGGGGTGTTCACATCACCTCTAAGAGCAAGGGCTTGGTCCGGGCCCTTTACGAGTTACAGTGGGGACGGTACACATAGCTTTCACACAGTGCGGGGAGAGGCGGCGGTGACTCTGCCGATTTCACGGCTATTGCGGCCTACGGTTCACTTGGGAGGCCCGTGACTTGGAGAGACCACATTACGGCCGAGGAGTTCCAGGCTTTGGTTGGATTTGAGTTGATTCCCAAGTGGGGATGGAGACGCGGAACGTCGAGGTGGCGATTCGAGACTTGCATGCGAGAACTTTCTTGCTAATGATGTGGCCCTTGCCCCGGTAGCTAGAGCATTCATATGGTTGATGCTATCGGTCACTATCTTCGCCAGTGCAGGACGATAGCTATGACTTGCCTCCTCGACTCTGCGGAGGATGTGGATGGGATAGGGACGGTCTCTTGGGGCGAGGCCGGATTGGCGGAGTTGTACTTCTCGTTGGACATGTACGGTCGGAACAAAGTGCTTCCATGGGTCTTCTCATTTGCCCTTGAGGTAGTCTCCTTTCTTTTCTCCTTTTCTCTTTTCTGTCTTGAGACTTTTATAAGAGAGAATGACCTTTTGATGTTTTGAACATGCGGGCTGGTTTTGTGAGGTGATCGGGTTCTTCCCTTGGAACCGGCGAGTGATGTCACCATCTTCCCTGCTATGGTTATTTGGAGGAGATGCGAGAGATAAATTCACGGGGAAGACCCGGATTACCTTTGATTACAAAATGGTGAGGCCGGTCATCAACGAGGATGGGCACGATGGAGTGGACTTCTACCCACAGGGCGGAGTATCCAGGAGATCTTCTTTGGGAGATGCCATCGAGGTGACGAGGCGAGAGGAGGTGGCTCAGGCGACATGTGATGTCATCTATACGGGGGACCGCTTCTCGAGCGGCATGGTCATGTTCCCTCCATTGGACGCCATTACTCCTCGGGATCCTCCGGCACGGATGCTGCGGCCCGGGGATTGGCCGGAGGATGAGATTGCGAGGTACCGGGCGGCGTGGGCTGCGGAGGAGTATTTTGACATGGACACCCCCTACTTGTGTTTGTGGAGCGGCGCTGAGGACGCCACGAAGCTAGTGAAGGCGGCGGTCACTCGGGGATATGGGGAGGATGAGCCTGCGACCCGCCGATCCCTCCTGCGCATTTGTCCTATGTGGTCCATGGAGTGCCGAGGAGGATGAGGATACTGTCCCCGATGCTAGGGAGCCCCGGTACACCTTGCCGCTTGATAGCACTTTGTAAGTGTACTCTTAGGGTCTTATTCCCTTTTTAGCTTTGATTTTACGCTTTTGCAATTTTACGAGATTTTACGAGATTTTTCTCTTCTTTTTCTCGGGTTCCGGCTCGCACTTACGATAGGCTGGTCGGGCGAGAATAGGGGCTGGAAGGACATGTGCCGGTCTCTTCGAGGAAGGCGCTGCGCTTCGAAGGCGGCGGCGGATGCACGGGAGCACAGGCGCAAGAGACGGCACGTCGGGGGCACGGCGTCTACCTCATCGGCCTCGGAGTACTCTTCCGGTGCCATGCCTCGGGGCGGGGACCCAGCGGCGACATTGCAGGCAGTGGTGAGTACGGGCACGATAATGTCCATTTGTCGACGTGAGCGACCGGGAGGACTTGATGAGGGAGGCTAGCATTTATGAGTGAGTAGCGATGAGGAGGAAGAAGAATCGGAGGCCTAGGAGGTCTCTAGAATAGATTTGGAACGAAAACAAACAATGAACAATTTTTATGCACACTTTGTTTATTTTTGCTTTATTTGGGCGCCGATGGGGCGAAAACATTGTATTTACATTTTATTTACTTTTCTAATTTATGCTTTTTCAATTTGCATATTATCGAGCCTTGGGGCGACTTTTTTGCTTGGAATTGGGGCGAAAATGGGCCAAAATGATTTATAATGATGTATGAATGCTTGAATGGCTTGGATATGTTTTTGTACGGGTTTTGGTTGAAAAAGTGGGGTGAAAACTCCCTTGGGCAGCAACTTTGGTTGCTTTGCAGAATTTTCTGCGAGAGGGCTAATGTAGCCGTGCGGCATGGCCTTGAGGGCAAATGAAGCCGTGCGGCTAACGGTTACGTACGAAGTGGTTATTTTACGAATAAAAGCAAGGCTTGGCCATTTCATTTCATTTTCACTCTAGACTTGTCCCAATTGTTCCCAGAGCATATTTTGGACCTAAAAGCACCATCTTTGAACACTTTGCGATGGAGAAGCCCGTCGGATTGCAAAGGGAAGCGAGACCATTTTCTATCCGGTCTTCAATCTTGGGCGAGACATAACTTCCAAAATCACAAGGGCTGCTTGATTCTTCCTTCAAGATCAAGTCTTTATGGCATTTGAGGGATCTCCCGCCCGATTGGGACTGTTGAGAGCCGCGGCAAAGTTACGGGACGTCAGGAGACATGTTTCTTGCTTCTCTTACAACGAAATTGTCCCAACGCACGAAGACTTGAGCCTTGATTGGGGTCCAGGCTGAGGCTATATCTATTCCGCTGATCGGAGACGTGCCGGTGACGGTAAAGCTTGCATCTTTTCTGCAGATTCCTTTGGGAGAGGTGAGAGGATGATGGTAGCCCGGATAGGATTGACCTTTCGATATCCCGGGCAGGTTTGGGTCTCCGAGATATGGCTGCGACCACGGTGGCTATGGATGCTTTCATTCTCTGCGTATTCTCTGTTTTGTTCACTGCTTTGAGTCCGTGGGGATCTGTCATAGTGGCCTCTTGGACATGGTCGAGAGGCTGCGGGGCTGGAAGGATATTGTCCCGCTGGTTTTGGGAGAGACATTTCATGGGATCGATAGGATGGCTCGGGAGACCGTTTCATGAGGTCAGGGAGTCCGGCTATGTTGACTCTGTGGCTGCGGGGAGAGGCTCGGGGCTTTGCACAGGGCTTTGCCGACTCGGTGCCCTTGGGTGATTTCTCGGAGAGGTGCGCCTAGGCGGCGGGAACGGGGTAGGCTGGGAGGCGATGATGGCTAGGCTATCCACTTCGGACATCCGTTGGTGGATACCACATTGGAGGTTGCGGACCGGGAGGATATTTCGGAGTCTTATCTTTGTGAGGGTTCCGAGATTCTGCTGGTCGTCCTTCTACATACCTGCTTGGTATCCGGGCGGTTTGGGGCTTTACGAGGAGCCATTGAGTGATTGGGAGGACATCCGGACCATGGAGGTGGTGTCATTGGATATGAGAGATCCGGCCGGCTTCTCTTTCTTCTCGAGGGCTTGGACACATCTTGCTTTCCCACCCGGGGCTATCTTCGGGAGCGGGAAGAGCACCATCTTGACCACTTGTCTACTTGGGTGAGTACGAGAGGGAGATGGGAGCGACTCGGGTTATCTTGGAGGATAGACGTCGAGCTTTATTGGGAGGCGGCGTGACTCGAGTAGGACTACGAGGGAGGCGAGGCTAAGGCGAGTTGCCATAACCGGTCAGGTGACTTGGTCGGAGATATGGAGGCTCGGTACAAGAGGTTGTCAGAGGTCGCTCCTTTGGCGAGGCTCGAGAGGGAGGAGGTGCGGACTCGTGCTCGGATAGAGAGAGCGCTCATTGACACGGGGTTGGTAGAGGCTCCGGTGAGGATACCCAGGTCGGGATGAGGGATACCGAGCATTATTGAGAAGAAAAGGAAGAAGACTCGACGAGGCCGAGGAAAAGGGAAGAAGGCGAAGAAGACTCGGCGAATGACGGCGACAAGTCTTTTCTCAAGATCCTCTTATTGCCATTTGCAAACACATTAGTTTATTTAGGCATTTTATTGTATTTTAGATCTTTTTAGCGAGGTTAGCGAGTTAAGAGGTAGGCCGTGCTTGAACTCATCAAGAAGTTTTTAACTTGTAATGAACAAGGCATATTATCTTAAAAATTAATCAAGACACATTTCATGGAAATTCAAATGTCTTTATTGATTGGGACCCGTTTATGAAAACTGAAATACTCTTTATTATTTAGGACGCACTTCATGGAAGCTTGATTGTCCTTTTTATAGTTTAGACCGACCAATATATGGCTGCCTACGTTCCCCTTTTACAAGAAAGGCTAAGGGGCTCAGTCTACGTAGTTCATTACAGTGAACCAATTTTTTTATGTGCGGCCATGTTTTTGCCTAGACCGCCCTTTTTGGGGTTTTCGGCCTAGTGGGCATTACTCTTTTTGCACTAAGATTTTTTTTTTTTTTTTTTTATATGTGCAACCCTGTCTTTTGCCTAGACCGCCCTTTTTGGGGTTTTCGGCCTAGCGTAGGCATTACTCTTTTTGCACCTTTTTTTTTTATTTTTTTTTTTTTTCTCTTTTTCTTTTTTTTTTATTAGACATAGTATCTTCGGAGTTTATCACCGTTGACTGGGTGGACAAAGGGATTGCCATCCAAGTCTGCAAGCTTCATTGCTCCTCTGACGGTATCTTACGCACCACATAAGGGCCGATCCAGACGGGTTCCCATTTTCCCGGGGTTGTCTACGGTAGGGGGCTTTACTTTCGGCACTAAGTCGCCCTCTTTGATGTCTACGGCCTTGACCTTTTTATCAAACGCTCTGGCCATTCGCCTCTGGTAGGCTCGGGTGTGTTCCATGGCTTTTAGCCTTCTCTCGTCAAGCGGGGCTAACTCATTATGCCGGCTGCGCAACCATTCCACTTCATTGACCTTTGTTTTCCAGGAGGACCCTTAATGACGGGATTTCCAACTCCACTTTGGTAACACTTTGCTTCCATCCCGTAAGTTAGGGCAAAAGGAGTTTCTCATGTGGCTGTTCGACAGACGTTACGCAGCCCCGAGTGCTAGGTGCGGCTTTTCGGGCCAATCACGACCACGGGTGGCCATCTTCCGGATGATCCGCTCGAGTGTCTTATTAGCGGCTTCCACGGCTCCATTGGTGCGAGGTGCATGCGGGGACGACTTGTGGCGAGTAACTCTGAATTCGACAGCGATCTATCGCAGTCTCCTTCGAAGTGTGACCCATTATCGAAATGATCTCGTTGGGCACCCCATATCTGCACATTATGTTTTCTTTGATGAAGCTGGGCCACTTCTGGAAGTGAGGACCTTGTAGGACTTGGCCTCTACCCACTTGGTGAAGTAGTCGATGGCTACCAACACGAACTCATGCCCATTGCTTCCGGTCGGGGATATTTTCCCTATCACGTCAATGCCCCAAGTTGCAAACGGCCAAGGAGTCGTCATGCAGTACAGGTCATGAGGTGGGAGATGGTTGAGGTTGGCAAACCGCTGGCATTTGTCGCGAGGTTCGGACGTGCTTGAACGCGATCTGTTTCCATGGAGATCCGGTAGTAACCCATTCGAGGATCACTTGCATCAGGGCTCTGGCATTCATGTGAGGACCGCAGGGACCATTGTGGACTTCGGTCATCAACTCTTTGGCTCTTTCTTGAGTGACACATAAGAGGAGTGGTCCTTGATACCGCTTCTTGTACAGGTTGCCTCCTAGAATGACATAATGAGAAGCCAACCTTTTCGGGGCTTGTAAGCTCTTGGCTCTAATACCTTCTTTCGGTCTACCTTCTTCGTCTCTGAAAAGCGACTCTCCGTCTTTGAGGAATTGGTAAATACGATTGTACCAAGGTTCCTTTATAGGCTCGGGTCCCAGGTCCACTTCACAACGAGAAGGCTGGGGCTTCTCTTCTACCCACTCTGAAGGGCTTTATGGCTTTTCCCTCGGGGATCTCTACCAATGAGGCTAGAGTAGCTAGGGCATCTGCGAATCTGTTCTTTTCCCTCGGCAAGTAGTGGAAAGTCACTTCTCTGGCTGTCCAGTCAACTCCTCCATATGGGCATGATACCGTTGTAGATTAGGGTCTCGAGTCTTCCACTTGTTGGAGACTTGGTTGATGATCGGGGCGAGTCTCAGTAAACTTCGAGCTCCTTGACATTTCTTTCTAAAACGGCCTCCAAACCAGCAATGCGGGCTTCATACTCGGCGACATTGTTCGTGGCGGGAAAGTTCAACTTGAGGGCTATGGGGGTATGCTCATCTTTCGGATCGACCAATAGCATTCCTACACCATTTCCTCTTTTGTTAGCGGCTCCGTCAAAGAACAATTGCCATCTATTTTCGAGGCTCAAGCGCAAAGATCCCTTCATGCAGGAAATTGGGGTTCGGGCCCTCTGTCTTCATTCTTGGGAAATTCGCCGGGTGATCGACAATGCTTGACCCTTGATGGCCTTTACGGTCACATAGTTGATGTCGTATTACGCCAAGAAGAAGGACCACTTCGCTAGACGCATCGAGAGGGAAGGCTTGTCAAAGATGTACTTGATGGGGTCCATTTTCGAGACCAAATTCACGGGGTGGGCTTGCATATAATGCTTCAACTTGCCGACTACCCGGACCGATCCTGCACAAGTCTTTTCACATCTTTGAGTAATTGAGCTCACTCCCTGTAGCTTCCGGTGACAAAGTAAATGGCGTTTTCCACCGAGAGTCTTTCTTCTCTGAGCAAGCATAGCCCCAAGCTGCCGTGTACGCAGTGAGATAGAAGCGAGAAGAGGCTTACATTGTCTATGTGGGGGCATAGTACCGGGGATGTACTAAGTATGCCTTGATCTGGTCAAAGGCATCTTGGCATTCTTCGGTCCATTACGTGTCCACATTCTTCTTCATGAGCTTGAAGATGGGCTCGCACATAGTGGTCAGCGATTGGCGAAACGGCTAATGTGCTTGCAATTTACCCATGAAGCTCTTGACTTACATGCGGGTTTGAGGTGGCCTCATATCCATGATGGCTTTGATCTTTCGGGGGTCGACTTCTATACCTCGCTCAGTGACCATGTACCCAAGCACTTTTCCCCTTGTCACTCCGAAGGTGCATTTTGGCGAGGTTTAGTCTCATGGAATCTTTGTCTCGGCCTCTCGAAAAGAATTTTCGTAGGTCAACAAAGTGCTGCCCACCTTCTCCTTTGGAGTGGATTATCATGTCATCTACGTAGACCTCAATCTCCTTGTGGATCATGTCATGAAAAAGCGCGGTTCTTTGCCCTTTGGTAAGTAGCCCCGGCATTCTTGAGCCCGAATGGCATTGCTTGCTATAACATATGGGTTCCCAGCGGTGTGGTGAAGGCTGTCTTTTCTTGGTCTTCCTCGGCCATCTTGATGCGGTTGTAGCATGCAAAACCATCAACGAAGGATTTGACTTCGTAGTTGGCGGTGGAGTCCACCGGGATGTCTATGTTTGGCGAGAGGGTAGTCGTCTTTGGGGGCGCCTTGTTCGGATCTCGGAAATCCACACGGCGGCGCACCTTCCCATTGGCCTTGGTTACGGTCACGATGTTGGACAACCATGTCGGGTATTCAATAACTACGATGAACCCTACCCGCGATAGCTTCTCAATTTCTTCTTTGACTGTAGAGACCATTCCGGCTTGATCTTTCTCGGTTTACGCTTTGCGGCTTAGCATCGGTGCTAGAGGGATTACGTGCTCTACTATCGGCTGTCTAGCCCGGCATATCTTTGTATGACCATGCAAACACGTCGACGTATTCTACGAGCGGCTCGATCAATGCGTCCCTTTCAACCCCCTGGAAGAAGCTTCCAATCTGTGTCTCTTTAGGTTCCTCAATAGTACCCAAGTTCACACTTATCAAAACCTCCTCGGCGGCTTGGGCCCGGTTTTCCTCTTTTACGAAACACCTTAAAGATTTCTTTAATGTATTGTTCGTTTAGTGTGTTTGCATCTTGTTCAAATGATTCATTATTAAGCATGTTGTTAAGTTTTGAGTTAATTTATCATTTGTTAAGTTGGCAATAAGAGGATAATCGAGAAAGATTTGTCATTTCATTCAAGATAAGGGGAAAGATGACATCGATTACATTTTCATAATCCTCGGGCGTGAGGCCTTCGGATGACTACGAGGCTGGAATTCGAAGATTCTGACTCGGCGAATAGACAACACGAGACTCTGGACCCTACACTACTTATTGACTTGAGGGGGACTTGACAAGGGTTGGACCGGGATCTCACTCCTTCTTCTTTGTTGCCACAGGAGTAGCTTGATCTTGTCGGCGTTGTCATTTGATTGTGCACTCTGCGGATCATTATTGCCTTTGTTGACACCAATTCCATAGGAAGTACTCGGGCTGATACGGCGAGAATCTCCTTTACGATCTTAACTTCATCCATTTGTACCTCACAGGGCGGTAGGACCAGGTTGTGCTTTCGGCATCGAGATACGGCTCTCTTCATCCCAAAGTCTTCGGCTTGTTCACTCTTCTCTCTACCTTTTCCCAAACGGGGTTGGGAATGATCCTCGGGAGTAGTAAGAGCCATTACAAACACATTATGCTCGTCATGGGTAATGAAGGGTTACGGAGAGACTTTCATTAACATGGCTTGTTTTACTTCAAACTCGCGGTCTTCATAAGTGAGCCTTTCTTACGTAATCTTGACCATAGTTGCTTGGTTCGATGTCGTAGAAAAGAGGCCGAGCTCGACAACATTAACGAAATCGGTTCCGACTATGGGTCCAAGCTTGTCCCTCCATGGCGGCGGCATTAATCGAGATCTTTCCATTTCCCTTGTAATTCGGCATAAGGAATATTGAATTTCGGGATATCTATGACCTCTGGATTTCTAAAACCATTTCCATTTGTTCCTCCGAACTCGATCATGTTGACTCGATTGTTAGCGGGAAGAGGATTCTTGACCACATTGGGACCCCGAGGTGGTTCTAACTTGCCTTCTTCAACTAGGCGAGAGATCGGGAGCTTCGGTAGGTGCAATCATTAGTGTTATGGCCATGATAATTGTGAAAGCGACGGTGTTTGGTCTCGTCCATTACGATCTTGGGGTTCTGGGTTTCCGGTTTTCCAAGGTCGATGAGTCCTTGGGCTACCAAACCGTCGAAGACCTTTTCTAGTGGCATTCCGAAATCTTCGGCGGTATAGAAAGGGAGCTTTGGCTTTGCGCGGCTTGGCTTTGCATTACATCCCGCTTTCTCATTACGAATGTAATTAACGGCGCCAATCACTTCTTTTCCTTTTACGGTGGCAATTTGGGGCATTTGACACCGGTGCTTTGTAGCGGTAGAGCTGGCATTCACGTGGCCGGGGCCATATTGAAGGCATTCTCAAACTTGGTGCCGGCATTTACCATTGCCCTAAGGTCGGGATAGTAGTAATTGCCAATTTGAACTCTTAGTTGAGGCTTCAAGCAAGATTGGAAGATCTCCATCTGTTCCTCTTCATTGAGTGGGGTCATCATTTCACGAGCTTCCAATTCCATCTCTTGTAGAATTCACTTCTTGGCTCATCGAACGTTGTAGGGTACCCTGTAGGTCATTCATTTGGTTTCCCAATTCAAATTGGCCTTATACTTTTCTAGGAACGCTTCTTTGATATCTGGTCCCAAGTAGCTCGGGCCTCTGGTTTCACATGCGGGAACCACTGAGTCTTGAACCTTTTAATGATAGCGAAAATGATCGGCCATTTGTTCTTTGTGTACAATCTTTGGCTCTCATGGCAAGAATGTAGCTTTCAATGTGAGTCAGGGACAATCGGTGCCGTTGAACTTTTCAATTTACGGCATTCGGAATTTTGGAGGGAGAGGGACAACTTTCTTGGGATCGGTGATGCGGTATGCTTTGTCCTCTTGGTGTCTATTTCCCCAAACTTCTCTTGCATGGACCTAACTTGTTCCATTAGCCAAGCCATGTCGGAGTCGGGGGATGGTTTAAGATTGCTCGATTCCGGAGAAGGCTTATCGACTTGGGTGGAAGGACGAGTGGGTGGCACGGTGGTAGGCAGTACCAAGGCTTGGGGATCTTTGGAGGGAAGTAAGTGTAAACTTGACCGGGTCCCGTGTTCCCGTGAGGCTGGCCGGAGGCATAGGAGTTAGGCTCGTAATTTCCGAAGTATGAAAAAGGATACGGAACCTCCACGGGGTCACTGTGGGCAAAGTTGGAGGTGGAAGATCTGGCGTGGCGGGACATGAATTGAAAGGGTCATTAAGCTGATTTTGAGGCCTAGGGAATGCACAGGATGGCCCATGCGAGGAGAGGAGTGAATCCCATGGGGTAATGCGAGAGGCTAGCATGCTTAGGGATAGGCGAGGCGTTTGCTTTACGGTGATAGGGAACAAAGCTAGGTCTCATTTGAGGAGGTGAGGGTGTTGGGATCTGATGGCTTGAGATGTTGGAAAGGGCTGAAGAGGGGTAATCCTGGATAAGGGATCGTATGAAGATGGAGGAGGGCATTGGTTATAGGTTGATGGAGCTGAGATGGGCGCCTTACGGAGGCTCATCTTCTATCATCACCAAGGAACCGTTGGGCTCGACCACTATTTGAACTCCATGACGCAGCGCTTCCAATGGCGTGGCTTGCTGTTCCTCATGGGCCTTCTGTTTTCCGGGGCTAAGGTTAGCTCTTCTTCCTAGTCATCTGAGTTTCCCAAGGCAGCCTTGTTTTCTGTCAAATCGGTCATTCGACTCTGGCCCTGATGAGCGAGGATTACGGCGGCTGTCGAGGATTACGCTAACAAGTCGGCGACCCGGTGTTCTCACCCACTTCTTTCTCGCTGCGGGAAAGGGATAGGAAAGGTTTAGACTCGGGGTAGGTGTTTAGGGTGAAGGCTCGGGCAATATGCAAATTAGAATCTTCAAGTTTACTTAAAACAGTGTCTTTTATTAATATCTATTTGGTTGGAAAAGGGGTTTTGCCCTTCTTTTTCGTAACTACACTAGATCTGGATCGGTGGGTTCCGTCACTACGTCTATAAGCCCCTCGTATTCCACTGTATTTCGACCTCCCGGGGTGGGACGGCCCGGGCGAGGGTCACATAGGGCACGCGGATCCCACCGGCCAGAGTAAGAACGCTCCTATCGGGTCTAGCGGGTCATAGGACCTTTCAACGCACGACGTGCGGATTATAGTCAAGGCAATGCGGGAAAGTCTCGTCTCTCTGCCTTGACGGATCTTTGACGAGTTTCGCTTGAGCGAATGACGGTTTTTGACTTTCGGTAATGTCAGAGAATATAATAGGCATGGGTCGGGCGGCAAAAGCCGGATGACACGGTGTCACATTGAACTTCGTTGCATACGCGGTGCGTGAGTCGAATCGAAGTCAATGCCGGTCAAGATCTTGCCAATTTTTCCTTGTCGGAATTTTGGCGAGCTTCGCTTGAGCGAAAGATCTTTTGATTTTTGGCAAAGACTCGGTCTTGACTCTTACGCATTCCGTGTGGGTCAAGGTCAATAGTCAATGTCGGAGTCAAGATCCCACCGATTTTTCCTTGTCGGAATTTCGGCGGAATTTCGCTTGGCGAAAATCTTGGCTTCCGTTATGAGCTAAGGCTTGACCTTTACGTGGGTATGCAAGCTGGGCTATATGACACGGACTAGACCAAAAACCAACCAAAAGTCACGGTTTTTGAAATGTGTGACACGGGTGTGCATTGGTCGACACTGGCTGCCATGGGGAGGTTGGGATGATTCCGTGCGCGCGCCGGGAGCATCGTAAGGCTGTCCGTGACTGCATTGGAACCACCCTCGGGTTTGAAGGACGTGCGTGCAAAAGTGTACGGGATATATCGGAGTGCGCGTAGTGTGCGGTCTCCTAAAAATGTTCCTTTTGAGTTAAAACAGAGATTTTCATAAATGTGTTTTAAAGGAATGATTTTCGGGACGGGGAAAATGCAACACATAAGCACGTAAATTTTAAGGAGCCCCGATCGATCGTGGAGTGAGTAGCCCCAAGCTGCTAGGACTGCCCAGATTAACCATGATTTTCTGGTGGAATTGCCCGAGGTCGTCCGGTCGAGAATCCAATGAGGATTAGCCGTACGATTTGCATGGATCAATTTTCCAGGTTCCACTCCTTTTGCTATTTTTCGGGTTGTTTCCCGTTCAAAGTATGCACAGATTCCAAGATGCAAATGATGCAATGCATGGTAAAGAAAGCAAGCACGATTAATGAAATCGGCGATGGGAGTCTAACCCGCTCAAAGGGAAAAGCTTTCTTCTATTTTTCAAAATTATTATTTTTTTTTCGAAAAAAAAAAAAAAGGATACTGGTACGTGGGATTGTTAAACCACCTTGTTATCCCAAGCCCCGGGTTAGGGAGCGATACAGGAAGGGTAAGTGGGGTCCACCTATATACCAAGTATCGATTTTTGTTTTGAAATATAAAGCTTTTCTCCTTTGGGTTTCCCCAGCAGAGTCGCCAAACTGTGAATGTGTGCCCCAAATTTTTGTTTATTGGAATTCACGCGAGTTTGAAGACATCCGAGTTATTTGAAAAACGGAGTCGCCACGCCATTTTGATTACCTCAAAACTTTGAAAAAAAGGTTTTATGGGTTCGAAGGTTAAGTTACCCCTTGGGAAGAACGTTTGGCGTTCACCCAAAGTGCCTTGCCGGAGCAAGTCTCCCAAGATTTCATTAATCGTGTTTGCTTGCGTGCTTTCTTTGTGTGCATGTGTTTGAAAATAAAGGGGGGGAATGTCCCAAGTTGTCTTCCGGACGTACAAACCATTTGTTGGTTGTCGCTCGGGATTTCTTGGAATTTATGTATTTGGGATTATGATCCAGTCCTCATCTTATGACTTGTGATCATCGCATTTTTAAACCTCGGGACTTGCGTGATCGAGAGAATGACTCTCTTTTGGGTCAAAGATGAGGTTCTTTAGGAAGGAATGTCCTTAGCCCATCAATCCTACGCTTTAAGACGGTCGAGCTCGTATAGAGGCTTCATACTCATTCTTAAGCGATAATCGGAGATATAGGGTTCAAGGTTATCCTTTTCCTAAAGAAATCATGAACCTTTAATGGAAGGAACGATGCAAAGATGAGAACTTTTACATCGGTCCGTTCCAAGGTTGGGGGAAAGGGGAAATGCATGATAAAAAAATGACTCTTTAATGAAAAGATGACATTTTTATGCTTGCGAATGATGCTTTTTGATTTAAAGAAAAGATCTTTATTGCAAATGATGCGTAAAGATAGGATTTTTATGCAAATGATGCATTAGAAAAGGTTTTTTGAATGCAAAGGATGCATTTTTATTGGAAAGATTGGATCTTTATGTACAAAGGATGTATAAAGATGATTTTTTATTTGAAAATAGGGGGTTTTGGGTGCAAAGGATGCACCTTTATTGAAAAAGATTGGATCTTTATGTGCAAATGATGCATAAAGATAACATTTTTATTGGAAAATAGGGATTTTAGGTGCAAAGGATGCACCTTTATGAAAAAGACTACATTTTTATGACAAATGAGGTCTTAATGCATGCAAAGGGGAAGGGGAGTGATAAAGAGATGATCTTTATGAATAAATGCCAAGTCCCAAGCAAGATATATGAATGCAATGAGCAAGTATATCAATTAAAATGCAAGGTTAGGGCGTGCGAGATTACCAATCGTTTCCTTCGCTTCTTCGGACGGAGCTAGGAGGAGAGGTTCTTCTTGGGTCTTCAAGGAGGAGGGAGATGGCTTCTTGAGCTTCTTCTTTGCCTTCTTGAGCCTTCAAGGGTTTTCTTCACGTCTTGACTGCTATGGAGTGTGTGTGTTTTGTTTGTGTTGTCGTTGTTGTGTTGTTGTTGTGTGTGGAAATGGGTAGAGGAGGGCTCTATTTATAGGCAGTCTGGATAAGGCTAATGAAGCCGTGCGGCTGCAGGCCCTTTGCAAATGAGGCCGTGCGGGCTTATCCATTGTGACTCAGCATTCTAGAACCATGCAAGGTGGCATTATTCTAGAACCCTCTCCCTAATTAAGAAAAACGTGTTTTCTTAATTAGGAAGGCTCCCTACAGCCCTAATTTTAATTTGGGACTGCTCCAGGACATTTCCGGAACACTAGGAAGGTCCGGGGAATTACCGGGAAACTTACCGAAATGTCGGGAAAATTAACCGGAAGGCATGAGCCAGATTTGGGTACTTACACCATCCAAGGTTGATAAGCGATATGCTCCTTTCCCGGCCTGTGCATCGATCAGGTAGGGACCTTCCCACTTTGGGGCAAGCTTTCCTGCGTTGAGCTCTTTTGTATTCTGAAATGCCTTTCGTAGGACTAAATCTCCTACTTGGAATCTTCTAACCCTTACATTTTTGTTGTAAGACCTGGCTACCCTTTGCTGATATGCCGCCATCCAGATTTTAGCCATATCTCTCAGTTCGTCTACAGTATCCAAGTCATGTGTCAAGATGTCATGGTTGTGTTCAGGTGTCAACAAACCATATCTGGCTGTAGGTACTAGAACTTCTGTTGGAATGACTGATTCTGTCCCAAACACTAGAGAGTAGGGCGTTTGACCAGTAGCACTTTTAGATGTCGTCCTGTCAGCCCATAAGACCATTGGTAGCTCTTCAGCCCATCTTCCTTTCTTTTGGTCCATCCTTCTCTTTAGATTGCTTAGGATAATCTTGTTGCTGGATTCTGCCTGTTCGTTTGCTTGAGGGTGAACAGGTGAAGATATCACCATCTTAACTCTCCACCTCGTCAAGAAGTCCTGCGTTTTTCGACTAATAAACTGGGAGCCATTGTCACATATTATCTCTGAAGGTATCCCAAACCTGCTAAGTATGTTCCTTTTTATGAAAGAAATAACTTCCTTGTCGCGGACCTGTACATATGCTTCAGCTTCTACCCATTTGGAGAAGTAGTCTGTCATGGCTAGTAAGAATACTTTTCCTCCTGGAGCCCTAGGCATTTTCCCTACGATATCCATTCCCCAAACCATGAATGGCCATGGCGACAGGATAGGATGCAGCAATTCGGCTGGTTATGTAGGATGTCGCCGTGCCGTTGACAGGAATCACATTTCTTTGCATAATCTGCAGCGTCTCTTTGCATTGTAGGCCAAAAGTAGCCCATATTTAGGGCCTTGGTATACAGGATTCTACCCCCGGTATGATTTCCACATAGTCTCTCATGCAGCTCCATCAAAACCTGTTGTGCTCGGTCTGCTTCTAGACATCTCAAGTAGTGACCTGCAGCAGATTTCCTAAACAAAAAATTATCGATAAGTAAATACTTAGATGATCTTACCCTGAATGCTCGGGCGTTTGTCTCTTCTGCTGGGATTGCATCATCTTGGATACTTTATTATAGGGGCTATCCACGAGGTTACTGCTGGACTAGGAAGGATGTCGACATCTAGGGCAAACAACTCAAGACGTTCAATTGCTGGGATGTCAACATGCACAATTGGGATACTTGTCTGTGAAATGCTTTTGAAGGCTGAGCCTAAGTTTGCCAGAGCATCTGCTTTTGAGTTTTCTTCTCGCGACACCTGCTCCAAAGTAAATGTTTTGAATTTGGTCGCCAGGATTTTCACTATTTCCAAATATGTCGTCATCTTCGCATTTTTTGCTATGCAGGACCCGTTGTAATGGTTGACAATCAGCAAATAATCCATAAACACCTTGAAGTGCTTGATATCCAGGTCCTGGGCCACTTGTAAGCCTGCAATTAATGCCTCGTACTCCGCTTCATTATTGGTAGCCTTAAAACTACAACTGATGGATTGTGGTATTATGTCCCCTTGTGGCGACTTTAGTATGATTCCAAGTCCCGTGCCTCTCATGTTGGAAGCACCATCTGTATAGAGTGTCCACGTTCTCAAGATGTCATCATCCTGTAATTGTTGAACCTCCAGCTCTACCTCTCGTTGCATGGTTAGACTAAAGTCAGCCACAAAATCAGCTAGAGCCTGAGATTTTATTGCTGTTCTGGGCTCATATTTGATGTCGTAAGTGCTTAACTGCACGGACCACTTAGCCATCCTACCTGACATATCTGGTTTTCTCATGACATTCTTAATAGGATAGTTAGTACGCACAATTATAGTATGTGTTTCAAAATAGTGTCTTAATTTAATGGATGCAGTTATCAAAGCCAGAATTAACTTTTGTAAATGAGAATACCTGGTCTCCGCATCTAAGAGTGTCTTACTTATATAATAGATGGGTTGTTGAAGACCATCTCGCTCTGTCACCAAGACTGCACTTACAGCGCTTTCTGATACTGCTAGGTAGATGCAAAGGTGTTCGCCCTCTTGAGGTTTGGCCAATAATGGAGGTGTCGACAGGTAACTTTTGAGCTCCTGAAAGGCTTGTTCATGCTGGTCTTTCCACCGGAACTTCTTGTTTTTTCTTAAGATGTCATAGAAGGGCTTGCATTGATCAGATGATTTGGAGATAAACCTAGTGAGTGCAGCAACCTTCCCTGTCAACCTTTAGACGTCCTTGACGGATTGAGGTGATGACAAGTTGATAATGGCGCGAATCTGCTCCGGGGCGGCTTCAATGCCTCTCTTAGTCACCATGTAACCCAAGAACTTTCCTGCCTTCATTTCGAAATTGCATTTTGCTGGATTGAGTTTCATATTGAAACAATCCAAGATGTCGAAGGCTTGAGATAGGTGGTTTATGTGGTCTTCAGCTTTCTTGGATTTCACTACCATGTCGTCAATGTATACCTCCATCGTGTCCCCAATCTGGTCTTTGAACATCTTCTTCACAAGCCTCTGATATATCGCACCTGCATTTTTTAGTCCAAAAGGCATAGCAATATAACAGTATATACCTGTGGGTGTTATGAAGGCGGTGTCCTCTTCATCAGATGGATCCATCTGGATTTGTTGGAATCCTGAGGATGCGTCCATAAAAGTGAGGAGCTCGTGTCCTGAAGTGGCATCAACCAACGAATCTATGTGAGGTAACAGGAAAGGATCTTTGGGACAGGCTTTGTTCAAGTCGGTGAAATCAACACAGACTCGCCATTTTCCATTTTTCTTCTCAACCACAACTACGTTTACTAACCATCTTGGATAGTCTACTTCTCGTATCATGTTGGCTTTAAGTAAACGTTCTACTTCTTCCTTGATTATCTGGTTCCTTGTTTCTGCAAACTTCCTACGCTTCTGATGCACTGGCTTGAAACTGGGATCAACATTGAGCTTGTGGGAATGACATCCTTGCTGATTCCTGTCATGTCATCATGTTTCGAAGCAAAGATCTTCGCTCTGCATCTTAACAGGTCCACAAGTTTTTCTTCTATGTCTGGGGGGATATCACTGCCGATAAGTACTTTGATGTCTGGATTTGCGGGGTCTAGCAATACTTCTTTCACATCGTTCTCCCTAGTTTCCAGGACCTCACGTATTTTCTTCTTTAATTGTTATGCTTGCTTTGGAGATGCCGAAGCCTTCATCGAAGTCTTGTAACACTCCTTAGCCACTTGCTGGTCACTGTATATTTTAGCGACACCCTAAGGTGTTGGGAATTTCACGCATTGATGGTAAGTGGAAGGTATGGCTTTCATTGCATGGATCCACGGCCTTCCAAGAATGACATTGTAAGATGTGGGGCAATCAATTACGCAGAATCGCTCCATGGTGTTGAGTCCTTTTGAATAAATTGGAAGCTTTATTTCTCCCACCGTTTCTTTGACTTCGCCACTGAAGCCTACCAATACTGCGGATTTCTTGACAATCTCTGATTCCGGGATATTCATTTCTTTGAGGGTGCCCAACATAATGAGATTGACGGAGCTGCCCCCATCCACCAACATGCGCCTGATTGTGCAATTGGCAATCTGTAAGGAAATGACCAGGCCATCATGGTGGGGCTCCAGCAAATTATCCCGGTCACTCTCATCAAAGGTGATTGGCTCCTGGCATGATGTCGACATCCTGGTTGGTCTCTCTGGCTTCTCCTCCTTTGACTCCTTCGCATGTCGCTTTGCGGCAGAATAGGAAGTGCCACAAATCTCTGACCCTCCACTGATGAAGTTGATCACCTTTGTCGATGCTGGAGGAGAAACTGGTTGCTCGACTTCATGTGGAACCTCTGCATTTTTACGCGCTTCTTCTTTTACGGACCCCAGCTGACTCCTTAAGATGTCCCTTCGAGAGCAAGTAGCTGATCTCCTTTCTTAGTGCTATGCAATCTTCTATGATATGCCCGAAGTCTTCATGGTAGGCACACCATTTTGATTTGTCACGCCATCCTGTGGATTTATCAGTCTTCTTTGGCCATCTTGCTTTTTCTCCAAGGTTACCCATTGCACAGAGTACACCTGAAATGTCAACAGAAAAACAATAATCAGAAATATTGGGCACATTATCGCTATCTTCATCCTCACCCTCGATTGAATTAATTTTGTTGTTGTCGACTCTTGGATAAGGATTGGATCGGTTGCATCTGCGGTGGGATGATTCGGTCTTCCTGTCTGGATGTTCATATGTCGACATCTTGCCTGAGGACTTTGACCTTCGCAACTCATCCTCCTCCAACCTTATGAATCTCAGGGCCCTACTCCTGACTTCTTCCAACCGTTTACATGGAGTCATCACCAAATCCTGATAATACTGTGAATCCTTTCAGTCCCATTTTGAATGCTTCTGTGGTTGTCGACATGTCAAGATTGGGAATTTCTAGCACTTCTTTATTAAACCGGTGGACATATTCTTTCAGGGTCTCATTAGGCTGCTGGGTCACATTGTAGAGGTCACTTGTCAGCTTCTCGAATTGTCGACTGCATGAGAATTGATTATAGAACATGTTGATGAGCTGAGGGAATGAGCCAATTGAGCCTAGGGGTTGCCTAATCAGCCACTTGAGAGCGGGTCCAACCAAGGTCAATCCAAACCCTCTGCATAGACAAGCCTCTCTGAATTGAAGTGGGATATGCACTATATCCATCTTTTCTTGATAGTGTGCAACATGTTCCTTCGGATCTGTGCTACCGTCATATAACTTCATGGAAGGGACACTGAAACGCTTCGGGATGTCGACATTTGCAATTGGTGGGACAAACCGGGATTGATTGTAGCAATTCTTAGATACTGGTTGGATTGGAGGAGTTATGCCTGGCACGTTCATTATCAGCTCCCTTAGGTCCTGCATCTGTTTTGCTAATGGATTTCCTGCAAAAGGGTCAGCCACATGATTTTGATTGAAAATATTATTATTAAAAAGATTATTAAGCAAACCAGTAGTGTCCGTGGTGGCAGTGACAGTGGTGTTGTCAATGAATGGGATGAATGGGGAGAATCCTGCTAAGGGCGGCGTCAACAAGGTGTCACCAGACAAGGATGGCGACATCATCGAAGGTGTCGTTAGGGGAGCCTGTGACGGGGCACCCATTGGGATGAATTCGTTCTGAAAAGGGGATCCTTCACTGGATTCAAAATTGATGCTCCTGGGACGCAATGGTAAGATGTTGCTAAGCTGGGACGCGATGAGCTGTTGATCCTTCTGCATCTTAATCATGGAATTGGCCAGCAGCTTTGAGTTGTTATCTTGCTGATCCAGCCTCTGATTTAGCTTGGTTAAGATACTCCTGATGTCAGCGTCTACGTTGGAAGATCCTGCTTTCTGTATCACTTGTGAAGGCTGCGTCACTCGCGGTCCTGACTGAGGAGGTGGTGGCAATGAGGTTGCTTTCTCTCCGAATGATGGAGTCACGACTGCACCCTTGCCGGCGGCGAAAACATTGAGGTTGTTTGACATTATTAATGCTTTTGGGAAATGATCCAAACAATCAATAGACCAGGTGGGCGCCAAATTGTTTTGGTAGAAAAAATAATAACGTAGAATCTTAACTTGGCAAGTGTATGAATTTAAACAACAAGGAGGGGACTTTGGAATTTGATTAAATGGAACAAAAACATGAAAGTAAAGAGTGACACAAGGATTTGTTAACGAGGAAAACCTTAAAGATGATAACCTCTTCGGAAAAAATCTCGGGAGTTAGGTCTCCAACCTTAAATGTTTCACTATAAGAACTGTGGTTACAACTGTGAAAGATGATGGAGAGGATTACAAATTATGCGTGTGTAGTGTGTAAAAATGGCTGTGTGTTTTTCCGTCTCCATCTCCCCTTAAATAATAATAACTATAAACGGATAAATGTTAGTTCCTACAATCTCGGTCATCCATGCTTATCTCCTCAACATCCACAAGACCAAGTCCACTTTGCCGTTGAAGAGAGGTCGAACGTGCTTGAAAGTATCCCGTATTTATCTCTTCTGTAAAATAATAATGAAAAATATTATAAAAAACAAATAAGTAAATATTAAGTAATACTTACAGTGAAATATCATCTTGACATGCAGGAGCAACTGAAGATGTCATCATGCTGAAAAATACCCATAACAGCTTAAGGTATTTATTATTAAAAAATTGATTTTTATGAAAAAGTATTTAAATTATGTCAATTATCATTTAGTACAATCATTAGGGGTCTTTCTTATAAGGCTTATTATCTATTCCTTGCATTTTATAACAATTGTTGCAGTAAAAAACATTGCATTGTTTGTTTTACATGTTTCTAAATTGTTTTATATTATAGCATATGATAAAATTTTATTTATTAACACAATACTTATTATTAAATATCACTTTTTTTTTATATGTTCCCAAAATAAATATAGCATTAAAAAATGAAATATAGTGTTAATTTATAAAGCTACCAACAAACTACAAACTGTGAAAACACAATCAAAAATAAAATAAAATAAAATTGACAAGTCCAATATAACACTTTTTATGAGATTTATTTGAGATGAAAAGAGTAGTATAAAATTATCTTAGACAAGAATTCAAGACATTTAGGCTATTGCATTATTTCATAGTCTCATGTCAAGTGTCCTTAAAAATATACTCCCTCCGCCCCTAAAAGTTTGTTTCATTTGACTTTTTTGTTAAATTTTGACCACAAATTTATGAGAGATTAATCATGTTCATGAAATTCTAAAAGTTGTTGTTGATAATATTATTAATGGTGAATCAATAGGAATTTTTAGAATTTCATGAACATAATTAAATTGTCATATATTTGTGGTCAAAGTTCAACTAAAAGTTCAAACCTGACACTTTTGTTACCTGAGCTAGTATAAAGATATGCTTAACTTGACTTGTTTGTACATTACTCAAATTTATATTATGTTAAAAATACTCTAATTTATTTATAAATGTGACACTTATTCTAAAATGAAAAAAAAAAAAAACATGAAATTGTGAAACTTACCTTCTCTACAAACTGATATTCCCTCTATCCCAAAGTCTTTTAAAGATAACGTCATTCCCCTCTTTTCCATTGAATGTAGAAGATTATATACAATGAGGACTCCACTAATCTAGCTCCTCCATCCTTTTCATTGGTAACTACCTAATGACTTTGATTACAAAAGATACTGACTAACTATATACAAAAGATAAACGAGAATATCAAACACAATATTATCATATCTCTTTGAGATATTCTAATATTCTAACACTCCCCCGCAATCGAAGCGGGAGGATAAGGAACACTGAGATTGTCCCAAAAATCTTCAAAATGTACCAAAGAAAGTCCCTTCGTAAATATATCATATACTTGATGCCGAGATGGAACATGTAACCCCATGTGCTACATTCTATCTAACAAAGTGAATATCCAACTTGATGTGCTTTGTGCACTGATGTTGCACGGGATTTTCGGAGAGATAAATAGCACTCACGTCATCACAATAAATAAGAATAGCCTTCTGAATTGGGCAGTGCAATTCAAGAAGAAGATTGTGTAGCCAACATGATTCAGAAACCACATATGCCACGCGGCACTAGACCAAGATATCGTGGGCTGTTGTTTAGCCGCCCAAGAGACTAAATTATCACCAAAAAATACACAATATTATCATATCTCTTTATGAGATATTCTTATATTCTAACGGTCTCAAATTGAATAACTTTTTTCTGTACAATATGAATGACATTTCAAAACTTTATTTTAAAGAAATTTTGTACCTAAATGATTTTTTACCAATTTCTTTCATAGTTCATTATATATTAGCAAAATTAAAAGTTTAAACAACAAGAATATTTTTGCAATTTTTTCTAAAAATAACATTTTCAAAACGACACTTAAATAAAAATGGTCATTCATTTTTTGATGGAGGGAGCAATAATTTCATGTACAAAGTAGGACCAAGCTGATATTTTTTTATTAAGACAACCAAACTGATAATAAATTAATAATACAGGAGTATGTCTCTGACTGATCATGTGGGAATTTATGGGGTTGAAAACAAAATTACCATGAAATGGTGGGGGTGAAGTGCAAGAAATGGGCAAGTAAGGCCATGAACGTATATTTTTAGCAGGATTTGAAATTGCTGCTACAAGAAATTTGCTAATCTCATACTTCCCTAGTCAATGTTGGAACTTCAATTCGACATCCAAATATGACCTTGAAGCAGTTTGCTCAAAAGTGAAATAAATATTTGGAGGTGGGGGATAAACCGTAATTAATTTGCTTGTTCAAACGATCGACAATAGCGATCGACAATAGCGATTTCTAACGTGAACGGTCGCTTGTCAGAGTTGAGGTCCACCTCGTAAAGTTTGTCCCTGATTAACTCAATAAAACTTTAATCAAAATTTTATGAAAATTTAGCTATCCCAATACAATTTTAAAAATTGTTATTAATTTACCATTAGAAATACTATCAATTACAATTTTTAAAATTGCATAGAGATAATTAGGTTTTTGCAAAATTATGGTCAAAATTCGACAGAGAATACTATTAATAGTTGAGATTTGGTCACATTTTCCATTTTAGGAAATTGATACCGAGATAAATTAAGCAAGCATTCGGTGAGACTAACATATTACTCAATTCATCTTCCTCATTTATGGATTTGGAACTGTTCCAAACTAAATTTACAAATAGTAGAAATTTTTCATGCAGGAGCACTGAACCAATTTGCTGGAACACTTCCAGATCCCTCATTTATGTAGCAACATAAAAATGTGACCAAATACAACTTTTGGATGCATTGGAAAGGGTACAAGAAAGGGAAGGGGACCTTGAACTAAGGGATGAAATACACTTATGTCTCACCCTGTGAGTTTGTGGCCATCTTTGAGCAACGTTTCTTAATTAATTACCTTATCTTTCATGCAATCCCAAAATTGCACTCACTCCAGCTCGTTAGGATTTGGGACAACAAAATTCTTGAAAACGGACATTCACATTCATTTAGTGACGGATGGAGGACCAAATACAGCCTTAAATTGGATGCATTGGAACAGCAAAACATGAAATAAGGGATGAAACACATGTAACACATTTAACACATTTCTGTCTCACCCTGTGAGTTTGTGGCCATCTTTGATGCCAATTTCCAACAATAACTCTATCTATTTCTTGCACCGTTCCTTGCCTTATCTTTCATGCAATCCCCAAAAATTACAAACTCCATCCCTCTGTAGCGTAGGTTACAAACGAGTCAATCAACAACTCTGAAAAAAAATGGAAGAAATGCTTTCGTTATTCTTCCATGATATCGCTACAAAAGCATTACAATTGCAGGGGTATTGGGAAGATAGTTTTCGTGTAAGTGGAATATTTTGGCACTTGTTTAAAGTGACACTCATCGTGCCACTTTTGAAGCTACTGGTCATTTTGTTATTAACTTTCATGACCATGATGTTTGTGGACCGACTTTATATGGCAATTGCTCTTGTTGTCATAAAACTGTTTAAGCTAAAACCTGAAAACTTGTACAAATGGGAGGCAATAAAGGAGGATTTGGAAGGGGGTACTTCTGCTTTCCCCATGGTTTTAGTTCAAATACCAATGTACAATGAAAAAGAGGTACGCAGATACTTAGTACATACCTTTGCTCTTCATTAAAATCTGCTATTTTCCTGTATGTAATGTTCTTTTGGTGCAGGTTTATCAGCTATCAATTGGGGCTGCATGTGGGCTTTCATGGCCAGCTGATAGGCTCATAATTCAAGTCCTTGATGATTCAACTGACTATGCCATTAAGGTTAGTTGCTCATTCCCCTCTTACTTCTCAACCATTGTTCTGTTTTCAAAGTCATAAATCAATGCAGTAAAAGAAAGAGCAATTTGAAGGAAAAACAAGTATATCTACAATGAAATTTATCCAAATCACCATGGTCAACTATTATAGTCTTATGTGCACTTGCACTAACAATATAAAGTGAAGCATAAATGTGAATAAATCTGACCTCATTAGTATCGTATACATCAAAAAACGACAGTCATTTAGTAAAGTTGGTTTTGGCCTTTCAAAAAAAAAACAAGAAAAGAATGGGATGTCTGTGTGTGTGTGTGTGTGTGTGTGTATGTGTGGAGGATGTACGAGCAAAGACTAATGTATCTAATTGCGGTGATGAATACTAAAGGAAATGGTGGTGGTAGAGTGCAGCAAATGGAAGCGTATGGGAATAAACATTAAGCATGAGAGAAGGGGAGACAGAAAAGGATATAAAGCTGGGGCATTGAAGGAAGGAATGAAACACAGTTATGTTTCTTTGTGCGAGTTTGTGGCCATTTTTGATGCTGACTTCCAACCTGATCCTGATTTCTTACAACGAACCATTCCTTTCCTGGCATTCAATCCTGATATTGCCCTAGTTCAGGCACGCTGGGATTTTGGTACGTTTTGAGTCTGAAGCAAATCAATCCATTGAAATAATCACAAAAGAAGTGTTTTTATGGGTAATTGGTTCATATGCCCAACAGAAAGTTGGTTCATTTCGTGTGATTTTCTTTTCTGTATATTTTTGTCTTTTGGATTGTATTGCAGTCAACTCTAAAGAGTGTGTACTCACAAGGATGCAAGAGATGTCTCTAGACTACCACTTTTTGCTAGAGCAGGAAGTTGGCTCTGCAACTTGTGCATTTTTTGGCTTCAATGGTAAATACCTGACCAAGTATGACTATAATTTCAGTTTTTGATATTTTCTAAGAAAATGAACATAAATTCTAGATATTCTATCACACAAATGAAATAAACTGAGATCATTATCCAGGAACCGCTGGAGTGTGGAGAATCTCAGCTCTCATCGAGGCGGGAGGGTGGAAGGATAGAACAACAGTTGAGGACATGGACTTGGCTGTCCGGGCTACAGTCAAAGGATGGAAATTTGTATATGTTGGTGATGTCAAGGTATATTGTTTCCTCTCTAGAAGTATAATTAATTGATTTTATGATACCGAAGAACTTGCATCGAAGATCGAACTCTTCAAGAAACATGTTAATGTCAGTTTCATTCTAATATGGGTCGTATTATGGAAATCAGGTTAAAAGTGAGTTGCCAAGTACTTTCAAAGCCTATCGTAATCAACAGCATAGGTGGTCTTGTGGCCCAGCTCATCTTTTTAAGAAAATGGCACTTGAGATTGCTAAAAGCGAGAGGTTGTCTGTATGGAGAAAGTTCTATTTGATCTACAACTTCTTCTTGGTGAGGAAAATCCTAGCACATCTTGTTCCATTAATACTCTACTGCATAGTGCTTCCCACCACCGTTTTTTTCTCTGAAGTACAAGTCCCTCGATGGGGTGGTGTATATCTTCCTTGTTCCATCTCCCTTCTCATTGTACTTTCAAGTCCAAGGTTTCTCTCTCTCTCTCTCTCTCTCTCTCTCTCTCTCTGATGATGATGAATTATTTATCTCTCTTTTTTCTGTCGTAAGACAATTTATAATATGACTTATGATGTAGATCACCGCACCTGGTCATTTTATGGATCTTTTTTGAGATTGTAATGTCTCTGAATCGAATTAAAGGAACTCTTGTTGGTTTACTCGGGGTAGGGCAATTTAACAAATGGGTTGTCACGGAAAAATTGGGAGATACTCTAACCACACAAAAGCTTGGAGATGCTCTCAAGACTCCATTGCTTTCTGAAGTGCCCAAGAAACCGTGCATCAAAATAGGAGAAAGGTAAGATATTTTTTCAATCAAAAAACCCTAATGAATAATACAGGTAGCAATCAACAACTATTTCAACTAACATATGCAATGGACAGGGTACATTTTCTTGAACTCTTTGTGGGATTGTACCTCGTCATCTGCGCGTGTTATGATCTTTACTTCAAGAAATTAGAGGACTACTACTTTATCTACCTTTTCCTACAATCTACGGTCTTCTTGGTAGCTGGGTTTGGTTATATTGGAACTTTTGTCCTGGACTCCTAAATGCCCGGCAGAAACACAATAAAGTGTATTAATCTGCATAACAATTGCCAGAAAAATGAAGGGAGGTGCCTAAGTCTGCCGTTTATGATGAACATTTTTGACCACTATAAGCAAGGTCTTGAAATCAAAGCTTGTGTATATTCAACTATATATATCTCTGCTTTTCCTAAACATATACTCCCTCCGTCCCAAACTAACATACCCATTTTGACATTTAGGGCGTCCCATAATAACATACCCCTTTCCTAAAATGGCAAAAAATCTTTACTATTCCCTCCACTCATTCTCTATCCTATTTTACTTTTATACTCACAACACCAATCAACTTTACTATTCCCTCCACTCATTCTCTCTCCTATTTTACTTTTATCACAACACTTTCTCCATTACCCACTTTCCTTAATTCCCGCGCCAAACAGTAAACGGGTATGTTAGTTTGGGACGGAGGGAGTATAGACAAATTTAAACACGTGTATTCAATTTTTTACACTCAATCTACACCATCATTCAAAGGAAACATCGGCCGAATCACTAATCTCTCGAGCCAATTAGCTTAATTGCTCATAATGGAGTAAGCCCATAATTTCAAATGCTCAATTGAACACATGTATACAATTTTCATAGAGATCGCGCTCAATCTGCACAAATATTCAGAGGAAAAACTAGGAAATCAGTTAAACTTATGGAGCCTACAAGTTAAAATCACTAACAAAATAAATAGAATACTCAAATGTCAATTAAAAACATACAGATTCACATGAACAGTGTATTTTCTACATACTATGTAGCCTAAGAAACCTTTGTTAAAAGAAGGCACTTACAGTCATTAGATTCCAACACTGATGAAAGGTATTGAGGCAGAAGAAAGGGAGGTTGTTTCAACTAACAAATCATTCCATCTTTGTTAAAAAATCGGCAGGGTACATTTTCTTGAACTCTTTGTGGGATTGTACCTTGTCATCTGCGCGTGCTATGATCTATACGTCAAGAAATTGGAGGACAATTACTTCATCAACCTTTTCCTACAATCTACGGTCTTCTTCGTAGCTGGGTTTGGTTATGTTGGAACTTTTGTCCCGGACTCCTAATTACATCCCGGCAAAAACCCAATAAAGTATACTACACTGAGTAACAATTGCCAGAAAATGAAGGGAGGTGCCTAAAGTCTGCCGGTTATGATTAACATTTTTGACCAGTTTAAGCAAGGTCTTGAAATTATAGCTTGTATACATTCAATTCAACCACATATAACTGTGCATTTCCCTAAACATAGAGACACATTTCTACACGTATTCAATTTTCATTGAGATTACACTCGATCTATACTATCATTCAAAGGAAAAAACCAATGGAATCAACTAATCTATCGAGTACATAAGTCCAATTCATTACAAAAACCAAGGAGACATGAATGCTCAAGTGAAAACATGAAAACATAAAGATTCACAGGAACAATGCATTCAATTTTTATTGAGATTACAAGTAGACTCAAATGCTCAATTAAATCAACTAATCAATAGATCCCATAGCTTTAAATGCTAAATAGAACACATGAATTCATTTTTCATTGAGATCACACTCAATCAGCACAATCATTCAAAGGAAAAACTTTAAAATTAAGTAGACTACTCAAATGCTCACTTGAAAAACATACAGATTCACAACCTAGCAAAATAACTATTTGAAAAAATAAGCCGATATTGAAAAGAAGGCACTTACAATCATTAGATTCCGACCTCGATGGAATGTATAGAGGCAGAGGGGAAGGGAGGTTGTGGATGGCTTCATTGATGTTGAGAAACGTCCATGTCCGGTCTGCTCGGAGATCGCATTTGCCGACGCCGGAAGGTTTTGAGAGATGAAATTAGGGGAATTTATCAATGATTTCCGAACGCAGCTTAATCGCAAATGAATCTCCTTCAAAAAAAACAAGGAACGTATAAAAAGAAAATTTTAATTTGTTATTGATTAATGGTAAATTTATTTAATTTTACATTTATTTTGGAACACACATAGTAATTCGCCAAAAACTTATAAAAAACGCGTTTTTTGTTAACTTAACAAAAAACGTGTTTTAAATAAAGGGCGGGGCGTCTCTCTCTCCTCACAGTCTCTCTCTCACTAAACGCAAAGTCGTTCTTCTTCACCGCAAAGTTGTTCTTCTTCACCGCAAAGCCGTTCTTCTTCTCCGACCCAACAATTCCAATCTTCTCCGATCTCAAATCTCCCTCGCCGGCGACCTAATTTCCAGATCAGCTTCAAATCGGCTTCAATTTCCAATTCAACAGAGATGAAATTGTTCTTCAACTTAGGGTTAACGGCTTGATGGAGTACATTGCAATTTGCCGAAATGGATCGATGCGGTCGGAAAAAGATGACCTTCGTTCAACTCATCTTCCCCGTCGAGTGCGCTCACGCGCCGTCTCTTATCTCGGTGACCTCGGCCTTCTCCGGTTTCGCGACGTAATCTCCCTTCTCGCTTTAGATCCAATTTTACGCACGTCATTTTTAGTACGAATTGCAAAATTGATTGTGGCGAGTTTTATTGATTTCTAGCGTCTAGAGAGAGAGTAGTGAGAGAGAGATGCTTTTGCGTTTGTGAATGGTGCGTCTTCGTGGAAGAAGAAGGACGAAGGGGTTTGATGTGCCAGTTCCCATGTAAATTAATGCCAGTATTTATTTTTTTGAGTGCCAGTTCATGCAGTTTGGAGTGCCAGTGCTTGTGTTTTTAAGAGCCAATGTCAGTGTATGTTTTTTTGAGTGCCAGTTCATGTATTTTGAAGTGCCAGTGCTTGTATTTTTGAAAGCCATAAAAAATGATTACCAGTGTTTTTGGGTGCCAATGTATGTGTCTTTGAGTGCCAGTGTACGTGATTTTGAATGCCAGTCCATGTTTTTTTGAATGCCAGTGCTTGTGTTTTTTAGAGACAGCAAAAATATTAGTGTAACAAAGTGTCAGTGTTAGTGGAACAGAGTGCCAGTGTGAAGAGTGCCAGTTCATGTATATAAAAGTGCCCGTATAAAAGTGTCAGTGCCAGTTTAACAAAGTGTCAGTGCCAGTTTACACTGGCACTTTGTTAAATTGGTACTGGCACTTTTTTCACTGGCATTTTGTGATACATGCACTGACACTTTATCACACTGGCAGTTTGTTAAACAGACACTGGCATAAACGGGGAAACCAGTAATTACAAAATTGTCATCGTTTATTTTGACCATGGTTGCCAGTAATTACAAAATTGCCACCTTTTATTTTGAAAACACGTTTTTTCTTATCTTAAGAAAAAACTAGTTTTTTATAAGACCAACTCTAGTAATTCATGATACTTTGTTACACTGACACTTTGTTACTCTAACACTGGCACTAGCGGAGGAATCAAAACACGTTTTTTCTAACATTAAGGAAAAATGCGTTTTTTGTAAAATTTTGGCCACATGTTAATGTTAAGGTACCACTCGAGATAACTCATAAAATTATTTTTTTGTGATAAAATGTTATTTTTAAATTTAAAGATAGTAAAACCGTCGTAATTCCAAAATTAAGAAGATTGTGACAGTGGCTTCTCCACCGCACATGAATATTTTGTGACTGTGCATTAGGGGTCTTTCTTATAAGGCCTAACTAGTATATGCCCGTGTCCAAGGACACGGGTTTTTTTTTTTTTTCAATTTTTTTTTAATTAATTTTTTTTAAGGGCAAAATGGTAAAGGGACAAATGTATGAGGGCAAAATGGAAAATTTGCCACTTGAAACTATTCATAGTACTGTACTACATCATTCTAATTTATACTATAGATTATACACTTTCCTCGTCTTAAAGATTAACTACCAGTACTCCGTGCGATACACGGCAAAATCATGAATTTTTTTTTCAAATAATTTCATTTTAAAAATATAAATTTCAAAATAACCCACATTTGAAACTATTTGTCAAAATGATCAACTTTTTGAAACTCGCTACACGGTGTAGCGAGTTTATAATTTTTTCGATTAAAATCGCTACACGGTGTAGCGAATTTAAATTTGCTCAATTTTATTTTAATTTATTTATTAAAAAAAACTAAAATTTGAACTCGCTACACAACACAATGTAGCGAGTTCAAATTACAGGCCACAACCGATCCAAACCAAACCAAAGATACAAATTTCGTCTCACTTTAAATTACAAAATAATAATTATTAATAAAGAAAACTAAATAGAAATATTATTTTTTCCATCTCAAATAAATAATTTTAAAAATATACTTCTATAAAAATTATATTATTCATTTCAAAAATAAATATTACTTTCGACTCAAAATGAATAACCAAAAAATAATACTACATTTTTTATCCAAAAAAATGAGCATTACTTCATTCATCCGAATGAATATTTTAAAAATTAATACTACTTCATTCGTGTCTAAAATTAATGTTTGTAATGTTAGTGCATTCGTCTCAAAATATGACATTAAGATGACATTAATTTTTTAGACGAATAAAGTAGTATTCTTTTTTTAAATGTTCATTGAGACGAAGGAAGTCATATTCATTTTTTTTAATATTGAAAAAAATTCTACTTTTTAAGAAAAAAAATTCCTTCAATTCAAAAATGAATATTACTTTCATTCCAAAATTAATACTATTTTCTATATAAAAAAATTGCTTCCTTTGTCTCAATGAACATTTTAAAAAAGAATACTACTTTACTTGTTTTAAAAATTAATATTCATTTTCTGAGACGAAGACACTAATATTATAAACATTAATTTTTACAAAAGAATACTACATCGTCTAAGTAAAATAAATTACTATCTTCGTCCCAATGAATATTTTATAAAATATTACTTCATTTGTTTCAAAAATTAATGTCATATATTGAAAAGAATGCACTAACATTACAAACATTAATTTTTGAGGCAAATGAAGCAGTATTAGTTTTTTAAATATTCATTTGGATGAAGAAAGTAATGTTCATTTTTTTGGACAAAAAATGTAATATTATTTTTTGGTTATTCATTTTGAGTCGAAAGTAATATTTATTTTTGAAATGAAGATTATAATTTTTTATAGAAGTATATTTTTTAAAGTATTTATTTGAGATAGAAATAATAATATTTCTATTTAGTTTTCTTTATTAATAATTATTATTTTGTAATTTAAAGTGAGACGGAGTTTGTACCTTTGATTTGGTTTGGATCGGTTGTGGCCTGGTTTGGTAATTTGAACTCGCTACACTGTGTTTTGTAGCGAGTTCAAATTTTAGTTTTTTTTAATAGCATAAATTAAAATAAAATTGAGCAACACCGTGTAGCAATTTTAATCGAAAAAAATTATAAACTCGCTACACCGTGTGTAACGAGATCCAAAAAGTTGGTCATTTTGGCAAATAGTTTCAAATGTGGGTTATTTTGGGATTTAGATTTTTAAAATGAAATTATTTGAAAAAAAAAAACCAAAATCATGTTATTGTATTTAACAATTAAAATTTAATATATATAAAAGATTATTTTTATAAGTGGTGACCGATCAATAATAAGTGGTGACAGCCTCATGAAAAGGTAAATCAAGTGGAAGACAGCCTCAAGCGATGGTAAGCAAAGAAAGGAAGACAGCCTAGCCTCATGAAAAGGTAAATAAGTGGTGATCGGTAAATCATATTAAATTTTCATGTGCTCGGTTGTTAAATACAATAATCATGTTAAATTTTCAAAAATGAATACTATTTTCTATATCAAAAAAAAATGTTTCATTTGTCTCAATGAACATTTTAAAAAAGAATACTACTTTACTTGTCTCAAAAATTAATATTCATTTTCTGAGATGAAGACACTAATATTATAAACATTAATTTTTACAAAAGAATACTACATCGTCTAAAAAATAAATTACTATCTTCGTCCCAATGAATATTTTATAAAATATTACTTCATTTGTTTAAAAAATTAATGTCATATATTGAAACGAAAGCACTAACATTACAAATATGAATTTTTGAGACAAATGAAGCAGTATTATTTTTTAAATATTCATTGGGATGAAGAAAGTAATGTTCATTTTTTTGGACAAAAAATGTAGTATTATTTTTTGGCTATTCATTTTGAGTCGAAAGTAATATTTATTTTTGAAATGAAGATTATAATTTTTTATAGAAGTATATTTTTTAAAGTATTTTTATTTGAGATGGAAAAAAATAATATTTCTATTTAGTTTTCTTTATTAATAATTATTATTTTGTAATTTAAAGTGAGACGGAGGTTGTACCTATTTGATTTTGGTTTGGTTTGGATCGGTTTGGATTTTGGGATGATTTGGATCGGTCAACCAAGTCACAAGCTTTGGATCAGTCAAATCAAGTCGCATGCTTTGGATCGGTCAACCAATTTACTTGGTTTGGATCGGTCAGACATGATTTGGATCGGTCAACCAATTGACTGTTTGGATCGGTTGTGGGTTGTGGCATGCTATGGTTTGGATCGGTCAACCACTTATTATTGATCGGTCATCATGTCAATGATTTATCGATCCTTGTGACCGGTTAAACTCGCAATTAAAAAAAAAAAAAATCTGTCTGCGTACACGCGCCTCTGTCGGCGCGTGTATTGCACGCGCCATTTTACTCCCAATCACGACTTGACACGTGTAATTTGCGTAGCATATCTTCAATTATGCCATAAAAGGAAATGACTAAATTACCCCTGAAATTTTGACAAAATTTTTGGCGCTATCACTATTTATTGGATGACCTGCTTTAAGACTATGTACAATGGGTGGAATGAAATGGGGTTGAAATGGGTTTTAGTTAGTTGAAACAATGCAATGGGTTAGTTGAAATGTGTTAAATGAAAAATGAAGTTGAAATGTTTCATCCGGTTGAAATGTCCAATTTTACTTCTTCTTTTTTTGTTTTTTATGGTTGTGACAAGTGTCACCCTGGTATTGGTTCGCTGGATTTTAAGAATTTTTTTTATCCAATTCTTTGAGCTGAATTATCACCTAGTAAATTTTTTTTTTTGCCAAAATTCATCATTTTTTTCCTATAAATTGATACAAGTTTCATTTGATTTGGACAAAAAAAAACACTCATTTCTCAATTATCCTTCTCCATTTTAGCCTTTATTTAAAAAAATTCATCATTTTTTTCCTATAAATTGATGCAATATTTTTTAATTAATTTATAATATTTTTTTAATTATAAATAATAATAATAATTATTATTATTTTACTAATCATAAAAATAGAGAATATAAATAAAATAAAAGTGGTGGGGCATAGAATGATGAGTTGGAAGGAGTTGAAATTTAATTTAATTTAGCTATTGTAGGGGGTTAAATGAAATGAGTAGTTGAAATATGAGGTAGATGAGATAAATTGTTAAAGTGGTTAAATGAAATAAAATAGTGAAATGAAACCATTGTGGTGGGTAGTCTAATACTCCCTCCGTCCCATTACAATCTACACACTTTCCTTTTTGGGCGTCCCATTACAATCCACACACTTTCTAAAAAGGAAAGTTTTTATCACTATTCCCTCCACTCATTCTCTCTCCTACATTATTTTAAAACTCACAACACCATTATAATTTACTATTCCCTCCACTCATTCTCTCTCCTATTTTATTTTTACACTTACAACATTTATATCATTATTTTTTTCCTTAATCTACGCGTAAACAGTAACTGTACACCATGTAATGGGACGGAGGGAGTATATAAATAGATTTGATTGTAAAGGCACATACGTGCACAAAAGATTTCTGTACGGCTATTTAATTTAAAGTGCCAAGACATGGCTTCTAACCATTATTAATAAGATTGAATTTCCTAAGATTGTACCAACGGGCCTTGGCCAGTAGTACAAGGTGACTTTTTGAAGGGGAGGTCGTCGGTTCGAGTTCTTCCAAGGGGATTCTTGGAGCTTAATTTTCTACCTTGGTTTTAGGGTCCTTAGGAGCCCCTCGGGGCACATCCGTGCAGTTAAGGAAGCGGCATTGCTGGGCTTGTATCCTCAGTGTGGGGAGTTCAAATCTTGACAGGTGCAAAGCTGGAGCAGCCATTTGGTGTTGTAAGAGTGATGTAAATGCCTCTTTGACAGGAGCAGCTGGAGCAGCCATTTGGTGATGTAAGAGTGATGTAAATGCCTTGTAGGAGGGCTCCCTTGGGGCTCTGGAGTATAAGGGGTGATGCCACCCTGACTGCATAGGGCACATCCCGCGATTTACCTCTGCCAGCATACTGTGGGGCCGGTACCTGGTAGTCCAGGATTAGTCCAGCGATGCTGAAAACCTGAGTATCAAAAAAAAAAGAATTTGGGAAACATCTATGACCACAACAACCTTAAAAAGAGGATTAAAGTTGAATGTAAATGAAAAACAATTCATAAAACATTAAAATAAAATTATCAAAGTTACTACCTCCGTCCCTGTGAAAGATTGTCCCATTTGTCATTTTAACTTGTCCCAAAAAGTATGTCTCATTTTTAAATTTAGGCATGAATGTTAGTGCAAATCTACTAAGGTACAAGAAGGTGAAGCTCTTTCTTAATAATTGCAAAATGTACAATAGAACAATCTTTTAGTAACGGATGGAGTACTCGGCAACAATCAAATTAAATTGTGCTAATTAATCAAGGGCGAAACTAGGCCGGATGGTTCATTCACCCCCTCACCCCTGACTTTTGTAATTCTTACAAATTGACCTTTACAATTTACAGATAGATTTAGTATATTCACTCTGTGAAAAGAAAAATTCAGGGATTCTAAATCCGCCACGGGCTAATGATTTGCATCACACAATCAGGGAGTATATTATAATGTGGTATTAATCATTAACAAGTACATTAATCAAGTGATGCTACGATCACCTCAGGTTGTGTACCACAGAGTTTAAAGTCGATTGATGATTACTAATTAAACATAATTATCGAAAGGTATAGAGTATAACTGAATTACCAAATAGTACCTGACGGAATAAAAGTGATGAGCTAGACCCAACGTACGAAGCCCAACTATTCAAACATTATTACCATCATATCCTTAGTGGGTCGGCCCAATTACTATAAGGCCCACGGCCCAAAGATCAGTCGACCTAGCTATTTATCCGACCTCCTTGGTCCCGACCTAGCTTTGTCCGACATACGATCCATACCTCATATGGGCATTATCCGGCTATATCATTCAGTCAGGTCGACCTAGACCCCAGCAGGCGACCTCGACCTACAAGGCGTACGTCGACCTACAGAGTCATAACGTGCGTATAATTCTTTCCATAACAAAAGTCCTACAAATCAGGAGTTATTTACGTACGTGATGTCTTACACAATCTGATCCACGAGTCTAGGGATTTCATACAATCCTACTACAATTATATCTCTTATCAAACTCTATAAATACCTTACTACATCAACGGTTTTGAGATAATTGCTTTTTGTTATTTCTGAATCTCTTGTTCATTATAATTCATCAGCTTATACACCATACTTACTCTCACGCCCGAGGGTCTAAGCCGGAGACCATTCCGGCTAGTCGTGGGTTCTTTGTTTCTGGTCAAAAGCTAGGAGATCAGTCCTGATTGCTGGACATAGGCTGATTCAACACGTTTCTTGCGGCATCAGTTTGGTTCCATTGCCAGGAAACGAAACTTTTTTGACTTTGAAATTCAATCAAACTGTAATCATGGTTTCAGACGGACACACCGCTACACCCTCTACTGAGAGCGAACAAGAGAATGCCCGTAGGAATACTGATATCGGTGCCGGAAATCGTAATGCCAATTTGCCTCCTCCTCCACCACCACGCCATGCCAGGAGGGCGACACGCTCCAATAGCGTTGCTGATGGAACTAGATTGCCAGATAATAGGAGGCAATAAAAGAGGCCTATGCGAGCCGGAAGCGGAGCCACGGCCCAACGCCTACTGGTAGTTCGAACAGTTGCAGACGACAACCCAGGTCCCTCGACTACTCACCTTACTAGGAGAGAGATTTTGTTGGAGCGGGATAAGTTGCTCTAAGGTTTGTTGGATGTTCAGGACGAATTGCTTGACATGCCAGAATCTCCTAGGGCTGATAGAAGATCTCAGCGACCTGCTCCATCTGTCACCTCCCATAGGTGAGCTAATGGGAGTGCTAGACAGAATGGAGGCCCTAGGCAATCGGCTAAGCAGCCAAGGATCGAAATGCCTCCTCCCTCTCACATTAACCTTGATCCCACAGTCGACCTAAGAGATGAGCTCAACCACAGAAGGGAGCAAGAGGCTGAATCAGCCTCAAGAAGGCCGCGTGTGGACGAAAGGAATAGGCGAAGGTCGCCAGCAAGGTCAGTTAGGTCGCCAACAAGGTCGGCTAGGTCGCATTCCTACAGAGAAAGGTGGGGTAGAGACGTGACTCCACCTAGGAGTGAGAGGCATAGGTCCTACTCTAGGGGAGAGCCTCACCAAGAGGAGAGGCAAAGATTAAACAATGTCTCCTATCAGAGGAACGACCAAGATGCTAGAGAGTTGCTGAATCTGAAAAGAAGGTTGGAAAAAATGGAGGCCGGCAGAAAGAAGGATGATGGAAAGGGTGAACGAAACTACAATACTCTTCGACCTTTGTCCAAAGAGTTGCTCGAGCTACGACCTCCCGTGGGTTTCAAGCTGCCTTCCTTAGACAAGTATCCAGGTGCGACCAACGCCCTGAACCATATGCAACACTTTGAGGCCACCATGTGTTTGGTCTCTTCTGAGGATGATGTGCTGTGCAAGGCACTGACTTGGTTCCGTGGTTTGACGCCGGGCTGCATTATCTCGTGGGAGTACATGAGGAAGAAATTTTTGGATCGATTCTCTACAGCTGGGGCCAGAAAAAAGACGATCACCGACTTGAACAACCTGACTCAAGGAAAAACTGAAAGCTCCGTGACTTATTTCACCAGGTTTAAGGAGATGGTCGACCAAATAGAAGAGGACCTAACAGACAGGGAAGTTATAAATTGCTTCAGGAATGGGGTATCTTCTCCTAATTTAGACTACGAGCTGCAGGTTAGGAGAGTGACTACCAGGCAGGAATTGTTTGAAAGGGCCTACGATGTGGCCATAGCTGAGGAAAGGAAGGAAAAGAAAAAAGATAAGGGCTCCAAGCAATCTGAGGCTGGAGATTCTAGCAAAGGGGGTAAGCATAATGAGAACAACAACAAGGGGAAAAATAGAACAAGGGCGACTGAGAGAGTGCTTAAGACTTTCACCCCGTTGACTGTAAGTCGTACTAAAATCATGAATTCTGTTGAGCTGGACCCACCTGCTCCTATGAACCCAGCAAATAAATTCAGAAGGGCCAACAGGAAGTATTGCGAGTTCCATAAAGATACGGGTCATACTACAGAGGAGTGCATGAGTCTGAAGTGAATCATACAGAAATGGGTCGACAGTGGAATGCTGGATAGGTTTGTGAAAGGAGCTCAACCTAGCGGAGGCAAGCGAGCTGCAGGGTATACCTGAACCAAGGCAGCCTCGATTGGATTTGGGGGTGATCACCGAGCAAACGAGCAACACCGCCCTGAAACACAAATTTTTTCAGCTTGCCAAAGCTCCATATGTGCCACCTAGAAGCTACATTAAGGAGGAGGTCATCAGTTTCTATCCTGATGAGCTAGCTACCAACATGGCGGCCAGGGAGAAAGTTCTAGTAATTCCGGGGTTGATAGATAGTTGTACGACGAGCAGAATATTGGTAGATATATGGGCTTGCAAGGACATCCTCTACTACAGAACTTTCTTAGAGATGGGTCTGACGAAAGAAAGATTGTCACCCTACGATGGTCGACTAGAGGGCTTCACCAATTATAGGGTGGAAGCCAAGGGACAGGTCGAGCTGGAGGTCGACATAGGACAAAGACCCTTCGTGGTCGTGGTTAAGGTAACTTTCATTGTTATAGATGTGATAAGTGATTATGCTTCTATCTTGGGTATTCCTGGCCAGGCCGCACTAGGAATGGTGGCCTCTATCCCCCATCAACGGGTCAAGTTTCCTACCTTAGCTGGAGTAGGCTGCGTTCTAAGTACAACCCGAGCTTATCTTGATCACATCCTCTGAACAAGGAAGAAGAGGAGCTAGAAATTGAAACTCCTGAGGCCAGCTGGAAACTTTCAAAATCTGTCACCACAACATCAAGGCTATCTACAATCACCTGTGTAGACGAGGCGACCTATCTCTCACATGACCACGTCATGATTGAGCCGACATGTCCCTCTCTAAGCACTATGGTCGAAACAGATACATTTATGGTCGACCAGGTCATCATAGGCTAGCTAAGCTTACAGATCGACCAAAACTTGGGGGCCACCACTGGGGAGATTGCAGCTGAGCTGGAAGATATGATTGTTGAATAGGCTCCACACTTGGGGGCCGAGGAAAGACAAAGGGTTCGTGAAATCATCATCGAGACCCTGCAATTCAGAGATGGTCCGGAGCTAGAGCCTATGGACGAGCTAGAGGCAGTGATAACCAATCCTTCCTGCCCCGACCAAAAAATTCAAGTTGGAAGACAGCTGTCATCTGAAGAAAGAATAGAAATAGTCGAGCTACTGAAAGAAAGCACAAATGTCTTTGCATGGCGGGTTGAAGACATGAAGGGGATCAAGGAGGAGGTCGTTGTTCATAGACTGGAAGTTAATCCGACTGTCAAACCCAAGGAGCAGAGGCAACGAAGTTTTGCTTGTGATAAAGAGGCAATAAAGCTTGAGGTAAACAAACTTTTAAGTGCAGGTATCATCAAGGAAGCTTCCCATACCACCTGGCTAGCAAATTTGGTGATGGTGAAAAAGGCTAATGGCAAGTGGCGTATGTGTGTCAACTTCACCAATCTCAATCTAGCTTGCCCAAAGGATAGCTACCCACTTCCACGAATTGACAAGCTTGTGGATTCTATAGCTGGACACACTACTCTGAGTTTCCTCGATGCATATTCGGGTTACCATCAGATAAAGATGCATGAGGACGACATAGTGAAGACTGCCTTCCAAGCTGCTGGAGGTATATACTGCTACAACATGATGCCATTCGGGCTGAAGAATGCCGGGGATACCTACCAGAGGATGGTCAACAAAGTCTTTGCTTCCAAAATTGGCCGAAACATGGAGGCCTACGTCGACGATATGGTCATCAAAACAAAGGCCGAACGTCACGTGGTCGACCTAAAGGAAACGTTCGCCAATTTGCGGGCAAACGACATGAAGCTTAATCCAAGCAAGTGCATATTTGGGGTAGCAGCAGGAAAGTTTCTGGGTTTCATGGTCTCCCAAAGAGGTATTGAAGCCAATCCCGAGAATATCAAGGCTCTGGTCGACATGAAGGAGCCAACATGTGTTAAAGAAATGCAGCGACTAAACGGTAGGGTCGCAGCCCTAGGTCACTTAATTGCTAAATTAGCAGATAGGTCTCTCCCCTTCTTCAAATCTTTGAGGGGGATAAAAAGCTTTGAATGCACGGTCGAATTTTCTTCATCGTTCCAGCAACTTAAGGAGTACCTTGCTTCTCCTCCATTATTGAGCAGCCCGATCATGGGGGAAACTTTATTTGTGTATCTATCAGCTGGCGACCAAGCTGCGGTAGCCGTGCTAGTTAGAGAAGAAGGGGGGCTTCAGAAGCCTGTTTATTATGTGAGCAAGGCCCTATCCGACGTAGAGGACATGTATTTTAAAGCATAAAAGGTGGCCTACACCTTGGTCGTTGCATCCAGAAAGCTGCGAGCTTATTTCTTGGCTCACCCTATTGTTGTGTTAACCAACGCTCCCCTAAGGAAGATTTTACACAAGCCAGAAAGTTCAGGCCGACTACTCAACTGGTCGATAGAGCTAACGGAGTTCGACATTGAGTATAGGCCTCGAAAGGCATTGAAAGCTCAACCTTTGGCAGACTTCTTGGTCAAGCTTACGTTCACCAAGGAAGATAGCGTAGTGAGAGCCCAGAAGGAAAGTGTGAAGGGAAAGGAGCATGCAAGCCAGCCCACAGTTAGTTTGCCCGACGATTGCTGGAAAGTTTATTCAGATGGGTCGGCGACCAAGAATGTTAGCGAAGCTGGGATTGTTCTAGTCGAGCCAGAGACAGGCAAGGTTTTTGAGGAAGCACTGGTTCAAGTTCGAAGCTTCCAACAATCAGGTCGAGTATGAAGCCTTGGTCGCAGCTATCGAGTATGCCAAGTGTTTTGGGGCGACTAAAGTCATGGCCTGCTGTGACTCGCAGTTGATCGTAAGCCAATTCAGAGGGGAGTATGAAGTGCTACACCCCACCCTAGTCAAATACTGTGACCTAGTAAAGGAGCTAGTCAAAGACTTGGAATTTTGGGAGATACAAAGGGTAGGTCAAGATGATAATGAGTTGGCCGACCTACTCTCAAAGTTGGCCACGTCAGACGAACAACATGGAGAGTCGATCTCTTATCTAAAGCATCCAGTATACGAAAGGGTCCAGATTCTATGCTCGGTTGACGACCTGAGGGGTGGTTGGATTAATATAAAGTGCTGGATCGAGGAAATAAAAGATTACATAGAAAAGGGTGAGTTACCCGCTGATGAACAAGCAGCGCGGGCAATCAAGAAGAAAACTTCGAGGTATGTCATACATGGGGATGCATTGTTCAGAAGGTCTTTCACAAAGCTATTGTTAAGGTGCGTTCACCCCATGGAGGTTACTCAGCTTTTGCACGAGGTACATTGTGGAGTTTGTGGTGGACACCCGGGGGCTAGGACTTTGGCCGACAAATTGATTAATTTGGGGTATTATTGGCCTCACTTGAGAGCAGACACTCATGATTTTGTTCAGCAGTGTGACAAATGCCGGAGATTTACCGACTTGCCTAAACTGCCTACTACCGAGCAAACTCCAGTGATCGCAGCTTGGCCTTTCAGCATGTGGGCAGTCGATTTGATTGGTCCCTTCCCACCATCCGGAGGAAACTATAAATACGTGATCGTAGCAATCGACTACTTCATCAAGTGGATCGAAGCCAAGCCCTTAGCCAAGATTACGGAGGAGAACGCCATCAACTTTATTCATAATTATATTTGGTGTCGATTTGGGATTCCGCGAGCTATTGTGTCGGATAACGGGCTACAATTCTCCACAGCTGTAAGTACCCAAATTCGGATCGTCAAAATCCGTTAGAAGTTAACCGGAATCCGTTAACTGGCCCGCTCCAGGTTAACCGAAACCCGTTAAGCTCTCCGTTCTCAAGCCAACAAGACGTCCCGGGACTGCCCCGTGCATCCCAACGTCAAAGCGTACTCAACAGACGTTATCACACGTAAAAGTACAGCTTTTCCTGAAAAACGCACTTTCCGACACTTTTCGAGGGCGTTTCGGACATTTTCCGGACAGTTATTTAAAAAACGGATAAAACCGGGAATAACGAGACAAAATCCCTAGCCTAGGTGAGTCACAGGGGCACGTGGCACGCATGCCAAGGTCCTCTAGTCAACGTCAATCAGATTTCAAAAGGAAAAGATCAAAATGCCCCTGAGATTGAGTCACAGTCCGTCTGGACTGTTTTGCAGGCAAAACCAGAATTGCCAACAAGCCCTCCCATTTTCCAAAATACCACAAAACCTCCCCAAATTGAGGATAAGTCCGTCCGGACTGGTTTACAAAATCACCCTATAAATACAGAGGGCTGTCAAATATTTCAAAAAAAAAAAATTTAATCCATTTTCACTATAGCCTACGGCATAACCAGTTTCCACTCTCTCCCGAGCCCCATTTTGCCTCGATTTGCGTGAAAACCTCGCTTTTTCAACCAATTACGAACCAAACCATCTCGAAACACCTTTCCAAACACTAAGCCGTATCCCGTATACGTCAACCGAGCCAAAAGAGTCAACCCCTAGCCATAGGTAACATTCTCTCTCCCTAAACACTCGTTCCGTCTCGGTTTACGCGCCCATCGCTACAACCGTTTCGGTCGAAAGTTATTGAAATGTAGACGTCACCGTCTACGGGGTCCGATACGTTTTAGTCCAAGATCCTCTTCTCTCCCGTAAGAGAAGTAATCTCGGGTTAAAACGGCGTTCCGGCCCCGTTCTTTACTTTTTATGTCATTTAATGGTCCGGATCGTTTGATCCGTTGAATGTCATTTACTTTACGCAACTTTATAGTCTGAACCGTTCGGTTCGTGATAGTCATTTAACGGTCTGGATCGTTTGATCCGTTGAATGTCCTTTACATTACGCAAGTTTACAAATCTGAGCCGTTTGGTTCGTTGATCACACCTTTAAAATCCGGGTCGTTTGATTCTGTCGATACCGCACTTTAAATACTATCATTTACAAGTCCGAGCCGTTTGGCTTGTGATAGTATTTACTTATCAAAGTCCGAGTCGCAAAAACGATTCGTTGATCGCATCTCATTTAATGTTTTTTTCCCGTAAAATCGCTAACAATGTAATGTTCGGTTCAAAACCGGAGTTCGTCATTCGAACTCTCTTTCAAAACGCGCAAAGTGACGTTTGGCATCCAAACGATCATCTTTAAATTCAAAACCCGACGTTTGACATTCAAACGCTCTTTTCTTAAAAGTCAAAATTTGACACTTAAGTTAAAGATTCAAAACTCGTCATTCGCACCTGTTAGTACTGTTGGGTTTTACGGGTCCATGCGCAGCGGAATTAAGCATTAAAACATAAAACCCAAGAAGCCCTAGGATCCGTTCTATACAATTAATTTAAATTCCTATGAGATAGAATTAAACCAACCTTGAAACGCTTTCCGGTCTTGAGCTATCGAACGATTTTGATTATGTGATATCGAATCACAAACTTCGTTCTTCAACTTGCTTGAACTCTAGGCCTTGATCGATGAACGAGCGAAGACCCTCTTTTGGTATCCACACCTTTGAATGAATCCAAGAACAACTTCTTGATGATTGCTAGATCTAAACCTTGAAGAATATTGAGAGTATTTAAATATGAATTTTGCTTGAAAAATTTCGGCTGACCTTTTAGGTCTGACAGAACCCTTGTATTTATACTACAATAGTAGGAATACCTCTCCTAATCGTATTAGGAGAGACAGGCTGTCAAACCGCGTACTGGCCTATTATGTCGCGCGGTATATTAAGCCATTGGCTTAATATGTCGCGTGACATATATAGCCAGATACTGAAACTCTCAATCATTCTTCCTCCGGTTTAACCAATTCATTCTAGTTGTGTGTGACCCAATAGGATTACATTATGTTGGCAATGAGTTCGATCATATTGAACCTCATAAGACATAAGCGGACTCTAGCAAGCCATTATGTCTACCCAAATAATGTAACGTAAGAGTTCACGTTTCCAACGGTGTACTTCCATTTCTCCCTTTATCTCACGATGTTATATTGAACACAAGTCATGGTCATTGTCAACTTGTCTAAGTTTAATGCTTTCTCGATTCCTTGAGTATAGTGATAATTCCAATCATATTGGGGTACGGCCATACACTTTCATCATTGTCACTCATCGAGGGGCCCAAGCAAAACATCTCTCTTTCGAGGGACAAATTCCATCTTGACTTATCATCCTTCCCATCATGAATCCGATCATGCCAAAGATAGCCTTTATGGATATCGTGTTAAGATATCGTTTGACTAAAATCAAACATGACTTTTCATCATATGTAAGGTCATGATAATCTCAGGTCTAGGGACTAAATGAAGTAACCTTATGAGATTTACTTATGACACTTGACCATGTCATAAATCTCATGCGGGTCATGTCCAGTTACTTGTTCTCTAACAAGTACTCATAATTTCAATGTGCATCTCTATGCATATAATCATCACATGATTATCCATTGACAATTATACTAATTATTCTCTTAATAATTAGGGACACAGATTATTATTAACAAATATACAAAACATATAATAATCAATTGATAAACATCTCATATAATAATAAATAATGTCAACACATAAGTCTATAAATCATAGGCCTAGGGCATAACACCAACAAGTACCCGGTCCGAAAAAGGCATTTTTAAATGTCTGGCCCGGTTATTTAAGTGAAACCCTAAAAAACCTACTCTTTATTCTGTCAAATCCGCCGTCGACCGTACGCGTGGAAAGTACGCCAGGATATTGTGCCGATCGGCCCTTTCCCTGTTGAAAGGCCGATCGAATCTTTATTATTGTGCCGATCGAACCTAAGATCTTTGTGCCGATCGACCCTTTATTTTTGTGCCGATCGACCCTTATATTTAAGGCCGATCGACCCTTCAGCTGGCCCAGCCCAAATACCGAAGCACTATAAATAGGGGTGCCCGATTACAGTTTTCAACACACAATTTATTCCGGTGAAACGAGGACTACACTTGTTTCGTCCGTATTTCTCTCCATTCCCTTCGAATCGCCCTAGATTCGGTCCCAAAGTCTTGCTACAATTGGTAAGGCTCTTATTAATATTTTGTTCCTTATTATTATTATTATTGCCATAATATTCGCATGCTTATTATATTTTAATTGTGCCTTTATGCTAGATTTAGGCCTATTTTAATATATTTAAATATGCATAGCCGAGGATGATCTAAGGTTTCGCCCAAGAAACCCAATGGATCTAGAAACTATTTCTTACCTTCCACCTTAGTAATAATTGTCCCATGATCAACAATTCCCCAAGGATGAACGTTGATTAGTGCACCTTTCGAGGGCCTAATTCAAAGGTTCTAGGGTGTGATCATCAATTAATTCTTTCTCTTCCCTCCTCCTTATGCATGATCCCGCTTCTTCTATCTATTCCTGTAAACACCGCACACAACCAACACCCCACATGCTAGAAAGATCGATCCGTCGGGCAATAGGAGTGATAGCGTTTCTTCTTCTGTTGTAACTTGACCCCCGAACCCAATTAAATGCTTAGCCTTTTTTCAAAGCTTTGGGCTATATCAAAGTGGCGTGGCGACTCTCAAAATTAAACTAATATTTTAATATGGTTTAAAGCGAGTGTCACTAAATGAATATCCCATTTCGATTCGACATTATATGATTATTTATTTCATACTTCCGAATGCGCGTTGCATCGGGACGGGGTATTCACAGTGGCGACTCTGCTGGGGACTGTCTTAAAACTTCTTCAAACTAAGTGGGTCAGACTTTCGTTTTCTTTTATGGTGTTGTATGTTGCTTTCTTTTTTTTTAATTTGTTCTATTCCTAACTGTTGCATTGCATGCATGCATCTCCTAAAAAAAAAAAAATCTTTCTCTTAAAAAAGAATTAGACTTCTTTACCTCACACTACCACTGTCCGTGTCACACTGCACAGCTACCCCTTAACCCATCGGAAAAGCCAAAGTGCGGGAAGTGTGGTGATCATGTCGCCTCCCTTCCGAGTCTCACTTGGCCATCCACTCATCGGCGCGCTTCGCCGCACGGTGGGAGCCTGAAACCTAACCCTTGTGTCACCCACTTTGCTAGGAGTGCACTCCCCGTGACCGGTTGGTTTGACTAGCTTTTTCATGTAGACAATTAATAAGGTCTTTGTGTTAAGTCACTACGAATCAATGATAAGTCAAGATCTATAAAGAAAATAAAGGCACTAAAAAAATTGATTTTCCTTTTAAAGGACATACCATGTAAAGTTTGAATGCTTGATCTTGTCCTATCATGGGTCTGTAGTACTTTCCATAAATATCATATTAAATGTCTATATGAGACGGTTAGTCGTTAGGATCCACCACTTTAGGACATTTAGTTAGTTGCGAAAAGGGGTATCCCTTCCAACCAAGAGTAGGTTCTATAAAAAGTTTTTTGTAATTAAAATGCTTAACTATCCTCAATCTAGGACCCTTCAAAGTTCTATCTCTCATCTCTTGAACCTTCCATAGTCTGCTCCCTTAGCCTTAAAACCATCCATAGTTTAGATCCTTTATCTCTAGCACCCTTCAGCCAAAGACCAACCAAGGCCAATCCTCACCCAAGCCCAAATTAACTCACCTAGATCACCCTCATTTGACCAAGGATCGAGTCATCTTCCTCTTTTACGTTCATCCCCCTCGAACTACGGTGACCTGAGACTCGTATCTTAAATGGTAAGGGTTACGTAGGCAACTTCAAATGGCCAAACTCAAAATTGTGGAGGTCAAATATTTTCTCAAGGATGCCTTAAGATTAATTATGAATCTAATTCAACTCATTGGTTTGACTCCGCCATATGTTCTGCTGCAATTCCACATCATGTCTCTCGGAGAAAAGCATTGAAGCCCTTAAAGAAGTCTCTCACATGAAGTTGGGAGTGATCAACCTCCTCAAAGACATACATGAAATTGAGCAGCACCATTTGTCTCACATTCAAGAACACTTGAGAAGAATCCCTCTTCCTGTTCAATTTCAGAGTCCCTACCATCCACATGCTTGTGATCCCACTTATGGTTCAGCGCATCAGAATTTCTCATTCAAGAAGCCTGCTGTGGCCACCAACCAACGAAAGGCACCAATACCCGAGAAGAAGATCAACAAGGAACATTTTGATGACTTGGGAATGCCTGTGGGTGAGTTCTTTGACATTTTGGTGGGAAAAAGCTTGGTCAAGCCACTTGAGAATTATGAACCGATAAACCCAAGGGAAGACTTAGATACATCCAAGTTTTGCAGATACCACAAGTACGCTGGGCATACCACTGACAAATGTGTGCAACTGAAACGCTCAATTCAAAGATTGATCAACCAAGGGAAGACCCAAGGCCTCATTGATGAAGGAACCCTCACCCTCCAAGGGAAGATTTAGATTCATTCAGTCTTGTAAGTTCTAGTGTGTCTTTCTTACTTCCACTCTGGGCATTGGTATGTAATGTCCACTTTAGAATAGTTACTTCAATAATAAAATAGTCTTTCTTTCTTTTCTCTCTAGACTTGAGACATAATCTCGCATTACTTTCAAGAAGATTGTTTTATTTATAATTATCACTTGGTTGCTAATCTCACTGATAAACTCACCGGCTAATAAAGTAAACAATGAATGAATACTTTGATTGGAGTGAACAACTCACTGTCCTTTCCTCATATACACCATCTCTATACACCCTTCTCTCATACACTCTCTACATACTCAACCATATACTATCTCCAGACCCTCTCCTTATACACACCCTCTATGATCCCTCGAGCATACACTTCCCCAAATACACTCTCCCCCACTTAAACATCCTTCTTATATGATCAAGATAAGCAAAGACCATTGTTGCTCATCATCAGAAAATAGCTGCTCACGCCACTGCAATTTAAAGAAGATGCAAGGAGTTGTTCTTATCCTTCACAAGTGCTACATGAATATCAACTTGGGGCTCACCAACCCCCAAATCTCGCGTCTCCTCTGATTTTCCATTTGATCGATAAGCTTTCATTGAATATGCTCACATATCTTTCTCATGGTCTGAATATATTTTTTGCCTTACTTAATAAGTCGGTTAAATGAGTTTGCATTTATTTTTTAAAAAAATACTCTTTTGAGAATGCTATCCAGTAGCGATTGAAGCTTAAACCTCTCACCATAGGAAGCCATAACCTTATCCTCACTAAATAATACCCTTTCATTTCAAGATCGACAAGTTTTGAAACCCTAAGGAAGAAGCCCATACTAGGGGCTCCCCTCGACTCACAAAGGAAGTAATCACCTCCAAGCTCAAGAAAGGCGGAATGCAAAAGAAACTCATACAAGGGGCTCCCTCGAAGGGACCACCTCCAAGCTCAAGAGGGAAAAGGTAAACGCATCCTAAGGCATACGCTAGGGGCTATCGCTAGCAAACAAATTCGAAGGCTTTCCTCGAGAAGAGGGTGTAAAAAAAAAAAAAAAACCTTCATCACCCCAAAATGAACCTCCCATCCCAAAGGTTGTGAAAATGAGACATCGAGTGAAGATCCTATCGTGATCAAGTTACCTGCTGAAATCACAACAAACTCGCGAGAAGAAGCAACAAGGATTCCCTCTAGGACAAATCCCGTAAACCAATTCCAAGCCCATCCTCTCACTTTTAGAGGATTCCATCACCACCCTTGACCTTGTCAAAATCAAAGTTAACCTCACTCTTAGAGGTTCGGAAGAAGCAACAACAAGAAAATCCCCTCGCCTTAGAAGTTCCAAACACATCCCTCAAGCCAACCTCTCAGCAAATGGCCCAACCGACCTCTCACTTTAAGAGGTCATGTTAAGCATCACCCAATGGTCGATCGCAACCCAAAGACCAGCTACAACCTCTACCGGATGGCATTCTCAGTCACTTGTTATCCTACGTGAGCATATTGCATACTCTCGCCAAGTTTAGGAACTCGTCCTATTCTTGAAATTCGTTCATTCGACTCCTCAAACACTCGCTCGCAAAAGTCCCATCAAGCTTCACATCCGTGCCTCTCAACGGCACTCCGATAAAAGCAAGGAGACGTGCGCCAGGGACTACTCCCCTCGGCTTAAGAGAACAAAGGAGCAACAAATCTTAACTCGAAAGACAGAAAAATAGAAGGGGCTATAATCGGTCAAATCCCACCTTTTCTTCCATCCCAATCTTTTTCCTTCCATCCCAATCTTTTTTCTCCCAATCTTTTTTTTCTATTTTTCATCCTTTCTCATAAAGAAGACCAATGCAGCGGCAGCCCGCACTATAATTACCATCGAACAGTCCGTAGCAAAGAAGCAACAACGGAACATCCTATTCCTTCTAAAGTCAAGCCCAATTTCACCATCAATCGATTTTCCCTCTCCTATTCCAGCTTCAAGTCAAAGCAATCATTATTTGTTTAATTATATAATTGGAATTTGATAAACCAATCAGTGAGGTCCATTCTTGAGCAACCAAAGTATAATTCTGAATAAAACAATTCTTCAAATGTCTCGACAAGTCTTCTTTTCTACAATCTAGGAAGAGCCAAACACTGTCTTTCTGTCTGCAGGGGCTTTCATACACTTTTCCACACCTTGTGATGCTTATACTCTCCCAAAAGAGTCAAACCGAAAAGCGAGAGTGTCATACACGAGTTCGGGATCCATTCCCACCTTCGAAAAATGTGCCCCTGCACATATGCATTTCCGAGTCTTGTCCAAGTGACTGATTGACTATTGTTCAAAACGAGGGGTCGCCTCCATGGCCGCAAGATGACTCTGTCTGCAATAGGGATACACTAAATCTCTCCAAGCCGGGGCTTTTGTTAAGCCGTTCTCTTTCTTTCTTTACCAGATTCCCTTCAGGTTTGCTTTGCATCATCAACTGGGGCTTCGCCATTCCCTTCAGGTTTGCTTTGCATTATCGACTGGGGCTTCGCCAAGGTCATTTCATCAAACATTGAGGCTCCCCTCAACGGAAATGGGTCGACTATGTGATTCTTCAGAAAAGGCCAAGGGCTCTAAATCGAGGCTCCGACAAAATCATATCTAGCAAGAAGGGCATCCCTTGTCATCAAGATCAGCATGTGGCGAACTCTTTGAAACATAATTAATCATAAGGCCTCTTTATCAAATAAACATGCTTTCAAAATACCGTCCCCCTTGGTACCTTGTTTACAAAAATCACTCTTTGGTCTCCACAAATTTTCAAACTCTTCAAGTCTACCAAAGACGCCTCTCTCTCAAGATGACTCGGTCCTACCCCTTATCACTGGACAGCAAACTTACCCAAACCCCATCTTCTATCATAAAACACCTACTCAGCCTCGCCCTGCTTAAACCATAACCTTTTTGCTCAAATTGCCTTGTTTAGAAGTGCCACAAATCTAAACCCTAGCCTCAAGCCTAGGTGACCAAGTGCCTTTCTAAACCCTAGCTTCAAGCCTAGGAGACAAGTACCTTTCTAAACCCTAGCCTCAAGCCTAGGTCACAAATGCCTCCCAAAACCCTAGCTTCGAGCCTAAACCCCTCTCTAAACCATAGGGTAACTGCCTTATACGTCAATTTCTAGGATAACTTTTCATTGCAATGTACAAAATAGAAAATAGAAACATTCGAATTAACTCATTAAGCTTGTACATAAATCATTTGCATTACATCAGTGAGTCAGCATAAAAAAAAAGAGTCTGCATGCTTCTTTCCTACTTTTTCCCTACAGGTACTACAAAATAAAAAGTCCTAAAGACCCCGACGGGAGGTCGAAGCGCGACCGCGGGAAAATCTGGATGTCGAGCTACCCTCATCATGGGATCTCCGTCTCCGATGCGCCGGATCCACGTCCACTGACCTCCGGATTGGCGAAAGTGCTCGCACCGCACTCCTCGCCAGACGGCTCAAGATATTGGTCCGCCTCACGCCCCGCACATAAGAATCTCGGGTGACCTACATAATCAGGCGCGAGAGTTACACCATGGCTAAAACATAATGATCGATGCATAAGAAGGAAAAGTAAGAGGCATACCCCGCCGGCACCGCCTGGAGGAAGCTGAGCACCCTCGACCACCCACAAAGGCTGACGAGGTCGGGAAATGGAGGCATATCTATAATCTCAGGATGTCCAGCACCCATCGGCTCGGGGATAACCAAACCCTGCCCCTATACCAAAGAAATTTCTAAGCAGCCTCTCTCGCAGCCCGCCTTACCACTCCGCGGTGATCTCGTAAAAGCTCCACAAAGTCCACATAGCCCATATCAAGCCGGAACCGATAAGGTGGACCCCAAGTAGATACTCCGCCCTCCTCGCCAATCGGTTCGGATACCACATGTTCTGGGAGGATGTTGGGCGCATAAAGCGGAGCCCACGCATAATGCCGCTCGCCACCCGCTCGCCCAAATACATCTCATCAGCTAGCAATCCCACCAACAACTCGCGAGAAGCGAGCCACGTCCCTGACAAGACCAACCGCCTCCGAGGCCTCAGGAGTCCACGGGTAGAGCAAAACTCGGGCCTACCGGGACCATCAAGAACAACCCTCGGCTCGGACTCACGAACCGTCTTCGGGAACCCCTCAATCCGATTCTCCTTCCTCCAGTAGCGCAAGACGGGCACATCCCGAGTCTGGTCCCGCAAAGTGAACGGCGCGACGCCGAAGATCTCATAGACCCATGCCTGCAAAAGACACGGAATGCAGATATTTATAAAGACAGAAAGACAAGTAACAGGTAAAAGGACAATGAAAATGACAAAAGTTGGCATACCTCCAGAACAAACTGAAAAGCATCAAAAGAAGAGGTATTGGACCTCGAGACAAGATCAAGGGCCCGATACATCTCGGCCAAGTCGGCCCTCCCCAAGAGATATCTCGCACTAAGCTCAAATCGCCAAGGCACCCAACAAAGAGAATCTAAGCACACACTGGGCCCGAGTTTGGGGAAGAGCGCTACCGAGAATCCATACCAAAGGAATCCCCGACAAGCGCTGCCAAGCCCGCATCGCGCCAGCCCCAGACTGATCAATAGCACTTGACCAGCTTTGTACAACCTCCCGCATCAACGCCGAAATTTCGCTCGAGCCTAAGCTAGCGCCAAACAACTGACCCGACGAGCCGGGTCCGCATAAAGGGTATCATCAAAAGGCAATGCTATGTCCGTGAACCTCAATCCAAGAAGGACGGCAAAGTTCGTAGGAGTGATCGTGGCCTCACCCCAACTCAAATGGAAGGTGTGTGTCGTGTCCCACCGTAACTCCCGACACGCCTTCACCACGGCAGCACACTTCCCGGTCCGGCCCATCATGAGACCATGTCAAAAAAGGGAGCCAACCCCAAGCTCCGTACCCTCTCGCGAGGACCGCCCTCACCAGCCGGCGAGTGCCCACAACTCACCAACCGCTCTAAGGGAGCCGCGTCCCTTCATCTTCTTCCCCCGCAGTAAACACAAAGACAGTATGTGTCATTACTCGCATTTAAATAATAAACACTTTGTACATGCATGAAATATTCTCGTTGTTAAATAAAAAATTCTTTACCTTCATCCCGACGCGGAGCGAAGACCGGTGGATCCATGAAAAGCCAAGCCCGATAAAAGTCGACTGGTTGTACAATGTAAAATGCAGCCTCGAGGGACGATAATTGCGCAAAGCCCGCCGCCTCCTAGCCTCAACGTCCCCGCCGGCGTCACTCCTATCACTCTCCCCGGCGTCAGGATCACCCTCCTCTTCATCATCATCGCCGCCGTTACCACCGTCATCGCCGCCAAAATGACCGCCGTGTCCGCCACCATTGCCGCCGTGTCCGCCACCACTGCCGCCATGACTGCCGCTGCCACCACCGCCATGGCTGCCATCATCACCACCTCCATAACCTCCATAACCACCCTCAAAACCACCGCCAATATTGCCATAACCGCCCCCAAAACCACCAGAACCGCGGCTGCTCCCGGCACCATGGCCACTAGCTCCAACTCCACCACCATAGCCAAAGAGGGCGTCTCCCATACCTCCGGTGTACGAGCCCAACGATGGAGCATCCGGTCTATTGAGCAAGAGTTCCAAAGCGGCAACATCGGGATCCATGGCAATACCTTAGCAAAACTCGGCACAAATCAATGGAACTCAAGAAATTTTCCTGCGAGGAAAAAGCTTCAGAAAATTCGTAAAGAGGAAGAAGAAGACGTAAAGGAGAAGAAGACGGACGGCTTTAAAGGCCGATCGGCCGTAAAATCTGACCAATGAGAGGAAGGGCCGATCGGCCCATTATTTTGTGCTTCTTTGGGACCATCGAATGGTCCAGATCTCATCTTGGTGCCGCGGATCCGCGTCAAATCGTCCTCAGCCAATCAGAAGGAAGGGCCGATCGACCCTTCCCCTTCCCCGCTTGACACGCGTCCCCTCGGTCAGAGTGTTTGACCAGGTTATTAAATAACCTCTCCGTTTTCAAAAAAACCTTTTTTCAAAATAAATTCTTTTTTATTTTATAACTCAAAACTTTTTTTGTTTTATCAAAATCCTACTTTTTTCGGGGTGACTCCCACAAAGTCAAATTCCTATTTTTTCGGGGTGACTCCCACAAAGTCAAATTCCTATTTTTTCGGGGTGACTCCCACAAAGTCAAATCCTTATTTTTCGGGGTGACTCCCACAAAGTTAAAAATTCTATTTTTTCGGGATGACTCCCACAGAGTCAAATTTCTATTTTTTCGGGGTGACTCCCACAAAGTCAAATCCTTATTTTTCGGGGTGACTCCCACAAAGTTAAAAATTCTATTTTTTCGGGGTGACTCCCACAGAGTCAAATTTCTATTTTTTCGGGGTGACTCCCACAGAGTCAAATTTCTATTTTTTCGGGGTGACTCCCACAAAGTCAAATCCTTATTTTTCGGGGTGACTCCCACAGAGTCAAATTTCTATTTTTTTCGGGGTGACTCCCACAGAGTCAAATTTCTATTTTTTCGGGGTGACTCCCACAGAGTCAAATTTCTATTTTTTCGGGGTGACTCCCACAGAGTCAAATTTCTATTTTTTCGGGGTGACTCCCACAGAGTTAAAATTCTTATTTTCCGGGTAACTCTCACAGAGTTAAAATTCTTATTTTCCGGGGTGACTCCCACAAAGTTAAAAATTCCTATTCTTTCGGGTTGACTCCCACACAGTTAAAATTCCTATTTTCCGGATGACTCCCTCATAGTCATACTCTCACAATTTTTTGGGTGACTCCCGCACAGTCACGTTTTCGCATTCCAGTGACTTTCAAACAGTCACGTCTTCGCATTCCAGTGACTTTCACACAGGCACGTCTTCGCATTCCAGTGACTTTCAAACAGTCACGTCTTCGCATTCCAGTGACTTTCACACAGTCACGTCTTCGCATTCCAGTGACTTTCACACAGTCACGTCTTCGCATTCCAAGTGATTTTCACAGAATCCACGTTCTTCGCATTCCAGTGACTTTCGCGCAGTCACGCATCCTCGGGTGATTCCCGCACAATCGCATCTTTGGTTTGAGACGCTGCACGTCCGCCACTCTCGGGTACTAAACGCCCACTCTTTCGAACTACGACTTGGCTTGATTCCTTTTAGGATACGTAGGTAGCCCGACGTGGGTTCAGCCGCTCGACCTACCTGGTCATCTTTTTTGCGACTTAGCTCGAGTCCAAACCTCACATCCGCGAGATCATCGTTTCACCTCCTGAAATCCCTTTTTTCAGGACGGATCCTATTCTTTTATCGTCGACCCCACTTGTCTTACAAGAAGCGTCATCGAGGGGCTACTGTTAGTACCCGGTCCGAAAAAGGCATTTTTAAATGTCTGGCCCGGTTATTTAAGTGAAACCCTAAAAAACCTACTCTTTATTCTGTCAAATCCGCCGTCGGCCGTACGCGTGGAAAGTACGCCAGGATATTGTGCCGATCGGCCCTTTCCCTGTTGAAAGGCCGATCGAATCTTTATTATTGTGCCGATCGAACCTAAGATCTTTGTGCCAATCGACCCTTTATTTTTGTGCCGATCGACCCTTATATTTAAGGCCGATCGACCCTTCAGCTGGCCCAGCCCAAATACCGAAGCACTATAAATAGGGGTGCCCGGTTACAGTTTTCAACACACAATTTATTCCGGTGAAACGAGGACTACACTTGTTTCGTCCGTATTTCTCTCCATTCCCTTTGAATCGCCCTAGATTCGGTCCCAAAGTCTTGCTACAATTGGTAAGGCTCTTATTAATATTTTGTTCCTTATTATTATTATTATTGCCATAATATTCGCATGCTTATTATATTTTAATTGTGCCTTTATGTTAGATTTAGGACCTATTTTAATATATTTAAATATGCATAGCCGAGGATGATCTAAGGTTTCGCCCAAGAAACCCAATGGATCTAGGAACTATTTCTTACCTTCCACCTTAGTAATAATTGTCCCATGATCAACAATTCCCCAAGGATGAACGTTGATTAGTGCACCTTCCGAGGGCCTAATTCAAAGGTTCTAGGGTGTGATCATCAATTAATTCTTTCTCTTCCCTCCTCCTTATGCATGATCCCGCTTCTTCTATCTATTCCTGTAAACACCGCACACAACCAACACCCCACATGCTAGAAAGACCGATCCGTCGGGCAATAGGAGTGATAGCGTTTCTTCTTCTGTTGTAACTTGACCCCCGAACCCAATTAACTGTTTAGCCTTTTTTCAAAGCTTTGGGCTATATCAAAGTGGCGTGGCGACTCTCAAAATTAAACTAATATTTTAATATGGTTTAAAGCGAGTGTCACTAAATGAATATCCCATTTCGATTCGACATTATATGATTAATTATTTCAAACTTCCGAATGCGCGTTGCATCGGGACGGGGTATTCACAGCACCACTTCTTCCAAAAAAACTCCAAAACCGACGTTTGTCATTCAAACGCTCGCTTTTTCGAAAAATCATAAAATCAACGTTTGACATTCAAACCAAAATTAAGCTTGTCATTCAAGTTCCCATTTCCAAAATGCAAACACACACACAATTTTGAGAAAGGTAGAAAGACTCGTCATACGAGGCATTTCGGGTGATCTCAAAATACTCTTCCCGAAACGTAACGTGACCTCCGAACCTAACAATTTCTGGTACTTTAAAGCCATTTCCAAAGTTTGGGCTCAAAATACAAAACGACACTTTTCAAAGCCATTTCCAAAGTTTGGGCTCAAAATACAAAACGACACTTTTTCAAAGCCATTTCCAAAGTCCGGGCTCAAAATACAAAACGACACTTTTTCCAAGCCATTTTCAACGTTTGGGCTCAAAATACAAAATCGCGTGGCGACTCCTCTCCTTCCCGAAAGCGAGGTCCCAAACATCCGCGAAAGACAACCGCTCGCCGCGCAGCCCGCGCGCGATCCCCGGGTAATTTCAGTTGGCGACTCCGCTGGGAAATTGGATACTTTTTTAAAACTGCCGTCGTTTACAAAAAGCCTTCCGTGGGTCAAACTTTCGTTTAACCTTCCTCGTTTTTGTGTGCGTGTGTTGTTCAAAACCTCGAACGATTTTCAAAAGATGTGTTGCATTTTTTTATCTAAAATCATAACATGTTCGTGCATTCTCGTTCATATTTGATTTTTATGTTACATTCTGAACTGCGCATAAATTCTTTAAAACACATTCTGAAAATCTATGTTTTACTCAGAAAAAAATTTAGTGACCGCACACTACTCGCACTGCTGCCTCGGTACACCGCACGCTACGCGCACTGCGAGTCAAGAGAGGTCATGCCGAAATTTCGGCACGGTTTCTGCCTTAACTTAAGGACGTTGACTTCGATTGTGGCCCGCGTGTCACATACGTTGGAAGTTTGGGTGACCAGCTAGCCTTAAGTTCACTGTTTCCTTTGTCGGTGGAATTCGCTTGCCTTATAGGACCCTCGCTCGGGATTGTCCGTCTCGGGAAGACGATCTATAGGTGAAAAACGAGGGGCTTATAAACGTAGTGACAAGATCCACTGATTAGAGCCTTAGGCTAGTTGCGAAAAAGAAGACACGATCTTTTCCAACCGATTAGCACTCCGAGAAAATACGTTTTAAGTGAACATTAATCGGTAACTGCACATTGCACTAGCCCGAAACCCTGAGCCAAATATCCTTTTCCGAAGCCTAAACCCTGCCTTTCATTCCTTGCAGCGAGCAGAAAGTGGTTCAGAATTCCGGGTCAGCTCCTCGCCAGAGTCACAGTTACGGCAGCGTCAGACAGTTCTTCGGTTCCCTCAGTTCCTTCAGCCAGACTCTCAGACATGTCAGAATCGCCGAGAAATCGTGACGGGCACGGAACCCCGCCACCGGTAACAGATATGACATTGGAAGAAGCCATCTGGGCCTGTGAGGTTCACAAAAGGCAGAAAGAAGATCAGAAGAATTTCGTAGTACAGCTTCTGAATGAGCGAGGTATAGCAGCTATCCCCAGCCAAACGGTACTTTTGTTCTGATTGAGGACGACGAGCCTCCCCGATCAACTCCTCAAACCTTCAACCAGGTTCCTCCCCCGCCAACTTACGGGATGCCTTCGAACCAAGGAAACAGCCGACCGAGGCTCCATGCTGCCACCTCTCAAGGCACTCCTGTCACATATGGCCATGCCAGTACTACTCCCATCACTCAGTACAACCAGCGCACCGCTGGACCATCTCAAACAGATGTCAACATCTTCCAATACCCTCTCGGGTTCAACCCATTGCCTATACATGAATTCCAAAACACCGGGGACAAACCCCGATACAGTCCAGAAAAGGCCCCCATATATCCACATATATCAAGCCTCCCACCTCAAATTACTGCCACTCATATGGCAGCACCCGACGCCGAGCCTCAAAGTCCACCACTGGACCCAGCCCTAGCCTGGATGGTCGAACAGATGAAAGACCTGAAAGCCAGTATAAGCAGTTCAAAGCAAGAAACGCTCAGATCCACAGATCCGGGAATGGTCACGCCTCTCCCTGCCAAGCTCATAATGCCGGAAATGGACCGATTCGACGGAACCGAATGTCCACAGACACACGTTGACACCTACGTTCTCGGCATGAGAGCGAAAGGAGCAACCCTTCAGCAAATGGCTGATCACTTCCAGCATACGCTCAAGAGTTCAGCGTTACGATGGTTCCTAAGGGTCAAGCCCGCAGATTCCCAGATCAGCAATATCTTCCTAGAGCGGTACATATCCAACCTAGAGTGGGAAACAAGTCATGAGGACTTAATCACCACCGAGCAGAAAACAGATGAAAGCGTCGGAGAATTCTACAAGAGGTGAAGTTGGAAGCTCTCCGAGATTATGGAGCACTCTCCAAGGATGAACAGATGCGGATCTTCAAGTCCTGTTTGAGGCCGTCCATCAGAACGCTCATCAGCCATCACTTCTTCCCAGATCTCCGAGCCATGGTCAATGCTGGCTCACAATTCGAAAAGGATCTCAAGGAAAAACTGGCCACAGTGCAGCCGTACAGATACAGATCATCTACTACATTCAACCCCGCACTGGCCCCCGACAAAGGGAAGGATACGTCCGTCAACCACATCCATCAAGGACATCAATCGGGCAACAGAAACCCAGTCCCACAAAGCAACAACTCCACCACGAAGCAGCCTTCTGTGCACTTCGACAAGTTGGATATGCCTCTGAGTAAGATGCTGAAAGGGTTGATCAAAGAAGGCCTCCTCAAGCCTGTTGAGAACTACAAACCCAAGAATCCAGTAGTCAACGCTGATAAAATCAAATACTGCGCCTTCCACCAGTATCATGGCCACACTACTGACAACTGCGTGGGGTTACGGTACGAGATCCAGAATTTGATAGGGGAAGGAAAATTGGAGCATCCTCGTGGGCCTAATACAGTCGGAAACCCTTTTCCAAACAACAACAGTGTGAACTCCTTCGAGTGGGTGCCAAAGAGGATTGCCGCAGAGCCAGTTTCTCCGCCTCTTCCAGCCAGGTCCTCATCAACCGTCCACATCACTTACGATGTTTGCGATTGTTCCGACTGCCTTAAGTACGAGTTCCAAGACTTTATCAGGGGTGATTCTCCTAGAAAGCAGACAGGAATGGGAAAGCCGGAAAATCCTGCTGACACCAATGTTCAGGCCTCAGGACACCGGAATACCTCAAATCTTGACAACCTTACCGTCAGCCAGAAACCTAATCCCCCACGGGATCAGCCAAGGTTCAGTTTGCCCAACTTCAGAGCACGGGCCGGCAAAGGAAAGCCAAAGACAACTTGGCACTCGCACTCAATCAACGTGCTGACCAAGGGCAGCCACCGCCACAAGCTACCTCGACACAATCCCGAGGCACCACCAAAAGCTTTGCCTCTCAAGAGGAAGACAGGAAACAGATGGCTTGATGACTCTCCCTCTCCGGAAAGAAATCAAATCTATGATTCCCGACTGTATGGCAGAATGCTCACCTTCCGTGATGACGACCTGACGAAAGACGCCTCAGGGCAGAATGAATCTTTGTACATCACTCTCCGGCTCAACACCATATCTCTCCCTGAGGTATTGGTAGACAATGGATTAGCAGTCAATGCCCTTCCCCTCAACATGATACGGGCCCTATGCATTGATGAAAGCCACATGATCCCATCTACCTGAACTATCAAAGCCTATGACAACACGTCTCGTCCCATCCTGGGAACGGTGACTCTGTAGATCTGGTTCGAAACCCAAATGGTGCCAGCAACGTTCCACGTGATGGACATTCCATTCGAATTCACAGCTCTGTTGGGACGCCCATGGCTACACCACATGAAGGCCATAGCCTCCACTCTCCATCAGTGCGTCAAGTTCATTAACCGGAATGGAGATCTCAAAGTCATCAGAGGGGACATTTTCCTCATAGGGAACGAAGCCAAAATGCCAGTCAAGCGTGCCCGCAGCCAGGCACCGGGGTTACCTCATGCAAGTCGACCAAGGGACTATCGGGGCAAATCTCATCAGAATCCCTCAGAGTCCGTAGGTGCTAACTATGTCAACATCCTCGAACAAGCAGATCCTGAGCATTCAGATTCATCAAGTACAACTGCCATTTCCGAAACTTGGACGCAGACTGGAAAGAAACTCTGAGCATCGCAATGATGCGAGCACACAAACCCCCTGTCTCCGGTCGAAGATTTGTCAGCATCCTTCAAGCCAACTCTCTGGCCCTGCCAGGCGAAGAAGTCTTCGTGATAAAGGTCAACAGGCATCGTCAAACTCGTGATGAATGTATGGCAGTCGTCTGGGATGTCATACATGAGGAATTACCTACCAAGCCCCTTTTCTCAAGTGAAGGGCACGATGTCTTTATAGCAGCTCCCGCTCTACAGCCGGACGCGAGACGTCGTTACGTCAGGGTTGAGCCGTCATTATACAATGAATCAGGACTCTCCGGAGTCGAAGACGTGGCAGGCCTGCAGGAAGATCCTTACATACATATGCTCAGTTTCGAAGACGACACCAGTTTCGATGAGGTCACCTACGACGAGGGCTCCAATACCATGGAAATCGTCAAGCTCAACGTCCAGTACAGGCAGTTATCCGACAATTGGAAACAACTGGTTGACACGACAAAGAACCCCTCTGATCAAGTAACTGACGACGACTTTGTCAACATTATCTATTCCAGATATCCCGATGATACCAAGGATCCGGTCCTTATTATCAGATTCTGCAATGCCAAAGTTACCCTTGACGATTGCCTGCTCATGGTAAACGAGGCCCTGGCCAAACGAGCACAAATCTCATCATCACTTCCAACTACCAGCCCCAGTGGCAACCGGCCCGTGCATCAGTCAAGCTTGCAGCCAAGAGCGCCGCCAAGGCCAAGGGCATCAGCGAAGGAGACAAAGCTCTTCACCCTGCTACAAATCAGATCAACCTTGGGAACGCTTCCAGCAGCCACCCTGAAAGCATCTGTAAGAGTCTTCCCCGCAAGACAGATCAAGCTTCCGAAAAAGAGAATGATCACCTCAGCATCAACATGCTCAAGTTCGACCCTGCTCCCAGCCATCACGGCTACAGATTCAGGCATCCTGCCAGCAAACTGCTAGCTCTGATAGACCTGGCTATCGAACGAGATCACGAGACCATCAACATCGCAGAATTCAATGCCCCCGTGGATTCAATCAAACAGATATGGGCAAACTTCTTTTTGTTATTGAAGTGATCATTCTGGTCGTCTCTTCTTAGTACTCGAAGAGACTTCGTATGAACTTAATGAGCATTCGTTCGCTCACCCTTTCTCCATTAAATTTTTCTTTTCAGGCTCTAAGTAGAAGGGAATCGGATTGGTCGCGAGAAGGGCGACGCTTGAAGAATAATTAGGGTTATTGAACAATTAGTCTATTTCATTTGGTTGTAAGTACATTAATGGCTAGTGTGGTTTTACTAGCTGAGACATTAAGTATTTATTTTTGTTTCCGCATTTATTTGATTATTTATGGTATTTAATGACATTTATGAAGTAATAGGGTTTTGTGGGTGGAAACCCTAATATTTTGAAGTATTATTTATTACCATTGAATACTCATTTATGTATGAAAACTTAGGGGTGTTACAATATGATCCAAGTACATTCTATTTTTAACGGAGCAATATAGGTTAAAAAAATACTACTCCCTCCGTCCCAGAATACCTTCCCCATTTTGAATAGTAGCAAGTCAACCGACGCCGACTTTGACCAAACTTTAATATCAATCTATTCATTTTATTGAAATTTTAATAATTTCTATTGATAAATCATTTGGTTATTTTATGGATAATGATTTATAGATTTTTATTATGATAAGTAAATTGATATTAAAGTTTTGTCAAAGTTAAACTTGGTTGAATTGAGTTCATATCAACCGGGTAAGATATTATGGAACGGAGGGAATATTTTTTTCTTACAAAAATAGTTGGTATAAATTAATTGGATTTTATATTAACGAGCATTGGATCATACCAACACAGCAATCAATAATTTTTTGACAACACTATTTTCAAGCAAATTTTGTAACACTTTTGTAACTTAGTATACTTTTTTTAACTAGAAAGTTCAGCAGTTCAGAAGAATGCAGTTGACTGCACGTGCCATATTTCTCCTCGGGCAGCCTTTGCAGGCTTTATACGAGTAATCCTTGTAGTTGAACTTTGTCCAAAATATGTTTAGTCCCCTAAAGTATACTCCCTCCGTTCCAGCGAAAGAGCCATTTATTTTCTTTTTGGGCGTCCCATTTAAAAAGCCACTTTCCCAAAAAGGAAACCTTAAATCACTATTCTCTCCACTCATTCTCTCTCCTACTTTACTTTTACACTCACAACATTCTCTTTCTTACATCACCTCCCACTCATTCTCTCTCCTATTTAATTTTTCATACTCACAACATTTAAACTTTTTCTCTTTCCTACATCACATTTCTTATTTTGCGTGCCGGACAAATTTTGTGGCTCTTTCGCCGGGACGGAGGGAGTACTGTATACCCATTTTCATTTTGTACGCGAATTGTCCCAAGATGACACCTGAATCAACCATGAGTCTCATTTTGCACCCTAATACCAACCAAATGGCATTAGAAATTTAACGGACCATAGGCATGCCATGTGATGACTGTTTTGGTCATTCTCATTTTAACTTTTAATAATTGTTTTTCATTGTCTTTATATTTGTACATAAATATTATTATAATAAAGTAAATTAGTATTTATTATATAAAGTAATAAAAAAATTGAAAGAAAAACTAATGAATTTTTTTAGTAATAGAAAACTCATATATTAAAATTACTTATTTTATATTAGAGTTGGTCTTATAAAAAACGCGTTTTTTCTGGCACTTAGAAAAAACGTGTTTTGTGTTTCCTCGTTTGTGCTAGTGTCAGTTAAATAAAGTGTCAGTGTGACAAAGTGCCAGTGCATGTGTAACAAAGTGCCAGTGAAAAAAGTACCAGTACCAGTTTAACAAAGTGCCAGTGTAAACTGGCACTGACACTTTGTTAAACTGGCACTGGCGCTTTTTACACGGGTACTTTTATATACATGAACTGACACTCTTCACACTGGCACTTTGTTACACTAACACTGACACTTTGTTACACTAACATTTTTTCTGGCTCTCAAAAACACATGCACTGGCACTCAAAAATACTGATAATCATTTTTGCTGGCTCTCAAAAACACAAACACTGGCATTCAAAAACACATGGACTGACATTTGAAAACACATGGACTGGCTCTCTCCCCTCCTTCCATAAACCCCTTCTCCCCCCTCAAACTGTTTACAAACTGTTTTACAAAAAGTCTCGGCTGTTCTTTGGTTGCACCCTTTGAATCCTTCCATTTGTGTAAAAATGTCGACATTTTTACACTTTCTCTCTCACACACTAAGATCTTTGGATGTCATCATCACAGCCATTGTGAATTGATCGAGCTCTTTTTGAGCAGTTCCCCAAACTCACACGCACTGCTGGTGTCTGTTTTCTTCTTGTGTTTTGAAATTGTTGGTTCTCTCAGGAGGAGGTGTTGCCTTTGATTTTGATTCCGCAATTTGGAGAGAAGGGTCGGAATCTTACAGGTTAATTTGCGAAACCCTTGTTTTGATTTTGGTGTTTGCTTGGAAAATTGGGAATTTGAATTCAAATGCCAGTCTCTCCAATTTCCCTTCTGAGGTTTTGTTGGACGGCGGCGTCCGTCTCTCTAATTTCCCTTCTGTGTTGGAAAACCCCATTTTTTCAATTGTTTAGAAAAAAACACGTTTTTTACAAGTTTTTGGCTTTATATTAATATAAGAATATATCCGAGTAATTATTCCTTTGTTAAACTACTGTTAAATAATGCTCTCATTTATCGTAAAGCATTTCAATTACTGATGAGATATACGAATGCTCTTACAAATATAGGAGTCTGGACCTTAGAGGACTAAGTCCATTTCAAGATCATGCCAAATATTGTTGGAACATAATGATCCATCAAACCATGAACCGACTTACAACTAGATTAAGAATGAGAGGAAGATGAAGACGGAAGCGTGTACCTGAAGAATCCATGATTGTGTTCTTGATCTTGTTCTTGAATGAAAGAAGAGAGTAGGGAGATAATACTTCTAAATGATAGTGCCCACACTTGTTCTTCTTAGATGAATGAAGAATATTTTGACTGAATTGTAAATGATGTTAAGTGTCTCTAAATAGCTGATGGATAGCCTTTATATAGATAGAGAAGGGGCACTTCATTTAGGGACTACACCCTTTCATAAAGATGATGGTGTGAAGTTACCATTATGCCCATCATTTAATGGTACTTACACCTAATGGAATTCTATATATTTGGTCTATACTTTAACATTATTAAATGATTATAACATATGGAATTAAATAACACATATTATTAATCCATGTTCTAACAATCTCCCACTTGGATTAATATTAATATGTATCTTTTACTAAATAAATTCCTTAAATCATTTATAATATGAACGACAACCCTTATGTGCACGTTTATTGTCATCCAATACAATCCCATCCATTAGTCTTATAAGTATAGGGACTAAAGGGGCAGTCGTTGTAATTGATTCGCAACTAAACCCACATTAATCACATATATATATCCAACTAAATGACATAGATTAAGTATAGATATGTAGCATGGAATATTAATGAATATATATGAAAAACACATATATATATTCTCCAACTAGTCCTACTTAACCAAATGAGATCAATATAAAACAACACAAAGAAATAGAAAACAACACAAACTCCCACTGATTTAAGCATTATCAAAAGTTGTTTCACCCATATGAGCAGTATGCTCGTGAAACATCAAAATAGATTACGCTTTACAAAAATGGATCCAATAAAATGGAGTTTGATCCTATAAGTTGTATATCTATTTGTTCATTTTATACTTATTTCTCTTTAACAAGAGACATAACCATATGATGTCTTTCGACATCTTTGCATCCATTAAAACATAATCGAAATACTTAATGATCTCAAAATGATCCGATTTTATATACATAAGCATGTAGTTTAATGTTTTATAGGTACTTCATCATTCTTTTGGATGCGACTTAATGTTCTTCTTTCCGAATTGCTTTGGTATTGACCAAGCATCCCAATAATAAATACAAGGTCTGTACGAGTACAGACTTGCGCATACATTAAGCTTCCTACTGCCGGTGCATAAGGGATATTTTCCATATACTTGGATTAAAAATTAATTTTAGGACATTACTTTAAACTGAATTTATCTCCCTTAGAGACAGGGGTGTCATGTGGTTTACAATTTTCCATGCTAAACCTTTGTAATACCTTCTCTATATAGCTCTTTTGTGATAATCCCAAAATACCTCGTGAATGATCATGATGAATTTGGATTCCTAATACAAAAGATGCCTTACCAAGATCTTTCATCTCAAATTTGTTTGAGAAATTTCTTAGTTTCTTTTAGAAGGACCTTATCATTACTAGCAAGAAAAATATCATCCAAATATCATCCACATATAAGACCAAAATAATAAATCTACTCCCACTGAACTTATGGTACACACAATCTTCACCAAGATTCATTTCAAAGCCAAATGAAAGAATAACTTGATTAAATTTTAAGTACCATTGACGAGATGCTTGCTTAAGCCCATAAATGGATTTCTTAAGTTTACAAACCAGTTGACTAGTTTGATTCGAATTAGTCACCATTTCTGGTTTCTTCATATAGATAGTTTCCTCAATATCGCCATTGAGAAAAGTTGTCTTAACATCCATTTGATGAAGCTCAAGATCATAATGTGCCACTAATGTCATAATGATCATAAAAAAGGTTTTAGAAAATATCGGAAAAAATGTTTCTTTATAATCAATGTCTTCCTTTTAAGTAAATACATTAGCAACAAGACGTGCCTTATATCTTTCCATATTACCTTGCTAGGTAATGGGACAAGATCCCAAATGTCATTGTCTTTCATTGATTTTAACTCCTCATTGATGGCATTGATCCACTTATGAGAATTAGGACTATTAATGGCTACATGAAAGGTGATTAGATCATCTTCCACTAAACCTAAGGTGTCCTAATTCTCCGCAAGTTACATATCATAAATATCCAGAATAACACTTCTTCTTTCTCTAGTAGATCTCCTTAAGGGCACCGGTTCATCCTCATTTTGAGGTTGTTGAATTTCATTATGTCCAACATTTCATGTTGTCCGTTATTTACGGGAGTCTCTATATTATTTTGAATTGTATGTTCTTTGTTGAATTTCAGGTATAATTACTTGATTTTCAACAGGAACTAAAGTTTGAGGAATAAAGAGTGGTTCCTCTAACTCTTCAAATTCAAAATCATTACTATTTCTCCCACTAAATTCAACATTCTCAAGGAACCTAACATTGTCAGTCTCGAAAAATATTCTATTTTTCGGGTCATAAAATTTATATCCCCTAGATCTCTCGGCATACCCTACAAAATAGCTACTAACAGTATTAAGGTCCAGTTTGCCCTCATTAGGCCTATAAGGTCTAGCATCTACTGGACACCCCCATACATGAAGATGATTTAAGGACGGTTTCTTATTCGTCCATAACTCATAAGGGATTTTGTCGGTAGCTTTTGAAGGTGCTCTACTGAGAATATAAGCTGCGGTTTTTAATGCTTCGCACATAATGAGTGAGGTAAAGAAGTACAAGAAAACATACTTCTTACCATATCCTTAAGGATTTATGTCTCTCCAATATACTATGCTAGGTTTACCCGGCATGGTGTAGTGAGGGACAATCCTACACTCTTCAAAATAGCGAATATAAAGGACCCGGACGTTATTCACCCAATACGTTATACCGTCCGTAGTTTTCACTACCATGATCGGATTTAACGTTCTTAATAGTCTTTCTTATGCCTTAAAAGACTTGAAAACGATCAATGATTGAAACTTTACATGAAGAAAATAATGTATCCATAACGAGAGTAATCATCCATGAACGTAATGAAATATTGTTGACCATTCCATGAAGGGTTAATGAATGGTCCACAAATGTCCATATGAATTAGTTCCAAGACGTTTGATACTCTCAAAATTCTATTTCCTTTAATGTTTGTAAATTTATTCTTTAAAACACTTAATGCAAAAGTTTTATCCGGAGTATCAATTTGTTTTTAGGATTCCCTCCGACATAAGCTTTATCAATTCTCCCTTTGAAGATATGACCCAAACACCTATGCCATAGAATACAAGAATTTTCACTTGATAAATTTTGCTTAGTGCCTTTAGTTTTGGTTTCATCATTATGGGACTCATTCATTTTCTTGATTGTGTCAAGTAAATTAAGATTATCGATATATGACAAAGTACTAGTACCGACAAATTTTTGAAATTTAAAATAAAGATCACATTTATTATTCCCAAAAGAACAAGAGTAACCTTCCTTGTCCAAAATTGTGATAGATATTAAATTCCATCAAAAGATGGTACAATGAATGTATTATTTAATACAAAATAATAGCCAGTACTTATCATTAATCTAAAAGTCCCTATGCCTATAACTTCAACCGGATTTCCAGCTTCCATATAGATGTATTTCTCATCTTCACTGGGGATTCGATAATTCAGGCAACCCTGCATACATGAACTAATGTGAGTTGTTGCACCAAATACAACCACTATGTATATTAAGGAATTGAAACCAAATTTGCCTTTGTACAAACAAGACCAAATGACATACCATCCTGAATTCGCCATTCGCGATACTTATGGTAGTCGTTCTTCATGCGAGTAAGGTCCTTGCAAAAGAAGCATTTCTTGACTTTATGATCTTTAAATGATCCCTTATGCTTCTTACTTGCAACCGCAATTTCCTTTCCTCTTCTCTTAATCCCACGAGAAGAAGTAGATGCTGAGTGAGTACTTTCTAATTTAAGATATTTCATCCTATCTTTCTCTAATGTCATACTCCCTCCGTCCCACTTCACTTGACACTAATTTTCATTTTGGTCCGTCCCACCTCACTTGACACTGCCCAAAATGGAAAGTTTTTACACTCACAACACCAATCAAATCACTATTCTCTCCACTCATTCTCTCTCCTACTTTACCTTTTCTACTCACAACATTTTCTTTAATTAATTATCTCTCTTACTTTTTCTTAGTTACCGTGCCCACCTCTTTGGTGCCAAGTGAACCGGGACGGAAGGAGTATGTGAAAGTAATCCATTAATATTCCACTTGTACTTTCGACATTTATAGGTCACCTCAAAAGGACCAAATTGAGGAGGAAGTTATATCAAAACTAAGTGCACGAGCAAATCTTCCGAAATCTCTAACTTAAGTGCTTTTAGTTTGATCGAAAGATGAAATAATTCAATAATGTACTCCCGAAGATTTTTCTCACCCTTGTACCGAATGGAAACAAGTTTCCACAAGAATTCAAGGAAAAATTCAGCATTTTCGATCTCAGAGACATTGTCCAAAAATGTCTTTGAAACTGCATTTTTCATGATAATCAGATGTTTGCTGAATTGTTAGAATATTTGGCAAAGAATCTTTACTATTCCCTTCACTCATTCTCTCTCTTACATTATTTTAATACTCACAACACCATTATAATTTACTATTCTCTCCACTCATTCTCTCTCCTACTCAACTATCTACACTCACAACACATCAACCTTTTCACTTTTTCCTTAATTTTCGTGCGGAACAGTAACTGTGTCGCTTGTTATAAGACGGAGGGAGTATAATCTTTCTTTACAAGATATTTTAAAAATTTATTTTGAAACCTGAAATTGGTATTAATAAATTAACGACAATGAAATCTGAATTTCTGATAGACCTGACAACAGAAGAAATTCGATTCTACTTTTGGATTAATGGATTAGGTTCTCTCAAAAGAACATCTATTTTGAGATTAAAAAAAAAAAGATAATTCAATTTGGGACGAAGGAAGTAATTCCTTTTTCTTCCCTTTTATAAACTAAATTATTTTCTACTTTTCTTCGCCACAAAGAAAATCTAAAAATCTAAACTATTTTCCCTTGGGAGTTTCATACCCAATGACCTATAAGACCGTCTTTAAACTCAAATTTGTTGCAAACAAGTCAATGGATGTGTTTGAGAGAGAATGAAAAGAATGTTACTTCCTAATATCCAAAAATGAAGATCCATTTAATTTTTATTGAAGGGACATAATGAAAATGTTTAGTACTCCCATCCCTAAATAAATCTCAATATTTCCAAAATAATTGTTCCAAAATGAATATTAATTTTTTGAACATAACAAGTTGTCCTTGAGACCATCTCTAATGATTGGGTACAAAATGTTTTGAAACTGCATTTTCCATGATCATTAGACTCACGCGGTTGGACCGTTCGCATTGCTCAACATTTTTCCGTTCTATAACGGTATTTCCTTTAGTGAGAGCAGCGGGACTTGATTCCCCTAATGCGTGATCGATATCCATATTGCCTAAGATCATCGTTATATTATTTTTCCAAGTTTTACGTTTAGTCCCAGTAAGCAAAGGTACATCATTTATAGCAGTAGTTACGGATGAAGCATTAATCAAATCTGAAGGAGAAGAACAAGAATGAAACAAAACATATATAAGAAACTACATAATAATTAATTATATCAAATGAATTCCATCCAAATAAAGATAATCAACATGACATCAAGACTAATCTTTGGATTGCGAATTGACTCACAATTTGATTTATCTTAGGGTGAACAAATAATTCAAACAATACATTTTAAATACTTGTCTTTCTTTGGGCCGGTTCAAGTATAAAAAATGTCCTAAAGTTTAAGGTACTTGTTACCCGGCAATAAAGAATTTAAACAGTTCACTTTAAACACCCGCCTTCCTTTGGGATGGTTCACAGCATTTAAAATGATCAAAAGTTTAGTTCAATTATTACCCCATGAATATAAACACTTAGTTAATAACAAGGTCTCCTTTGGGAAACAAGCATGTTATCACATATCAATATTTACATTCATCACTTTAACAAATTTGTATTTAAATAACGTAAATTGCTTTGGCAACAATATTATTTAAACAATGAATAAATTTGTTTAAGCATATAATTAATCATACTTTAGGCACTTAAGACTTTAAGGTAATTTCTGAAAATTTTAAATGGTAAAGAAACAAATGAAATTTATTAATAAAAGACAATATCCTTTTGTTCTACCCGTCCATTCTTAAAGTTTGATAACTCTAAGAACCGCCGAAGCGCAACTGGTGTCCAGATACTATAACTTATTAATAAATTATCACAAATGACCAAAAAGGCACGAATGACCAAAAGGGTGTAGTTCTATAAACATTTAAGCTTATGCATACATGGGCGGTCGCTCAGGTCAAGGTGGGCGACCGCCCAAGCTTCAATTCCACAAATATTCAAGTCGTTGTACACATGGGCGACCGCCCAGGTCAAGATGGGCGACCGCCCAAGCTGCATTTCCACAGACATTGAAGTTGCTGTGCACATGGGCGACCGCCCATGTGCCCAGTGCCCAGATTTGACGAAAAGTCACCATTTTTAACACCCTTTTATGAACAGTTTTGAACCAAATAGTGCCTCTTGATTTTACCAGGACATCGAGTATGAATCTTGGGATAATCTTGTATGAACCATTGTGCCTCTTGATTTTACCATTATTTCCAGAAATTGAATGAAGTTCTTAATTTAATGGTGACTCAATTTTCAACCAAAGTAAGTAGATTCACATACTCACAACACATTTAAAAAATGCGTGGCTATGCATATGAACAAACTCACAACGCATCCAAGGATGGTGGCTATGTTCAAAAAATGGAATAATCTTACATTAAGGGTTGAAAGCCTTTTGAGTAAAACCAAAAAATCAGAAATAGAATGAAGTTATGAATATGATACTCTTAGACAAGATGAGTATCATGAACAAGAACAAAATCAAATGAAATCACACAAGGATTACAAATATGAAATAAATTAAAGCACAAGGCTCTATAATAATTTCAAACTCAATTTAGTATATGAGTAGGCTCTGATACCAATTGTTGGAACATAATGATCCATCAAACCATGAACTGACTTACAACTAGATTAAGAATGAGAGAAAGATGAAGACGGAAGCGTGTACCTGAAGAATCCATGATTGTGTTCTTGATCTTGTTCTTGAATAAAAGAAGAGAGTAGGGAGATAATACTTCTAAATGATAGTGCCCACACTTGTTCTTCTTAGATGAATGAAGAATGTTTTGACTGAATTGTAAATGATGTTAAGTGTCTCTAAATGGCTGATGAATAGCTTTTATATAGATAGAGAAGCGGCACTTCATTTAGGGACTACACCCTTTCATAAAGATGATGGTGTAAAGTTACCATTATGCCCATCATTTAATGGTACTTACACCTAATGAAATTCTACATATTTGGTCTATATTTTAACATTATTAAATGATTATAACATATGAAATTAAATAACACATATTATTAATCCATGTTCTAACAAATATTCCCTAGATGTTGTGGTTATATTATATCTCTGTGTAATTTTAAAATTGTTATTGTTTCACCATTAAAAATACAATTAATAACAATTTTTAAAATTGTATAAAAATATTTGAATTCTTATAAAATTATGGTTAATATTTAATTGAGTTAACTATAAAAAATATAAGCGGGATAAACAATTCGGGTATATTTAAATATTACAATTGATAAGTGCAATTGAAGTAATATAAGTTCTGATGAGTATATTATTTATGACCTCTACCAAATGTTCCAACAATTCATCAAATATTCTATTTCTATCAGATGTTTGCTGAATTGTTAGAACATTTGGTATATGAAACTTGCCAAGATGAACAGTGCTTTTTGGAGCATCCGTGTCGACAATTTTTAAAGGTTGTATATATAATCTTTCATTACAAGATATTTTATAAATTTATTTTGAAACGTGAAATTGGTATTAATAAATTAACGACAATGAAATCTGAATTTCTGATAGACCTGACAACACAACAGAAGAAATCAGATTCTACTTTTGGATTAATGGATTAGGTTCTCTCAAAAGAACATCTATTTTGAGATTAAAAAATAAAAAGATAATTCAATTTGGGACGAAGGAAGTAATTCCTTTTTCTTCCCTTTTATAAACTAAATTATTTTCTACTTTTCTTCGCCACAAAGAAAATCTAAAAATCTAAACTATTTTCCCTTGGGAGTTTCATACCCAATGACCTATAAGACCATCTTTAAACTCAAATTTGTTGCAAACAAGTCAATGGATGTGTTTGAGAGAGAATGAAAAGAATGTTACTTCCTAATATACAAAAATGAAGATCCATTTAATTTTTATTGAAGGGACATAATGATAATGTTTAGTACTCCCATCCCTAAATAAATCTCAATATTTCCAAAATAATTGTTCCAAAATGAATATTAATTTTTTGAACATAACAAGTTGTCCTTGAGACCATCTCTAATGATTGGGTACAAAAATTGCACTAGTACTCTAAAATGGTGCAAGTTTTACGCCAAATATTTATCATCATCTTCAGCCATTACAAAAAAACATATTCTTAAAATATTTTATATTATTTATTGCTTTAATATGTTTTCTATTAATCGTTATATAATTATTTATAATATAATTTCCTTTATATTAAATTAATTTATAAGACATGAAATTAAATAATATTAGATTATTAAAAAAAATTAAAATAACGCTTTTATTTTTTTTAATTAAAATAACTGTTCTCTCTATCTCATTCGAAAAGGAACAAAATTAGCTCATGAGAATTAAGAAGAGTGTATGGTGGAGTAAGTGTTGTGAGAATGATAAGTAAGGTAAGAGAGAGAATGTGAATAATAATTGGATAGTTATTGTGAGTGTCACAAGTGAGTCACATGAATAAAATAATATTAAATAATTTTCATTTTGAGAATGCTTATTTTTAAATTGAATTTTCAAAATGAAAATTTGTGTCTTTTTTGATTTTTGATAGGAAGAAGGAAGTATAATTATTTTGACTCTTTCCAATTGAAGTATGGCTTCTCCTCGAGTGAATGGATGGAACTTCATCAACCGGTGGTCAGTGATAACATCAAGTCTCACTTATGGTAAATGCTAAGATTTGATCTCTCTACTCTAGTCTTTTGACTTTTGGTACATTGTAAAAAAAATATAGATCATATAATTTCTCAAACTTATCAATTTTATCTACTAAAACAAAGAATATTTCATCTAATCATATAGCCCATAGCTTAATAAGTACACTCTCCTCATTTTACTAACTTCACCCCCTCATTATTTTACTAAGTCCACACTCTTTATCAGTTTACTTTCTCTCCAACCACCATCACCTTAGGTCAGTGCTCCCCATCTTCTACGGTCAACAACTCCGGCAACTAACTCTGGCGACTTTTTTTTTTTTACTCCGGGGACCACTAATTTCGGTGACCAAACAACTGAGAACTTAACTTATCAGTAAGTTCTCAGTTGTCAACTAAACTACTAAAAATACGATCAACTAAACTACTAAGTACACGATCAACTCCGGCGACCAAACAACTGAGAAGTTCTCAGTTGTTAACTAAACTACTAAGAACACGATCAACTCCGGTGACCACCAACTTCGGCGACCAAATAACTGAGAACTTATCAGTAAAGTTCTCAGTTGTCAACTAAACTACTACTAAGAAAATCATCAACTCCGACAACCACCTTAATTGGCGATCAAATAACTAAGAACTTTTTTATTTTATATTGAAATACTTATTAACATCGAAATCGAAAGAAAGTAGTACTACCTTCATCCCAAAATAAATATCAAAATAAATACAACAACGAAAGTAATACTTCATTCGTCCCAAAATAAATATCAAAATAAATATGTACTTTTAACATACTTTTTCGTCAAAAAATGAATGCTATTTTTTTTCTAAATTATTCATTGCAAAATTAATATCTATTTTGTAGTAGTATACTCCTCCGTCACAAATTCAAATTCATCAAATTTTTCAATTTAAACAAGAAATGTCATTTTATAGAACTAGAACGTAGATTCCTGGATAATAGAACATAGATTCGATTTTACCTGGTATTATCCACGCGAAATTTTGTCTTCGCAAATAAAAGTTATGTCATGCTCGTAATACAATCTTGTGAAACCACATGATAACAGCTCACAATACTGAAAACTCCATTTTTCAACAAACAGAAATTGGTTTGGTTTGGTTTGGTTAGCTAACGACATGTATATAAAAGACGCTTTTTCTCCTACCAAGACAGTCAGGCTTCAGGAACACACCAATCCCGATTCACGCTTCCCACTTTTGGTTTTTTTTTACTCTTCCAATTTTAAACGATTCATTTCAGATCCACTGCAATTAATCAATTGCTCTTTTGAATTCATCTTTGTCGGGAGTTGACTATGGTGGTAGGGGTGGGGAGTTTGCCGAAGTTTGTCGAAAGTGGAGAGGGGTGACCGGAGAGAGATTGTGTAGAGAGAGAAATCTAGAGAGAGAAAGTAGAGAGAAAGTGTGTGAGAGAGTGTGTGTGTTGTGTTTGTGAGAGGGTGTAGTTATCTCATTTAAAATGGCGAGAGTCTATATGATTGGATAAAATATTTTGTAAAACTAGAACGTAAAATAGATAATACGACGTAGATTCGATTTTACCAAAGGATTAGGAGGCTTTTAGAACATCAAGTATGTGGGCTCCCCGACCAGGAGAGTCCAGTTTAAGAAAGACAACCTGTAATTTTTGAAACTTTTTGACTTAACCTGAAATAAACTAACTTTAACATTTAACATCCAATGACTAACTTGGGTCATCTCCACTTGGAGGAAAGGGGTGAAACATAACTAACTTTCAAACCAACTTAGTTACATATTTACAAAAGTTTTCAAAGTTTAAGTTGAAACAAAGTTATATATATATACATAAACTCCACCAAGGAGCCAAACCAAAATACAAAGTCACCTCTCATCTAAGACAACCACATACCCAGCAAACCAAAAGACTTATACAAACTCCTCCCCGTCCTCACTGGCCGGGTCCTCCTGTCTCAGTCCGATCTAAAACATTAAAGGGAGAAGGGTGAGAATAAATCTCAATAAGCTATTATGAATGCAACAATATGCCAAGTAAGATGCAACACATATAAGGTGCATATAACACATTGGGAAAGCCGTAAACACATTACATTACCTTGGTTTACCTTTTCCCGTCTGACCAATAAGTCGTACAATACTGGAAGATAAAACTCCAACAAAACCAATAACATATAATGGAGAGAGCTATTATGATAACTCCTGGAAGATAAAACTCCAACAAAACCAATAACACATTACATTACCTTGGTTTAACTTTTCCCGTCTGAATGGTTCGTTCTGTCTGCCCATCTGTCTGAGGATGAAACGCCGTGCTGAAACATAACTTGGACCCCAAAGCTTCATGTAACGCCCTCCAAAATCTCGAAGTGAAGCTCGGGTCTCTATCTGAAGCAATGCTAACTGGAACCCCGTGAAGTCTTACAATCTCCTTCATATACAACTCAGCTAACCTTTCCATCGAAAATTTAGTTGACACGGAAAGAAAGTGAGCCAATTTCGTCAATCTATCCACGATAACCCAAATGGCATCCATCTTCTTCGCGATAAGAGGCAAACCTGTTACAAAATCCATTGAAATTCCTTCCCATTTCCACTCTGGAATGTCTAAAGGTTGAAGTAGCCCCGCTGGTCTTTGATGCTCGGCCTTGACTTGTTGACATGTTAAACACTTAGACACAAAATCCGCTATTTCTCTTTTCATCCCATTTCACCAAAATCCGCGTTTTAAGTCTTGATACATTTTCGTACTACCCGGATGAATGGCAAATCTAGACTTATGACCATCCTCTAGAACACGATTCCTGATCTCCGGTGATGAAGGAACACAAATACGACCTCAGAAAGTTAAGAGTCCATCTCTATTCAACTCAAAATCTCCGGCTTTACCATCTTGAACTTGCCCCAAAATTTTCTTCAACTTCGGATCAATTGATTGAGCTTCCATCAAATCTCCATATAAAGTTGGAACGGCTCGGACATTCGCAAAAATCAATTCATGTCTTGACTCTAGGGAACTCAAAGTTGACAAGTAAGCCTTTCGGCTAATCGCATCCGCAACTACATTAGCTTTCCCCGGATGATATGAAATAACGCAATCAAAGTCTTTCAAGAACTCTAACCATCTTCGTTGTCGGTTATTCAACTCCTTTTGCGAAAATAAATATTTCAAGCTCTTATGGTCCGTGAAGATCTCAAATATCACCCCATAAAGATAGTGTTTCCATTTGTGCAATGCAAAAATAATCGCAGCCAATTCCATGTCATGGGTAGGATAATTCTGTTCAGCCGGTGACAACTTCCGAGAAGCTTACGCAATCACTTTCCCACCTAGCATCAACACTCATCCCAAGCCCTCCTTCGAGGCATCACTGAAAATGACAAAGTTCTCGCAACCGTCTGGAAGGGTAAGAACAGGAGCTGATGTTAACCTTTTCTTCAACTCTTCAAACCTAGCTTCACACTTGGAATCCCATACAAAAGGTATATCCTTCCGAGTCAATCTGGTTAACGGAGTTGCAATGCGAGAAAACCCTTCAATGAACCTTCTATAATACCCCGCTAACCCAAGAAAGCTACGAACTTCTGTCACAGTTGAAGGCTGCTTCCAATTGACAACGGCTTCAATCTTGGAAGGATCAACGGATATCCCCGAACTAGAAACCACATGTCCCAAGAAAGATATCTGCTCTAACCAAAACTCGCACTTACTGAATTTGGCGAACAACTGCTTTTCATGAAGAAGAGAAAGAACAATCCTCAAATGAGTCTCATGCTCTTCTCGGGACTTAGAATACACAAGAATGTCATCAATGAGCACCACAACAAAGCTATCAAGCTACGACTTGAAGATGCGGTTCATCATATCCATAAATACGTCCGGAGCGTTAGTCAACCCAAAAGGCATAACCACGAACTCATAATGACCATATCTAGTTCTGAAAGCTGTCTTGGAGATGTCGTCGGGTCTAATCTTTAACTGATGGTATCCGCTTCTCAAATCAAGCTTTGAGTAAATAACGGAACCTTTAAGCTGATCAAACAAATCATCAATGTGCGGGAGAGGATACTTGTTCTTGATGGTTGCTTGGTTCAACAAACGATAGTCTATACACAATCTCAAGGTACCGTCTTTCTAACGAACAAACAAAACAGGAGCCCCCCACGGTGACACATTGGGACGGATAAACCCCCGGTCTAACAACTCTTGCAACTGAGTTTTCAACTCTTTCAATTCAGCAGGAGCCATTCTATAAGGCGCCTTAGAAATAGGTGTGGTACCGGGCGCTAGATCAATGCAAAACTTGACCTCCCTATTAGGAGGCATAGAGTACTCGGTAGAAACACATCACCAAATTCATTTACTACGGGAACATGAGCAAATTCAGGGGACTTCTTACTTGAATCTACCACATAAGCCAAAAACCCCGCACACCCCTTAGAAAGCATTTTTCTAGCCTTTATAGCAGAAATGACATGAATACCAAACATAGACTTGTCGGCATCAAACACAAAAGAAGGCATATCAGGTATATCAAATAAGACCTTCTTCCTACGACAATCAACCATGGCATGGTAATGACTCAACCAATCCATGCCAAGAATAACATCAAAATCCCGGATTTGTAACTCTACTAAATCCGCCGGCAACACATGCCCACAAATAACCACATCACAACCATTGTATATCAAAGAAGAAGTGAGGCACTCTCCCATAGGAGTCGACACCTATAGCACATAAGGCATGAAATCAGGTAGTTTATGCAATGCAAAAGCAAAATGAGATGCAACAAACGAATGGAAAGACCCGGGATCTATAAGAATGCGGGCCTTGACTCCTGAGACAGGGACAATACCTCTAATGACAGCATTAGGGTCTACTTTCCCTCTTCATAAGGCAAACACTCGGCCCTGAACTTTATCCTTAGGCTTTCCTTCATTATCTCTTTTGATTCCTCCTCTCGGTCCACCTTGCCCACTGCCGGATGCCCGCCCTCGCAGCTTGGGACAATTCTTCCTAAAGTGACCATCTCCTCCACATTCTAAACACTTCCCCAACTTGCTCCAGCATCTATCTTCTGAGTGACCCAGCTTCTTACAAAACCCACAAATAATCCCAGACTGCCTGGAAGGAGTACGAGCCACTGGAGTCACCACAATTCCGCCTCTTGCTACACCAGGATTGGAGAACCTTGGTTGTCCTCTACCTTGACCCGAACCCTGACCTTGGAACCGCTGCTTGTTTCCACTTTCCAACTTGCCCTTATGCTCTTCAATGTCGTTCTCTATTCTATAGGCTCGGTTCACCGCAGCTTGGAAGTCCGTGAAGTCATGTGTCAATAGTTGCTTTCTGAACTCCATCCTTAATCCCTTCACAAACCTGTATACTCGCCTTTCTTCTTCCGGCACCAAGTGAGGACAATAACGAGCTAGCTCTGTAAACTTGGCCGAGTACTATGCCACGGTCATTGTCCATTGCTCCAATCGAAGAAACTCAACCTCCTTCCTATCTCTTGTCACCATTGGAATGAAATGGTCTCAGAATTTGCGCGTGAAATTCTCTCATGTCTGCGGTGTATGATCTCGGTCCCAACTGTCTTTAACTATATGCCACCAATGCTCTGCCGCTCCCTCCAACTTAAAGACTGCGCACCTAACCTTTTCATCATTCGGGCTCTCCATTGCTGCGAAAATTTTATTCATTGCCTCAAGCCACCTTTCTGCCTTTACCGGATCCGGATCACCATTGAAACTTGGAGGATTCATCTTCACAAATTTTTCAAGTCCATGCCCTTGCCCCCTTCCGGTTGTTGTTGAGCTCTACCTTGGTTGGCCATATTCTGTAAGAAGACCCTAAACATGTCCATCATCTCCGCATTCGAATTACCATTGCCCTCTTCATTATCAACATTCCCCTGTGCTCGATGCTTATCATCCTCATTCCCAGCCATTATAACAAACACCTGTATCAAACACTCGGCGTCAGTGATCACACACTCCCCCTTAAGCTAGACATCTACCCTTGACCTCTAGACGAGGCTCTGATACCAACTGTGGGCTCCCCGACTAGGAGAGTCCAATTTAAGAAAGACAACCTGTAATTTTTGAAACTTTTTGACTTAAACTGAAATAAACTAACTTTAACATTTAACATCCAATGACTAACTTGGGTCATCTCCACTTGGAGGAAAGGGGTGAAACATAACTAACTTTCAAACCAACTTAGTTACATATTTACAAAAGTTTCCAAAGTTTAAGTTGAAACAAAGTTATATATATATATACATAAACTCCACCAAGGAGCCAAACCAAAATACAAAGTCACCTCTCATCTAAGACAACCACATACCCAACAAACCAAAAGACATGTACAAACTCCTCCCCGTCCTCACTGGCCGGGTCCTCCTGTCTCAGTCCGATCTAAAACATTAAAGGGAGAAGGGTGAGATTAAATCTCAATAAGCTATTATGAATGCAATAATATGCCAAGTAAGATGCAACACATATAAGGTGCATATAACACATTGGGAAAGCCATAAACACATTACATTACCTTGGTTTACCTTTTCCCGTCTGACCAATAAGTCGTACAATACTGGAAGATAAAACTCCAACAAAACCAATAACATATAACGGAGAGAGCTATTATGATAACTCTTCTCTTGTGAACTGCTTAGGCATATTCACATCTTATAAGACCCGTTTTTCAGGGAACCATATAAGATACTAGCAACTCTGTAAGGCTTTTGGCTCAATACAGATGCTATAACCCCAATCTGTGGCCACAGAAGGGGACAGTCACAGGTATAACATAATCTGATCACATTAGGTCACACTTTCCATAATTGATCGTATTCTGTTATACCCCTAAACATCAGCTGATTAACACAAATTCAAGCACATATAAGTTACTTGAAATAAAATCCACCAAAGGGATGAGAATATAACAACATGGTAAAGCATACTCATGTTCAATCAATAATATAGTGCAACATTCATTTTATACACTATATATATAACAATTCTTACATATGAACTCAAATGAGGGTACAAGTTATCACAAACCAACCCTACCTGAACAATATGCAATAATATATAACCTCTATAAAGGTCCAAGTTCCATTTACCAAGTTGGATTCACTTTGGTTAAAGAACAAATCAAGGTTACGAAGCATTTTCCAAACAATATTTAAAGTACTTCCACTATTCCATTTTAACCAAGTAAGACATCATTATGTAGCTAAAGTGTTCTACTTTAATCTAAGTTAAAGAGGGTTAACTTTGGTTCTTGTTTGAATAGGTTTCCAGGCCTTAGAAAGTTGTTCAGAGACTGCAGGGTAGGGCACGACTCGTGCCCCTTTTACACCCCACCAGAACCTCTCGTCCCAGCATAGGCACGACTTAGTTCAAAACCAGGGGACGAATCGTGCCACGACTCGTGCCACAGAGCACGAGTCGTGCCCCCTGTTCAGACTTCAACACAGAATTGCAACAACATCAGCAACTACCCCAAATTGTCCCAAACCAAGTTTCCTCTATTTTCCAAGTGACCAAATTCAGTACCAAACTTTAGCAATACAACTCCAAACTAATTCAAACCCATTCCAACATTATTCAACACTAACCAACATTGATTTAGTACCAAACTTTGTACCAAAATACCATGCAAACACCTCTTTTAAACCAATTACACCATAAACTTACATATAACCATTTTCCTTGTTACTACAACAACCACCCCATAACCATTTCAATTCCACTTTTCCAAAACCATTCTTACCAAGTAAAAATTGTTCCACTTTACCAAAAACTTATTTATAAACCTCAATAACAACAAAAATCAAGGAATGAACAAGTTTTGAAAGGAATCCAAAATAACTTACATAAATGGTGAAAATAGAATAATTATTTGAGTAGCTTTAAACGATCTCCTCGCCGCCACGAACAAGAATCCGCCCTTGGTTTTGAAAACGGAGAAGTAATGAAGGTTGTAGAATTTTTATAAGGAAAAACCTAGGGTTTGGTTTTTCTCCATGGAAATGCTTTTGGTAGAAGAAGAAATACTGAGGTATATCAAATGAAGTTTCCTTTGTTAATTCAAAGGATAAATATAAGAAGTTACACTAAAGCTCCTCTAAGGTTCAAGGCAAATCATTAACACCTTTAACTATCCACCTTTTACCACTAAGCACCTCAACCTAAATAAACCTTTTATTTAAAATTCCCATTTTTATTATCTTACTAAAACATTTCCCCTTTTATTCACTTTAGACGCTCAATCATTAGATTTAATTCATTTCCATCCTAACTTCACATAAGTTAGTTAAAAACATATTTGAGCACATAAACTTAACATATAGCATAAAAGGCATAAAATGAAATATTACCACCCGAACCCCACGTGCTCAACGAGTGATAAAATAGTGCCTATTTTTAGGGTCGTGACAAAGTACCCCCTCCCTTTTCCTCCCGTCACAAAATCAAAAATTAATCTCCAACATTCTTTTTGTGACGGAGTACCGAGTATATGTTTTGCTTTAGGATAATTAGAAAGCGGGCCAGACTGGGCTGGGCCTCAACGACCGTGATGTCTGGGCTTTGGGCTGGATTGGACATCTCCATAGGTGGGTTCAATGTTTATGGTCTCAGATCGAATAAACTACTAAGTCCAAGTTTCCTCTTTTTGTCTGTCTCAAACAAATTTTGCTTTTTTAAATACAAAAATAATGTTAGTACAAATTTACTATTGTACAATACAGAAATACATATACCTTTAAAAACATTGAAAAGTCGAATGTTATTGTAGATATTTGGGACTGAGGGAGTATTTAATGATGGTTTTTGTTTCACGATTTGGGCCTAGCCCGTTGAGTTTAAGCCTAATCACCTAAAGCCCAGTCCGCCCAACTCAAAACCTGAATTGATAAATTGAGGTATAAAATTGAAAACACTAGGGTTTAGTATTTCTCTTAGACCTCAGTTCCCCCAATTATCAATCAGGTAATGATGCCGGATTTTTTCACAAATTTTTAGGGTTTTGATGTGGGATTTTATCTTTTCTAATCGCCATATTGTTTAACTATTCAAAATTTTCATTTGTTCAGCAATTAAGATGGGGATGAAGGCGAAAAAAGCTATGGCGAAGAAGCTAAAGAAGGGTTTTACTCAATTGTCGGCTTCTGTCCGTAAAGATGAAGCTGCTGATTTCTTGGTACTGATATTAAATATGCCTATTTTTGTAGGGTGTTTGAATTTTTTTTTTTATTGTTTTTGTTTTGATTTGTGTTTAAGGTTATTTTTGTGTGTGAATCAATAGCCATTAGCCGGTGGTCCGGTCCGGAAGCTACCCATTGTCGAAAAGACAGCGGAAAGTAAAGCAACTGTGTTGTACGTTGGTCGAATTCCACATGGGTTTTATGAGACTGAAATGGAAGGTATTGCCATTTTTCTTGCTTTGTAATTTGTGAATTTGTGTATTTATATTTTAATCAGTTCTGTAACTTTTTAGGAAAAATTAAGGTACTTGTATATGATTTACTGATGTGATTTCTGTATTCCCTAATTGTTGTTCAGCGTTCTTCAAGCAATTTGGTGCTATCAAGAGGCTTAGGATCTCTAGGAAGAAGAAGGTTAGACTTTAGTTTAATTTGAGTTATGTTGATGGTTTAAGAATGCTTGTTTCCCTATTGGTTTGCTAAAGTTTGTATTTTTGTTTTTGGTATGTATTGGGTTGTTATAGTTTTATTGTTTGTGTTGGTCCCAAAGGTGGCAACAAGGGTGAAAATACAGCTAGAGGGGGGGGGATGAATAGCTGTTTCAAATTTTTCGCCCTCTTTAAAAACTAAACCTCTAAGCTTACAAAACCTCTTGCAGTGTGTAAGAAACTACAAGTAGAGTTGTAAAATGCACAGCGGAATATATAAGTTATAAAGCGGTTTTGGGAGAGGCGGTTTTGCAAAGCGGTTTGATAGTGTGGTTGTCAGAAGGTGCAGTTTGCAAAAAGTGAGGTTTTGACAATGTTAACTCCAAACACAATTTCACAATAAGGATAACTATATAAAGATCAAACAGAGACAGAGATAAATAATTAGCAAGCACAGAAAATATAAATGCAGTAAAGTATATGAACAAGCTATTTAGAGTGGTTCAATTGATAAACGATTTACGTCCACTACCAAGATGGTTAGTCTTGAATTTCTAAGAGAGATTTTATATTGAGTATTTGAGAGATTACAAAGTACAATAAAATCTTTTCTATGAAGAACAAATCCTAGACTATAACCAGTGTATCTCAAATGAATAAACTATGTGTTTAAACAAGTGAGGTGTGTGTGTGTTCAAGATCAAGGCTCTTTAAATCTGAGAGATGTAGAGCTCAATGATTCTTGAATGTGTTAAGGCTTGATTTCTGGGCTGGAGAATATTTCTTGAAGTTTGAAGATGAAGATTCAAAGGACTTATGAATTTCTGGGCAGAGCTTCAACTTCTTATGAACACAGCAATTTCTCAAGATTCAAGCAATCTTCAAATGGTGAAGATTAGGGGTATTTATACCCAATCATCAAGAAACTAGCCGTTGGATACAGCTGTTGTAAGGACAGTCCTTGATGCAATCCCATTGGTCCACAGCAACCACTTTTGTCCTTTGGAACTGTTGATGCGAGTAAAGGCGATCGGACCTCGACCGCAATCAAGGTGGTTAGGACATCTGTCACCTTTTCAAGATCCTTGCGGATCTTGTACGAAAAGTAGTCACGTGACAAGATATGGTAGTTGACTTTTGATATTGCTGACGTGGATTCCAACGGTCAAAAGAGGTTCACTTCAAGTAGCCAATCATTGGAGCGGTTCTGGAGAAAGGCGGTTTGACATGAAAGCGGTTCCACCAGAATAGGATTTCTAAGTGTGCGGTTTGCACATTGGGATACAAGTGGTTTCAAAAGAGGGGATCACAAGGCAGTTAGGCTACAAGCGGTTCTGCCAAGCGGTTCCTTGATAGGCGGTTTTGAAACCTCAGAACTGCAATCCTTAGGTCCAATGATTCTTGTGCCAGTCTTCAAGCCTAAATTTAACCTATTCTATAAAATGGACTTAGCTAAAAAATTGAAGTCTAAGCTTCATTACATAGGGTCCTAAAGTCCTTAAAATAAATAGGAGGTTATGGTATCAATCAAATCTAATACAAAATAGGAGGGTTAAAACATGCATACCCAACAATCTCCCCCTATTTGATTGATGCCATTACCTACTAAAGCAAAAGCAGACATTATACTTGGTAAAAACATGTCCATAAGAATAAACATGGTAAGTCATGTCCCAAGTTAATGCACACACTAGCTTAAGCTATAGGTTTCTATACTTTTGAAAGATTGAGAAACTTACAATTTGAAAAGTATAGAAATGCATTCAGTGCACTTAAAAATATGAGTTTAAGTTCAAAGTGCGGTTTAAACTGAATGTTTAAACATCAATTCAAAAGAGTGATTTTTTAAGTTGAAAAATATTTGAATGAGGTTTAAGACCATAGGCGATTTCATTGTTCTTCAAACAAGCAGTTTGATATGAACAAAGTTTTGGAACCATGATGCAATTTCCATTAATTCCTAAGATGATTACAAGTACAGGAATGAAAGGAAATTACAAGATTACAAAAAAGCAAAAATGAAGTAAGTTGGACAAAGGAAAATACAAAGAAAGTGCGGCCCAAACTTACCAAAAAAAATTAAAAGGAAAAAGCGGTTTACTGCTGAGGCAGCTTGTTAACTTCATGATCAGCTCCACTTGGCCCAGCTCTTGATTGGTCTGGAGCAAACGCTTTCCTCAGTCTTCTAACTTCCTCTGCGGTTCTGGTGAGAGTCGACTCTAGCTTCTTCAAAGCATTAACAGAGTGGGCAGAAGTAGAATTTGTGGCACCAACCGCTTTGGTGTTTTCCACAAGATTGTCTCTGATAGTATCCAGCTGAACATGGAGGGAAGAGTAAAGGGAATTGAAGTTGGTGTGCACTTCCTCCGAGCAGCGGCGATCGAGCTTGAATGGCTTGTTCCATTGGTTCAAAATCCACGAGATACCTTCGGGGAGGTTTTGAGATCATTATTTGTTGAGCCAAGTGCGGAGTTGAATCCTTCCACGAGGTTGTCAGCGGTCATTGAACTCATCTTGGATCTCGTTCGGCTTGGCCTTCACCGTATCGACACGGTATCCGAGATTTACCTTTGAATCCACCTTGAAAAGATCAATTTGTTCCAAGACTTCTTCACGCAAATTATCCAAGGCGGTTTGGACAACTTGAGATAATTGCGATGCAGTTTGAAGAAAGTCAAGGAATTTGGTGCTCAGATTACCCAAATCTTTATCAAGGGAGGTACGAGTTTCTCTCCAAGAACATCCAAAGATTTCTTCATCTCCTCAATAGATGCCTTTTCTTCTAAGGCTTTGACCAAACCGGCTTCAAGGGATTTACGAAAGGCTTCGAAGCGGTTTTGATCATGGAAGCGGTTTGATCAGGAGGAGCGGTTGAGGAGGAGGATGGAATAGCTGTAGATCTCTCCCCCTTAATGGCATCAAGCAAAGAGGCTTTAAGGGTTGCCAACTCAAGGAAGTGAGAATCCACCTTGGCTTGTAAGACGCGGTTGGAGGCAAGGAGGGATTCATTTGAGGCGGTTAAGGAGATGACATGGCCTTGATTTATGATCGGTTGGCCTTGAATCGGGTTTAGGGTTTGGAGAATTTGAGAGTACTCGGAAGGAGGGGCGGTTGATGGTGAGGCGGTTGGAAATATGGGAGGCAGTTGGGTTTGGTTGGTTTCAGGCGCGGTTTGGGTTTGGGGAGGTATATTTGGAGGAGGTGAGTTACTCATCCTAATTGGTGAGTTGTGAGGAGTTGGGGATTTTGAAGGGGTGTTTGATCTAGAGCGGTTAGGTGTAGGGGAGTGGTTTTTGTTAGGGGAATTGACAGGGGTTGGATCATCCCTAACAGATTTGGATGTGGCATGTCCGAGAGGGCTTGGTGCCGCCATTGTTGATAGGCAGAATGAGTAGGGGTTTGGTTGGAATGTGGTGAGTTCATGGAATGGGAATGGTGGGGTGAGTGATATTGGGATTGAGAAGATAGGGGTGATAGTGATTTTCTGGGGGAAGGTGAAGGGGAATTTTGAGGAGGTGATTGAGGAGGGGAATTTCTGGGAGGTGAGGGGGAAGGTGATGGTTGGACAGGCTTGGATTTCTTGAAGGTTTTCTTTCTGACCGCCATCTTCTTCCTCTTAGGTTTCTCCCCCTGAAGTGGTACGGTTTTGTTGGGGGAAGGGGTTATGGATTTGGCTTTGGAAGGGGATCTGGATTGAGAGTTGGCAGGGGATTGATGAGGTGATTGGACAGGAGAGGTTTGATGGGTTGGAGGCGGTCTCTCTTCTTGAAGCGGTTCTTGTTGAGGAGCGGTTGGATCAACAGTCTTGCCTTTGGCTTGATATTTTTCAGCTTGCTCCTTGGCCAATTTTGCAATTTTATCTTCTAAAATCTTCATCTGTTCCTCAACAGTCAAACCAGCCATCTCATCTCTGGCTTTCTTGGCCTTAGCCACCAAGTTGGGAATACTTGGATCTTCCTCTTCTTCATCACTTTCATCCACCAAATGCATGGTTTCGAGTTCGGAGTTCCTTGGATGATTTCTTCCTTTTGCTTGTACCGGCTCCATCATCGGCGGTAGGCGGTTTGGATGCTGGAGTGGTCTTGGTCCTCTTGGGAAGCGGTTCAACTCTTGCTTGGGGCTTCCTGGACCGCTTGGTAGCTTTAGTTTGAGGAGCGGTTGTAGGATCTCTGAGCTCATAGGGTTCCTTCAAGGGATAGGTATCTGCATCATACAAAGATTTGTACAATGCATCTCCATTTGCATATCTGAAAGTGTGGCAAGCAAGCAGACCTAGGCAATCATCTGAGCAGTCCACCATAAGTTCTGGATTCTTGGTGACCATATCATCTAAGTGCTCATAGTCCATCAACAGAGCGGTTAAGATCTGCGAAAGGTCTCCACCTCGATCTTCACCTTTGACCTTGGGTGATAGGTCTCAATGCCGTCCTTAATCTCAAAGTAAAGGATTCTTGGCCGGTGTAGCTTGATTTCCATAAAGATAGCGGACTTGTACATCCATTGTTGGGATGTAAAGTTGTTGTGGTTTCTGTCTTTCCACAAATGGATCTCCCCACTAGATGACCTATAAAGTTCATCGGTTCACCAAAATTCTTTACGGGGATCTTCTTGTACTTCTTAGACAAGGTATCTACTTTGGCGGTTTGGAAAGCGGCATTGTCTTGAATAACACGATCAACCTCTAAGGAGCTCCACCAACAAATCGAAAAGTCTTCTTATGTCAATGTAGTCTATGGAGAGCTTCATGCCTTCAACTACGGCGGTCGGGCAGAAACTTTTTGGCCTTGTTCAAGAACTCTTGAATCCTTCTTAGCGGTTGCAAAGGCGATCCACGAAAGATGGCACTATGAAATTCTGCTTCTTGGTGAAGAGAGGTACGATGCCTGAAACTCTTAGCTTCCTTAACAACTCCCTTCCTAGAGCATCAGTTTTGAGCTCTTCCTCATTAACTTCCCATCCAGGTAGGAAGGTAGTTGGATCCTATAAAATAAAATTTCAAGTGTTAGATCCATTTGTGTATTCATAGTTCACATGCGGTTTGAGCACCAAGCGGTTGAGCAATGGTGCGGTTTGAAAATTTCAAACCCCAAGTGAAACCATGAATACTTAAACAAATAATGAGGACTTGAGAACAAAATTACTTAAGTACGTGGCATTGTAATCCAAACTTATCCCACACTGCAAGCAGTGATTAGAGAGGAATTTCTTGGTTTCCAGCCTATATACTTAGTAAAATCTCAAAAACATTGGAAAGGAAATAAACAGCATGCAGTTTCTTAAAGATTTGAGAATGCGGTTTTAGAACATGCGGTTTAGGTTGAATAGGTGAGGAGCGGTTTGAAACAAAAATTCCTAAGCGGTTGCATACAAGCGGTTTCAAACCAAAATAAAATCCAAAATTTCTGAAAAAGTTGAAAATATTCTAAGTGTTGGAAAACACTTTCTCAGAATCAAGGCAACCAAAACATATGATTTTTCAAGAACAGTTCATGGGTTTTGTGAAGAATACCAAGAATCATTCAAGAACACCAAGAACAGAGATACATGAAACTTTAACCAAAATGAGCAAATAGCATATCAAAATGATCACATTTGGGAAGGAGATTAACAATACATCATTAAAAATTCAATCTTTACCCAGAATCATTCATAAACACCAAGAACACGAAAGTGGGTTTTCGAAGTGTATAAACTGAAAATCATAAAATCAGTACTCAAATCATGCATTGATCATGAAATAAACTACAGAATGTAAATCTAGGCATGATTACGAGCAAAACCCAACAAATTTTATCAAAAATGGTGAAGAAACAAGTTCAAAATCATCAAAAACCATGAACAGGCATACGAACAGTTTCTATGGTTAACAATGGCAGATTTTAAAGAAATAGAAAGAATTAGGGTTAGAAATTGATTACCATTTCCAGGATAGGTTTCTTTGCCCTAGCAGTGGTAGAGGCTCTTTGTCTTTTTGAAGTAGAGGCCATTGATTTACAGTATGAAAAATGAAGCTTTTGTAAAGGTTTTAGAGAGAGAAAGTGAGTTGGTAGGAGTATGTGTGCAGAGAGTTGGCAGAAAAAGATAGAGTTTCACCAAACAAGGTATATATAGGGTGAAGGGGGGCAGGCAGTTGGTTCACAAGGAATAATTGAAATTAACCCAACTGTTGCACCTTTCACCTTCTGCACCTCTCTCTATGACGGCTGACATGAAGGCTTTAAATGCTCATGTCCCCTTAGCATTAAATGCTCTTAAAATTTTGAATTTTTGAGGGAAACATTTTGCAAAAATACCCTTATGTCAAAAATAAGGACTAAAAAATAAATAAAGGAATTTGAACAATTTTTTTTTTTTTTAAATTAAGATAAGCAATAAAAATAGACAGAGTTTACTTCTTGTTGAAACGCGGTTTTGATCCAAGCGGTCGAGGCGCATGAGCGGTTTGGAGCTTGAGGTTTGCATGCGGGCGGTTGGATAATCTTGCGGTTTTGACACGGGCGGTTCAACGAAGCGGTTTGATTCCAAAAGGAATTTCAACCTAGACTCAACAAACAAGTTAGCAAATAAAAAGTATGGAATTTATTTAAGTTCAAGCATACCCATTTCTCCTCGAGAAAAGAAAATCTCTTGGAGTCAAGAGCCTTTGTGAGGATATCGGCAATGCAGTTTGTACGTCCCCACGTACTCTAAATGGATATTCCTCTTCTCCACATGATCTTTGAGGAAATGATACTTGATATCTATGTGCTTGGTCTTGGAATGCATGACGGGGTTGTTGGAGGCGAAATTGTTGAAGTGTTGTCACACATGATGGGGCAATTCCCTTCATGGATTCCATAGTCTACCAAGCTGCTGCTTCATCGAAAGGATTTGTGACAGCAACAACTACCGGCGGCAATATACTCGGCCTCGTGGTTGACACGGCGAAGCTTGCTTCTTGGCCCAAGCAACTAGTCTATTCCCGAGGAAATGACAAGTCCCACTAGTGCTTTTCTGTCAATAGTGCAAGCTGCATAATCTGCATCTGAATAACCTACAAGATCGAAGTTCGAATCTTTGGAATACCAAAGTCCAAGGTTAGTGGTTCCAGATAAATAGCGGATTATACGCTTGACTGCAATAAGATGTGCTTCTCTAGGATCAGCTTGGTAACGAGCACATACACAGACACTAAACATAATATCGGGCCTACTAGCAGTTAAGTAAAGTAATGAGCCGATCATACCTCGATATAAAGTCTGATCAACTTTCTTACCTTTGAGATCTTTATCTAGCTTATTTAGGTGGCCATAGGATTATCATATGCTTTAGCATTTTCTAATCCAAACTTCTTTATCAACTCCTTGGTGTATTTGGCTTGGCTGAGGAAAATACCTTCTTCGCATTGCTTGATTTGAAGCCCAAGGAAGAATGTTAATTCTCCCATCATGCTCATCTCAAACTTGCTTTTCATTAGCTTTTCGAAACGCTTACAAAGTAACTCATTAGTAGAACCAAAAATAATATCATCGACATATATTTGAACAAGTAAAGTATGCTCATTATATTTGGCAAAAAGAGTTGTATCAATTTTACCACGTTTGAATCCTTTTTCTAGTAAAAATTTAGAGAGAGTCTCATACCATGCCCTTGGAGCTTGCTTAAGTCCATACAAAGCTTTCTGGAGTTTGTAGACATGATTGGGAAATTTGGAGTCTTCAAATCCAGGCGGTTGGGCAACATACACGGTCTCTTGCAGTTCGCCGTTGAGGAATGCACTCTTTACGTCCATTTGATATAACTTGAAATGCTTGAAAGAGGCGTAGGCTAAGAAGATTCTGATAGCTTCCAATCTTGCAACTGGAGCAAAGGTTTCGTCATAATCAATTCCTTCTTCTTGCCTATATCCTTGTGCAACCAACCTTGCTTTATTCCTAGTGATGCTTCCATTCTCATCCATCTTATTCCTAAATACCCACTTAGTTCCTATCACTCCTTGATCCTGAGGTCTAGGCACCAAAGTCCAGACCTTGCATCTTTCAAACTGGTTGAGTTCTTCTTGCATAGCAACGACCCAACTGGAATCTTGGAGTGCTTCATCAATCTTCTTGGGTTCAACTTGAGATAAAAGAGAAGTATGCTCGTCATAATTTGATCTCCTTGTTTGAACACCGGAAAACAGATCACCAATCACATTTGTGAGGGTGGCTAGCGACTTCACGAACCTCAGGGGTAAGTCTGGTTGGGTGAGGTTTCTTGAAGATCTTCATTGGAACGTCGTTAGATCCTTGTGAAGTCATGGAAGGTAAGTTGACGAAGAGGTTCTATAAAGCTGGATAGGGGAATTCTCAACTTCTTCTTCCCTTAGGAGTTGCATCTGGAGTAGGAACTTCGGGTGCGGTTTCAAAGGTGCGGTTTGAGGGAATTTCGGTTGAGGATCTTTGGATTTTGCGGTTGAGGTTCGGAGTGCGGTTTGAGATGGTTCACCTGTTTCATTATGCTCAACAAAATCATCAGCAACATTTGGAGCCAAATGTGGCTCAAGGAGAGAATGCTCATCAAAAGTAACATGGACGAGACTCAACTATTTTTAAACTAGTTTTATTGAAAACACGAAAAGCTTTTGAATGTTTAGCATACCCAACAAAAATACCTTCGTCGGCTTTAGCTTCAAATTTACCTCTATTTTCTCTTCCGTTGTAGAGGACAAAACATTTGCGGCAAAGATCTTGAAGAATGCAATGTTGGGGGTTCTTCCTCGCCAAAGCTCATAGGGAGTCTTGTTATAGGTTTTGTTGATGAGGGAGCGGTTACGAGTGAAGCATGCGGTATTGATTGCTTCGGCCCAAAAATGCGAGGTAGCTTCGCTTCAGATATCATTGTCTTTCCGGCCTCAATCAACGTCCTATTCTTCCTTTCCACAACCCCATTTTGTTGTGGAACACCGGTGATTGAAAAATTGTGATCAATCCCATGGTCATCACAATGTCTTGAGCAACACCATTGTTCTTAAATTACATTCCATTATACGATCGAACACTAACGATGTCATCTTCTTTTTGAGTTTGGAGCCGTCTAAAAAGTGCGGTGAGAATCTCATAGCGATCATCTTTGGAAATCATCATCTCAACCCACGTATATCTTGAGTAATCATCCACCACCACTAAGGTATATCTATTTCCTCCAATCTTTGGCGGTGGTTACGGGTCCAAACAAATCTATGTGAAGCTTGTAAGCATCTTGAAGTTGATGGAGCGGTCTTCTTTGGTGAAAGACGACGCGGACTGCTTACCAGCCGGCATGCACCGCATTTCTCGGATAGTGGTCGGCCACTTTGGGTAAACCACGAACGAGGTTTTCCCTACCAATCTTTGCAAGATACTTGAAGTTCAAGTGGCTCAACCTCTTGTGCCATAGCCAACTATTTTCGCTCACATTCTTAGCTACAAAACGAGAGATTAGTAATACTACATGCGTAATTTAGATCAATAATGTAAATATTACTCTTACGAATCCCTGTGAGTAGGGTGACGCCGGAAATGCTATCTTTGATAAAGCAATTTGATGACGTGAAGTTGCAAAGCATTCCTTTGTCTCAAAATTGAGAAATTGAAAGGAGGTTGTGCTTGAGTCCTTCAACAAGAGAAACCTTCTCAATGGTTAGGTTTCCTCTCCTTATAATACCATATCCAATGGTCTTGCCTTTGTTGTTGTCACCAAAGGTTACGAGACGGACCACTTGCTTCAACGACATCTTCAAGTAATGATCTATCTCCGGTCATATGTCTTGAGCGACCCTTTGTCAAGATACCATTCATTATCCTTGGAGTGACCGGCCATGAAGCGAGAGGACACGAAATGTAAACATTAAGAACGAGGTCCCCCTTTATTCCTTGGGTCTGAAGTTAGCAACCCTTTACGACCCACACTGCTTGTGAAGGAGGTTTACTCTTCCTGGCATTGGATGTGAACCGCAAAAGGCATTACTGCGGCCTTGTGACCTAAACCATCACACACGAACATTTATAATAGCTACAAGCGTCATGAGGTTTTACTAACTCCTTACTCTTCTTAGGAGTTGCATGCGGTTTGGGACAAGGAAGCGGTTTGGGAGGAGCGGTTCCGGCTAAGAGTCAGTGAGATAAAGGGAACGAGGCTTTGGTTTGACCACGTATTTCACAGGAACGCTATTCCTGCTTTTGAAGGCGGGAGGAGCGGTCGAAGAAGATGCGCGGTCGAGACACAGAGTTAGCGGCACCACCTTTTCCACCGGGAGCGGTTGGAGCGGGTATGCGACCAATTCCATAAGCCATTTCCTCTTCGGTGCTTCCACAGAATCCTTAGGTTTCAACACGAGAATTCTTTCCATATTGCTTTCCTTTTGGGTAGACATAATTAATTTGTCGTCCTTTACCCTTTCCTTTAGCATGCTTCCCCTTAGGAATTTCTTTAGTTAGTTCCAAAATTTCCTCATCCTTTTCACTCGAGGATGCACACTTCTCCTCTTCCTCGGATCCAAAACCTAGGCCTTCCTTAATTCCGGGAGGAACTTGGGAGTCCATGATTTTATCCTTGGTGGATTGAGACTTGAGCCACGAATCAATAATCTTTTGGAGATCGTTGATTTGGGTTACCAAGTCATCATTCCGGAGTTGAAGTGCGGCAACCTTAGTTTCAAGGATGCGGTTACGATCAGCAAGAGGAGTCATACTTCTGATTTGGTCCTTAAGATTTGAAATTTCGGACTTCATCACAGTTTTCTCCGTCTTGTACAGATTAAGTTCATCATGAGCTAAGCTTAAGGCTTTCTTAAGATTAGAGAATTGGTGGATCACCATTTCAGCTTCCTTGAACATCCTTTCATGTTCCATGGGAGAAACCTCTTCCACCACCTTTTTTAAAATTTTCTTCTTTGGAATTGTTTTTGAAGGTGGAGCATTTGTAGGAGGAAAAATGGGACGTGAATACGAGCAATTTCCTATCTTAATGCTAGGAGTAAGTTTGATATCATCATCCAATTTAAAATTTGGAAGTTTTGTAGAAACCTCTTTTTCTTCCATATCTTGCGACTCGATTGACTCAGAATCTGACTCATCGGAAGCGTCTGCAATTAAGTAGAGATTAACCTCTTCGGTTTCATCATCACTTCCATCATCCGAATCTGTTTCAATCCAAGTAGCCAATTACTTGGAATTCTCTTCCTCCTCAGCAACCATTCCCTTGCGACGAGAAAATTTTGCAGGAGAGGTTTTTTTTTCATGTATTCATATTTAGGCTGTGGACACTCAGATGCGAAGTGACCAGGTTTTCTACAATTGTAGCAAACTAGATCACTCTTTTTCTTTGTATCTCCAGCCTTAAAAAACGTTGCAGGAGGTTTGCCTTTTGAAAATGATTTTGTGAAAGGTTTTGAGGATTTTCTAAATTTTTGGAATCTTTTCACAAACATGGCAAAATCATCATCATCCATCTCGATGAGTGATGAGGTTGATATGGAAGGATCTGCAGTTTGATTGGATGTAGATGGTTTCTCCTCATGTTCCACGACGGACATGGATAGCGATTTGGTTTTCCCTTCAATCTCTTCAATATGATTTAATTTTAATTCATAGACTCTAAGATTGGCGTATAAGTTACTTAAAGACCAAGTACCCAAAACTTTGGAGTCTTCTAAAGAGGTAGCCTTATTTACCCATTTAGAACCTAAAGCAGATAGGAAAGTCATATTGATTTCCTTATCCGTTAAAGTTTTGCCAAGAGATCTACAAGCATTAACTACCTCAACATATCGGTCGTAGGTTTGGCCGCAAGGTTTCGTTGGATTTTACGTTGAAGTTGTTGTATGATCTTTCAACAGCATATAATTTGCTTTCCTTGCATTCGTCATCACCTTCGAGGTAGCTCTCAATGGCATCCCACATACGCTGCGGTTTTGAGGTACATCACTTTACGTAGAGTTGATACGGGGAGGGTTCCGAAATGATGTGCCTAGCCTTCTTTGTCAGGCAACTAATCTCTTCTCTTCATCCGACCACTCTTCTTTTGACTTTTTGACCTCTGGAATTGTTGCACTAGTGGTTGCATCTGTGTTGGCCTTCATTGGAACTAACGGGCCATTGATCACGCATTCCACTAGCATTTCATCGATGGTTTCCAAATGAATAAGCATTCGGCACTTCCAGATGTCGAAGTGGTCTTCGTTCAAAATTGGAATGTGTGAATAGTTAACAGTTGTCATTGTCTTTGTATTTGCCATATCGAATCGACACACAAGCTGTTAAGCTTGAAAAACAGTGGTTTTAAAATGTGTTAGCTTTGATACCACTTGTTGGTCCCAAAGGTGGCAACAAGGGTGAAAATACAGCTAGAAGGGGGGGGGGTGAATAGCTGTTTCAAAATTTTTGCCCTCTTTAAAAACTAAACCTCTAAGCTTACAAAACCTCTTGCAGTGTGTAAGAAACTGCAAGTAGAGTTGTAAAATGCACATCGAAATATATAAGTTATAAAGCGGTTTTGGGAGAGGCGGTTTTGCAAAGCGGTTTGATAGTGTGGTTGTCAGAAGGTGCAGTTTGCAAAAAGTGAGGTTTTGACAATGTTAACTCCAAACATAATTTCACAATAAGGATAACTATATAAAGATAAAACAGAGACAGAGATAAATAATTAGCAAGCACATAAAATATAAATGCAGTAAAGTATATGAACAAGCTATTTGGAGTGGTTCAATCGATAAATGATCTACGTCCACTACCAAGATGGTTAGTCTTGGATTTCTAAGAGAGATTTTATATTGAGTATTTGAGAGATTACAAAGTACAATAAAATCTTTTCTATGAAGAACAAATCCTAGACTATAATCAGTGTATCTCAAATGAATAAACTATGTGTTTAAACAAGTGAGGTGTGTGTGTGTTCAAGATCAAGGCTCTTTAAATCTGAGAGATGTAGAGCTCAATGATTCTTGAATGTGCTAAGGCTTGATTTCTGGGCTGGGGCATATTTCTTGAAGTATGAAGATGAAGATTCAAAGGACTTATGAATTTCTGGGCAGAGCTTCAACTTCTTATGAACACAGCAATTTCTCAAGATTCAAGCAATCTTCAAATGGTGAAGATTAGGGGTATTTATACCCAAGCATCAAGAAACTAGCCGTTGGATACAGCTGTTGTAAGGACAGTCCTTGATGCAATCCCATTGGTCCACAACAACCACTTTTGTCCTTTGGAACTGTTGATGCAGTAAAGGCGATCGGACCTCGAGTGCAATCAAGGTGGTTAGGACATCTGTCACCTTTTCAAGATCCTTGCAGATCTTGTCTGAAAAGTAGTCACGTGACAAGATATGGTAGTTGACTTTTGATATTGCTGACGTGAATTCCAACGGTCAAAAGAGGTTCACTTCTAGTAGCCAATCATTGGAGCGGTTCTGGAGAAAGGCGGTTTGACATGAAAGCGGTTCCACCAGAATAGGATTTCCAAGTGTGCGGTTTGCACATTGGGATACAAGCGGTTTCAAAAGAGGGGATCACAAGGCAGTTAGGCTATAAGCGGTTCTGCCAAGCGGTTCCTTGATAGGCGGTTTTGAAACCTCAGAACTGCAATCCTTAGGTCCAATGATTCTTGTGCCAGTCTTTAAGCCTAAATTTAACCTATTCTATAAAATGGACTTAGCTAAAAAATTGAAGTCTAAGCTTCATTACATAGGGTCCTAAAGTCCTTAAAATAAATAGGAGGTTATGGTATCAATCAAATCTAATACAAAATAGAAGGGTTAAAACATGCATACCCAACAGTTTGTTTTTGGTACATATTGAGTTATTGCAGTCTCAAAATCCAGTTAGTAATATAGTACTGTTTTTAGTTGTAAAAATATTATTTTCTAAACTTAAAGGGCGTAGAAATGACAGCTGAAATCAAGGGGGGTCTAATGGCTCCCATTAGCTCAATGTGGCTTCTCCACTGGCGGCTATCCTATTCGTTAATCAGTAAAATTAAGAAGTATATATTTGATGATTAAAAGTTTATAATAAATAAGGGTATGCTGAAATTCTAGTTGGAATGGTTGGTTAATGGTTCAGATTTGTATGGGATTATATGGTTGACCGTCGTACCTGCAAACGGTCAACTTCTTGGTCAGTCGGGGAAGTAAATATACACATTTAAAAGTTCTTCAAATATGGTTAAGTGCTTCTTTTTAAAGTGAAAAGAAAGTTTTCCAGTAATAATGTTTGAGGTCCATAGAGGTTATTATAAGCTATGATGCTCGGACTCGCTGATTTACCCCGCAGGACACTTGTCAATAACATTAAAATCGGAGTGTCCGACACGAGTATAACGGGGTAAACCAGCGAGTCCGAGCATCATAGCTTATAATAACCTCTATGGACCTCATACATTATTACTGGAAATCTTTCTTTTCACTTTAAAAAGAAGCACTTAACCATATTTGAAGAACTTTTAAATGTGTATATTTACTTCCCCGACTGACCAAGAAGTTGACCGTTTGCAAGTACGACGGTCAACCATGTAATCCCATACAAATCTGAACCATTAACAAACCATTCCAACTAGAATTTCAGCATACCCTTATGTATTATAAACTTTTAATCATCAAATATATACTTCTTAATTTTACTGGTTAACGAATAGGATAGCCGCCAGTGGAGAAGCCACGTTGAGCTAATGGGAGCCATTAGACCCCCCTTGATTTCAGCTGTCATTTCTACGCCCTTTAAGTTTAGAAAATAATATTTTTACAATTAAAAACAATACTATATTACTAACTGGATTTTGAGACTGCAATAACTCAATATGTACCAAAAACAAACAATAAAACTATAACAACCCAATATGTATCAAAAACAAAAATACAAACTTTAGCAAACCAATAAGGAAACAAGCATTCTTAAACCATCAACATAACTCAAATTAAACTAAAGTCTAACCTTCTTATTCCTAGAGATCCTAAGCCTCTTGATAGCACCAAATTGCTTGAAGAACCCTGCACAACAATTAGGGAATACAGAAATCACATCAGTAAATCATATACAAGTACCTTAATTTTTCTTAACAAGTTACAGAACTGATTAAAATATAAATACACAAATTCACAAATTACAAAGCAAGAAAAATGGCAATACCTTCCATTTCAGTCTCATAAAACCCATGTGGAATTCGACCAACGTACAACACAGTTGGTTTACTTTCCGTTGTCTTTTCGACAATGGGTAGCTTCCGGCCCGGACCACCGGCTAATGGCTATTGATTCACACACAAAAATAACCTTAAACACAAATCAAAACAAAAACAAAAAAAATTCAAACACCCTACAAAAATAGGCATATTTAATATCAGTACCAAGAAATCAGCAGCTTCATCTTTACGGACAGAAGCCGACAATTGAGTAGAACCCTTCATTAGCTTCTTCGCCATAGCTTTTTTCGCCTTCATCCCCATCTTAATTGCTGAACAAATGAAAATTTTGAATAATTAAACAATATGGCGATTAGAAAAGATAAAATCCCACATCGAAATCCTAAAAATTTGTGAAAAAATTCGGGATCATTACCTGATTGATAATTGGGGGAACTGTGGTCTAAGAGAAATACTAAACCCTAGTGTTTTCAATTTTATACCTCAATTTATCAATTCAGGTTTTGAGTTGGGCGGACTGGGCTTTATTTGATTAGGCTTAAACTCAACGGGCTAAGCCCAAATCGTGAAACAAAAACCATCATTAAATACTCCCTCCGTCCCAAATATCTACGATAACATTCGACTTTTCAACGTTTTTAAAGGTATATGTATTTCTGTATTGTACAATGGTAAATTTGTACTAACATTATTTTCTTATTTAAAAAAGCAAAATTTGTTTGAGACAGACAAAAAGAGGAAACTTGGGCTTAGTTCATTCGATCCGAGACCATAAACATTGAACCCACCTATGGAGATGTCCAATCCAGCCCAAAGCCCAGACATCACGGTCGTTGAGGCCCAGCCCAGTCTGGCCCGCTTTCTAATTATCCTAAAGCAAAACATATACTCGGCATTCCGTCACAAAAAGAATGTTGGAGATTAATTTTTGATTTTGTGATGGGAGGAAAAGGGAGGGTGGATAATACCAGGTAAAATCGAATCTACGTTCTATTATCCAGGAATCTACGTTCTAGTTCTATAAAATGACATTTCTTGTTTAAATTGAAAAATTTGATGAATTTGAATTTGTGACGGAGGAGTATACTACTACAAAATAGATATTAATTTTGCAATGAATAATTTAGAAAAAAAATAGCATTCATTTTTTGACGAAAAAGTATGTTAAAAGTACATATTTATTTTGATATTTATTTTGGGACGGATGAAGTATTACTTTCGTTGTTGTATTTATTTTGGGATGAAGGTAGTACTACTTTCTTTCGATTTCGATGTTAATAAGTATTTCAATATAAAATAAAAAAGTTCTTAGTTATTTGTCGCCGATTAAGGTGGTTGTCGGAATTGATGATTTTCTTTGTAGTAGTTTAGTTGACAACTGAGAACTTTACTGATAAGTTCTCAGTTATTTGGTCCCCGAAGTTGGTGGTCACCGGAGTTGATCGTGTTTTTAGTAGTTTAGTTAATAACTGAGAACTTCTCAGTTGTTTGGTCGCTGGAGTTGATCGTGTACTTAGTAGTTTAGTTGATCGTATTTTTAGTAGTTTAGTAGATTCCTGGATAATAGAACGTAGATTCGATTTTACCTGGTATTATCCACGCGAAATTTTGTCTTCGCAAATAAAAGTTATGTCATGCTCGTAATACAATCTTGTGAACCCACATGATAACAACTCACAATGCTGAAAACTCCATTTTTCAACAAACATAAATTGGTTTGGTTTGGTTTGGTTAGCTAACGACGTGTATATAAAAGACGTTTTTTCTCCGATCGAGACAGTCAGGCTTCAGGAACACACCAATCCCGATTCACGCTTCCCACTTTTGGTTTTTTTTACTCTTCCAATTTTAAACAATTCATTTCAGATCCACTGCAATTAATCAATTGCTCTTTTGAATTCATTTTTTTCGGGAGTTGACTATGGTGGTAGGGGTGGGGAGTTTGTCGAAGTTTATCGAAAGTGGAGAGGGGTGACCGGAAAGAGATTGTGTAGATAGAGAAATCTAGAGAGAGAAAGTAGAGAGAAAGTGTGAGAGTGCGTGTTATTGTGTTTTCAGGAGAGGTGCGTAGTTATCTCATTTAAAATGACGAGAGTCTATATGATTGGATAAAATATTTTGTAAAACTAGAACGTAAAATAGATAATACGACGTAGATTCAATTTTACCAAAGGATTAGGAGGCTTTTAGAACATCAAGTACCCCCTCCCTTTTCCTCCCGTCACAAAATCAAAAATTAATCTCCAACATTCTTTTTGTGACGGTGTACCGAGTATATGTTTTGCTTTAGGATAATTAGAAAGCGGGCCAGACTGGGCTGGGCCTCAACGACCGTAATGTCTGGGCTTTAGGCTGGATTGGACATCTCCATAGGTGGGTTCAATGTATATGGTCTCGGATCGAATGAACTACTAAGCCCAAGTTTCCTCTTTTCATCTGTCTCAAACAAATTTTGCTTTTTTAAATAAAAAAATAATGTTAGTACAAATTTACTATTGTACTATACAAAAATACACATACCTTTAAAAACGTTGAAAAGTCGAATGTTATCGTAGATATTTGGGACTGAGGGAGTATTTAATGATGGTTTTTGTTTCACAATTTGGGCCTAGCCCGTTGATGAGTTTAAGCCTAATCAACTAAAGCCCAGTCCGCCCAACTCAAAATCTGAATTGATAAATTTATAGTATAAAACAAATCTTCCTTTTTGAACAGTAGTATGAACAGTTATATGGGCGGAATTTCTCATTTTGTCCTCCTCCTTTCTCATTTTGTCCTTAATTTTTTTTTTTAAATTAAAAAAAAATTAAAAAAAAAAAAAAAACCAAAAAACGTGACGGGCTTAGGCTAGTTGAGGTATAAAATTGAAAACACTAGGTTTAGTATTTCTCTTCTACCTCAGTTCCCCCAATTATCAATCAGGTAACGATGCCAGATTTTTTCACAAAATTTTAGGGTTTCCATGTGGGATTTTATCTTTTCTAATCGCCATATTGTTTAATTATTCAAAATTTTCATTTGTTCAGCAATTAAGATGGGGATGAAGGCGAAAAAAGCTATGGCGAAGAAGCTAAAGAAGGGTTCTACTCAATTGTCGGCTTCTGTCCGTAAAGATGAAGCTGCTGATTTCTTGGTACTGATATTAAATATGCCTATTTTTGTAGGGTGTTGGAATTTTTTTTATTTTTTTTGTTTTGATTTGTGTTTAAGGTTATTTTTGTGTGTGAATCAATAGCCATTAGCCGGTGGTCCGGGCCGGAAGCTACTCATTGTCGAAAAGACAGCGGAAAGTAAAGCAACTGTGTTGTACGTTGGTCGAATTCCACATGGGTTTTATGAGACTGAAATGGAAGGTATTGCCATTTTTCTTGCTTTGTAATTTGTGAATTTGTGTATTTATATTTTAATCAGTTCTGTAACTTGTTAGGAAAAATTAAGGTAGTTGTATATGATTTACTGATGTGATTTCTGTATTCCCTAATTGTTGTGCAGGGTTCTTCAAGCAATTTGGTGCTATCAAGAGGCTTAGGATCTCTAGGAATAAGAAGGTTAGACTTTAGTTTAATTTGAGTTATGTTGATGGTTTAAGAATGCTTGTTTCCTTATTGGTTTGCTAAAGTTTGTGATGCTGCATATTTATTCCGTTCAGTTTGTATTTTTGTTTTTGGTACGTATTGGGTTGTTATAGTTTTATTGTTTGTTTTTGGTACATATTGAGTTATTGCAGTCTCAAAATCCAGTTAGTAATATAGTACTGTTTTTAGTTGTAAAAATATTATTTTCTAAACTTAAAGGGTGTAGAAATGACAGCTCTGAAATCAAGGGGGGTCTAATGGCTCCCATTAGCTCAATGTGGCTTCTCCACTGGCGGCTATCCTATTCGTTAACCAGTAAAATTAAGAAGTATATATTTGATGATTAGAAGTTTATAATACATAAGGGTATGCTGAAATTCTAGTTGGAATGGTTTGTTAATGGTTCAGATTTGTGTATGGGGGATTACATGGTTGACCGTCGTACCTGCAAAAGGACAACTTCTTGGTCAGTCGGGGAAGTAAATCTACACATTTAAAAGTTCTTCAAATATGATTAAGTGCTTCTTTTTAAAGTGAAAAGAAAGTTTTCTTGTAATAATGTTTGAGGTCCATAGAGGCTATTATAAGCTATGATGCTCGGACTCGCTGGTTTACCCCGCCGGACACTTGTCAATAACACTAAAATCGGAGTGTCCGACACGGGTATAACGGGGTAACCAAAGAGTCCAAGCATCAGAGATTATAAGAACATATATTTTAAGTTTTATGCTATAGGAATATGAATGATACTTACAGGACCCAAATTATATGATTAAAAGCACCAGTCTATGTTGATCGTTTTGTATTCTAAGATTGATATTTACTCATGAAATCAATGTTGTTGGAGTCAAGGTTTTGCTTGTTTCTAACTCCAATGATCCTGGGTTCAACAACTGACCGACAATTTCAGATTCTTGCATAAGAAAGCCTGCAAATGTTATAGCCAAATCATAGACCTGTCAAGAACTCAAGATGAATAGTAGGTGCACATCTGGTTTGAAATTTTGTTGAAGTAGATGTCCTATGATGATCTATGTTTGAAGTGTTTCTAAAGTGGCATTTTTCCTCTTGCAATATTACTGTATTGTAACTGTGGATTTTCCATAGTTTTCAATTTTCACGCATGAACTTATACATGTCTTTTTCCGTTATATTTCTGCTAGGAAAAGACATGAAAAGTCTTGCTATATGTTAAATTGTCCTTCCCCTCAACTAGAAAAGCGCACACAGATTATTCTAGCTTATCTGGTATACAAACTGATGTATGCCTTACCCCACTAACTCTCTTTTGTTGCGAGCCTCATTTTGACTACTGCTCATAGAGCATTTACGTTTGTCTTTGTTAGCTGTTAAGATGACTGGCCCACTAGAATGTTTTTACGATATCCTTATCCTTCTTATAACTTAGAGTTTTCACTTATAAAGTTGTCAAAAGGATACCATCTTAAGTTTGCAGCTCCTATCGGTTCTGTGGATTTGGTGAGGGTCTTAGTCAGGGGCAGGGCCAAGAAAGCACGAGTGGATTTGGTATCGCTTGGGGTCTTCCCAGGTTGTCCTCACTTTAATTCACATGGATATTAATTTGTATGTAATATGCTGTGTTGCATATGTATCCATTTATTTATTTATTTATTTATTTATTTTTTTTTTTTTGGAGGGGTGGTTGGATATGTAACAAGTTATAATCATGTTCTTCCATTTAGCAGTTTCTTATCTGACATTGTTTTTGCTTGGTTTTTCAGACAGGAAAATCCAAACATTTCGGCTTCATTGAATTTGCATCTCCAGAGGTTGACTCATCTCCAAAATATAATCTTTATGTACAATAGCCAGTCTACTGTTTTTGAACCTAACATATTGTCTGTTTTTGTGCAGGTGGCGAAAATTGTAGCTGAAACTATGCACAATTACCTCTTGTTTGAGCATTTGCTTCAAGTACAGCTTATTCCCCCCGAGCGTGTTCATCCTAAATTGTAAGCATTTATTTTGTTTTACAATATTATCCAACAGTCGAAGTGGTCTTCCGTCTTTCTTGGGAAAACATATTGATGTTGGGTTTTCTCAGAAGATTCTTTGTTTTAGACTTTGTTTCACTTTTACATCAAATAAATCAGATAATTGGTTATTTGTTAGAATCTCTTCATTGATGAACTTCATCTTCTTATATTCTTGTTTTGCCTAGTAGTAGTACTAGTACTAAACTCATTCTCTCTTTTGTATGTATTTATTTTTTTGATTAATGAACCCTTTGTACTAGTGGGGAAGCATTTGAAAATTTGTCATCTTTGTGCCGTACTTAATTTCTAGTTTGCTATAGTTCTTCAAACAAATTTGAGATGTTTTCTCGGAAAATTAAATAGGTTACCAAACAAGCCTATCTGTATATTTCTGAATGTAGCCCACTCCATTGGGACTACATGGATGTGGTGTTCGTATCACCTCTTGATAGTGTAATGTGTAACTGTACTGAATTTGATAGATTGAAGCACATTATGTTTATGGAAAAGAATGCATCTTCGGCTTAGTCCAAAAATCTTCTAGTTGTGATTTACCAAAAGTAAAGCCGCTAAGGCCTGTTCGACCGAATTACTCCCTCCGTCCCTAAATGTTTGTCCCATTTGACTTTTCAAACATTTTAATTTAGTGATTTTGAAGTTTAATTTTGGTTATTTTTACGAACGCTTTGAAAATTATTGATAATATACACCGCCGTTATGTAATACTCCGTCCCTAAATGTTACAAGTTTTGAAAATTTAGTGATTTTGAAGCTTTAATTTTGGAAATGAGACTAACTTTTTGGGACAAAGGAAAAGGGGAAATGGGACAAACATTTAGGGACGGAGGGAGTATTTTCGAAACCTATGAGAGATTTAATTATTAAGAACAATTATAACTGGCCTCCGGCATATATAAAAGGATTCAATAGGAAACCATAGGTTAAGAAGTTGGAGAATAATTATTCCAAGAGTTTAGAACTGGGTTATGGAAAAATAGTAAGCCAGGCTCTGGATAAAAGGCTTCTTGTGTGGGTTAAAGTTTTATGCCTTCGGTTAGAAGGGGTTTGGATGGGGTGGTGGAAGTGTGTGTTCACTGCATTTTGATATACTGCAGTTCTAGCGGGGGCATTACGGCTTATATTTGCTGGAGGTAGGAAAGTGGAATGTGTCTTTTCTTTGTGGCTCTTAGTAAATCTTGGCTAAGGCGCCTCCATAAACATCATCCGCCTCAGCTGTACATGTATCTATCTGCGTGTTTAAATTTGATTTATATTATTCTGGTTTTAGATAAATATATCTATCCTCATTTTGTAACCATAATAATTTAGGGTTCGGTTAATTTCAATCCTGGATTGGAGTAGCACATAGTTCTTCTTGGAATGTCATAAAAGTGATTTCCAGGATTTTATTTGTGCTTATAACAATTTCGGTTCATCCTTTCTGCTTAAGCCTTCTCCTAATATTAATTCTGGTGTTGTGCTTCAATGATATTGGATGACATTTATTTCTTTATTACCAAAATTAATCTTGGCTAAGGCCATTTTAGAAGATCTAATGAAAATCTTTTGCTGCAAGTATGTGTTCACTGCATTTGATGATATACTGCAGTTCTAGCGGGGGGCATTATGGCTTATATTTGCTGGAGGTAGGAGAGTGGAATGTGTCTTTTCTTTGTGGCTCTTAGTAAATCTTGGCTAAGGCGCCTCCATAAACTTCATCCGCCTCGGCTGTACATGTATCTATCTGCGTGTTTAAATTTGATTTATATTATTCTGGTTTTAGATAAATATATCTATCCTCATTTTGTAACCATAATAATTTAGGGTTCGGTTAATTTCAATCCTGGATTGGAGTAGCGTAGCACATAGTTCTTCTTGGAATGTCATAAAAGTGATTTCCAAGATTTTATTTGTGCTTATAACAATTTTGGTTCATCCTTTCTGCTTAAGCCTTCTCCTAATATTATTTCTGGCGTTGTGCTTCAATGATATTGGATGACATTTGTTTCTTTATTACCAAAATTAATCTTGGCTAAGGCCATTTTAGAAGATCTAATGAAAATCATTTGCTGCAAGTATGTTTTGTGGGAAGATCATTTCGGGACGGAGGGAGTAAATGATTTACATGAAATGTACCAATCAGCATGTTGCCCGTATTGGGTTTGTTGTCATTTTCTTACCTGTTCGTCATGTAAACTTACTCGTTTGTAGGTGGAAAGGTGTTAACCGTTGGTATAAGCCTTTGGACTGGGTTCAAATTGAACGGAAGCGGCATAGCAAGGTACAATGGTGCTAAATATTGTAGAGTATTTATTTCTTTGCTGTCTGTTATTTATTATCTTTAATTTCATTTTGCGTTATACCACATATTAGAGAAGACCAAAAAATAGGGAGATGTGCTTTACTCTATGTCACCTCTCTTTCCCTCTTTGTGCATATAAACTCAATTGAATTATGATCATTTTATGGTATATGATTGCTTAGGAAAGAACAATTGAAGAACAAAAGAAGTTGGTGAAAGGAATCTTGAAAAGGGATCAGAAAAGGCGAAGGAAGATTGAAGCCGCAGGAATTGACTACGAGTGCCCGGAAGTTGTAAGAACTCATCTCTGTTTGTGTGATCTTGTTACTTATCTCCGAGTGTGCATTTCTTCGTTCAACATTTGTGTTTTCTTACTCCTTATGTCCCTAAATGAATGTCCAAATTCAAGAAATTTTTGTCGCAAAATGAATGTCTTTTTGCAGAAAACTGTCCCTAAATGCTTTTTTACCAAAAATATTTTGCTATTCATTTTATTATTGTAAAACTAAATGTTTAGAAAGTGGATAACAACTATATTTATGAATCTTTGCCATTAAAATGCATAAAAAGCACACAATTTCAGAGTGTCCCTTAAAATGAAATTCCGACATTCAATTAGGGACAAAGGAGTACTTAACTTCCAACATAGGAGTATTTTTTGTCCCCCTCCCCACCCCGAAACAATAGACACACGCACACATATTTTTGTTGTTGATAAAATTTTAGGTTATGGTTATTCCTCTCTTGAGAGTCCACTCTTAAGAAACTTAAAATATTTCAGTTAAGGAAGTTGATCTATTCACCGAGTCTTTTAGCACAGAATGTGCAGAGGGGTTGTACTGTACAATACCCTTCTACATTACCACACCTCACAGCGTCTCTGTACTCACTTCTGCATATACAGTATATCATTATTCTTTAAATCAACTTTGTTTCCCATAAATATCCTTGAGTTTTAAGTTTTCTCTCCGCCATTGAATGAGTTGCTAGGACTTAGTTTGCCAAAAATATCCTTAAGTTTGCAGTTTTCTCTCTGCCATTGTGTGAGTTGTATCTTTAACATCTACCTAATATATTTGCAAATGAATTATCTCTTGACTTGCCTTATGCAATTTGTTGTTTGCAGGTGGGAATTAATCAGCCCGCTTCAAAGAAGATTAGGTTTGATGAAGACTAGGAGGTTTCGGGAAACACATGAGGTGTGCTATCTGTCGATTTCTTTATTCATTTACCCTGCTGCGTCATTTCTTGGGTTGATTTTTTTTTTTTTTATTATTGAAAAGTTTGCTTTACCTTTGCAAGGTCGATTTTGGACATGGATAGGAAAACTATTGAAAAGATTTTTCTGGAGGTAAATGATTCTGGTCGCCAGAGTTGGGAATCGGTCTATTATGTTGTGTAGTGTATCCTATTTGTATCTTGTTTTCGGTGCGAAAGATTACATTGCTGCATGTCTAGTTTTGATCATACATGAACAAATTAGGAAATGTTTACTGGACTAAGGTTCTTTTTTAATTCTAAGGTCACTTTCTATTTATGGTCTTTTTTTTTAGCTACTAATAATGTTGGTGAAAGAGAATGAATGTCTAAGTTGCCCCAAAAATGGTCAAAATTTATGAAAAATTGATACAATTACTTTTAGAAGAAGTTTCTTTTGTCTGGAAAATTTATGAAAAATTGTATCTTTCTGAACTGAACTGAAATTAAGGTAAATTATGGCGAGGCTTCATTTCCGGACATTAATAAAACTATTTTTAGACGTTTAATAGAATAACTGAAATAATCTAAAATTGTTGCACAAAATACCTTTGGTAAAAAACAAGAAAGAAAAAGATCATTATTTTGGGATGGAGGGAATATTTAATATTAGTCATTCAAAGATTAAGGATGTACTACAATACAAAGAGAAGTAGGACTTATTATTATGTTGCGGAGGAAGTGTGAGTTTCACATTGCTTCTGATTATTAAAGTGATTCTTGTTGATAAGCGATTCTAGTAAAAATGATTTTCCAAAACTCAATTTTCTGTTTGGCTAACTATTTTCAAAAGTGCGTATAGTAAATGTTATAACAAATCTATGTAGAAGACATAAAATAAATCAATCACACAACACAATGATATACGTGGTTCACCAACTTGGTTACGTCCAGGATAGATAGCAAGAATATTATTATCAACTGACAATCACCGACTACAATCTCTAATCTAATGCACGAATTCTTGATCACAAGAATTCACAATTGTGCAAATCCTAAATCTAGAGAAACAGAGAGACAAGAAAAACCTTGGAACACCTAAAATTATTGATCTCTATCACACTAGGAATTACAACATAAAAACTTCTAGGGAATAGGGCTTATTTATACTGCCTATTCCTAACCTTGCACAAAACTGCTGCTGATCAGGCTCAAATACGGACACCGCGCGATGGCTTCAAGGGGGAAAGCGATCGCACCCTTTAGACAGTAACTCCGCGCTATCGCCCCTTTTGCTAGGCGCGGTCGCCCCCTTCGGTATGTCAGAGGAATTACTGATTTGCCCTTGTTCAATCCCCTAAGTTGTTCCCAAGTTAGATGACATCAAACCCAACAAATCTCCACCTTGACATCTAACCTCTCGATCACAAATCAGAACTCCCCTCTGTCTCAGATGTGTTATGTTAAACACCAACCTTGTCCTCCGGACAACCGAATTTGTATCTTCCTAGACACCTAAATGTGTTACGCCGAGCACCAAAACACTTGCTGCAACAGTTGATCAGACCCTTTCAACAAATAAACAAACGTGTTTACCAGACACTCAAACGTATCCCCCTGGACTCCCAAACTGTGTTGCGCCGAGCACAACAATGTGTCTCCAACACACCAAATGTGCCACTGCAGTAGGCACTCAAAATTGCCCCAACCGGCAATTGGGTAAATCCAGTCGATATTAGATCTTGCCAACCCAAACTGATGAAGCGACCATATCCATGAAATCCCCAACAGTACATACCTTTTCCATGATTCCTTCCTCGCTTCTCAATTGTGTGCATTGACGTACTAACCGTGGCTTGCCCAGTTCAACTCCACCTTTAGTAACTTGCTGCTCCACCTGTTTGTCAACCACCCCACACGAAGCCATGCAACATGCTTCCTTCATATATGTCTCTACCATACCCTCTATTGTACGATGCTTGACACTCAAACCCATAAACGTAGGTCCTTGGAAGATGTATAAGGAACCTTGTTCAATGTACAAAACTTACCACTAAAAGTTCGCACCTTGATGGAGCCCACGCCAAAAACCGTGCATATAGAACCATTAGCAATATAAATATCAACCCTTCCGTCTCTTGATAAGTTGCAAATCATTCTCTGCGCGAACACATGTGACAAGAAGCCCCAGAATCAAGAATTCATGTATCTTTCATACCTTTGTCTTCTTCGGTTACTAGAGCATAGTCCTCCTCATCGTCTTCTGCCATAGCTGCAACAGACCCAAATTGCTCGCTCTTATTCTACCTGGGACATTCACGTTTCCAATGCCTCTTTTCCTTGCAGTAACTGCAGACATCTCCAGGTCTTGTACCCCTTTTAGAAGAACCCTTGTTTCTCCTACCTTGGCCCCTATTACCTTCTGCAACCAGCCCTTCTGACTGAGATTCTGTAGATATACCGCTCGCCTTGCGGCCCAGGTCTCTGGTCTTTAGATTATTCTTAACCTCTTCCAAAGTAACCGTATCCTTACCATTAATGCAGGAATCCACAAATCCCTCATATGTCAATGGTAAGGAGACACACAACAAAAGAGCAGCATCCTCATCTTCAACCTTAACATCAATACTACGAAATTCAAGTAATAAAGATGTAAACCGATCTATGTGATCCCTAATGGGCGTACCTTCCATCATTCGGAGAGAATATAACTTTTGCTTCAGATACAACTTGTTGGTCAATGATCGTGTCAGATACATATCTTCCAACGCAAGCCACAGAGCACCTCCGGAATCAATATCTGCAATATCCGCTAGACCATCTTCATCTAAGCATCTGATGATTTTAGAGTGGGTCATCTCATCTAGCGCGATCAGATCTGATGCTTCCTTCTCAGCTGCCTTTCCCGAACTCTCTGCTGTTGCAGTCGCGATAGCACCTGTGGAAACTGCTACTGCTTTGCCCTTCGAATCCTAGCGATTCCTGATTGCAGCAGCCACCGGAGCCCACAAACCCTTGTCTCTCATCAAGACCTTCATCTTGATCTGCCAAAGAGAAAAACTATTATTCCCATTGAACTTGTCAACTGGTGATTCGATTCCTGATCCCATCTTCTTTTTCTGCACCGAAAAACCCCTATACCTTTATCAACCTGGCCGGCTCTGATACCAGTTTGTTATAACAGATCTATGTAGAAGACATAAAATATACAACGATATACGTGGTTCACCAACTTGGCTACGTCCACGGGCTGAGGGCAAGAATATTATTATCAACTGACAATCACAGAATACAATCTCTAATCTAATGCACGAATTATTGATTACAAGAATTTACAACTGTGCAAACCCTAAATCTAGAGAAACGGAGACAAGAAAAACCTTGGAATACCTAGAATTATTGATCTCTATCACACTAAGAATTACAACATAAAAACTGCTAGGGAATAGGGCTTATTTATACTGCCTATTCCTAACCCTGCACAAAACTGCCGCTGATCACACCCAAATCCGGACACCACGTGATCGCTCCAAGGGGGAGCGTGATCGCGCCCTTTAGACAGTAATTTTGCACGATCGCCCCCTTTGCTAGGCGCGTTTGCCCCTTCGGTCTGTCACAGGAATTACTGATTTGCCCTTGTTCAATCCCCTAAGTTGTTTTCAAGTTAAATGGCACCAAGCCCAACAATAAAAGTGATTTTAAAATATGTTTGGCTACCATACAACACAACTGATTATAAAATAAGTAATGTCTAAAATATCATTGTAAATTCATTGTTTAACTGAGCCGACATAAAATCTAAATATCGTACCAAAAGGTGGATCAATCATTTCAATTCCAGATTCAGAAGGTTGTGTCAAATTGATCTCAGCCAGTTCTTGGGTGTTTGGTGCAACAACATCAGTTGATGTCTCAATGGTAACATCACTTGGCTCTGCAGTAATTTTCACCATCCTCAACTGGTCTTGCCCCAGTAACACTTGTTGGTGCATTCACAAGTAATCAGTGGCGGATCTAGGATGTTTTGAATGCGGGTGCACAATTTACACTATAAAAGTACAAACTATTTTTTTTCAAACACGAGTAAATTATAATACATAACTTAAAACATAAGCTAATTATTAACATATGCTAATTTTTAACCCACCGTTTTCTTTTTATTGTTTTACATGGAAATAGTAAGTTTATGTCACGAAGAAGTAAAAAAAAATGATATTTACATTATTGTTGTTTTAATGATGACATCATTTTTTGAAGCATTTCTTGAAGTTAATATTGTAATTTTTTTCTTATATGTTTCGAACTTACTTATTTTTACGAACAATAAACGATAAAAAAATTAATAGATAATAAATAAAATTCATTTATATTAGTTAAAATTATGAGCAAAAGAATCCAAAATAAGAATATTTAAAAGAAAAAACCATTTGTCATAATAGAGGTAAAAAGTTTAACTAGAATAATAAATAAAAACTAGTTATGATGATAAAAGAATATAAGTAAGATTTTGAAAACGTGTTCATTTCTCATGTTAGAAGCTAAAAATAATGTGAAATTTTTTGTAGCTAGAAGGATTTGAAACCTGGTCCTTGGTGATAAATTATAACAACTTACCAACTGAATTTATCATAAGATTTGTCATTAGCAAATGAGATAATTAACTAATCTTATATGCGGGTGCACTTAATAAGTAATGTACATTTTTTATAATTTTTTTAAACTAGAAATAGAAATTGACCGGGTGCACGTGCACCCCCATCTAATACACTAAATCCGCCCCTACAAGTAATGCACCTGAAATCCGATAAACAAGTAAATCATTATATTTCAAGGCACTAGTAATGGTCTTATGGTGCCCCTACCATATCAAGGCTCTATGCATTAGCTTCGTTAGTAAGTTTTGAATGACATTGGTTGATACAAATAGAGGGCCGTGAAACCGATTTCTAAAAGCTGGAGCAGATCCTAAAGAAATTAAATACCACTTCCTCATGAATTTATTTTGAATCGGGATCTTTTAGCTAAACTTTTTCCCAGTTTTGCCGAGGGAGCAACCCCATTTTTCACCTTGAATTGGTCAAAATATGCGGAATTTCTTAATTTTCGTGAAGGATTAGATCCAGTAACTGGGGGTTTATGGCTAACCGATATTGCACACAATTGGTCAAATGTGTTTATTTTTATTCCGACGGCCGCTCTACTGTTCGAGATGATTTCTGTCTCGGATTTCATTCAACCCGTGGTTGTGGTTCGATGGGTAAAGGTTAATCAAAAAATTGATTTTCTAGACTCATTCTCCGTAAGTGATTATCGTAAAAGCTGGTGGAGCATTGATTCTCGATTGGCTAATCTTCGGGAGGGCTAGCTCGAAGATGGAGAAATCCATTACCCCTGCTGGGAAGAGTGCTGACTCCTTGAGGTGGTCTGGGTTCCCTTTGAAGACATACTAGTTCTGAACAGTGGTGGTAGCCCCCAGGAATACTCGGCAAGTCGAGATACATCCTCCTGATGGGATTGGCTGGCTTTCCCCGAGCCTTTTCAAGGTTTTCAGAAGGATTTTCCTCACAGATTGTTGACTATCACTCTCATCATACTGAGTCTCGCCCTTTGTGAAGTACTTGGCCAGAGACAGGCTGTAAGGACGGAGACGGACCCCTTCATTTCGCTTTTCCTGAACTGTTCCCCTAGCTTCTCTGTCATCCTGAGGATTTGGTTTGTAGCCCAGACCATGTCGGGTAGTTTGTTCTTTTGCGTCGATGACAGTGTGGCGACCCTGAAGCCTTTTATCCAGTCCAAGCCCCGGAAGATAACTCATCTTTCTCATCATTCACATGGTAGAAAGTATTTTGTCTGATGTAGTAGTGAGGTCTGCACAACACACTTGCACCTTAGAGGTGGCCATGGAGAAGCCAATTAAGGTAAGCCCTTCATCATCATGTTTGATCTCCAGTATCGGAATACCTCCGGTGTTGGTCCCTTCCACAGTAACACTGTCTCCATAGATAGTAGTGATAGTTCCATCATCGGACTGGAACTTGACACACTGATGCAGAGTAGAGGCCACCTCATTTATCTGGTGGATCCAGGGTCGTCCTAGCAGAGCGATAAATGAAATAGGGATGTCAATCACTTGGAAGTCAACAACCATGACCTTCTTTCCAAACCACAATTTTAAAGTTGCAATCCCCAAAACTGACCGAGCAGTGGAGTCGTAGGCCTTAATAGTCTGACTGGACGACTTTAAGTCTGTGGGCTTCAAATCTAGTAAGTCCATCATTTTTGCTGGCAGGACGTTTATTGCAGACCCTCCATCGACTAACACCCTTGGTAACCGGCGTTCCTCCAACTGGACAGTGATGTAGAGTGGCTCAGTATGATTAGCTCCATATTTTGGTAAATCCAGGTCAGTGAAAGTGATGATGTTCCCATAGTGAATGTTCCCGATCATCTCGATGACCTCATCCGGGGTGACATATATGGTTACCATGGTTTTGGCCAAACTTTCTTCTAACTTCAGTTTGTGAGGATATGAAGAGGTTAATAGGGACTAAAGGGAGATATTGGCTTAGGTGCACTTCAGCTGAGTCAGCACCGGGTCTTCCTTCTCAGAGTCTTACTTTTCTGCTTCCGGCTTATAAGGCCTCTTGTCTGCCTTTGGTTCAGAGCTGATATTTCTTTTGTCAACCTTGGGTAGTTCCACATTCATCTGAACAGACCGAGTCATCACATAGACATTTGACTTTCCCGAGTCATTGGCTATATTGAAAGATTCCTTCAGCTCTTTCAGGGTTAGAGGTGGGCTTTTGCTGGCATACGGCCAACTCTGCTGGTTGATTTGGTTCACAACATCACCAGAGGTATAAGCAGCTTCACTAATCTGATCCCAGGTTACAGGCTTTCTGGATCTTTCCGAATTCTGAGTCCCCCATTGATTTAGTAACTTGCTGATCTCAGTTTCTTCTTCCTCACTCAAAGCTTTGACAGTTTCATTCAGGCATTTCAGAGTCAACATACAACAGAAGTTATCGTTCCCGGGGCTTGGAGGTTTGCCAGTGGTTTTATCATCTTGCCCTAGCAACTTCTTTAGCAATGTAGGGTCACACTCCTTATCACTGTCAAGCATATCCCTCCTTTCTCTCAGAGTTAACCTTTTGACGACTTCTTTGACATTGGCCAAACATTTCTTGAAGTGGGAGACTCCATCATCAATAAGGGTTTCTTCAGGATCGAACCTTTTGACAGGTTCCAGGTCATTGTCTTTGGGAGGGTTTTCTGGGCTAGTTGGCTTTTGAGCGAGCCATTCTTTTACTGTCCCTTCTGGCATCTCAACCGTATCTTCCTCAGGCTCACTACAGTAGCTTCCTTCGAGACCTTCGTCCTTACCCTGATAGCAAATTGTGGCGAAGGATGGACGGGATACTTGATGCCATATAAGGGGCGTTCTGGGCTTTTCCTCTGGCGTGGGGATCACCAGGAAAATGTCATTGTTATCATAAGATAGGAATGGGACCGGGGTCGCCTCAAACTTTAAGACCCTCTCTAGGGCTCCCATACATTCTTCCTTGGATAGTGGCTCAGGGGTGACCCTTAGTACTGCAATAGCATCCACCCTTCCTGACGGAGGCACAGTCTCAATGACGTTTACATATTCTGGATCAATGGGAGGAGCCCAATTCCCTTGCTCAGCTAAAGCTTCAATCAAGTCCCTCCATTCACCGACCAGGTCTCTGTAAGGACTATTGAATTCTAAAATGCTGAACTCGTACTCTTCCTCATCTGAACTTTCGTCCATTTTCTCCTCTAAGCTCCTGCAAAAGTGGCGGTCGCATTTCGAGGTAATCCCGTCTTCATTCTCAGGTCTGTGGCTTTCTACCCCATCTGATTCTTCGGGTTTCATTTCTATTGGCTCCACATTCATGCCCTCTATTGAGCTGTCATCGTCACTGTAAATTAGCCCATTCCTGTTCTCATTTTCGACAGACTCTTCACTGCCGCTGTCGGGAGAGAGGCAAATTCGCAGGCGTTGACAAAGTTGGAAAGGTTGAACTGGTCAAAAGCCTTACTGGGGTTATTTGTGGGTCGATGCCCGGGAAAGATGGCAAAGGGATCATTAGGCTGGTAATGGAGTTTTGAAATCAGCTGGGATGGTCCGTACTGAGGAGGAGGGATGAATCCTATGGGATAATGCTGGGACTGAGAGACTGGGTGGCTGTAGCATTCGTTCGCCGTTGGTAGTGAACAAAGCTGGGTCTTATCTGAGGAGCTGAGGGCAATGAAGCCCTGATGGCTTGAGATGCTGGGAAGGACTGAAAGGGAGTAGTCCTTGGTAAGGGATCATATGTAGATAGAGGAGGGCATTGGTTGTAGGATGGAGGGGCTGAAATCACTGTTTCTGGAGTCTCATCTTCCACCATGACCAAAGAACCATTTGCTTCAACTACTATCTGAACCCCATGACGGCGGAGAGCATCGATGAGCATGGCTTGATGCTCTTCATGAGCTTTACGGCTGTTTTCCAAGGCTAAGGTTAACTCTTCCTCTCTAGTCACCGGATTACCCATACCACCACTGTTTTCTGTCGGATCTGCCATTCTAAACCTCTGAGTAGACGAAACTGACGATTTTGACGAACTGTCTGAGCCTGAAATTTCTGCACTGAAAAGCCACTGACCCGGTATTCTCACCCACTTCTTTCTCGCTGCGGAAAAGGGATAGGCGAGGTTTAGACTCGGGGGTAGGTGTTTAGGCTAAAGGCTCAAGTAATATGCAATTAAGAATCTTTAAGTTTACTTAAAACAGTGTCTTTTAATTATTTCTATTTGGTTGGAAAAGGTTGCCCTTCTTTTTCGCGACTACTCTAGATCCTGGATCAGTGGGCACCATCACTACGTCTATAAGCCCCTCGTTTTGCACCTGTATTTCGACATCCCAGGGTGGACAGCCCCGGGCGAGGGTCCTATAGGGCAAGTGGATCCCACCGACCGAGAGAGAAGAACAGTCCTAGGGTCTAGTGGATCATAGGAATTTTAACGCACGAGCGATGCGGATTATAGTCAATGTCAATGCCGTGAAAGTCAAGTCTTTAGTCTTAACGAAATTTCGGCAGAGCTTCGCTTGCGCGATAGACGTTGACTTCGGCATTGTCCAAGGAAAATAGTAGGCATAGGTCGAACGTTAAAAGTCGAATGACACGGTGTCACATTGAGCGTTGTTGCATACTTTGTGCAAGTCAAAGTCAATGCCGGGGTCAAGATTTTGCCAATTTTGCCTAACAAAATTTCGGCATGGTTTGGTTTGCGCGAGGAATATTGACTCTTAGCATGGGCTCGGATTTGACTTTTACGTACTCCGTGCAAGTCAAAGTCAATGTCGGGGTCAAGATTTTGCCAATTTTACCTAACGAAATTTCGACATGGTTTCGCTTGCGCGAGGAATCTTGACGCTTAGCATGGGCTCAGATTTGACTTTTACGGGGGTATACGACGAGGCTGTATGACACGGTCTAAATCAAAAACCAACCAAAAAGACACGATTTTAAAAGTGTGACACGGACTAGTGCATTGGTCGACACTGGCTGTCATGGGGAGTTTGAGATGATTCCGTGCGCGCCTGAGAGCGTCGTAACACTGTCCGTGACTGCAACTGAACAACCATCCCAGGTTAAAGGACGTGTGTGCAAAAGTGTACAGGATATATATAGTGCGCGTAGTGTGCAGTCTCCAAAAAATTCTTTTTTGAGTTAAAATAGAGATTTTTAATCATGTGTTTTAAAATAATGTTTTGGGGACGGGGAAAATGCATCACATAAGCACGTAAATTTTCTGGAACCAGGCCTGATTCAGGACTGAATAGCCCCAAATCGCCACGGTTTCCAGATTAACCTCAGATAACACTGTCCTGGTGGAACTGCGAATGAAGCCGCCGGACTCAAATCAAGGCAGATCAGGCCGTTCGGCTGGATTCAACAGTTTTCCAGGTTCCAATTTGCTGCTATCCCAAACTGTTTTCCAGGGATTTTTGGCAACTTCCAGCTTCAGAGTCGTACCTGTTTATTATTCAGACTATGCACAAGCCAAAAAAGAACACAAATGACGCATGAAAAAAAAAGAAAATTGCACAAGCACAAAGATCGGACCCAAGACGCAAGGCTAACCCTCGTAAATGTTTCCAATGCTTCTTATGAGGAAAGAAGTTTGGAAAACATTTACATTTCCCCAGCAGAGTCGCCAAACTGTGAATGTGCCCCCGTTTTCCTTTCTTTTTTTTTTACGAAAAAGGGTCACCATTCACCTCAGTTTGAAGACACCGGTTTTATGAAAAATGGAGTCGCCACGCCATTTTGATTTCCTCAAAACTTTGAAAAAAAGGAAAAGGGTTCGGAGGTTAAGTTACTCCTTAGGAAGAACGTTTGGCGTTCACCCAAGGAGCCATGCAAAAGCAAGTCTTCCTAGGTCCAAAATTTGTGCTTGTTTGCGTGCTTGTGTGTGTGTGTGTTTGAGAAAAGGATGTGCCAAGTTTATTATCCGAACGTAAGAACCATTTTAGAAGGTTTTAGTCCGGGATACCTTGGACTTTGGTGTTTTCGGGATTTTGATCCCGTGCTCACTTTGGACTTATGATCATCATTACGGGACTTATCTACCCTCCCGTTAGATTAATCAACCAACATAGGCGTAGGAGCCTTCGTATGTCTTAACCTAACTTTCCTTGGGGATTTTAGTCAAATATGATCGAAAAGGGCTTATCTTTAAGTCCAAGAATGAGACTTTTTAGAAAAGAATGAATCTTTGTCCATCGATCCTACATCTTGAGACAATGATGATTCGTAGGGACATTTTATGTTTGTCTCAAGTGATTATCGGAGACTTTAGGACTAAGACTCATTGATTTCTAAAGGGACAAGGATTGTGGCATTTTTATAATGGGATTATTGTAAAGATGGAGTCTTTACACCAACCCTCACCATGGAATGTTTCAAGAACCACGGGACTAGGGGGATGGGGTGTAAAGATTGGATCTTTATATTCATCCTATGTATTTTGTGCCTTAGAAGGCTTTTAGACAATCCTTGGAGAAAGAATCCAACTTTAGGGAAATGGGGGAAATAGCATTAATGTAAAGATTGCATTTTTAATATGAACAATACAATGAGTATCATTAATCTAAGGACATAATGTAAAAGAGATGATCTTCATGGCTTTTCCTATGTCCTTAATACCTCATAAGGTGGACAATCCTTGGAAAGCTAGATCAATGGGAAAGGGATGACATATAATGGATAAAGATTGCATTTTTATACATAAATATAAAGGGGAATCACATCATCATATGGTAGATCATCCCTAGAACAAGCCACTTGTGGAATCTTGTTCATCCTAGGGAGAGGATCTCCATTGAATCCTTTGTGTAGGGGAGTGGGAAAATATGAAAACTACATTGCAAAGATCAAAGCTTTATGACATAAATGAAGATAAATAACAAGTAATAATAGAACAAGAGTATATAGGAGTGTATCAAAGGTAAAGAAAGGAGAGATTACCAATATTGGTTTTTCTCTATCTTCCAAGCGAGTTTTCCTAGGCAATATCTATTTAGGAATAGATTAAGGTAGGATTAGTGTATGAGAGAGGAGGGATTTTTGTGTTTTTTGGGACTGTAAATCGAGTTTCTATTTCTGCAGAGTAACAGTGCTCCCAATTCCCTTTCTAAAATGAATAGAGGAGGCCTCTATTTATAGGCTTCTGGTGTGCTTCTAATGAAGCCGCCCGGCGTGATCTTGCGGCTAATGAAGTCGTTCGGCATCTTCTTCTGTCGCGTCATCATGTTTCTGGATACATGCAAGGTGGCAGATTGGAAGCTTCTTTCCAGCGAGGTCTTATCTAGAATTCTAATTCCTAATAGGTCCTTCCTTGCTCGGAAAGTATTGAAAAGTTCTCGAATTGCCCCTAAACTTTATGAAAGTTTGGGGAACTGCTAGGAAACTTTTATTGGGAGGCATGAGCCAGATTTGGGTATTTACAATATGTCAAATTTTATACGATATACATATATAAGTTTTATATACATGACGTCTCCTTGTGACCGCCGTATATATTAGTTATAAACGGCGGCTCTGTGTCGACCGCCGTATATAAATAATATATATGGCAGCTCCGTGTTGACCGCCGTATATATTAGTTATATACGGCGGCTCCGTGTTGACCGTCGTATTATACTGCCGTAAATAACACACTTTCTTGTAGTGATAAGAGATCCACTTAGAGGAGTGCTCGATGTTTATTCGAAATCAAAAGAACTAGGTTGGACTGAAGAAGAGATAAAGGGTTGTCTTGAGCCTATAAGAAGTGCACGACCCATTGAAGGCAGTTCAGGTTCTGAAGGCAGACCATCTTGTTTGAGTGTTTTGGTCTCATTATCAAGAGATGTCGTGATAACTGAGAGCTCACGAGGTTGAGGATTACGAGTAACCACCTCGGAGGAAGAGTGGAATAGATCAGCTACATGATTAGGCTTGAAGATACTAACTTTAGCACGGGTAATCACTAGGTGTCCAACTGAAAGGTCTGGTGTGCCATTAGTTTGGCTCGCTATAGAAGTAGGCATAGCTAGGCTGCTAGTATGAGGGGACTGTAAAGGAGAGCCTGGCCCAATCTGCTGGGGCGCAAGGGGTCCAAACATGGGATAGTAACAGAAGGCAAGGGTTGCATGCTGGCTGGTGAAGAGTAGCGTCGGCCAGGCATTGAAATTGATCCATCAAAGGATGGCCTAGGCGCTGCTTGAGGAGTGCCATTGGAAGAGCTCAAAGCATTAGAATGTCTGTTAGAATACTGAACAACAGAGGTGGACTTAGGAGTCCAATGGGCACGAGATGGCTGGCTCGGGCAGGCATCATTAGTGTGTTGTTGTTCGGTGTCAAGAAGATGACTATAAAGAAAATCTAAAGAAATATTAGGTTTTCGAAAAAATAGTAATTAATAAATTTGTCGTACAACGGATCAAGTCCATCAATAATAAAATTAATAAGCTCGATTTTAGAGACTTGACTCCCGGCTCTAGTAAAAGCATATGAAATCGATTTTGCTTCAGAGAAATAATTTTTCAATGATTGAGAGGGAAGTTTTTGAAGAAAGTGTATTTGTTATAGGAGATAATCAACATACCAATTAGAAGTTGAAAAGAGAGGGAATGACATAAAACATTAGTGTCAATTATTGGTTCTTCTATGATGGAAGGAGAAGAACCTATGACATCTTTAGTTTCGTTATGCTCTGGATAAAGCCAATTCGAAGCCGAATTAGAATCTATGAATTCTCTATACCGATCTGATGCTATGAAAGGGGGAGAAGCATCGGTGGTATCACTTGGTTCAAAATTATGCAAACAATTAATTGTGGTATGACCAACACAGTTACATAATGGACAAATAACATATGATGATGGTAACGAATCAAAGCAAAACAGGATCGTACCAAATGTCATCCATTTTTTTGTAGGAAAAATAAAAATAAAAATAAAGATATTAAAGAAAAAGAGCGTTAATAAAATGGAGCGGAAGCGAAGCAATCAAGTCAGTATAGATCGGTGGCTCTGATAACATATTAGACAATGAAAATACATAAAAGAGTAAAGGTGAAAAAGAATGAGACTGATGGACTTAATTGCATAGGCTCACCGTTGAGAGAGAGATTGAAGAGAGGTATAGGGAGAAGGTTAAGGAAAAGACCCAATTTTGGGTTTCAATTTTATTGCTTCACAATATATACAATGATAGAGATATCAATAAATGTTAACATATCCTATTCTAACTATACAATTCCCTGGCGAGTACATGAACCAAAGGTGTACCGATTTATCGTTTACATTATACACATGCAGGAAAAATAGAAGACTCTTGATCAGGATGCCGAGAAGGGCTCCATACAAAAGTTCCCAGGAAATTCGGAAATATACCATACTCCTTTTCCCAAAATGGATGATATTCCACTTCGTGTGTCAATTGAATAAGCATGTGCAGTTATCAGTGTGGCCCAATTTGCAAGTACCCTTGAGATTGAGAGTGGCGAACTCCATTCTACTAACCTCCACAAATGAACCGATGGAACTGTTGGGTTTTAGGGTTACATATACAGCGGTAGATTATATAATTCACAAAACCCTAGTCATGAATCCGTCTAACATGAAGAGATTAAAACTATGAAATAGATTTACTAACCTTGGTTGCAAATTTGTTTTTCGTACACGATTCGTAATTCACCTTTTGAGTTGTAGACGAAACTTTGATCTTCTTCCATGTGTTGAATTAACAATGCTAGGCCTTCAAGCTTTAGGTGATAAAACAACACCCTCTATCGATAATCCACACGGATCGAACCAAGATCGAATCTTGTTGTATTGCTAGATGATCCCCGATTGTTGAAACACTTTTCAACAATCTATGGCTAATATGGAATTGAATCTAGGGTGTTTTAATATTTGATTCGTAATCCAAATCAAGAGAATTGTATTTCCCAAGCCCTAAAATTCGTGTGTCTTGGCTGGGGAGAAGGGGGCTATTTGTACTTTATAAATATCCCTAACTGTTATGGAGAAAAGCCCTAATCCAAAGCTAAAACAGAACTGCTGAAATGGGGGCTGGGCGGTCGCCCACCAAGGCCCGACGACCACCCAGTTGTACAGCCTTTCGTGTTGTTTTCGAAAAACAACCTGTGCGGTCGCCCACACCTACCCCAGCGGTCGCCCAAGTGAACACAGGCTTGTGGGCGGTCGCCCACTATGCTCACAGGCGGTCGCCCAGTTGATCAGTTCCATATTTGAGCCAATTTCAATCCGTTCTTTGTGTGTGACCATTTAGGAATTATATTTTATGTTGGTAGTGAGTTGAAACATCAACCTCACAAGACATAAGTGATCTCTAGCAAGTCATTATGTCCACCCAATTAAATATAACATCAACGCTTGATTTCTTGATGGATCAATGTCACAATCCCTTTGTCACACGATTTTATATTGAACATAAGTCATGGTCCACATCAACTTATATTATTCAATGCTTTCTCGATTCCGAATATGTTGATAATCCAAGTGCATTTGATCTTTATCAAATCTCTTGAGTGTGGCCACACATTTCATCCACACTATTCATCAAGAGGCCCAAGCAGACATCTCTCATAACGAGGGATAAATCCTATCTTGACTTATCATTCTTCCTTATAAGAATCCAATTGTGCCAACATAGCCCTCATTATCCTATTAAAGATAGTGTTAGACTATATCAAACACAACGTTCATCATGTAGAAGACGATGACAATCTCAGGTATTAAGGATTCCAATGACACGACTATCATGAGATTTAATCATGACATATATGACCATAGACCATGTCATAAATCTCATAGATGGGTCGGTCCAGTACTTTGTTCTCTAACAAGTACCCATAAGTGTAATGTGCATCCCTATGCATATAATCATCTCTATGATTATCCATTACCAACTTATACTAGTTATTCACAATAACCAGGGACACAGAATATTATAACAAAACATGTAAAGCATATAATACTCAAGATAAACATTCTCTATTAAAATGGTAAAGACGATTACATAACGGTATTAGTTATGAGTCAAAATAACTATATGCCTAGGCCATAACACCAACAATTTCCCACTTGCACTAGGCCCAATCTCATATGTATCGTATACCCATGGACCTAACATGACCATCATGCTTTGCTTGTGCGAGGGACTTTGTAAGCGGATCCCCTATGTTATCATCGGTTGATACTTTGCATATCTTAACATCTCCTCTTTCTATGAATTCTCGAATGAGGTGGAAACGTCTAAGTATGTGTTTGGATCGCTGATGTGACCTTGGTTCCTTTGCTTGAGCAATGGCACCATTGTTGTCACAATAAAGTTCTACCAGATTAGTGATACTTGGAACGACTTCCAAATCACTAATAAACTTCTTGATCCAATCTGCCTCCTTAGCTGCATCGGATGCTGCTATATATTCGGCCTTAGTTGTAGAATCGGCTAGGTACTTTGCTTGGAACTCTTCCAACAAATCGCACCTCCGTTAAGCATAAACATAAACCCCGATTGCGATCTAAAATCATCTTTGTCAGTTTGGAAGCTTGCATCTTTGTAACCTCTTACAACAAGATCATCTTCCATCTGTGGGGACCCCGACCCGGAAGCTTATCTCGTGTCCCGAGCGGGAGGGTCCCCTTACTAGATCAATCACCTAATTTAAAAACTTTTATTTAACTTGTAAATATACAAAATCAACTTTCATAAACCAACATAAAACCAACTATATACATCTCCACTTGGAGGCCAGTTTATAAACAACCTTTACGAAAACCACCACCTGTTTTACTTACATCATTTATACGAGTGAAAACGGTTTACAAAATAATACTAAGTACAAGTTTTCCCAGAATAGAAGTATCCAAGTGATACTCCCAAACATAAACCAACCATACAATGTACCCTGACAAAACCCAAAAGAAAGACCTCCAAACTCCTCCCCGACCTTACTGGTTCGGGCCTCCTGTCTCAGCGCGATCTAAAACAGTAAAAGGGAGAAGGGGTGAGAATAAATCTCAGCAAGCTATTATGATACAACAAGATGCCATATAAAATGCAACACATAACATGGTTGCTCACAACACATTGTTAAAGCGGTAAACACATTACGTTACCTCAGTTTACCTTTCTCGTCTGAACAATATGTCGTACAACGTGGGAGTAATAACTCCTCTCTTTTGTGAATTGCTTAGGCATATTCACATCTTATAAGACTCATTTTTCAGAGAAGCATATAAGATTACTCGCTATCTGTAAATGCATTTGGCTAAGTACAGAAGCTATCACCCCAATTGTGGCCACAGAAGGGGACAATCACAGGTATAATGTAATTCGATCAACTCATAGAACATTTTCCATAATTGATTGAATTTCATTATACCCCTAAACATCAGATGATAAACACATTCAAGCACATAATCTGATACTTGAAAATAAATCCACACTCGGGATATCAATCCAACAACATGGTATTAGTAATCATGTTCAAACCATCACAATAGTGCAACTTATGCTTCAAACAACATTGAAAAAACACACCATGAATATGTAACCAAGCATTGACACAATATATCACAAACATGATCTACATATTCACATATAACATTGCTCAACCTCAACAAAATATTTAAGGTTGTTTTACCAAGTTTTGATCAACTTTGGTTAAGTTTCCCTAGTGCTCTTCAACCAATTTCAAGACAATATTTAAACATCTTCCTAATACCCTTTTTGACAAGTTAAAACATCATTTGATAGTTCATATGTTGTACTATGATTAGAATGATCAATTGGTTCAAATATACTTTAGGGGGTGAAATTACCCGGATTTTCGCGCACGGGGGGCAGCGAAAAGGCGGTTGTCTTTCGCGGGGTTGGTGTCTGAGACCTCGCTTTAGGGAAGGAGAGGATTTGTCACGCGGTTTTTTGTATTTTGAGCCCAAAACGTTGAGAAACGACTTTAGTGGAAAATTGTGTCGTTTTTATTGGTAGCAAAAACTTAGGAAAAGACTTTGAAAAGGGGTGTCATTTTTATTGGTAGCAAAAATGAGAAAAAAGCTTTTTTGAGTACCAAAGATTGTTAGGTTCGGAGGTCACGTTACGTTTCGGGAAGAGTATTTTGAGATCACCCGAAATGCCTCGTATGCCGAGTCTTTCTACCTTTCTAAAAAATGTGTGCGTGTGTGTGTGTTTGCATTTTGAAAATGGGGGGGAGGGGGCTTGAATGACAAGCTTAATCTTGGTTTGAATGTCAAACGTTGATTTTTGTGATTCTATTTGAAAAGGCGAGCGTTTGAATGACAAACGTTGGTTTTGGAGTTTTTTAGGAAAAGTGGCGCGAATGCTGATTTTAACTTTTTAACTTAAGTGTCTAATGTTGACTTTTAAGAAAAGAGCGTTTGAATGTCAAACGTCGGATTTTTGAGTTTGAAGATGATCATTTGGATGCCAAACGTCATTTCACGCATTTTGAAAGAGAGTTCGAATGTCGAACTCCGGTTTTTGAACCGGGCATTTCATTGTATGGGGGATACACAGATGGCCATTTCGTGGAGAAGGAGTGAGCTGTTGGGTCCTGATCACCCTGACAGCTCGACTTTAAGGAGGGCCAAAGCGAGGGCTAACCCTCAGAATCGTACTGGGGACGATATGGTTGATTATGAGGTTAATGCTAGTCGGACGGCCGATCAAAGCATGGAGATGATGACTCGGAGAGAGACAGCTCGTGATAGAGCTAGGGAAAGGGCTGCATTGGCAGCTGCCGGTTTGATGGAGGCGTCGGGAAGGGTCCCTGAGCCGGGTAGAAGGACTACGGGAATATTCCCTGTGAAGGTGAAGAATACTCGCCGCGGAAAAGGGAAGGGGAAGAAGGATGAAGGACCAAGTATGGGAGACTAGGTTGACCTTGCTGTCTGGAGTATCTACCTACTGTCATTGCAGACACATTAATTGATTAATGTTTTATTGTTGTTTTGCTAGCGTGTAGCGATTCAAGAGTTGACCGTGCTTGAACTCATCAAAGATTGTTTTAACCGTAATGAATTTGTAGGTTAATTGAAAAGAGTTTTTCGAAACACAAGCAATTGATGCTTATTTGTTTTTTTTGTTTTTGAGACCGAACCAATGATGGCTACCTACGTTCCCCTTTTACAATTGGACTAAGGGGCTCAGGTCACCCTAGTTCGACACTTTAGGTGATATTTGAGAAAAAGAAAAAAGAAGTGCGACCCTGTTTTTTACCTGGATCATTATCGGGAATGTATCCAGTTGGGTATTGTGATGAATGTGTGTCCGAAAATTTTCCCATTTTTGTTTGAAAAAATCAACGAAACGGAGTCGCCACGCCATTTTAATTTTGAGGGCCAAAACTTTGAAAAAAGCCCGAGATCATAGATTTAGGTTCGGAGGTCATGTTACACGCCGGGAAGGACGTTAGTGTGCACCCGGAATGCCTCGTAAAACGAGTCTTCCAAGCTGAAAATCATTTTTGTGTGTGTGTGTGTGTGTGTGTTTTGGCCAAAATACTTTGAAACTCAGAAAAGTAAAAATTGGGATATCTTTTTAAGACTTTAAACTGATCCCATGATTTTTTGGAGGATTTTTGGATTGAGATTTGGTACTCAAAAGACCTTTTGAAGTTGAGAGCCATTTCTGCCAGAATGAAAAAGGCAGTGGACCTTTGATTTTGAAATGGATTCAAGGGTCTTAAAACTTCATAATCTGGATAAACTCAGAGAATGAAAATTGTTCTAGACACCTTAAATAAGACTTGTGCGAAGGAATTTTCCATTTTGGAGAAGATTTGAGGGGTCAAAACCTTCTGGAAACCTCAGATATGAGATCTGGATTCCCAGAAGCTGATGAACTAGCCTCTGAAAGAAAATTTGAAAAGAGGAGTTTTACTCACCCAAAAAATAAAGTAAAAATATGTCTGGAAAGCTCTGGATGTTGGCTACAAAAAGTGTTTTGTAGTCAACACCAAATTCCAAGTTCATCTGTGTCCAAAAATTAAGACAATGGACTGAGGTCTGGGAAAATTGCTACTGGACAGCAACTTCCCAAGAAGGAGAATATGATTTTAAAGGGGGTTTTGCATCCATGCTTGTCCCCATTTCCCTAGGTTTTGGTTAGTGATCACTAGACATTTTAGTGGTGAATCAACTATACCAAACCATCCTTGGGGTACATTAGGACTAAACATTTCATTTGCTTGGGAAGGGGATTTTTATCCTTTGAAAATGAGATTTTATGCTTGAAAATGGTTTTTAGGGTTTTGAAAATGAATTTTCTTTGCAAGAAAGTAAGAGAACTTGAAAATAATTTTGATCTTTGTAGAAGATCATCCATGGAGATGGTCTTCCATGGTGATCTTCTTAGATCTAGAGCAAGAAGATGAAAGAACTACATTTTGTAGTTTGAAGATGCATGCATGGATGAGATTTAGGGTTAGGAGAAGGAGGGTTTACCAATCTTCTTTGTGTTCTTGAGTGTTTGGCTTGTATGTATGAGTGTTTAGGGCTTTAATATGAGAGTGAGTGGATGAGTATGAATTGGGAAAGATTGGAGAGAAAATGGTGACAATTCAAGTGAATTCTCACTGTTTTCTCTCTATATTTCGCCAGAGGTTCGGTGCAAAATGTGTTGTGGCTCCTTATTTTTGTGACTGGAGGGCTCAATTTATAGCCCTCCTGAGATGACAAACTCATCCGCGCGGATGGGAACCCTCAGCGTGCACTGTTCATTAAATGCAGCTCCAGCTTTGGACAAGAGGAATATTTCTTTTTGAAATTCAAATTAAGCAGCCAGTTTATGTTTCCAGCATTTCTATTTATGGTTTTCTTCTTTTGTTTTTCTTTTTTGAGATTCTTTTTAAGGTTTAACCTTAAATAACAATGCCCATTTTACCCTCACTTTGTTAGAAAAGTTAGGATTGTTAGGAATTGTTAGAAATGTTATAACTTTCGTTAATTTTCTAACGAAAATTCTAACAAGCTCAAATTGGAGCACTTACAGGTATTACTCTTTTAGCACTTTAATTTACTGAGGGGTGGTGTATGGGGAAGGAGAGTTGACTCGTGCTCTTCCTTAAATGAAGTATCTGCGGAGCTTGCTTCCGTTCATGGGGTTAACGAAAGGGTTCCTGTCCAAATCTGCTAACTTCATGGCTCCTCCGGAGAAGATTCTTTGTACCACGAACGGGCCTATCCAAGTAGGCTCCCACTTTCCGAGGGGATTGGTCTGCGTAGGAGGCTTTTCCTTTAGCACCAAGTCGCCTTCTCTGATATCTCGGACCTTGACTTTCTTATCAAATGCTCGGGCCATTCTGCTCTGGTAGGCACGAGTGTGTTCCATGTCTTTCAATCTGCGCTCGTCGAGTAGAGCAAGTTCGTCGTGACGGCTTAGTAGCCATTCGACTTCATTGATCCCGTTTTCCAAGAGGACTCGGAGGGATGGAATTTCCAATTCCACTGGTAACATTGCTTCCATTCCATAGGTAAGTGCGAACGGAGTCTCCCCTGTGGCGGTTCTGACTGATGTTCTGTATCCCCAGAGGGCTAGATGTAGCTTTTCGGGCCAGTCCTGACCTCTGGCGGTCATCTTTCTGATTATCATTGCGAGAGTCTTGTTTGCTGCCTCTTCTGCACCATTAGTCTGTCGTTTGTAGGGAGAAGACTTGTGGCGTGTAACTCTGAATTCGATCAGCAGTTGGTCAGAATCTCCTTCGAAGTGGGTCCCATTGTCGGATATGATCTCGTTGGGCACTCCGTATCGGCACATGATGTTCTCTTTGATGAACTCGACCACCTTCTTAGAATTCAGTACCTTGTATGATCTGGCTTCTACCCATTTGGTGAAGTAGTCGACTGCGACTAGGATGAACTCGTGACCATTGCTCCTTGGCAGAGCGATTTTGCCGATGACGTCGATTCCCCATGTGGCGAAAGGCCATGGTGTAGTCATGCAATAGAGTTCATGAGGAGGGATGTGATGGAGGTTGGAGAACCGTTGACATTTGTCGCAGCTTCTGACGAACTGGATGCAGTCTGTTTCCATTGATACCCAATAGTATCCCATACGGAGGATGATCTGTGTCAATGCTCTGGCGTTCATGTGCGGACCGCAGGTTCCGTTGTGAACTTTGTTCATTAGCTCGCTGGCTTTTTCTTTATTTACACACCGAAGGAGTGGCCCTTGGTGGAGCTTCTTGTACAACATACCCCCAGAATGACGAAATGGGATGCCAGGCGTTTTAGTGTCATCATGAGCTCCTCCATGTACGTGTGGTACTTCTGGAGGCCAGAATCTATCGGCTTCGATACCTCTTTCTGTAACCATGTACCCCAGTACCTTGCCTTGCTTGACATCGAAGGTGCACTTTACTGGGTTCAATCTCATGGAGTACTTTCTGAGTCTGTCGAAGAACTTTCTCAGATCTGTCAAGCGCTGCATGTCTGATCCTCTGGAGTGGATGATCATGTCGTCGACATACACTTCAATTTCCTTGTGAATCATATCATGGAAGAGGGCTATTGCAGCCCTCTGGTAAGTGGCTCCAACTTTCTTTAAATCGAACGGCATTACCGTGTAGCAGTATGTCCCCCACAGAGTGGTGAAAGCAGTCTTGGCTTGATCTTCCTCGGACATTTTGATCTGGTTGTATCTAGCAAACCCATCCACGAAGGACTTAACCTCGAAATTTGCTGTGGTGTCGACTAGCATGTCGATGTTGGGCAGTGGGAAATCGTCTTTAGGGCTGGCCTTGTTGAGATCCCGGAAGTCCACACAGCATCTGACCTTTCCATTGGCCTTGGTGACCGTTACGATGTTGGAGAGCCATGTCGGGTACTCAATTACTCTGATGAAACCAACGCGGAGCATTTTCTCAATTTCTTCTTTCACTTGCAAGGACCACTCTAGCTTGATCTTGCGCAATTTATGTTTGACAGGCTTGGATACTGGATCCAGGGGAATTCTGTGCTCCACGATTGAGGGATCGAGTCCTAGCATGTCCTGGTATGACCAGGCGAACACGTCAACATACTCCTTGAGGAGGTTTATCAGGGCTTCTTTTTCTGCATCGGCGAAGAAACTGCCCACTTGTGTCTCTTTAGGCTCTTGCACTGACCCAGGTTCACTTTGGTCATAACCTCTTCGGCAGCTTGGGCCCGATTGTCCTCTTGGTCTACTACACGCTTGAGAACTTCTTTAATGTATTATTCATTTAGTGTGTCTGCTTCTTTATCAAGTGAGTCATTATTAACGTCTTTTAAGTTGTTTGTTAACTTATCAGTTGTTAAAGTGGCAATGAGGGGATACTCCGAAAGGTCAGACTTTTCATTAAATGTGAACGGGAATATATTGTTGGCTACATTATCATAGTCTTCCGGCGTAAGGCCGTTGGACGACTCATAGGACTGGACTTTGACAAGGACTGACTCAGAGGGTTTGAGATCGGGTTTAGGGAGATGTGGGTGCAGGCCCAGCTTGTCTTCCATTTCTGCCTGGCTTGCCCTTGGTCCGGTGAAAGTTACCCAGTTTTTCAGTGGCATTGCTGGATGCTTGATGAGGGTTCGGGGGTCGAGAGGCTTGGCTTCTGCTGTCCCGATCATGGCGATCATGCTATTTTCGGAGCCCAGGTCAATCAGGTTTGGCACCTCCATGACTTCTTCAAAAAGACTCTGTAGAGCGGGTCCACTGAGAGCGTCTTCTATGAATTCTGGTTCCTTCTGCTTTGGAGTTACTGTCTCGAATGTGGCCTCGGCGGCTGACCCGAACAGTCTGTTTCCCATGAAGAGTGTCTCGAGCTGCTCTTCTATGTCTGGGATTCCTTTGAATGTGTACTCATGCTGAACTGTGGTGGCAATTGGTCCAGGTAGAGCTGTGATGTCGAGGAACGCTCCCCTTATCGGATTAGCCTTGAGTCCTCTGAAACGCTTGAGGTCCCGTGCTAGCTTTTCCATCCTTTCTGTAGTCTCTGTGCTGACTTTCCCTGCTTCTTTCTCATCTTCATCAGTTCCACTATCGGTCCCCTCAGTTCTGCTGTCGGTTCCGCTGTCGGTCCCCTCAGTTCTGCTGTCGGTTCCGCTGTCGGTCCCCTCAGTTCTGCTGTCGGTTCCCTTGGTGAAGTAATGAGCGAGGTCGAAACTGTAAGGTTGGAAGTTGGGTGTGCCGTCGGAGGTTCCCCTTTTGCGGGCTGCTGCCTTGGTGCGGGCGAGCCTTTTGCTTTTCCTTATATCAGCTGGTGTTGGCACATAACCGAGCCCCCTGGACCGTAGTGTGGTCCTTGACTTCGATGACTTGGTGTTGGCCTTATAACCTTTTGCCGAGCCCCAGTCCTGGGATGAAGGTCCACGTTGCATATTTGGATCTTGGAGGTCTCCAAAGTGAATCCAGTTAATGCCATGTCGTCATCAAGCTTGATTTCTAACACTGGAATGCCGTTGGTGCTGGTCCCCTCGGTGGTGACGCTGTCGCCGTAGACTGTGGTTAGCTCGTTGCCTTGCATGAACTTGATACACTGGTGGAGGGTGGATGCCACGCCATTTATTTGATGCAGCCAGGGTCGCCCCAGGATGGCTGTGAAAGTGATAGGAATGTCCAACACTTGAAATTCGGTGGGGATCATCCGCTTGCCGAACCAGATATTTAGAGTAGCAACCCCGAGAACTGTACGGGAAGTGGAGTCGTAGGCCTTGACAGTGTGGACTGAAGGCTTCAGATCTGTAGGCTTGATGTCAAGCAGGTCCATCATCTTGGCGGGCAAGTCATTCTTTCTGGAACCTCCGTCTACCAACACACGGGGAAGGCGACGCTCGTCCAGCTGGACTGTGATGTAGAGCGATTCATTGTGATCAGCCCCAAATTTTGGCAGGTCCAAATCTGTGAAGGTGATAATGTTGCCATAGTGGATGTTGCCGATCATCTGAATTACTTCATCTGGGGTTGCGTCCACGGGGACCATGGTGCGGGCCAAACTTTCCTCTAGCTTGAGCTTGTGAGGGTATGAAGATGTGAGCAAGGACCAAAGGGAAATGTTCGCCTGGGTCTGCTTGAGTTGAGTGAGGATCGGGTCCTCTTTTACGGAACTTGTGTCTTCGGGCAGGCCGGGTTGCGGTTCTGGCTCCGTTGGCTTTTTAGTGGCCTTAGGTGGTAATGCATGGATTTGACCCGATCGGGTCAAGACGCTGACATCAGGTTTGGTTCCTTCTGAACAGGCCGCTCTGAGCTGAGCCATAGTTAGAGGAGGATTCCTCGTAGCATAGGGCCATATGTCTTCTTTCAATTCATTGACTTTAGATGCATTTCCGGGAGCTTCGGCAACTTTTCGGATTCTGTCCCAGGATACTGGCTTGGGTGCCTCCGTAGGGAGGTAGTTTATGGATTACCGCAGCTGTTCGAACGTCAGTGCGCAACAGTGGTTGCCAGAACTGAACTGTGCATTGCTGACCCTCCGGGGGAGGTTAGAGAGTTCTTGGTTCAAGAGAACAGTCTCCTTGATCTCTTCATGATATATCGCACTTCTTTCCTTCTTGCTGAGCATATTCAGGGCATTCTGGAGTTGCGTTTGGCGATATTCATGGTTTGCTAATTTTCCTCCACTCTTAGCCCAGATCAACTTTCTTGCAGTAGAGCTTGCATCGAGGGTTAGCTCCTGTGTTTCTTCCCATGTGAGAATAGCCAGTGCTTCCTTGAACTGTATGCGGCAGTCTAGATAAACTTCCATCGGGGAGAGCTTTCCCTTCGGCTTTATCTGAGTGGCGGGTATGTCGGAAGGTGAGTACACGGCTTCCCGAACATCTGCCCATGTAACTGGCTGCTGTCCCAGTTGATCGTTTCTGTAAACGAATGTCGCGGTCTGTGGAATCTCCCTGAGTAGTTGCTCGAGATGTATCTCCATCTTTCTTTTCTTTTTTAATAGACCTTCCTCCTTCAGTTGGCCTTTTAGTTTGAGAGCGGAAATGATCCGTCCCCATCCTCCCAGGACCCTTGGGATTCCGATTTTGTTGACTTCATGCCCGGCTTGGAAGAGAATGGTTTCATCGTCTTCGTCATCGCTTTCACAGAGAACTTGCTTCTCTTGGGGAGATAAGCGCTGGTACCCTTCATGCTGTTTGGCTAGGTACTCCTGGTATTGTGCCATTCCATCTCCTAGGTCATCGGGACCATTGACCGCCCTCCCTGGCCAGAGGGGGTTGGATGAAAGAAGACGGTAGTCCAGGAAGTTGCCGTGAGCAAAACCCTTGAGGTCGAACTAGTCTAGAGTGGCCTCTAGCTTTCTGTCTGAAGCTGCTTGTGACGCTTTAAGGGCTTGGTCCCTGTGGGTCTTTTGGGCTTGGTTCTCGTCCCAGAGACGGTTCTCTTGGGCGGCTAGTTCCATGAGGGCTTTCCTTGCGAGGGCTAAAAAGTCTCCGTAGGTGCGCGCCATCTGACTAGTGTCTAGAACTGTAATCACATCCAAATCCCCGAATGGCAGAAACACTTGGATTATATTGACGAAGGAAGTCGGACTGGGACATTCCATGCGGCCTTCCTTGATCTCGGTTACCAAGAAGTTTGCCCATATTTGCTTGATTGAACCCACGAGGGTATTGAATTCTGCGATGTTGACGGTCTCGTGATCTCGCTAGATCGCCAAGTCTATCAGAGCTAGCAGTTTGCTGGAGGGATGCCTGAATCCGGGGCCGTGTCGGCAGGGAGCAGAGTCTAACTTGAGCATGTTGATATTGAGGTGATCATTCCTTTCTTCGAAAGCTAGATCTGTCTTGCGGGGAAGACTCTCACAGATGTTTTCAGGGTGGCTACTGGAAGCATTCCCGAGGTTGATCTGATTTGTAGCAGGGTGAGGAGCTTCGTCTCCTTTGCTGATGCCCTTGGCCTTGGCGGCGCTCTTGGCTGTAAGCTTGACTGACGGCACGGGCCGGTTGCCACTGGGGCTGGTAGCAGGAAGTGATGATGAGCTCTGAGCTCGATTGGCCAGGGCCTCGTTTACCATGAGCAGGCAGTCGTCGAGGGTAACTTTGGCATTGCAGAATCTGATAATAAGGACCGGATCCTTGGTATCATCGGGATATCTGGAATAGATAATGTTGACGAAGTCATCGTCGGTTACTTGATTAGAGGGGTTCTTTGTCGTGTCAACTAGCTGTTTCCATTTGCCGGATAACTGCCTGTACTGGATGTTGAGCTTGACAATTTCCATGGTATTGGAGCCCTCATCGTAGGTGACCTCATCGGAACTGGTGTCGTCCTCGAAACTGAGCATATGTATGTAAGGATCTTCTTGCGGGCCTGCCGCGTCTTCGACTTCAGAGAGTCCTGATTCATCGCCGTCTGCCGGCTCAACCCAGATGTAAGGGCGTCTCGCGTCCGGGTGCGGAGCGGGAGCTGCTAGAAAGACCTCATGCCCTCCACTTGAGAAGAGGGGTTCGGCGGGCAATTCCTCTTGTAGGACATCCCATACAACGTCCATACATTCAAGACGAGTATGATGGTGCTTGTTGACCTTTATCACGAAGATTTCTTCGCCTGGCGGGGCCAGAGAGTTAGCTTGAAGGATGGTGACAAATCTCCGATCGGAGACAGGGGGTTTGTGTGCCCGCATCATTGCGATGCTCAGGGTTTCTTTCCAATTTGCGTCTAAGTTTCGGAAATGGCAGTTGAACTTGATGAATCTGACTGCTTCAGGATCTTCCTGTTCGAGGACGTTGACATAGTTAGCATCTCCGTACTCTGAGGGATTCTGATGAGATTTGCCCCGATAGTCCCTTGGTCGACTTGTATGGGGTAGCCCCGGTGCTTGACTGCGGGCATGCTTGACTGGCATTTCGGCTTCGTTCCCTATGAGGAAAATGTCCCCTCTGATGACTGATCTCCCTGCCGGTTAATGAACTTAACACACTGATGGAGAGTGGAGGCGATGGCCTTCATGTGGTGTAGCCATGGGCGTCCCAACAGAGCTGTAAATTCGGATGGAATGTCCATCACGTGGAACGTTGCTGGCACCATTTGGGTTTCGAACCAGAGCTCCAGAGCCACCATTCCCTGGATGGGATGCGACGTGCTGTCGTAGGCTTTGATGGTTCGGGTAGATGGGATCAAGTGTCTTTCATCAATGCGTAGGGCCCGCATCATGCTGAGGGGAAGGACATTGACTGCCGATCCGTTGTCTACCAATACCCCAGGGAGGGAGATGGTGTTAAGCCGAAGAGTGATGTATAAGGCTTCGTTGTGCCCCGATCCTCCTTTCGGCAAGTCTTCGTCACAAAAGGTGAGCATACTGGCATACAGTTGGGAATCGTAGACTTGATCTCTTTCCGGAGAGGGAGAGTCATCCAGCTATCCATTTCCTGTCTTTCTCTTGAGAGGCAAAGCTTTTGATGGTGCCTCGGGATTGTGTCGAGGTAGCTTGTGGTGGGGGCCACCCTTGGTCAGCACTTTGATTGAGTGCGAGTGCCAAGTTGATTTTGAATTTCCTTTACCGGCCCATGCCCTGAAGCTGGGCAAATTGATCCTTGACTGATCTCGCGGGGGGTTAGACTCCTGATTGGCAGTGAGGTTGTCAAGGTTTGAGGTATTCCGGTGTCCTGAGGCCTGACTGGAGTAGAGTACGTAGTAATCGAACTTCCCGGACGGCTCTCCGAGTGTACCCACGCTGGTGTCTCCAGCTTCATATCTTTCTCTCAGTTTCTGTTGAGAAGACTTTTTCTTCGGTTTTCTAGGAGAATCACCCCTGATAAAGTCTTGGAACTCGTAGTCGAGGCAATCAGAACAGTCACAAATGTCGCGCCCCGAACCGGGGACCTACTTGGCCCCACGTTCGGGACACGCTCGGAAGACTTCAAAATCCTTTTAAAACTTTTGAAAATGTCCTTTCTTAAAATTTTGAATATACAAAACCTGCTTCAACTTAAAACTTTTCTATACTAATTCCAAATAACCATATCAACTTACAATCCACACACCGCATTTACAAATCATTTATAAACTTAGGAAACATAGTTCCAAACTTTTACTCTCCTTACTTATCATATTTACAATCACTAACATTACCAATTTTAATGACGTAAAGTCTAAATCTAAGTTATACTACCCCATTGGTAATACATTTATATAATGCAACCAATACACTATACTTTCCCAAGTTACATACCCAACTCGACGTCCTCCTCGAGCCCAACGCAGCGCAATATTTGGCTCACCCTGGTCTAAGAAAACAGTAAAAGGACGGGGTGAGATAAAATCTCAGCAAGTTATTATATATGCAACAATATGATATGCAATCACAACTGGAAAGCATATAACAACATTTCATCATATATATATATCACATTCTTATCAACACAAAGAAAGATATATAAATAAACACATAAGTGTAATACTGTAACACTGAGAAGGTTACTGAGCCAAGGTTTAATCCTCAAAAGGATGTCACGATCCGAGCAGCATCATCCGCTGAAGCGACGGTTCCGGAACCCATCATAGTAACAACAATAAACAGGACTATGACACAAAGTCATATCCTAAATAGTGCAACTAGACTACTTCTTGAGCTAGTCCACTACTCCCAAACCATGGCCAATGGTTGGGCAAACAGGGAACCAGAGTACGGACTATAACAGACTCGGCTCGGTGCCATTATAGTCCCGTAACACTGCCCAATTCAAGCACCATCTGGACTTGAATCAAAAGCACAGTACTAAATACTTGCTTATAATCTCCGATGATTCCAAAGTAGGGAATCATACCCATATAACATATCACAAGGATACAATTGATAACAAGTATCCAAACAGTAGCACTAAGGCTAAACAATCCTTGAATCAATTAAACTTAGGATTCCAAATTAGGGAACCCTAATCAAACACATTATAAAGATGTCAACAATTATCAAAAGTGCAACACATATTGTCTACACCTTTATAATAACATTCAAGGATGTAACAACAATCATAAACTATGTATATGAAATCAAGTAAGGCACAACATATAACCAACAAGCCCTACATGTTCAATATACAACAATTAATAATCTCTATAAAGATTCAAGATCAACTTACCAACTTTGGATAACTTTGGTTAAGTTGCAAATCAAGCCTGCCACTCATTTTCCGAACAATATTTAAACTACTTCCACAAATCCAATTTGATCAAGTAAGATATCATTGGGTAGCTAAAATGTTGTACTTCAATTATAGTTAAAGAGGGTTCAAGTTGGTTCTTATTTGGATAGGTTTCCAAGCCCTTAAAGTTGATGCAAAAATTTCAGTGAAGGGCACGACTCGTGCTCTATGGCACGACTCGTGCCTTTTTCCTCCCATTCTGATCAAAACGACTTAGACAATTTTCACGACTCGTTGCCACGAATGGCCAAAGGGCACAACTCGTGCCCCTTGGCACGACTCGTGCCAAGGCTGAAATCAGGCACCAGAATCAGAACAGCAGCAGTAACAACCAAAAATCCAATTTGACACTTTTACTCTGTTTTCCCAAGAGTCTAAACAAGTATGAAATTGACCAAAACCAGTCCCAAACCTTTATAACTCATTTCAATGCAACCACTCCTATCAATTTATCAACACACAACTTTCTCTATACCATTATTCTTTCCCTTTCAACACTTCCTTATACCCAAAATCAGTTCAACCCTTTCCAAAACCCTTTTGAATTCAACCCTCATAAATAGAATTCCAAAAATTCATTTTCTTTCCCCACCACCATCAATAATAATCATAATATGAATCCTTTAATTGAAGAAAGCATAACAACTTACTCCCAACATACTAACAACATCGATAAAACAACAAAATCAAGATTTAACATTAAATGAATCAAAAATCCCCCCTTTTCTAATTTTGAAATCATTTGTACCTTTATTGACTTCTTGATACAACCTTATAATAACCATAAGAATAATAAATGCTAAAAATCCATAATTGTATAAGTAATAGCTTTACAACTCTAAAGCTTGTACCTTTAGCTTATGCCGACGTCAACAAAGTCGTTCTTATTCTAGAATTAGGAATCATTAGATATCCTTAAGAACTTAGGATCACCATTATACACTTTCATTATTAATACAACATTTAACTATCATATACTCCATTCATTCAATGGAAATAAAGTCCACTATTCTTATTTTGAAATGTATCACCTAAAGGATATAAAGCAAGTTAGGTTTCACGGAATCAAGTATTCCAACCTACTTTAACCAAGTATTTAACTATCTTCCAAATATCACAATTAATAAGTAAAGACATCCATTTGAAGCTCATATGTAGTACTTGGATTATAGTGTTCACTAGAGTAAAATATATGTTAAATAGTTAGCCTTACATTGCTTGGAAAATGATGCAGCAAAACAGGGCAGCACACACAAAGAACATGTTTGCAGAGCATTCTAGCTTGGTAATTTCACAAAACACCCAAAATGACTTTTGAATTAAATATGATTATCAAAAAGCACACAAAATTTCAAGTCCTAAGGATGAGTTTTGAGGGGTCAAATGATCTCTAACATTTCAGATTCAAAACAGAGGTTCTAAAAATCTGGACATAAAGTCTTTAAAGTAAAAAATAGAAAGAGGGTCTTTCATTGGTCCAAAAAATCCAAAAGAGGCATGCTTGGTTTCCTTTATGAGTTAGCTTCCATATAAACTTGAAATCATCCAAATAGGACCAGATTTGAGAGATATAATGAGAAAACAAGTCATTATGGTAAAAACAGTGCATGCATGGACAGCAGCAGAACATGCTAGAAACCAGCTCCAAAACATAACTTAGACATGGATTTAAGACATGAAACATGACATACATATATCCTAACATGTTTTTAAGATGCTAGTACCTTTATTTACCACTAAACACCAGCAAAAACATGGATAGAAGTGTGATTCCCAAAAGTGGACAGATTGTGTACTTTGAAGAACAAAGTCATTTCATCCAACAAAACCATTTCCCTACATTTTAGACTCAAAGAACCATGTTACCAACATTCCATTCAACATTTCTAATTCAATCCAAATTATATACCATCACTCACTTATTCTTCTCCAAAACCTTAATCCAATTCATTTCAAAATCAAAAGAAAATGGTACAAACTAACATACAACAATTTATACCTCAAGCCTTTCATACTAAGCTAATAACACCATATTCACATAATGCAACTCACCATAAACCATTTCAACCCAAGTAAAATGTACTAACCCCACATGCAACACTTCCATATTTAACCCAAGACCATTTTAATTCATTACTAATTCATTTCAACTTATTCTAACTCCAAGTAGAATATACCCAAAGTAACATACAACCATTATAACCTTAATCTTAAATTGTTCCTATCATTTCACCTTAACAACAACACCCTAATCAACCTAGTTCAACTCATTCTACTAAAATTCCAACTCAAAGAAAATATTCCAAAATACCTAGAACCATTTATACAACAATAATATCAACTCTAAACATGGAATGAGCAATAATTAAAGAAAATCATAATAACGTACAACATTTATAATTCACCCATTTTAATCTCACCCTAACCAATATATTCTTCATTTTATTCATCCCAAAACCTATTTTCCATTCATTCCCAATCAATCAAATACCATTTCTACAATTCCAAACTCAAGGAAAAATGACCAAATGATACATGCAACATGGATACATCATACTTTACAACTCAAGCATCATATGAGCATACATAGAAGAAAAATATAATAACTTACCAAAATACTTCGAAATTAAGAAGGACTTTAATCGGCTAGATGCGATCCTCTCGGCTTCCCGAACATTTTGGTGAAGACGGATCGAAGAACAGAACAACACTTAATTTATGAGAATTTTTAGAAATTAAAACTATGTTGAAGCTTTCTTTGTAATACCAATTAGTGTACTGCCCTTCCCTTCTTTCTTTAGGCTTACCTTAGTCAACATGGTATTCTTTTTAATTGAAGAGTCATCAAAGAAGTTATAATAATTTTACACCTCACTTAGCCACGTCAAGCCTAGTGTCAATTTTTCCATGCAATTAAATTAAACTAATGAGTCCCACAATCCCAAAACCATTATTTGTTTTCCAAACAATTCCGTCCCATATATATATATATATATTATTTATTTATTTATTTATTATTATTATTATTATTATTATTATTATTATTATTATTATTATTATTATTATTATTATTATTATTATTATTATTATTATTATTATTATTATTATTATTACTCCCTCCGCCTCATAATAAAATGCTATTTACCCAAAAATTACTACTTTAAAATTTGTAATAAATTAACACATAATTGATACAATTAAAATGTGAAACAATAAATAATATAAATTGCACGCCATATACGTGCTCAACACGTGATTAAACTAGTGCATAGGATTCGGGTCGTTACAACAAACATCGTAACTGAAGTGGACGTTTGATGAAGACCTGGCTGGAAGAGGCGAAGAGACTGGTTCTGCGGCAATCCTCTTTGGCACCCACTCGATGGAGTTCACACTGTTATTGTTCGAAAAAGGGTTTCCGACTGTATTAGGTCCACGGGGACGCTCCAATTTTCCTTCCTCTATCAAATTCTGAATTTTGTACCGTAACCCCACACAGTTGTCGGTGATATGGCCATGATACTGATGGAAGGCGCAGTACTTGCTCTTGTCAGCGTTGACTATGGGATTCTTGGGTTTGTAGTTTGCAACGGGTATGAGGAGGCCTTCCTTGATCAACCCTTCAAGCATCTTACTTAGCGGCATGTCCAACTTGTCGAAGTGTACGGCAGGCTGCTTAGGAGTGGAGTTGTTGCTTTGCGGGACGGGGTTGCTGTTGCCCGACTGCAGTCCCTGATGAATGTAGTTGACAGACGTATCTTTTCCTTTGCCGGGGACCGGTGCGGGATTGAATGCAACTGCTGATCGGTATCTGTATGGCTGAGCTGTGGCCAATTTTTCCTTGAGATCCTTCTCGAACTGTGAGCCGGCATTGACCATGGCTCAGAGATCCGGGAAGAAGTGATGGCTGATGAGAGTTCTGATGGACGGTCTTAAGCAGGACTTGAAGATCCGCATCTGTTCATCCTTGGAGAGTGGCTCCATGATCTCGGAGAGTTTCCAACTCCACCTCTTGTAGAATTCTCCGACGCTTTCATCTGCTTTCTGCTCGGTGGTGATTAAGTCCTCACGACTTGTTTCCCACTCCAGGTTGGATCTGTATCGCTCTAGGAAGATGTTACTGATCTGATCCCAGGTATGGCGATCTGCAGGCTTGACCCTTAGGAACCATCGTAACGCTGAACTCTTGAGCGTATGCTGGAAGTGATCGGCCATTTGCTGAAGGGTTGCTCCTTTCGCTCTCATGCCGAGAACGTAGGTGTCAACATGTGTCTGTGGACATTCGGTTCCGTCGAATCGGTCCATCTCTGGCATTCTGAACTTGGCAGGGAGAGGCGTGACCATTCCCGGATCTGTGAATCTGAGCGTTTCTTGCTTTGAGCTGCTCAGGCTGGCTTTCAGGTCTTTCATTTGTTCGACCATCCAGGCTAAGGTTGGGTCCAGCGGTGGACTTTGAGGCTCGGGGCCGGGTGCTACCACGTGGGTGGTAGTGATTGGAGGTGGAAGGCTTGATATATGTGGATATATGGGGGCCTTTTCTGGACTGTATCGGGGTTTGTCCCCGGTGTTTTGGGATTCGTGTATAGGTAATGGGATGAACCCAGGAGGGTATTGAAGGATATTGGTATCTGTTTGAGATGGTCCAGCGGTGCGCTGGTTGTACTGAGTGATGGGAGTGTTACCGGCTTGGCCGTATATGACAGGGTTGCCCTGAGGGGTGGCAACGTGAAGCCTAGGTCGGCTGTTTCCTTGGTTAAAAGGCATCCCGTAAGTTGGCGGGGGAGGAACCTGGTTGAAGGTTTGTGGAACTGGTTTCGAGGAATCGTTGTCCTCAACCATGACGAAAGTACCGTCTGACTGGGGGATAGCTGCTATACCTCGCTCATTCAGAAAGGCTGTACCACGAAATTCTCGCGATCTTCTTTACGCCTCTTGTGAACCTCACAAGCCCGGATGGCTTCTTCCAATGTCATATTTGTTACTGGTGGCGGGGGTCCGTCCCCGTCACGATTTCTCGGTGAGCTAGACATGTCGGATATTCTGACTGAGGGAACTGAGGGAACCGAAGGACTGTCGACGCCGTCAGAATCGTGACTCTAGCGAGGCGCCGACCCGAAATTCTCGAACCACTTTCTCGCCGCTGCAGGGAACGAAAGGCAGGGTTTAGGCTTCGGAAAGGGTATTTGGCTCAGGGTTTCGGGCTTGTGCAATGTGCAGTTACCGATTAATGTTTACTTAAAACGCATTTTCTCAGAGTCCTAATCGGTTGGAAAAAATTGTGTCTTCTTTTTCGCAACTAACCTAAAGGCTCTAATCAGTGGATCTCGTCACTACGTTTATAAGCCCCTGTTTCCATTTGTAGATCATCTTCTCGGGACGGACAATCCCGAGCAAGGGTCTTATAAGGCAAGCGAGTTCCACCGAAAAAGGAAAAAGTGAACTTAAGGCTAGCTGATCACGCAAACTTCCAATGTATGTGACACGCGGGCCACAGTCAAAGTCAACGTCCTTAAGTTAAGGCAGGGATCGTGCCAAAATTTCAGCATGATCTCTCCTGACTCGCTTCTGCGAGGGGCCTTAGCTTTTGGCGTTGGCCAAGTTGTGGCTGGCACGGTGCATATGGTGAGGGTTTGGTGACACGGTGTCACATTGAACCTTCAGGTATATTTTTCGGCAGAGCTTCGCGTCAAAGTCAAGGCTGAAAAGCTCAAGACTTCGGGTCGGGAACGACCTTCGGTCTCAATCTTTCGAGCTTGACTCGTAACGGAACCCGGCATAAAAAACATACACTTGGGCTTTATGACACGTACTAAGCCAAAAACCAATCGGGGTCTTGGACGAAGTGTGACACAAAGAGTGCATGGCTTACACGGACTAGGATGGGCTGTTTGGGACGACCCCGTGCGCGCTCGAAAGGTGTCTGGCAGACCAACCGAGCTGCAACTGAACGGTCATCCCGGGTTACGGGTCGTAGTGTGCAGTGTACCGAGGCAGCAAGTGCACGTGAAGTGCGGTGTACCGAGGCAGCAAGTGCGAGTAGTGTGCGGTCACTAAAATTCTTTTTTTTTTGAGTAAAACAGAGATTTTCAGAATGTGTTTTAAAGAATTTTATGGGCAGTTCAAAATGTAGCATGAAAATCATGTATGAACGGGAATGCATGAACATGTTATGATTTTGAGAAAAGACGATAGTGCAACACCTTTTGAAAAAAACCGTTCGAGGTTTAAAGTAACACACGCACGCAAAAACAAGGAAGGGTAAACGAAAGTTTGACCCACGGAAGGCTTTTTGAAAACAACGGTAGTTTTGAAAATGTATCCAAGTCCCCAGCGGAGTCGCCAACTGAAATTACCAGGATTTTCGCACGCGGGGGGCGGCGAAAAGGCGGTTGTCTTTCGCGGGGTTGGTGTCTGAGACCTCGCTTTCGGGAAGGAGAGGAGCCGCCACGCGGTTTTTGTATTTTGAGCCCAAAACGTTGAGAAACGGCTTTAGTGGAAAATGGTGTCGTTTTTATTGGTAGCAAAAACTTAGGAAAAAGCTTTGAAAAGGGGTGTCATTTTTATTGGTAGCAAAAACGAGAAAAAAAGCTTTTTTGAGTACCAAAGATTGTTAGGTCGGAGGTCACGTTACGTTTCGGGAAGAGTATTTTGAGATCACCCGAAATGCCTCGTATGACGAGTCTTTCTACCTTTCTCGAAAATGTGTGCATGTGTGTGTGTGTGTTTGCATTTTGAAAATGGGGGGGGGGCTTGAATGACAAGCTTAATCTTGGTTTGAATGTCAAACGTTGAATTTTGTGATTCTGTTTGAAAAGGCGAGCGTTTGAATGACAAACGTCGATTTTGGAGTTTTTTAGGAAAAGTGACGCGAATGCTGATTTTAACTTTTTAACTTAAGTGTCAAATGTTTACTTTTAAGAAAAGAGCGTTTGAATGTCAAACGTCGGATTTTTGAGTTTGAAGATGATCGTTTGGATGCCAAACGTCATTTCGCGCATTTTGAAAGAGAGTTCGAATGTCGAACTCCGGTTTTGAACCGGGCATTTCATTGTTAACGATTTTTACGGGAAAAACATATTAAATGATCATGCTATCGACGAGTCGTTTTGAGACTCGGACTTTGATAATTAAATACTATCACGAGCCAAACGGCTCGGACTTGTAAATGACAGTATTTAAAATGCGGTGTCAACGGAATCAAACGACCCGGAATTTAAAGGTACGATCAACGAGCCAAACGGCTCGGAATTGTAAATTTGCGTAAAGTAAATGACGATCGACGGATCAAACGATCCGGAATTTGTAAATGACATGAATTTAAATGACGTTCGACGGATCGATCGATCCGGAATTGTAAATGACAGAAAAGTAAAGGAACGGGGCCGGAACGTCGTTTTAACCCGAGATTACTTCTCTTACGGGAAGAGAAGAGGATCTAGGGGCTAAAATGTATCGGACCCCATTAGACGGTGACGTCTACATTTCAACAACGTTCGTTCGAAACGGTTGTAGCGACTGGCACATAAACCGAGACGGAACGAGTGTTTAGAGAGAGGGAGTACTACCTATGGCTAGGGTCGGCTCCTTTGGCTCGGTGGGCATATACGGGATACGAAAAAGTGTTTGAAATGGTGTTTCGAGGGTGTTGGGCTTGTATTTGGTCGAAATACGAAGTTTTCACGCGAATCGAGGCACAACGGGGGCTCGAGAGAGGTGAAAACTGGTTTGGGCCGTGGCTTGGAGAGAAAAGGGAGTGATTTTTTGTTGTTGTTAAAATGTTGACATCCCTCTGTATTTATAGGGTAAAATTGCGAAAGAGTCCGGACGGACTTAGGCTGAATTTCAGGGGGTTTTGTGAAACTTTGGAAACTGGGGGACTTGCTGGCAATTCTGGATTGCCTGCAAAAGAGTCCGGACGGACTTGGACTGCATACCAGGGGTATTTTAGTCTTTTCACTCTGAAATCTGATTGAAGGTGACTAGAGGGCTGTGGCATGCAAGCCACGTGTCCCTGTGACTCACAGGTCATGGTTTTTTGTGCCATTATTCTCGGTTTTGTCCGTTTTTTAAATAACTGTATGGAAAATGTCCGAAATGCCCCCGAAAAGTGCCGAAAAGTGCATTTTCAGGAGAATCTGTACTTTTACGTGCGACGACGTGTGTTGAGTACGCTTCGACGTTGGGATGCACGGGGCAGTCCCGAGACGTCTTGTTGGCTTGAGAATAGGGAGCTTAACAGGTTCCGGTTAACCTGGAGCGGGCCAGTTAACAGATTCCGGTTAACTTCTAACGGATTTTGGCGATCCGGATTTGGGTACTTACAGGGGGTTAGGGCTAAAGGGTTAGGAAAATGATTCAGCTAAATAGGGCAGGGCACGACTCGTGCCCTACAGCACGACTCGTGCCCCAATCCAGCACGAGTACAATTTTAGTCACGACTAGTTCTACGAGTGGTTTTAGGCAGGGCACGACTCGTTCCAGACAGCACGAGTCGTGCTACACAAAGCAACACGAGTCCAAGATTTATCACAAATAGTTACCATGACTGACAACGAAGGGGACGACTCGTGACATAGGGCACGACTCGTGCCCTTCAGCAGAAATTCAGTACAGAACTTGAAACATCAGCAATCCCTTGGAAAACATCATCAAAGTCAAAACCAACTCTCATATCACTTCAAAAACCTGCATATTACCTACCATTTCACTTTAAACCAAACCAATATATCATCACTTCATTATACTCCTCCAAAACCTATTCCAATCCATTCCAAAACCAAATAAAACGGTCCAAAATGACATGCAACCTTTATTCATCATCAATATCAACTATAAACATCAAATGAACAGGGATTGAAGGAAAGTATAATAACTTACCTCAAAATTAATACGAAAAAGTGAAAACTTCGATCGGATAGAAATACTCCACTCGGCTTCCCGAACATTTAGACGCAGACGGATCGCCCAACTGACAAGAAACAGATTTATGGGAATTTTTGGAAGGAAGAAGGAAGCCTAGGCTTTTCTTGGAACAAAGAAATGAACTTGCTGATGGTTTCAAAATGTGAAGCTTCTCCATGAAACCAACCAAGGATATACATTAAACAATTTCTACTTATGCTCCTCTAAACCTTTAGCTATTACAATTAGATTTATTAAGTTGTTAACCTTATACTTAAGCACCTCATCATTTTAAAAGTTCTCATTTAAATTTTTCAATATTATAATTTCACTAAAAAACTCATATTTATTTCATTTAGACATTAAATAATTAAAGTTAATTTATTAACATACTTAAAATATCAAATAAGTTATTAAAATATCAAAACTAACACATAAAACTAACAAATATTATGAAATGCATAAAATGAGATGCCACGCACCCCACCCCCACGTGCTCAACAAGTGATCAAAATAGTGCCTAGGTTTAGGGTCGTGACACACACTCCCCCTTAAAGAAAATTCTCCCCGAATTTAAAATTTATTTACCTGAATGCTCAAACAACCATGGATACTTCTCACGCATCTCAGTCTCCAATTCCCAAGTGGCTTCCTCAACGGTATGATTCTTCCACCAGATTTTCACAACCGGAATACTCTTGGTTCTTAGCTCCCGAACTAATGATTCCTTTACTCTCAACGGTTCTTCCACGTATGACATATCAGCCTGAATATCCTCGGGTGGAGAACTCAATACATGCGAAGGATCATGAAGGTACTTTCTCAACATCAACACATGAAACACATCGTGAAGAGAAGAAAGAGGTGGGGGTAGACTAGTCTATATGCCAATTCGCCAACCTTCTCCAAAACCTCAAAGGGACCAACAAACCTTGGCTCCAATTTACCTTTGTTGCCAAATCTCTTAATTCCCATCCTCAGAGAAATTTTGAGAAACACAAAATCCCCTACTTGAAATGACAAATCCCTTCTCCTATTGCCGGCGTAGCTTTTCTATCGACTTTGAGCCGTATTCAATCTGTCTCGAATCACTTTGATCTTTTAAGTCGAATCCCGAACCAAATTTGGACCCCAAAGTCTTGCTTCACCAGCCTCATCCCAACAAATTGGAGATCGACACTTTCTCCCATACAATGCTTCATACGGTGCCAATTCAATGCTGGACTGATAACTGTTATTGTACGCAAACTCAACCAAAGGCAAATGATCTTCCCAAGATGAGTGGAAATCCATCACACACGCACGTAACATGTCCTCAAGAATCTGGATAGTCCTCTCTGTCTGCCCATTTGTATGAGGATGAAACGCCGTACTGAAACTCAACTTGGAACCCAAAGCCTCGTGCAAAGATTTCCAAAATCGCGATGTAAATCTTGGATCCCTATCTGATACAATGTTGACTGGTACTCCATGAAGTCGAACAATCTCTCAAATGTACAACTGTGCTAACTTCTCCATCAAATACTTCATTGATACAGGTAAAAAATGAGCCGATTTGGTCTATCTATACACTATTACCCAAATTGCATCCATCTTCTTCGATGTCGGAGGTAGTCCCATCACAAAATTCATCGCAATACCTTCCCATTTCCATTTCGAAATATCCAACGGTTGAATTAACCCCGCAGGTCTTTGATGCTCGACTCTGATCTGTTGGCAAGTTAAACACTTTGATACAAACTCCGCAATTTCCCTCTTCATTTCATTCACCAATAACACCCATTCTTCAAGTCTTGATACATATTTGTGCTTCCCAGGTGAATTGCAAATCTAGATTTATGGCCTTCTTCTAAGACTTTTCTTTTGATCTCTTGGGAGGACGGTACACAAATTCTGCCTTTGAAAGTTTAAATCCCATCCTTATTCAATACAAAATCCCCGACTCTTCTATCTTATAACTGTCCTATAATCTTCTACAATTCTGAATCATTTTGTTGAGCTTCCTTAATGTCTCCATACAAAGTAGGTATAACTCGAACATTCGCAAATAACATCTCATATTGCGACTCACGGGGCATCAATGTTGACAAATAAGCCTCTCGGCTAATCGCATTCGCAACCACATTCGCTTTCCCCGGATGATAAGAAATAACACAATCATAATCTTTTAGTAATTCCAACCATCGCCTCTACCTGTTGTTCAATTCCTTCTGAGTAAACAAGTACTTCAAACTCTTATGATCGGTGAAAATCTCGAATTTAGCTCCATAAAGATAATGCTTCCACTTTTGCAATGCAAATATAATCGCAGCTAACTCCATATCGTGAGTAGGATAATTCTGCTCTGCCGGTGTTAACTTCCTCGAAGCATAAGCTATCACTTCCCATTCTGCATAAGAACACAACCCCAAACCTTTCTTTGACGCGTCACTGAATATCACGAAGTTCTCGCATCCATCAGGTAAAGTAAGGATCGGAGCTGTCATCAATCTCTTCTTCAACTCTGCAAAACTGGCTTCACTTTTAGCATCCCACACAAATGATACGTCCTTGCGAGTCAACTTAGTCAACGGAGTTGCAATCTTCGAAAACCCTTCAATAAATCTTCGATAATAACCTGCCAAACCCAGAAAACTACGGACTTCTGTCACTGTCGAAGGTTGTTTCCAGTTGACCATGGCCTCAATCTTTGAAGGATCCATGGCAATACCCGAACTTGAAACCACATGACCCAAAAATGAAATCTTCTCGAGCCAAAATTCACACTTGCTAAACTTCGCAAACAATTGCTTCTCACGAAGAACAGATAACACAATTCGCAAATGTTTCTCATGATCTTCTCGGGACTTTGAATAAACAAGGATGTCATCAATAAAGACTACAACAAAGCTATCAAGGTAAGGTTTAAAAATTCTATTCATCATATCCATAAACACCGTCGGTGCATTTGTCAACCCAAAAGGCATAACAACAAAATCATAATGGCCATACCTTGTCCTGAAAGCTATCTTGGAGATATCATCTGGTCGGATCTTCAACTGATGGTATCCACTACGCAAGTCAAGCTTGGAATATATCACGGAACCTTGGAGTTGATCAAACAAATCATCAATGTGCGAAAGAGGATACTTGTTCTTGATGGTAGCTTGATTCAACAATCGATAATCAATACACAATCTCAACGTGCCATCTTTCTTTCTTACAAACAAAACCGGTGCTCCCCACGGTGAAACACTCGGACGAATAAATCCTCTATCCAACAACTCTTGTAACTGAATTTTCAACTCCTTCAACTCAACCGGTGCCATTCTATAAGGTGCTTTTGATATCGGTGTAGTACCTGGCACTAAGTCAATACAAAATTCCACTTCCCTATCTGGTGGCATAGAATACTCCGTTGAAAACACATCTACAAATTCACTCACAACAGGTACATGCGATAATTCAGGTGACTTCTTACTCGAGTCTAACACATAAGCCAAGTAACCTTCACACCCTTTAGACAATAACTTTCGAGCCTTTAATGCAGATATGACATGAATACCAAATAAGGACTTATCCACATCAAACACAAACATAGGCAAATCAGGCATAGAAAATGAGACTCGCTTCTTACGACAATCTACCAATGCATGACAACAACTCAACCAATCCATGCAAAGTATAACATCAAAATCACGAATTGGTAACTCTACCAAATCAACAGGCAATGCGTGCCCACATATAACCACATCACAACCATAGTAAACCAGAGAAGATTCAAGGCACTCTCCCATAGGAATAGAAACCCCAATACATAAGGCAAAATCTTAAGCAATTTATGCAAAGTAAAAACAAAATGCGATGCCACAAATGAATGAGATGAACCAGAATCTATAAGAATACGAGCCTTATCTCCTGAGATAGGTAATATACCTCTAATGACTGCCGTAGGATCTACCTCTCCACGACCCAAGGCAAAAACTCGACCTTGAACTTTCTCCTTTGGTTTCCCGTCATTATCTCTCTTTACACCACTTCTTTGCTGTCCACCTTGTTGACCACTGCCTGAAGCTTGTTCCCGCTGTAACCTTGGACAATTCCTCACTAAAATGTCCCAATGCTCCACATTCAATACACTTACCCTGCTTACTCCAACATCTATCTTCGGTATGCCCCATCTTCTTGCAAAAATTGCAAACTATCCCAAACTGACTTGATATTGGACGCATCATAGGAGCTGTCACATTTCCCCCTCAAACACTCCCTGGGGCTGAAAACCTTGGTTGTCCTCGTTTTTTTCCGGAGCCTTGTCCTTGATACTTTGGTTTGCTTCCACCACCACTTTCGGGTCTGCCACGGTGCTCCTCAATGTCATTCTCATTCCTGTATGCCCTATTCACAGCCGTCTGATAGTCTATGAAGTCGTGTGTCAACAACTGCTTCCTGAATTTGAGTCTCAACCCTTTCACGAAATGATAAACTATTCTTTCCTCATCCGGTACCAAGTGAGTGCAATAACGAGCCAATTCCGTAAACTTGGTTGAATACTGAGCCACCGTCATGGCTCCCTGCTCTAGACGTAAGAACTCCACCTCCTTCTTGTCACGGGTCACCATTGGAATGAAATGCTACTTGAACTTTCGAGTGAAATTACTGCAAAGATCTTGTTCATTGCCTCTAGCCATCTTTTTGCTTTTAACGAACTTGGATCTCCTTTGAAACTCGGTGGAGTCATCTTCACAAACTTTTCTAACCCATGGCCCTGACGTCCCTCGGGTTGATTCGGAGCTGGTCCCCGAGTTGCCATATTCTACAAGAAAACTCAGAACAGGTTCATCATTTCCTCATTCTGATTTCCGCCTGCCCCAATATTACCCTCATGCTCAGGAGCTCTGTTTTGATCATCATCATTTCCCGCCATTTTACAAACCCCCTGCATCAAACACTCGTCATCAGTTATCACACACTCCCCCTTAATCTAGACATCTACCCTTGACTTTTAAATCGAGCTCTGATACCAACTGTGGGGACCCCGACCCGGAACCTTAGCTCGTGTCCCGAGCGGGAGGGTTCCCTTACTAGATCAATCACCTAATTTAAAAAAATTTATTTAACTTGTAAATATACAAAATCAACTTTCATGAACCAATATAAAACCAACTATATACATCTCCACTTGGAGGCCAGTTTATAAACCAACCTTTACGAAAACCACCACCTGTTTTACTTACATCATTTACACGAGTGAAAACGGTTTACAAAATAATACTAAGTACAAGTTTTCCCAAAAGAGAAGTATCCAAGTGATACTCCCAAACATAAACCAACCATACAATGTACCCTGACAAAACCCAAAAGAAAGACCTCCAAACTCCTCCCCGGCCTTACTGGTTCGGGCCTCCTGTCTCAGCGCGATCTAAAACAGTAAAAGGGAGAAGGGGTGAGAATAAATCTCAGCAAGCTATTATGTTGCAACAAGATGCCATATAAGATACAACACATAACATGGTTACTCACAACACATTGTTAAAGCGGTAAACACATTACGTTACCTCAGTTTACCTTTCCCGTCTGAACAATATGTCGTACAACGTGGGAGTAATAACTCCTCTCTTTTGTGAACTGCTTAGGCATATTCACATCTTATAAGACTCATTTTTCAGAGAACCATATAAGATTACTCGCTATCTGTAAATACTTTTGGCTAAGTACAGAAGCTATCACCCCAACTGTGGCCACAGAAGGGGACAGTCACATGTATAATGTAATTCGATCAACTCATAGAACATTTTCCATAATTGATTGAATTCCATTATACCCCTAAACATTAGCTGATAAATACAATCAAATACATAATATGATACTTGAAAATAAATCCATACTCGGGATATCAATCCAACAACATGGTATTAGTACTCATGTTCAAACCATCACAATAGTGCAACTTATGCTTCAAACACTATTGAACAAACACACCATGAATATGTAACCAAGCATTGACAAAATATATCACAAACAAGCTCTACATATTCACATATAACATTGCTCAACCTCAATAAAATTTTTAAGGTTGTTTTACCAAGTTTTGATCAACTTTGGTTAAGTTTCCCTATTGCTCTTCAACCAATTTCAAGACAATATTTAATCATATTCCTAATACCCTTTTTGACAAGTTGAAACATCATTTGATAGTTCATATGTGGTACTATGATTAGAGTGTTCAATTGGTTCAAATATACTTTAGGGGGTTGGGGCTAAAGGGCTTGGAAAATGATTCAGCAAAACAGGTCAGGGCACGACTCATGCCCTACAGCATGACCCGTGCCCCAATCCAGCACGAGTACAATTTTAGTCACGACTAGTTCTACGAGTGGTTTTAGGCAGGGCATGACTCGTGCCAGACAGGATGAGTCGTGCTACACAAAGCAGCACGAGTCCATGATTTATCACGACTTGTTACCACGACTGACAACGAAGGGGACAACTCGTGACATAGGGTACGACTCGTGCCCTTCAGCAGAAATTCAATACATAACTTGAAACACCAGCAATCCCTTGGAAAACATCAGCAAAGCCAAAACCAACTCTCATACTCACTTCAAAAACCTGCATATTATCTACCCTTTCATTTCAAACCAAACCAATATACCATCACTTCATTATACTCCTCTAAAACCTATTCCAATCCATTTCAAAACCAAATAAAAAGGTTAAAAATGACATGCAACCTTTATTAATCATCAATATCAACTATAAACATCAAATGAACAAGGATTGAAGGAAAGTATAATAACTTACCTCAAAATTAATACAAAAAAGTGAAAACTTCGATCGGATAGAAATGCTCCACTCGGCTTCCCGAACATTTAGACGCAGACGGATCGCCCAACGCACAAGAAACGGATTTATGGGAATTTTTGGAAGGAAGAAGGAAACCTAGGCTTTTCTTGGAACAAAGAAATGAATTGCTGATGGTTTCAAAATGTGAAGCTTCTCCATGAAACCAACCAAGGATATACATTAAAAAATTTCTACTTAAGCTCCTCTAAACCATTAGCTATTACAATTAGATTTCTTAAGTTGTAAACCTTATACTTAAGCACCTCATCATTTTAAAAGTTCTCATTTAAATTTTTCAATATTATAATTTCACTACACAACTCCTATTTGTTTCATTTAGACATTAAATAATTAAAGTTAATTTATTAACATACTTAAAATATCAAATAAGTTATTAAAATATCAAAACTAACACATAAAACTAATAAATATTATGAAATGCATAAAATGAGATGCCATGCACCCCACCCCCACATGCTCAACAAGTGATCAAACTAGTGCCTAGTGTAGCGTTGCTGTGAATTTTATCTTTTTGAGTCGCCACCTATATTATTCGTTTGGAAAAAATAGAAAAACCATTTTGAAAGAGATTGGGTTCGGGGCTTAGGTTATGGAATGGGTAGGTCAAGGAGCATCCATTCCACCCAATTCGGAGATTGGTCTTGTTAAAAAAAAGAGAGGTTTTCAGAGAAGAAAGAAGAAGATTTCAAATAATACAAGTAAAAGGTCCATTTAACGGGGTTAAACGGAATGTAGGATCGATTGCTTCGAGACCGTCTCCATGTTTTGGAGAGGCTCTAGTCCGATCCTAGATTCTATGGACTTATACCACTCTAATAATCAATTAGAAAGGGATTTAGGGGGTACCTTGCGAGAGGTGATTTGGGCAGAGTTTCGACTCAAGTTTAGAATCGACTCTTGATACGGACAGAGCTTCGCCTCAGTCCTTGACTCGAATCTTGATGCTTGTTTATCAACAAGGTTGACAAACAAACTTTGAGGTGATTTAAGAGTGATTTTGTAGGAATCCTTCAAGGAAAGAAACCAACAAAATGTGTGTGTTGTGAAAATTCGTCCTCTCTTTGATCCTTGGAAGTCACCAAGTATTTATAGGGGTTGAGGAAGTGTTGAAGATGAGATCAAACACTTCAAGATGGTTCCAGACTCCAAACTCTATTGGTTGGCCGGATGGATGAAGATTTATCCCGAAAAGAGGTTGAAATCGACGAGGAAACTGTCATCTGCATTCTGCAGAGGGACGATATCTCGCGCGAGACACGCCATCTCGCGGCAAGATATTGTTCCTGTGGACAATTCCGTCCTTTCCTCATTATCTCATATGCAGTCTAGTCCCGAACTAACGGTGGTTAGTCAAAACTTAACGAAACATGATGAAATGGTGGATTTCTACTTCTTGACTCAAAGCAAGACTTAGAGTGGTATAAATTTGATCCGATGTGTTCAGAATGGGGTGTCTACAGAGCCCCTCGGCGACAAGACTTATGAAAGAAGTCATGTCGTCGATAGAAAAGACATCATTCTGAACATCGGGATGGTTGGGCCGCACGGCTTCCTGCGTATCTCTATCGGAGAATCAGACCATGACGTAGTTCGAATCCAAAACATGAAAAGGCTGCTTTAGGTATTTTGAAAATTATTTGAAAATCGAGGCAATTTTGTTTTTGAAAAGGTAAATTCATACTGAGGAATCAAATCAAGACCCAATTCTGAATATACCTGTTTGTCTGAAGATTCGCCTTTCTGGGCTCCGAACCTGCGAGGAAATATGTTAGAAAACAAAGTCTTACCTTTCCGGTCCTTTGAGTCCTGTCGGTTTTGTGACGATTCGCCTTTCTGGGCTCCGAATCGGGCTTTTTGTTGTTGAGGATGACGATTCACCTGTTTGGACATTGAATCGGGCTTTTGGTTCGACGATCCACCTATCTGGGCGTTGGATCGAGCTTTTCTTTTGTTGATGATCCACCTGTCTGGGCATTGGACCGGGCTTTTGATTTGATGATTCACCTTTATGGGCTCTGAATCATGTGAATTGGGTTGATCTTTGGATCACTCGGCTTTTGGGCGACTGGTGCCGTACCGGGCGATCGTGCGTATGTCACGTTTGCCTCGTTCCGTGACTTGCGGTGCCGATTTCTCCACGTTTCCTTGCTAGTTTATCATTTCCAAGGGTAAATGTGTCAAAATTTTGAATTTTGACGTTGCGTAGACGCTTATTGTCGGGGACAATTTTGTCAATTTCTCGAAGGAATATCTCGCGTGAGATAAGGTATACCGTGCGAGACTTGTACTGTCAGGGCTAATATAACAGCAGCTCCTCTTTTAATTGAAAACATCCTTTTCAAATTTCCCTCCCTAGCTCAAGCCAAGGTCGTTTTTCTCTGCAATTTTTTCGTGGATTGCTTGGTGATTCTCCTCCCAATCAATTTTCAATCCTCTCTCCCTCCATAATCAATGGCTCAAGAACAAAGGAATCCTATTTTGGGGAGTTATTTACTAGGGAAGGATTATCCCCGCGATGACCTCACCTTCGATAGGCACGCGCACATCTCCACCGTTGTTCGGGAAGGTTTGGTAAGAGTTTCTTTCCCACCTCTCGTTTCTTATATTGCATTGAGCTTGAACCCACTTTGTCTTGAATTCAAATTCCATCAATGGCTATTTTTTGTTGTTCTTGTCTATGCTTAGAACTAGGTTCCTTCTTGCATGCTCTGATTTTGTTCATTTCGTTGGATGATTGTTGTTGCTTTGTGTGCGTATGAGTCTCCTACACATCATGGATTGTAGGAGAGGTTGATTCAAGTTATCCATTGCATCCTTGGGCAAGCTTTTCTTGTACGCACGCCAAGTGTTCGATGAAATGCCTCAATGAAAATTTTTCTTCTATTTCATTGATTTTCTGACATGGAATGATTTCTAACATTGCCCTTTTTGTTTTTCTTCTGTTTTGCAGTCATATATGCCAACGAAGAATTGCCATGGGAGTCCAAAATTGGCTAGAGCTGTGTGGGACAAGATCAAGGATCTTGATGGTGTTCGAGATAGGGTGGCCCAAACGGGGCTATTGACCTTTGTTGATAATCTTCGGGGGATAAGGCGGACTCCCCAAGTCCTTCAGGCGATTCGGGAGAGGTGGTGGGATACTACCCACACCGTGCATTTGCTGCTGAGCTAACACCCTTCCGGCGTCAAATTGAGGAGTATGCTCTTAAGCCGAATGCAGTCACTGATCGATTGGTGAGGGGTGCCCTCTGGTATATTCTTTCTGAGACCATCTTTGCGAACCACTCTTCTACGACCCGTCTTTCTCTGTTAGGTTTGTTGGTGAATTTGGATGAGGTGAGTGGGTATGATTGGGGCTCAGCGGGGCTGGCCTTCTGCTATCACGCCATGGATGAGGCGTGTAGGCACACTAAGGATACCCTGTCGGGGTATTCTTATTCCAGGGAGGTATGCTCTTGACTTTGTCTCTGTCCTTTGCTTGTATGCTTTGTCTTTATTTTGTACTGAATCCGTTCTGTTTTCTTGTGCAGATATGGGGCTATACTGTCCTTGGGCTGTACAAGTTTGAGTTGGAGAGCCGGACCCCTTTGTTCCCGGATATCAGGAGGTGGAGCCACCCCAATCGAAGTGTTGATGAGGATGAGGATCAGGAGTGGACCCTGACGATGGCGAGGCGAGGACCATCTTTGGACACTTTTGAGTATGAGCGGCTGGGCCTTTATCCATGGACCCTGTTGGAGCGGGAGGTGCACCGTGCTTGGGATGCCACTGGGATGCAGAGGAGGTTGTCATCTCAAGAGGGGGACACCATGTATCTTGGTGAGCGGGTCTTCCCACAGCATGGCCGGGGTAGATTGCCATATAGTGTGCCAGTGGATCCGCCGAGGGTGATGTATCCCACCTACTCCATTCCAGATGATGATTATGCAGGTCTTTTGGTGGGTGATGTGGTGACGGCTTGTGTTATCCCCGGGGCCTCTTATGCGGAGTTCCTGCCTCGCTTGATGGGTCCCCTCTCGGTGGGTGATAGACGATCGTACGCTCGTGGCTCCGCCTCTGCTTCTGCCTCAGGTTCATCAGCCCCTAGCACTTCCTCCCAGTCTACTGGTTCTCTGCCTTTTGCCCCAGACTTCGGTCCTCTGAGCTACACGTACATGATAGGGAGTATGCCGATGATGGGCCACATCCCGACTCTGGATCATATTCCTGAGGGTTACCGCCTTCCGCCGGATGTCTCCTCGGTATGTTTCTGTTTGTATTTATCTCTCGTATTCGTCCATATAAGTGTATATGTCCGACTTCATCTGAGCATTTGTTTTCCTTTGTTGTCAGGTCACTCTGTCTGCGGCCGATTACAACCGTGGAGCGACCAAGATGGCGGGACTGATGGCCCTGGTGTCGGACCTGTCCGAGAGGCTGTTCCATAAGGCTTCTTTGGCGGCCTCGACAGTGGCCTCGGTGGTGACTCCTACTTGCGGAGCCAAGAGGTCGAGGAGGGATGGTAGCCCCCGTGGCGGTGATAGCGGAGGTGCCGGCGGCTCGAGCGACTTGATGGCGTGATCCCCTCCTTTTCTCTTTATCTGATTTCTGATGATCTGTACATATTGGCCGTGTGGGCCCAAACAATTTTCTTTTTCTTTGGTACCTGTTAGAACAAGTAGGTACACAAAAACATGATTTTCTTAACCCCTAAACCTAGGTCTAATTAGTTAGTTCATTGACTTTCTCGACTTTCCATGTTTTGGAAATGGAATGGCCGTCTAGGCCACAATTTTGAGCTTAGATTTAGTGTTGCACTGCATGTTATGAACTGTATGCACAGGTTTTTTCGAGACTTGCTTCGTCAAGTCGGGGCTAGATTGCTGTTTGAGCAGAACTATTGCTGTTTTGCCGAGGCAATATCTCGCGCGGGACAAGGTGTCTCGCACGAGACACGCTACCCAGGCAGAATCCTTTTCCTTCTTCGAACGGGATTTTGTCAGTTTTCCCTATAAAAACACCCTGTAGTCCGGCCAGACAACTCATTCTAGCCTTTCAAGCTCTAGAGATATTCTGTTAGGGCGAAACTCTTGTCTTCTTTTCCAACCCTACGATCCATGGCTTCCAAGGAGATTGCCCCAACGTCCATGATTGTTGATGATTTTTCTTTGTCGTCTGAAGCGGTTGAAGCCTTCAAGCAAGCATCAAGAGATTTTGTGAGGTCGTTTCGCAATCGATCTCGCAATAGGTTCATAGCAGAATTCGGATTCAGAATCCTTTTCACTTTGAAGAACCTCCAACCGGATTGGAACCTGTTGCAGGGTGCTGCTAGATTTTGGGATCCCTCTATTCATTTTTTTCAATTTTTCCTTGAATGAGATGGTGTCTACCGTGGAGGAATTTGCAATTATCTTGTATATGCCTTTGACTGGTGAGATCGCTGTTCCTAAGTACCATAGGAATCATTCGGAGGCTTTGAATGAATTGCTAGGGATCCCCCTTGATACTTTCTACGAGTTGGTTCATCGCAAGTGGGTGCTGAGCGATTCAGCGGAGACTCGGATGATTATGCCTTTCATGTCTATAAATGGAACTTTCTGGCCCTTTCTCTTTTCGGAGATGTTTTATTCACGTGCAGGGATGGCTTGGTTGATTCCCAATTGGTGGAAATTGTTCTGCAGGCTAGGAAGCGTTCTAGGAACATTGTCCCGCTTATCTTGGGTGAAACTTTGCATGGTCTTGATGAGCTGCATAAGATCGGTGCCATGACTCAAGGGAGTCCTCTTTTGTTGACCATTTGGCTTAGGGAGCATCTCAAGTTAGTAGGTCCCCCATTGGAATATTCCCCTTTCACATATCATACGCGAAAGTTGTTGATCAAGGATCTTTCAGCGGATGAATGGGCTGAGTTGATTGTGAAGACTGAAACTGCTGACATTCTTTGATGTCCACCTTATTGGAGGTTGAACAAGTATGTTGCCAATACCAAGGGTTTTGACAGGGTTGATCTTCCGGGTTTGCGAGATTCCTCCTTTTATTTTCCCAAGCGGGTGCTTCGTCAGTTTGGTCAGCAGCAGGACACTTATCTTTTTGAAGGAGCTTCTCGTGATGTGTCTTATATTGGTGTGGAGTTTGCACAGGCGCTAGCTCAAGCATGGGGTGAAGGAAATAGTCGGGACCGCTGGTCGAACCTTCGGACTTTTAATGCGAGCATCTTCTTGTCTGACAAGTATTTGGATTGGTTTCTTCATACCGGCCACCCTAGTGCAGAGAAGATTGATGATCTGCGGCTTTCATTGCTAGGGGATTCTTTTGTGGCTAGCAGTATTTTGCGAAGGAGCAAGGCTCAGTCTGATCCTGCTAATGTGCAAGCCGATCCGACCCAGGATTTTCTTGACGGGGATTGGTACGAGAGGCGAGGCAAAGGGATGCCTGGAAAGACGCAATCTTTGGATAGGCCCAGTGTCTTCAAGAGGCTTTCGGAGTCTGTCTTTGATCGTCTTGAGGGACGCTCTGCTTTAAGAGGCTCAAAGTGCAAGAAGGATCGCGAAGACGGTGGTGACCATGTCCGCCGGCCTACCAAGTCAATGAAAGGCTAGATCTTAGGGAGTACCAAGAGATTGCTCTGATAGATCAATTGTTTCTGCTTTATTAGTATTTTTTTCAAGATTGTTAGCTTATCAAATTAGTCGTTGTGGTTAGGATTTCCTTTTTGTCGTTAATGAAATGCATTCGATTAATAAAAGGACAAGAGTAGATTTATTTATTTGATTAGACCGAACCCGAAGACTGCCTACGTTCCTCTTTTACAACAATTAAATAAGAGGCTCAGGTCTAACGTAGTTCATTTTTGAGAGAAAAAAAAGGACAAAATACGGCGTCAGGCCGAGATGTAATCTCGCGCAAGACAAGCCCCCCCCCCCCTTTTTTTTTATGCACACCCTTTCTTTTGTCTAGACTGCCCCTTCGGGTTTTTTCGATCTAGCGGGCTTCTTTTCTTGTGCAAGCTCTAATTTTTGCCTAGGTCGTCCTTTTCGGGATTTTCAACCTAGCGAGCTATTTCTTTTTAGGAGGCCAAGTCACGCGAAGTACTTTTTGAGCTTGTCCATGTTGACCGGCTTCGGTAGTTGATCTCCGTCTAAGTCCACCAGCTGAAGGGCTCCCCCAGAGAATATCTTCTTCACAATGTAGGGTCCTATCCATCTTGGTCCCCACTTGCGTAACGGGTTGAAAGGTCCAGGACGGTGCTCACGGAGAACCATGTCACCTACTCTGATGTTCCTTGTCTTGACCTTCTTGTTGAAAGCTCTTGCCATTCTTCTTTGGTAAGCTTGAGTATGTTTGGCTGCTTTCAACCTTCTTTCGTCTAACAGGGCCTACTCTTCGTATCTGCTTTCTAGCCAGTCGACCTCGTTCACTTGGTTTTCCAGGAGAACCCTAAGTGATGGTATTTCCAATTCTATTGGCAAGACAGCCTCCATTCCGAATGTGAGGGCGTAGGGAATCTCTCCTGTAGCTGTCCGGACTGAAGTGCGGTATCCCCATAGTGCGAAAGGTAACTTGTCGGGCCAGTCTTTTCTAGTGACTGCCATTTTTCTGATGATGGTCTCGATTGTTTTATTTGCGGCTTCGACTGCTCCATTCGTTTGAGGCCTGTAAGGAGATGACTTGTGCCTTGTGATTTTGTACTCAGTTAGGAGGCGATCGGTTTCCTTCTCGAAGTGCGAGCCATTATCGGATATCATCTCTTGCGGGATCCCGTATCGGCAGATGATGTTGTGCTTGATGAATTCTGCGACCTTTCTGGCATTCAAAACCTTGTAGGAGGCGGCCTTGACCCATTTAGTGAAATAGTCGATGGCTACTAGAACAAAGCAGTGCCCGTTGGCTCCTGTGGGTGTGACCTTTCCAATCACGTCTATCCCCCATGTCGAGAACGGCCAAGGAGAAGTCATAGGGTACAACAAGGAAGGTGGTGCGTGCTAAAGGTTGGCGTGTATCTGACACTTATGGCACTTCTTTACCATTTTGGTACAGTCGGCTTCCATGGTTAGCCAAAAGTACCCTTGTCTGATGATCTTTTTGGCGAGCATGTTTCCGCTCATGTGGGTTCCACATATGCCTTGATGAACATGGTCCATTATTTCTCGGGCCTCTTCCTCGGTGGCACAAAGGAGGTTTCCCTGGGAATGTTTCTTGAATAGGCGGCCAGTAGTGATGACGTAATTAGCGGCCAACCTCTTAAGGGCGATCTGAGTCTTTTGGTCTGTCTCAGGTGGGATGGTTCCATCTAGGATGTAATGCCCAATGTCATGGTACCAAGGTTTCTCTTCGGAGTTCTCAACAATGGCGCATTCGAATGACCATTTGTCTTTGCAGTCATGGAGATCTATAACGGCGCAGTAGGCAGGAGTTGCACGCCGTGTTATTTTGAAGGGTTTGACTGCTTTTCCTTTAGGGATTTCGACCAAAGAAGCGAGTGTGGCTAATGCGTCTGCAAACCGATTTTTGTCTCTGGGAAGGTAGTGGAATGAGACATCTTGAAATTGTTGCGCCAACTCTTGGAGGTGGGCACTGTATCTTTGAAGGGTTGGATCTTGGACCCTCCACTTCTTCAATGTCCGATTGATGATTAATTGGGAATCCCCGAATACCTCGAGTTCAGTCACGTTGCGTTCTAGGGCTGCCTCAAGCCCCGCTATGCAAGCGTCGTATTCTGCGGTGTTGTTGGTGGCGTCAAAGTCAAGACGTACTGCCAGTGGAGTATAGATGTCGTTAGGGTCCACTAACAACATTCCGATGCCGAAACCTCTCTTGTTGGCTGCGCCATCGAAAAATAATTGCCACTTATTTTCTTCTTCTATACTCATGATGTCCTCATCAGGGAATCGCGGGTCTTCCCCCTTCACTTCATCACAAGGAAATTCGGCCAACTGATCAGCGAATACACTCCCCCTGACGGATTTCTGAGTGACGTAAGTGATATCATACCCCGCGAGCATGAAGTACCATTTGGCCAGTCTCGAATACAAATTTGATTTGTCTAGGATATATTTCAACGGATCCATTATTGCGATGAGACGAACCGGGAAGGCTTCCATATAGTGCTTTAGCCTTTGTGAAACCCAAACGAGAGCGGCGCAGGATTTGTCGAGTGGAGAATAGTTGATTTTGCTGCCTTGGAATCTGCGGCTGACGAAATATATGGCATTCTCTGTGTGTGAGGCAGGCTGTTCTTGAGCGAGCATAACCCCTAGTGCATTGTCGGTAACCGTGAGGTACAGCTTCAAGGGTTTCTCCTTGTGTGGTGGAACCAGGATGGGTGGGGAAGTTAATTAGTGCTTAACTTCCTCGAATGCTTCTTGACATCCTTCGGTCCACTCTTGAGGTGCGTTTTTCTTAAGTAGCTTGAAGATTGGATCGCACATTGTAGTCAGTTGATTGATGAATCGACTGATATACTGAAGTCTACCCATGAATCCCTTTACTTCTTTCTGTGTTCTAGGTGGAGGCATATCAATGATAGCCCTTATCTTAGCGGGGTCTGCTTCTATGCCACGCTCTGTGACCATGTACCCTAAGACTTTCCCTTTGACCACTCCGAATGAGCATTTGGCGGGGTTGAGCCTTATCTTGTGCTGTCTCAGTCGATTGAAGAATTTTCTGAGATCTCTGAAATGCTGACCATCTGTCCCCTTTGAGTGAACAATCATGTCATCCACGTATACCTCTATTTGTTTGTGGATCATGTCATGGAATAGTGTAGTGACTGCCCTTTGGTAAGTAGCCCCTGCGTTCTTGAGACCAAATGGCATGACCGTGTAGCAGAACGTTCCCCAAGGTGTGGTGAAGGCTATTTTGTGCTGATCTTCCTCTGCCATGAGGATTTGGTTATACCCTGCGAAGCCATCGACGAATGAGCGGACTTCGTATGCGGCTGTGGCGTCGACCAACATGTCTATGTTTGGAAGCGGGAAATCATCTTTAGGGGATGCCTTGTTCAAGTCTCTGAATCTTCCCATTTGACTTGGCTACTTGTACTGTGTTTGCCAACCATTCCGGATATTCGATCACTTTTGATAAACCCTATGTTCAATAGTTTCATGATTTCCTCTTTCACTTGCATTGACCATTCCGGCTTGATTCTGCGTAGTTTCTGTTTGACTGGCTTAGCGTTGGGTAGCAGCGGTATCTTGTGTTCTACAAGCCCGGATTCAACCCAGGCATATCTTTGTAGGACCAAGCGAAGACGTCGACATATTCTACGAGGAGGCTGCGTCAAGGTTTCTCTGTCTTCCCCCTTGAAGAAGGCTGCCGATCTTTGTTTCTCACGGGGTCTTCCGTTGTCCCAAGATTAACCGTTTGCATTTCCTAAATGCGTCAGCGGGGCCATTCTTTCCACAACAACCTACTTGCTTAGCTAATTCTTTTAAGATTTGTTCGTTTTCTTGATCTATCTCATCGTATGATTCATTATTAACGTGTTCGTTATATTGATTATTATTAGTTAATTCATCATTCACGATGTTAGCAATCTCAGGGTACTCGGAAAGATCAAAGTTTTCATTAAGGAAGTAAGGGAATACATGTTCAGCCACCGCCTCGATTTCCTCTTGAGTGAGTTCATCGGAGGTGGAGCCTGCTTCTAATGTGAAAGTTACAGGGCCTATCTTCCTGCGGGGATGGGGAGTGCAACCAAGCTCTTTGATCATGAAGTCTTCATCAACAACTGGTCCTCCGGTGACGTGCCAGTTTAGAATTGGCTCATCACATTTCTGTATTAGTCTTGTGTAATCTATAGATGGAGCGTCCCCCTTGGAGATTGCACGGATCTGGCTATCTTCTAACCGGCACAGGTCTCCGAACTGTCGCAGCATGTCTTCTCCCAACACAAAGTCCCATTCGCTTGTCATTTATGCCTTCGTGCCCCACAAATCATTAGGGATTAGTGAGACAGGCCCTGTTTCATCTGATGAAGCATCGCAGTCGCTGAAGATTTCAAAACCCGGTTGGCGCTTTCCTTTATCATCAGTCCATGGTTCTGAAAAGATAAAGTAGGGAGTACTTTCCCCTTCCCGAACGAAGTAGCCATTGAGTGTCTTTCGATATGGCTCGAGGTTGTAATTCTTGGCCTTTGGGTCTTTGTGGCCTTTGTATACGGTTCCTTCCCACTTGATTTGAGTGAAGTCCCACTCTTCTTCGTCATCCCCATTGTGGATGGAAATGATGTATCCTAGGCCATGCTTTGTGTGAGGTGGGGGAACCGGTGGTGGTTCCGTTATCCCTTGTAAGTGCTTTCCAAGCCCCAATCCAGGAAAGTATCCTTTTGCTTGCATCATTTTCCAGACAGGAAGGTTTCCAGAAAACCAAGATGCTTTGGAGTAATCGTTTTCGTTGCAATTTTCTATGAAATTCACAGTGCTTTCTTTCTCGATCTCAAAGAAGTAATCAGAATTGAAAAGGGAAATACTGACTAACTATTATTGAAAAGCAAACTTGATACTTTTGCCCACAAATGAGGATTTTAGGCAAGTAGTACCCGACTAAACTAAACTAGACTACCAATCGTTTCTTCTGCAAATAAAGGTAAATGACTGAAAGAAAGAAAAAAAAAAGATTTCATTCCTCTAACTCTTCCAACTTATGGCACCTCTGCTAGGAGCAATTTTGACGAGGCCGCTGTCAATTAAATCTTGGATAGCATTCTTCAAGTTGAAACAATCATCGGTATGGTGGCCATAGCACTGGTGGTAGAAACAGTAGAGGTGTGGAGCTCGCCCTTCTCTCTTGGGTATGTAACCCTCCATTGGGCTCATCTTTCCATCCTTGCAAAGACTTCTGAAGAGATGACCGAGAGAGATATTTCCGATGTCGAAGAAGATCCTACCCTTCCTTCGCTTAGCCATTTGATTGTGGAGGTCTCGAATATGGTTCTCGTAGTGTTGCACAAAGACGAGGTGGCGAGACTGATATTCTTCTTCCATTTGCTCTTTGAGGTCGCGGTAGAGAGTATTGAGGAAATACTCGACTCTTTCATCAATGTCATCTTCAATGTGGGCTTCGAGGGTGCTACACTTTTGGGTCATGGTCTCGAGTTCGCTCTTGACTTCCTCGAGCTCTTCAATCAGTAACTTTGTCTTTTCAGCTTGGATGGACTCTTCCATGTGGTGCCACGAGTCATTGTCGTTAATTTGCTGCAGGGCTTTGGCAAGTTGAGTTTTGATGTCACTGAGCTCCTCTTGTACAGATGATCGTCCACTGTCGGAGTCACTTTCCATCTTCTGGAAATCCCTAGCAATGCGGGTGGAAGGTAAATCAAAGGCTTCCCTCCAACCTTCAACATGCTCCATTTCAGCGACAAGAGACTTGGTCATCTTTCACAAATCTTCCTCTTCGAGATCTCTCTTAGTGACGAAGTACTTTTCCGTAGACATTGTGTTGGGAGTCTTGGAGTTGAGTAGCTTCAGAAAACTGATAGGAGAGATGCAGAGACGATATCAGGATCAAATCTAGCCCCAACGAGTCGAAAGCAGGCTTAAATGGCTCAGGCTAAGTTTCAGCAAACAGATACATTATCCCGCGCGAGACATGTAGTCCCGTGCGAGATAATCACACGGAAAGTCGATTTTTATTAGACCTAAATTTTGGTCGGAACGGAAAATCCGTTTTGAGGGGTTTCTAAGGCCTTTATCAGAACCTAACGACTAAGCAACCAATTCGATTTTTGTAAAACAAAGCCATGTAAGATCGTTTTTTGAAGGATATGCATTTTTCTATATATTTTTTTTTCAAAAGGGACATCCGAAAGGGTCATTCCGAAGGTACTTTTTCCGAAGGGGCTTTTCCGAGTCCTTCTTTAATGTCAATTTTACATGGCTTTGTTTTGGTCAAAAACAAGAAAAGATCACCGAGTCAAAACCGACCTGTCACGGAGTGATCCTAAAAAGACAATCTACATGAGAATGTGGCGATGCGTGGTGGCCGGGAAGGCTAGGCTCCCCGCGATATGACAATCTAGATGGATTGAATACGCGGAGTGGGATGATCCAACTTCGGAGAGACCGGCGACTAGGTGGTTACCGTCATCCGTCCTTAGTGTGGGTCCGGGTTTATAGAGGGTATGTAGTGCAATGACAATTATATCATGAGTGCGCGTGTGTGATAGTCAATCTAGGTGATAGATAAAAATAGAGATTTTTTTTGAAAATCAAAAGGAAAACAGATAGTGGCCGCACCAAGTGGTTGCCTACGTTTCTCCCAATTTAGGAAGACTCAGGCCGTCGTAGTTCCACATAAAGAGAGAGAAAGAGAGATAAATAAATTAATTTACAACTCCCGAATCCCCAATGGACCGGACTTTAATTAAATAAAACCCAATCACACGCAGTTTATAAATAATAATCAATTATTTAAATGAAAAACGATTCGAGTTCTACATCTTAAGGGAGGCCTTAAGATGTGGGAACTCTGCAGATAATGAATTCTGGGATCCCCCTTGCGTGTTCGGCTCTCATCTTGGATTATGAGATGAACGGGAGAAACCAGAAAACAACCAGATTTCCGAGGCGATATCTCGCGCGAGATATGATGTCTCGTGCGAGATATGCCTCATCTGAGAGCAGAAAATCGAATTTACAATAATTTTCTTTGAAAACCTCTCTTTTAATTTTGACGCAAGTTTAAGCCTCTTAATTTCAAGTCCCCAACGGAGTCGCCACTGTAGTGTTGCTGTGAATTTTATCTTTTTGAGTCGCCACCTATATTATTCGTTTGGAAAACATAGAAAAATCATTTTGAAAGAGATTGGATTCGGGGCTTAGGTTATGGAATGGGTAGGTCAAGGAGCATCCATTCCACCCAATCCGGAGATTGGTCTTGCTAAAAAAAAAAGAGAGTTTTTCAGAGAAGAAAGAAGAAGATTTCAAATAATACAAGTAAAAGGTCCATTTAACGGGGTTAAACGGAATGTAGGATCGATTGCTTCGAGACCGTCTCCATGTTTTGGAGAGGCTCTAGGCCGATCCTAGATTCTATGGACTTATACCACTCTAATAATCAATTAGAAAGGGATTTAGGGGGTACCTTGCGAGAGGTGATTTGGGCAGAGTTTCGACTCAAGTTTAGAATCGACTCTTGATACGGATAGAGCTTTGCCTCAGTCCTTGAATCGAATCTTGATGCTTGTTTATCAACAAGGTTGACAAACAAACTTTGAGGTGATTTAAGAGTGAATTTGTAGGAATCCTTCAAGGAAAGAAACCAACAAAATGTGTGTGTTGTGAAAATTCGTCCTCTCTTTGATCCTTGGAAGTCACCAAGTATTTATAGGGGTTGAGGAAGTGTTGAAGATGAGATCAAACACTTCAAGATGATTCCAGACTCCAAACTCTATTGGTTGGCCGGATGGATGAAGATTTATCCCAAAAAGAGGTTGAAATTGACGAGGAAACTGTTATCTGCATTCTGCAGAGGGACGATATATCGCGCGAGACACGCCATCTCGCGGCGAGATACTGTTCCTGTGGACAATTTCGTCATTTCCTCGTTATCTCGTATGCAGTCTAGTCCCGAACTAACGGTGGCTAGTCAAAACTTAACGAAACATGACGAAATGGTGGATTTCTACTTCTTGACTCAAAGCGAGACTTAGAGTGGTATAAATTTGATCCGATGTGTTCAGAATGGGGTGTCTACACCTAGGTTTAGGATCGTGACACCATCCCTCCAAAGACCAAGAACGCATCCTTAGTCCTTCTTAAGTACTTAAGGATCGTCTTAACTGCCATCCAATGGTTTTCACCAGGATCAGATTGGTATCGACTCGTCATGCTTAGAGCATATGAGACATCAGGTCTAGTACAAATCATGGCATACATGATAGATCCAATAGCCGAAGCGTATGCAATCTCATTCATTCTCTTTAGCTCACAAGTTGTCTTAGGACACTGAGTCTTGATAAGAGTAATACCATGACCCATTGGCAAGTTTCCTCTCTTAGAATTTTCCATCTTTAGTCTTCTAAGAACTTTGTCAATGTAAGTACTTTGACTCAAACCAATCATCCTTTTAGATTTATCACTATAGATCTTGATGCCAAGGATGTAAGTGGCTTCACCCATATCTTTCATTGAGAAACACTTCCTTAACCAAGACTTGACAGTCTGAAGTGCATGAATGTCATTTCCAATGAGTAAGATATCATTGACATACAATATTAGAAATAGTACTACGCTCCCACTGAACTTCATGTATACACAAGTTTCATGTTCATTCTTGATGAAGCCAAACTCTTTGATCGATTCATCAAAACGAAGATTCCAACCCATATATGGATCTTTGCAACTTGCATACTTTGTTAGAATTTCTTGAATCGACAAACCCTTCAGGATGTGTCATACACACATCCTAAAGTAGCTTTCCTTTTAGGAATGCTGTTTTGACATCCATTTTCCATATCTCATAGTCATAATATGCGGCTATGACAATTAAAATTCTAACATACTTAAGCATTGCAACAGGCGAAAAGGTTTCATCATAGTCAATACCATGAATTTGCCTATATCCCTTTGCTACAAGCCTAGCCTTGTAAGTATGCACCTTCCCATCCATGTCGGTCTTCTTCTTGAAGACCCACTTGCACCCTATGGTTTTTACACCTTCAGGTGGATCAATCAAGTTCCAAACTTGATTATCGTGCATGGATTGTAATTCGGATTCCATGGCTCCTAGCCATTTATCCGAATCAGGAGTGGACATCACCTCTTGATAGGAAGTAGGTTCGTCATTCTCAATGACTTCCACTTCATTACTTTCCGAAATGAGAAATCCATATCTCTCGGGTTCGGATCGTAACCTATCCGATCTACGATGGACTTGTGCATCTTGAACCAGTTCCACAACTTCTTATGAATATGGTTCCCTCTCTACTCTTGGTTCCATGTTATCTTCGGGTTCTTGAACTTCTACAAGATTAATTTTACTCCCACTAGATCCTTTATTGAGAAACTGTTTCTCAAGAAAAGTACCATATTGAGCAACAAACACTTTGTTCTCATTGCGGTTGTAAAAGTAATATCCTTTAGTTTCCTTAGGATAACCAACCAAAACAACTTTGTCACATTTTTGTGCTAACTTATCGGAGACAAGTCTCTTCACATAAGCTTCGCAACCCCAAATCTTCATGAAAGATGTAATAAGGTTTTCTTCCATGCCACATCTCATGTGGGGTCTTAGGAGCCGATTTAGTAGGAACTCTGTTCAGTGTGAATGCAGCAGTCTCTAATGCATGTCCCCAAAAGGAAATAGGAAGGTCAACTTGACTCATCATCGAATGAACCATGTCCAATAAGGTTCTATTCCTCCTCTCATATACACCATTCTATTGTGGTGTTCCGGGTGGAGTCAACTCTGAAACAATTCCACAGTTTTTGAGATGATTGTCAAACTCTTGGCTTAAATATTCACCACCTCGATCGGATCGAAGTACTTTAATAGTTTTGCCAAGTTGATTTTGTACTTCATTTTGAAATGTTCTAAACATCTCAAATGATTCACTTTTGGACTTCATTAGATAGACATAGCCATATCTAGATAAGTCATCGGCGAATGTAATGAAATACCGAAATCCTCCCCTATCAATGCTGCTTAATGGTCCACATACATCCGTATGTACTAGGGCCAATAAGTCACTAGCCCTCCCACTACTCTTAGTGTAGGGTAGTTTGGTCATTTTACTCAATAAGCAAGATTCGCACATCTCATATGATTCATAATCATTTGAGTCTAAAAGTCCATCCTTATGGAGTTTAGAAATGCGTTTCTCATTTATATTACCAAGCCGACAATGCCACATGAACGTGTTGTTCACATCATTCGGTTTAGATTTCTTATTCACATGATAGATATCTTCAACATCATTTTGTTTCTCAACATCAAGGATATAAAGGCCATTAAATGAATTTGCAATACAATAAAGCATATAATTTAAATAAATAGAAAATTCTTATTCTCAATAAGAAAATTATATCCTTCATTATCCAAACAAGAAACGGAAATAATATTCCTACTCAAGTTCGGAACATAATAACAATTGTTCAAAACAAGTACTAGTCCACTAGGTAAAGTAACATCATATGTTTCTACGGCTAATGCATCAAATCTTGCTCCATTCCCCAAACGTAGGTCAATCACCTTCTTTGAGTAGCTTTCTATTCTTTAGTCCCTGCGCATTTAAACAAATGTGAGATCCACATCCGGTATCCAATATTCATGAACTAGAAATAAAAAGGAAAATATGTATCACATAGATACCTGAATCAGTAGCATTCGTATTACCCTTCTTCGCATTTAGGCCTTCCTTATAAGCCTTGCAGTTTCGCTTCCAATGACCAACCTCTTGGAAATGGTAGCAAATTGCATCCTTTTGAGACACTTTGGGCTTAGCCTCTTTGGCATTGGCAACTTTTGCCTTAGGTTTAGCAACCTTATATTTACTTTCTTTGCCTTCCTTTTTGAACCCCTTTCCTTGTATTAACTATTAACACATCATACCTCTCTTGCCTAGCTTGCACTTGGAACATTTCGTTTAAGCGCTGTGCTTAAGACAAAAGTCGCTTCCATGTGTTCAAGGTCCTTCTCAAGAGACTTACACATGGTGGCAAGCATAAGGCAAGCAACATCATTAGAATCATCAACATGTTTCTTATGTTGCTCCCTATCTGCCCTTATAGCATTGGCAGTGGGTTCAGCAGGAATGGGTTCGTCAAGAACATACAGTTTCTTCTCTTGCCTTAGAACAATTCTTAGGTTTCTGATTCAATCAGAATAGTTTGTACCGTTCTCTTCGAGCTTGTCCTTCTCAAGGACTAATCGTAGTGACAAGGGTTGATTATTGTGAGATGCCATTTTGCAATAAAACATGCAAACAATATGAGTACATATAAGTATCAAAACATTTACCATCTAAGAGACAAATAATGTATTTCACAAATACTCCCACTAAATTATACACCTTCAAATACAAGCATGTATCATATAATTATAATGGGCTAAGATCCATATTTCACTTGATTTTGGTTTAACTGAGTATATGCTCGAAATCAAGCTATTTAGGTAGATAACATCAATCATATCATATATGACTCTAGAACTTTGTATGAGATTCTAGACATCTTATGTCAACACATATTTTAATCTCATCTATGCCTTGGGTCAAAACTCTTTTGAAAGCACCAATTAAGTCCAATCTTTTTTCAAACGTATGAGACACAGAACGATGCACCAAACTGAGTCGAAACTACATCAACTGTTATCTCATCTTGACTCATATTAAGATATAATGATGCACCCAACTGAGTCGAAACTACATCAAAATACCCGAATATTTCACAAGTGTTCTAATCAAGGGGTGACATAAAACTTAAACATTTAAGAAGGTTTTTCCATATAGCAACAAACATCGCATGGTTGTATATGAAACTTATGTGTACAAAACCATGAACATGAGATTTCACATAACATCCTACTTTAGGATCATACAAATAATCATGTAATAAATAACAATTATTAATTACATAATTATCCAATTCTCAAAATTTAAGAATTCAAATAATCATGTTAATCAAATTAAATATGAACATCAAATCCTAAACAAACAATTTGTTTCAATTTGAGAATTTACTAATCTAATTAATCAAATTAAAAAGATCAATAACCCATGTAGAAGATTAATTACATCAATCAACTATTAATCATAATTATGTTATATCGCATATAATTGTTTCACAAACAATAGACATAAAACCGTCAATCTATATCACATAGCTTGTTAAAGCATATAATCCAATTATATCTAGCATGCCAATTTAACATAATCATGATTAAACGCGGCCCTGATACCACTATTGGGTTTTGGGGTTACATACGCAGCGGAAGATTTATATAATTCACAAAATCCTAGCCATGAATCCGTCTAACATGAAGAGATTAAAACTATGAAATAGATTTGCTAACCTTGGTTGCGACTTTGTTTTTCGTACACGATTCGTAATTCACCTTTTGAGTCGCAGACTAAACTTTGATCTTCTTCCATGTTCTTCCTTGTGTTGAATTAACAATGCTAGGCCTTCAAGCTTTAAGTGATAAAACAATCACCCTCTATCGGTAATCCACATGCGAATGAATCAAGATCGAATCTTGTTGGATTGCTGGATGATCCCCGATTGATGAAACACTTTTCAACAATCTATGACTAATATGAAATTGAATCTAGGGTATTTTAATCTTTGATTCGTAATCAAAATCAAGAGAATTGTGTTTTTCAAGCCCTAAAATTCGTGTGTCTTGGATGGGGAGAAGGGGGATATTTATACTTTATAAATATCCCTAACTGTTAGGGAGAAAAGCCCTAATCCAAAGCCAAAACGAAACTGCTGAAATGGGGGCTGGGCGGTCGCCCACCAAGGCCCGGCGGCCGCCCAGTTGTACAGCCTTTTGTGTTGTTTTCGAAAAACAACATGTGAGGTCGCCCACACCTACCCTGGCGGTCGCCCAAATGATTAGTGGCTTATGGGCGGTCGCCTACTATGCTCACCGGCGGTCGCCCAGTTGATCAGTCCCATATTTGAGCCAATTTCAATCCATTCTTTGTGTGTGATCCTTTAGGAATTATATTTTATGTTGGTAGTGAGTTGAAACATCAACCTCACAAGACATAAGTGATATCTAGCAAGTCATTATGTTCACCCAATTAAATATAACATCAAAGCTTGATTCCTTGATAGATCAATGTCACAATCCCTTTGTCATACTATGTCATATTGAACATAAGTCATGGTCCACGTCAACTTATATTGTTCGATGCTTTCTCGATTCCGAATATGTTTATAATCCAAGTGCATTTGATCTCTATCAAATCTCTCGAGTGTGGCCACACATTTCATCAACACTATTCATCAAGGGGTCCAAGCAGACATCTCTCATAATGAGGGACAAATCCCATCTTGACTTATCATTCTTCCTTACAAGAATCCAATCGTGCCAACATAGCCCTTATTGCTATCCTATTAAAGATAGTGTTATACTACATCAAACACAACGTTCATTATGTGGAAGACGATGATAATCTTAGGTATTAAGGATTCCAATGACACGACTATCATGAGATTTAATCATGACATATATGACCATAGACCATGTCATAAATCTCATAGATGAGTCGGTACAGTACTTTGTTCTCTAACAATTACCCATAAGTCTAATGTGTATTCCCATGCATAAAATCATCTCTATGATTATCCATTATCAACTTATAGTAGTTATTCACAATAACTAGGGATACAGAATATTATAACAAAACATGTAAAGCATATAATACTCAAGATAAACATTCTCTATTATAAATGGTAAAGACGATTACATAACAGTATTAGTTATGAGTCAAAATAACTATACGCCTAGGTCATAACACCTACAGGAACACCTTGGTAAGTAGAGGAATGAAGAATTAGAACATTAACCTCAGAAATAAGTTTTTTTCCCCCAAAACATGCAGATTGTTATGAGATAGAGAGAGTAGACGATTTTGGGAAAATTAGATTCTCTTAGCATTGGCTCTTTCGTTTTCTTTTCTCCCTATTACAAAGTCAATAAATGTATGTTTAGCAATCTTATATATATATATATATATATATATATATATATATATATATATATATATATATATATATATATATATATATATATATATTGAAAACAATATTCGTGGTGTGCAAGGATCAATCACGTAAATATGTGACATAATTCATGTAATTACGGGATACACGTGAATATGGGGATATGACCATATCATGTATATAGAATAGGTATCAATATGTATATCTTTTCCATTGGTATGCATATATTTTCTTTGTAATCATCCCTAGCTAAGTTAGGTAGTCTAAGATAGAATATTAGAGTTATTTTACTTTATTCCTTTCCATGTAAGTTATACTAGTACTCTATTTAAATGAGAAGTCAAACATAACCAAAGATGGGTTGGTTTTTACAATCTTTCTCGCGCTTCTCTCCATCTATTCTCTGTCCGTGTCTCTCAAATTCTTTCTCTTTCTTCTGGTTCCATTTTATGTGTTTATTGCAGGTGATAAAATCGTACATGGTATCAAGAGCATCTCAATAGCCATGGGTGATGATGCAACGAAAACCGTGTGGCTACTACCGATCCTGAGCAAAGTAATCCACATAATAAGTATGGCCTCCCCATTCTCTTTAATGTCCAGTCTTATATGGGTCACTGTAGGCTATCAAATGAGAACTATCAAAACTGGAGTTCTCTTTTCTTGTCTATGTTAGAAATCTATTTTCTCACTCACGTTGTTACTAATAAAAATCCACCTCCCCGAACCCTCTCTAATAACACCAACAATCCTGATTACGAAAAATTCACTCACACTTCTCATTTCGTATTAGGGTGGATAAAAGCCACTGTTTCTTCTGAGGTTCAACCACATGTCAACCCTTGCCAATCCGACCCGAGGCATGGGATCTCCTTTCAAAAGAATTTTGTGTTGCCTCCACCATTCATATTCAAAACCTCCAAGAACAGCTTCACGATCTCCTCTCTCTCCAGGCATGACTATTCAGGTGTATGTCCTCCGTGCCAAAATCATATCTCATTCTCTCACCCGAGCCGGTGAAGCTGTATCCACCAATACTCTCCATAGTAGAATTCTAGGTGGTCTAGGACATACATATAAGGAGTTTATCACCACTCAAAACTCCAAGGGTGACACCTCTATTAAGTATATCAAAGACCTTTTGCTCCAAGAAGAAGCTCTACAGAGAAGATTCTCAAACCAAACCCATTCCAACCTAAGTGCTCTCACAGCCTCAAAAGAACCCGAACCACCCAAAACCATACCTACTCCTTCAACTACTCCTTCAGCCGTGTTTAATTCTGGGAACTCAGGGGGTCTCAGCCTTTTGCTCCAAGTGGATCAGGGGGTTTCTTCTTCGTACCTAACAATTCTCGTGGTAATGGTCATCGTAATCAAGGTCGAAATAGAAATAAAAATTAAGGTAGAGGTCTCTTACCTATCCCCCAAAACTTTCAGCCTATTCGACAACCTTCCCCTCACTCTCCATACACTCCTCCAAACCCATTCAGTAGTCCAGATCCAAATACCGTTCGTGTCAACTTTGCAAGAAAAAGGGTCATGAAGCCGATACTTGTTATCAACGAGGGAACTTTTATTCTGCTCAATATTATCCCCAAAATATGATGAACTACACTGATGTCTCGTCGCCCATGGCTCTCGTCTCATTTGTTCTTGATTCTGGTACGACTAATCACATGACACCCAATCTGGATGTCTTGCAACAGTATTCTCCATATTCAGGTACATATTCAATTTTAGTTGCTAATGGTTCATCTATTCCCATTGCTAATATTGGTTCCACTCGTTTTTCCGCTCAAAATCATCATTTTATTATGAATACGGTTTTACATGTGCCAAAATTTAGTCGATCATTACTTTCTATTCGCAAATTTTGCCTCGATAATGATTGTTTCTTTGAACTAACTGCTTTTGGGTTTTGCGTGAAGGACAACAATACCAAGCGGACCATTCTTTCTGGCACTAATTCTGGAGATCTATACACTCTTTCGTTTGTTCCCAGTTCTCGCTTAAACACTTTGGCGTTGATTGGTGAACGAGCGTCGTCTTCCATTTGGCATGCTCATTTAGGGCACCCTTCTTCTAAGATTTTAGATTGTTTAGTTAATAAAAAGCGGATTCCTGTTAGTGGTTCCGTTAAAATAAAGGAGATGTGTCATCTTTGTCCCTTAGGAAAAGCACGTAATCTCCCTTTTGAACTTCGTGATTTTAAATCTACAAAACCTTTAGCTTTGTTGCATTTGGATGTTTGGGGTCCTTCCCCCGTTGCTTCTGTTTCTGGTTATGGATTTTATTTATCCATTGTTGACGATTTTTCTCGTTACGTTTGGTTATTTCCCCTCTTCCATAAGTCGGATGTGTTTACTGTTTTTTTTGAGTTTAAGACTCTAATTGAAAATCAATTTTCTCGCAAAATCTCTGCTATACACACCATAAAGACTATACAAACAGATGGGGGGGGGGTGAATTTATAAACCGACAATTTGCATCCTTTTTGATTAAACATGGCATTGGTCATAGATCATCATGTCCATATACCCCATAACAAAATGGGGTTATTGAGCGAAAATATAGGCATATATCAGAAATGGGTCTTTGCCTTCTTGCCCAATCATCGGTTCCTCAAAAGTTTTGGCTTGAAGCTTTCACAACTGCAGTTTTTCTTATCAATAGGTTGCCTATGAGACAGCATAGATATGTTATACCCTATGAAAAATTGTGGCGTCGCTCACCCGACTATCGGTTTCTCAAAACCTTCGGATGTACTTGCTTTCCTAACCTTGTTCTGTATAATCGTCACAAATTAATGTTGAAATCCACACCTTGTGTTTTTCTGGGTTATGACTCTATGCGAAAAGGTTACCGATGTTTTGATCCGTCCACAAGTCGAGTGTACATCTCACGGCATGTGCTGTTTAACGAGACTCATTTTTTCAATGCTACAAAAAGTTTTGTTACAGCTGTAGCTGCACCTGGCCCAAGCCAACCTTTATTTTTGCACTGCCATGCCACTGCTGGATCAAATACAGAAACCTCGTCTGGGCCTCTGGACTCAGCAGCCCCAAGCGGCCCATCTTCGGCCAATTTGCCTGGCATGATTCCTCGCCCACTCGGCCTGCTTCCTGATCAGCAACCTGGACCTCCTTCTGCCAAGCCCAGTCCAGAGGCTCCCTCTAGGTCAATTCTTGGGCCGCCTCCATCCATAAGCGCCTCTCCTAGGCCCAACAACTCCAACAGCCCACTTTAGTTTAATCTCCCTCTCATGTCCGAGCAAACTGGGCCTGATGCGCCTCAGACCACTCTCACTTCCAGTTTTCCCTCGGCCCAGACTATTTCTGATCCAGATTCTCCACTTCCTGTAGCAAGCCCAGCTCCTATTGGACACCATCACATGATTACATGAGCCAAGTCAGGCATTTTCAAGCGAAAGATTATTGCAGATTTTGCTTCCAAGTTCCCAGGTGCATCAAAATATGTTTTTCCCTTCAGTGCTACTACTTCAGATTCTCCTTTGTTTGAGCCGAAAACATTCAAATAAGGTGCTCTGTTATCCCAATGGCAACATGCCATGAATGAAGAAATTTTGGCTCTTCAGAAAAATAATACTTTGTCCCTTGTTCCGCATCCGTCTCATCATAATATTGTTGGAAGTAAATGGATCTACAAGGTCAAACGTCAGGCAGATGGATCGTTGGAAAGATACAAGGCTAGACTCGTAGCACAAGGGTACACCCAACAGGAAGGTATAGACTATGACGAAACATTTAGACCGGTCATTAAGCCGGCCACCATTCGAGTTGTTCTCTCTATTTCCCGATCTCAACATTGGCCTATCGAACAACTTGATGTTCGAAGCGCATTTCTGAATGGTATTTTGTCCGAAGAAGTCTATATGTTACAGCCTCCTGGGTTTGTTGATCAGTAAAATCCGTATTATGTATGTCATCTTCACCGTGCCCTTTACGGTCTCAAGCAGTCTCCACGTGCTTAGTTTCACAGACTACATGATTTTTTGCTTGCTCTCGGGTTTTTAACAGTCATGATGACTTTTCTCTCTTTATCCTCCACCTCCACGGATCCACAGTATCTATCCTTGTCTACGTCGATGATATCATTATTACCGGTTCTTCTTCCGCTGCCGTTAACAATGTGATTGATGCCATATGTGGCAAGTTTGATAGCCGACGACTGGGTCCCTTAAGTTTCTTCTTGGGAATTGAAGCTACTAGATCCAAGACTCACTTGCATCTGAACCAGTGTCTAGGTATGCCTCTGATCTCCTTCACAAGTTCAATATGCATTTGTGTAAATCGGCACCCACCCCTCTAGCTCCTGGTCTCCATCTCTCAGTTAACGATGGAGATCCCCTCCCTGACGCTACAGTTTATCGTAGTATGGTTGGCGGTCTACAGTATATCACCCTCACAAGACCAGATTTATCTTTTGCTGTCAACCAAGTTTGCCAATTTATGCATGCTCTTCGTACCACACACCTCTTGGCAGTGAAACATATATTTCGGTATCTTAAGGTCACCGTCACCCTTGGCCTCTCCTTTAAGAGTTCTGCAGATACATCTCTTGTAGCATTTAGTGATGCGGATTGGGTCGGGGATCCTGATGATCGTCGCTCCACTACAGGCGCGTGTGTTTTTATCGGTCCTAATCTTGTAGCCTGGATGGCTAAGAAACAACACACTGTATCTCGATCTAGCAGCGAGGCGGAGTATCGCGCTTTAGTCTCTACGGCCGCAGAACTCCGTTGGTTCTCTTATCTGTTTCGGGAACTCGGTCTTCCATTAGTGTGATGATGTGTTGCCATTTCGCGGGAAAAATTCGATTTTTGCGTTTCTTTGAAAAACCAAATAAAACCGGAAAAAAACGGAGTCGCCACGCCATTTTAATTTTGAGGGCCAAAACTTTGAAAAAAGCCCGAGATCAGAGATTTAGGTTCGGAGGTCATGTTACGCGTCGGGAAGGACGTTAGTGTGCACCCGACGCGCATCGTAAAACGAGTCTTCCAAGCTGAAAATCATTTGTGTGTGTGTGTGTGTTGTGTGTTTTGGCCAAAATAAGTTGAAACTCAGAAAAGTAAAAATTGGGATATCTTTTTAAGACTTTAAACTGATCCCATGATTTTTTGGAAGATTTTTGAATTGAGATTTGGTACTCAAAAGACCTTTTGAAGTTGAGAGCCATTTCTGCCAGAATGAAAAAGGCAGTGGACCTTTGATTTTAAAAGGGATTCAAGGGTCTTAAAACTTCATAATCTGGATAAACTCAGAGAATGAAAGTTGTTCTAGACACCTTAAATAAAGTTTGTGCGAAGGAATTTTCCATTTTGGAGAAGATTTGAGGGGTCAAAACCTTCTGGAAACCTCAGATATGAGATCTGGATTCCCAGAAGCTGATGAACTAGCCTCTGAAAGAAAATTTGAAAAGAGGAGTTTTACTCACCCAAAAATAAGATAAAAATATGTCTGGAAAGCTCTGGATGTTGGCTACAAAAGTATTTTGTAGTCAACACCAAATTCCAAGTTCATTTGTGTCCAAAAATTAAGACCATGGGACTGAGGTCTGAGAAAATTGCTACTGGACAGCAACTTCTCAAGAAAGAAAATATGATTTTAAGGGGTTTTGCATCCATGCTTGTCCCCATTTCCCTAGGTTTTGGTTAGTGATCACTAGACATTTTAGTGGTGAATCAACTATACCAAACCATCCTTGGGGTACATTAGGACTAAGCATTTCATTTGCTTGGGGAGGGGATTTTACCCTTTGAAATCAAGATTTAGTGCTTGAAAATGGTTTTTAGGTTTTTGAAAGTGCATTTTTGCAAGTAAGCAAGAAAAGCTTTGAAAATAATGTTGATCTTTGTAGAAGATCATCCATGGAGATGGTCTTCCATGGTGATCTTCTTAGATCTAGAGCAAGAAGATGAAAGAACTACATTTTGTAGTTTGAAGATGCATGCATGGATGAGATTTAGGGTTAGGAAGAGGAGGGTTTACCAATCTTCCTTGTGTTCTTGAGTGTTTGGCTTGAGTGTATGAGTGTTTAGGGCTTTAATATGAGAGTGAGTGGATGAGTATGAGTTGGGAAAGATTGGAGAGAAAAAGGTGACAATTCTTGTGAATTCTCACTGTTTTCTCTCTATATTTCCTTGAGGTTCGGTGCAATTGTGTTTTTCCTTTTTATTTTTGTGATTTGGAGGGCTCAATTTATAGCCCTCTGAAATTGACAATCTCATCCGCGCGCGGACAGGTCCGAGCGGCGTGCACTTGTTCATTAAATGCGGCTTCGGCTTTGGACAAGAAGAATAATCTTTTTCAAAATTCAAATTAACGGCCGGTTTTTTGTTTCCAGCCATTGCCATTTTTGGTTTTCTTCTTTTGTTTTGCTTTTTGAGATTCTTTTTTAAGGTTTAACCTTAAATAACAATGCCCATTTTACCCTCACTTTGTTAGAAATGTTAGGATAGTTAGGAATTGTTAGAAATGTTATAACTTTCGTTAATTTTCTAACGAAAATTCTAACAAGCTCAAATTGGAGCACTTACGGTAGCCCCTCGGCGACGGCGCTTTCGAAGGAAGCGGGGTCGTCGATAAGAGTAAGGCTCCATATTTGGCGTGATGATCGAGTGATCGGGTGGCCGAACCTAGCGATAGGCTACCTACGTATCCCGGGTGGGAATCAAGCCGCCGTAGTTCGGGTCTTTGACCCTGGAGATGATGGCGTTTTAGGTGCCTCGGGCGATGAGCGAGTTCTACGGTCGTTTCTTTGGAAAGAAACTCTGCTTTGGGGATAAGAGATGACCATTTTCGGTCTGATGGCTATCCGCTCTGTGGGATAGGAATGACCATTTTCGGTCTGATGGCTATCCGCTCTGCTGGGGATAGGAATGACCATTTTCGGTCTGACGGCTATCCGCTCTGCCGGGAATAGGAATCACCATTTTTGGTCTGACGGGTATCCGCTCTGCTGGGGATTTTTGTGATTTATCGTTTTCCTAGTGATAGCGTCTTAGGTGCCTCGAACCTTGAAGATGGCGTTTTAGGTGCCTCGGACCTTGGAGATGGCGTTTTAGGTGCCTCGAACCTTGGAGATGGCGTTTTAGGTGCCTCGAACCTTGAAGATGGCTTTTTAGGCGCCTCGGACCTTGATGATGATGGCGTTTTAGGCGCCTCGGACCTTAATTTGAAATGGCCTTTCGGTGGACTTCGTCTGCTGCCGAAGGAGAGGGTGACCGTTTTGGTCGAGGGGCTGGACCTAATGACAGGCTACCTACGTATCCCTAGTGGGAATCAAGCCCTTTCGTAGTTCGAGTACTACTCGAGATTCCGTTGGCTTTTGGGATTCCGTTAACTTTGCTGGGGAAAAATCAGACGTATTCGTCGGGGAAATCGGTCTTACGTTTTACTGCCGGGGGTAATTTTGATGAAAGATACGGGATCTCGTTATCTTTCTCGGGTCACTCGGTCTTACGTTTGACTGCCGGGGAAGATTTTGATGAAAGATACGAGATTTCGTTATCTTTCTCGGGACACTCGGTCTTACGTTTGACTGCCGGGGGTAATTTTGATGAAAGATACGGGATCTCGTTATCTTTCTCGAGGCACTCGGTCTTACGTTTGACTGCCGGTGGATGATTTTGATGAAAGATACGGGATCCGTTATCTTTCTCGGGGCACTCGGTCTTACGTTTGACTGCCGGGGAAGATTTTGATGAAAGATACGAGATTTCGTTATCTTTCTCGGGACACTCGGTCTTACGTTTGACTGCCGGGGGTAATTTTGATGAAAGATACGGGATCTCGTTATCTTTCTCGAGGCACCTCGGTCTTACGTTTGACTCGCCGGGGTAATTTTGATGAAAGATACGGGATCTCGTTATCTTTCTCGTGGCACCTCGGTCTTACGTTTCTTGCTTAGGGAAGATTTTCTTGACAAGGGGCTGACTTTGGTTAACTCTGTCAAGTTGGGGACTGAATTGCAGAGTCCTGAAATTTTAAGGGGCAAAAGGGTCATTTTGACCCTTGCAATCCTATCCGCGCGGATAGGGACTGAAAACCAGGGGTATTAATTAGGGCCAACGCCCTTTCTCTTCCCCATTCAGTTTTTTGAATTTTACGAGAGCAGAGGGAGAGAAACCAGCCATTCCGCCATTTTTGGCCATTTAAGCTTCAAAATTCCTCCGATTTTCTTGATTTTTCGAGCGATGGAACACGGGGAAGGCGCTTTTCAAGGCCAAGGACGTGGCCCGGTAGCGGAGAGGCGATTGGAGCTCGTCCGGATGAGGAGGCATTACAATCTTTCGCAATCGGTTGAGGAGGAGCATTACCCCGATGCTTGGCAACATTGGGCTTCGGATCCGCATCTCCGAACGGTATACTTTGAAACCCTTTGATCCCTTTGTTGATTTCTTGTTTGAAAATTTTGGGTGATTTTTTGAAATTTTTTTTTTGAAAATTCGAATGATTGATATTCTTGGCTTTGAATTTTGATTTTGATGCTTTGCATGTTGTAATGAGTATATGAGTAACCCAAAATGTGCATTTTGCTTGGGAAAAAGAATTGGCATTTTTGCCACATTTTTTTTTCAATTCGAAAATTACATGTGAAAATTCGAAGAATTGTGATTTTTTTTTGAAATTGAATATTGCATGTTCTTGATGATGATTTTTTTTTTTTTGAAATTGAATTTTGATATTGATGAATGATGATGCAATGCATGCATTTTGTTTGGAAAGAATGGGCATTTTGCCAATGTGAGATGTATGTATGTTTAGGATTTTTTTTTTGAAAAGTGGGACGGATTTTTCCTCCCGTTGCATGTAAGATGGATGATATGCATGTATGCATTTTTTTTTTTGTTGAAAATGGGACGGAGTTTTTACTTCCGTAGGAATGCATCTCTTTTTTTTTTTTGATGAATGCATTGGGACTAGCTGAAAATTGTTTTCTTTCATGCGAGAAAAATGGGGCTATGCTCATTGTATGCTGTTATGCTGTCAAACTTTTTTTTTTTTTTTAATGTAAATGCAAATGCAATCTTTTGACATTTTCTTTTTTTTTTTTTTTTTTTTTTTACAGGGCGGAAACCGTTTTGTGACGGAGTGCAATCGCGAACAAGATGAAGACTCGAGGATCGGTGGAGTCTCGTGATTGACTTGTGGGACCGGCTTCCGGATGCGGGCCGAGGAGCTTTGCCGAGTCCGAGACAGATCGTTGTTGAGACGGGGCTCGGGAGTTCGTCGAGTGCTTCGAGGGGACTGGTCAAGTTCCCTAAGAGCAAGTGGCTTCGATGTTTGCTCTGGCGCAAGATTGTGGGACGCTGACCCACACCTTCCACTTCTTCCGGGGCGAGGCTACGCTTACGCCTCCGACTATGTCGCGATTACGGGCCTGTCCTTTAATGGACGCAAAGCATTGAGTGGCGGGATGGCTACAGCGATGCCGATCTGTGCTCTTCTCGGGATTTTCCCCTATTCCCAAAAAGGGGATGGGGATGGAGTATGCCGTGGTCTACGGCAAGATTGTGGAGACCATTGCGAGCTATGAGGCCGGGAGGAGAGGATAGGCGCCGATCAGATTGCTGTGGCCTTCTTGTGGTTTGCTTTCTCGAGCACGCTCTTTGGACATGCCGAGGGGACGGCGGTCTTTGCCTTCACGAGGTCCTTGGAGGACATGGAGACGGCCGGAGATGTCTCGTGGGGAGAGGCCGGGCCGGGCAGAGCTTTATTTTGCTCTTGATAGGTACAAATGCCGGAAGGTCAGTGAGCTCCTTGTAACCGCTTTCGAGTTTGCCCCTGGAGGTATTTGCTTTCCCTTTCTTCTTTTGAGCACACACTTTTATTTGCACGGATTGATTGATTTTTACCTTTCGCAGTGTATGGGCGTTGGAGTTTTTCCACGTCACGGTGTGGCGGCACTGGCGGAGTACGTTCGGGCGTATCCGGCCATGCGCCTTGGTCCAAGCATGCCCGGGAGAAGATAAGCTCCAGGGGGCGTACGACTCTCAGTACGCGGATTGCCTTCCTCGCTTTCACTGGGAGGCCGAGGACAGATGAGGGGATGATATTCTTTTCCCCTGATCGCTTGAGGTAGCGCACCGAAGGGCGCCGAGATCCGGATAGTGCAATGGGAGGATTTTGAGGGGTCCGACTGCGATGTATATTATCTCGGGAGAGAGGGTGACGCGCCGCATGGCGTGAACTCGCCGAGGACACCGGTGGAGCCTCCCGCCGATATGATGCACTCCGAGCGATCGGTCCGTGACCTGGGATGATTACCGAGCAGCCGCACTTCTGACTTCGTGGCGATTGAGCCGTATGCGACGTTCGTCTTGGAGGAGGCCGAGGATGCCTCAGTTTTGGATAGGGAGGGCTTGGGATCCCGCGGTACCCTCGGACGGATTTTTCCTATATCCAGACGGGGTCCGATTGAGGGTGCGGATCCCTCACCCGAGCGACTTCCACGAGCTTTCCGGCCTCGTCCGGTATGAAGGTATGGCTTTTACGTTATGCTTCCGCCCTTCTTTTCTTCCTTTGTTTCATCATCTTTAGCATCACTTCCTTTTTGACGCTTTTGCTTTTGTGCGCTTTTCGGAGGTGGTCGTCGAGAAGCCGACGAAGCAAGTGATCGGGCCAAGAGATTCATCAGAGGATGGTCGCTTGCGGGCTCCTCGAGGCTAGAGCGAGGCGACCACGGCCGGCGCCCGTCGACGGGAGGCTTCCCTATTCGCTCGTAGACTTTCAGAGACTCCTTTGTCTCCTCTCCTTGATCCTCGCGCAGCCGCCTTCGATCACGTCATTCTCGGGGATCCATACGGGCAGTGGACACGTTTGTCGCATGGCGGGTCGTCTTCGTACGTGTGAGTCCGACGCCTTCACCTTCTGCGATTTTTCGCAGATCTCGGCTTGCCCTATCGTAGCGTGCCGGTTGGTCCCGACGAGCCTCTCTCGGAGACGAGGACGATTCTGAGCCCGAGATTTTCGTGGCTCCCGAGGAGGCGGAGCCCGAGTCGCAAGAGGGGCCGGGGGAGACATCGGGCGCCGGAGACTCCGATTGATTTTTTTATTTTTTTTTTTGAGATTTGAGATTGAGATTATGCACATTTTTTTTTTGGATGTAATAATTTAGGATTTTATTTATGTTTGTTTGTTTTTTTTTTTTTTATGCACTCTCTTTTCTTTTTTTTTGGAATGTAATAATTTAGGATTTTATTTTATGAATGCAATGCAATATGAATGCAGTGTTGCATGAGCCTTGGTTTTTTTTTTTTTTTTGCAAGGGTGTTTGGTATACGGACTGGTTTGGGGAGGGTTTTTGCAATGTTTTCGAGCAACCGGGACGGAAATATTCCTCTTTTGGTGTAGCTCTTGGATCAAGTTGCATTTTTTTCTGGAAAGCAATCCCATCCGCGCGGATGAGGACCGCATCCGACATTGTCCTTTAATTTTGGTTCGAGACACCGGTCTTGCTTTATTTCAAATTCAAATATCCTCTTCAACCTCCAGTCCCAACAGCCATTTTCGGGGAGAAAGAGAGAAAAACCATGGAAAACTTTAGAAAAGCTCCATCAAAATTGTCCCAAGAATCCCAAGTGTCGTTCTTCAACAAGTTCAAGGATTGGTCCCGGGAGATCATGCATGAGAGGAGGTCCTTCTTTGAAGAAAGGTACAAGGTGAGGTGCTTATGGTCTCTCAAAGAATTGGTTCCGGATTATGACCTCTTAAGAGCTTCTTCTTCGTTTTGGGATACTAGAAGGCATGTCTTTTGCCTTTCCTTCAACGAGATTGTTCCGACTGTGGAAGAATTTCGGGCCTTGCTTGGAGGTCCGGAGGTGGAAGAGATAGTGGTCCCTTTGCCCGAGGGGCTTCTTTTTGACAGATTGTCGTCCTCCTTCATCTTTCCCCTGAGGAAGCGCAAGGTATGATCCGCGGTCCCGATCATTTCGATATTTCCGGTCTTCCCGATGATTTAGGGCCTAGGCTTGGTGGATGATGCCTATTGGGATGCCTTTGCACTTTGTATGTTTGGCACCCGTTCATGGTCTATTCCTTCGATCTCGCCATCGGTCTCGCCGATGTTGTCGTTCACCGTCGCCCGGCGTAGATGTCGTTCCTTTGATTCTTGGGGAGACTTTTCATGCTCTCGACAGATTAGCTACCGGACGGCGGTACATGCACGGGGCGGCCCGCTTCTCTCTGACCCTCGTGGCCGATGGAGCGTTTGGGGTTCTTCGGGAAACCTACGATATGATCAGCCTTGGACTTTTGCCAGAGAGGTGTTGATGTAGATTTTGATGATCGTGGCTCGTGGGAGCGCTGGATGGAGGGTCGCCCGAGACTGAAGATATCCCATGGTTGGTGCCTCATTGGCGGGTGGAGACTTCCGCAGAGTGCTTCAGACGGGTCCCATGTGGTTATGCTTCCTGGCTTTCTCACCCAGCTTTCTACATTCCGGCCCGGGTCCTTAGGCGGGGCTTGGCTTGGAGCAGTTCCTTTGAGGGCTTTGATGATGTAGCCACCGGGGTGGTGGCTCCTGCTTTCCATGGATGATCCCTCGGTGTTTCCATTTCTTTACCGAGCATGGAGGTATGATGCCTTTCCTCCCTCGGGTTATCCTCAGCGTCCGAGACCGTGTGTTCTGACCACTTGGTACTGGATTGGTATGAGAGGCATCCGGGAGAGACTCGGGTGGCTATTTTGAGACCTGCGTGAGGCCATTGTAGGTGCGGAGGACCCGACTGTTTCGAGAGGAGGAGGGCCGGGCGAGGGCCAACCCTCATGACGGGGAGCGGAGACGCCTGTGACCGACCATGAGGCTTACGTCAAGAGACAGGAGAGGAGGGCTCCTATGCTACCGCCTAGGCTACGAGGAGATGAGGGATGACGCTAGGGCTACTAAGGCCACCGACAGAGGCCTGGTTTGATAGACCCTGCTCCTATACCGCAGCTCGGTAGGAGGAATACCGACATTTTCCTGGGCTCGGAAGAGAAAGACTGGAGGGGGAAGAAGAAGGGAGAGGCCAAGACGTGCAGTGGCTTCATTGGGAGTGACCTTCACGAGGTTTCCAAGTATCCTTCCTTTCTGCCATGAAACCAGTAAGCAGAACACATTAGTTTGATTATGCTCATCTTAGTTTTTCTTTTAGCAAAGTGTGCTGCCGGCTGTAAGGAATGAATCGGGCTTAGACTCATCAAAGAGCTTTTAACTTGTAATGAATATTTCTGAATTGCTTTAGAGTTTTTTGAGGACGCTTTCATGGTCTCGATCTAATTCGGTATTGATGCCAAAGTATGGCTTTTGTATTTGTGCTTTAGACCGAACCCAGTTTCCGGCCGCCTACGCCTCTCATTTTGAGGGAGCTTCGGAGTCTCTTTAAGTAGTTCAACCCGGTAGAACTCTTTTTTTGTTTTTTTTTGTTGTTTTTTTTTGGTCATGACCCTGTTTTTACCTGGGCGCCCTTCTCGGGTTTCTAACCTAGTTAGGTATTACTCTTTTAGCACTCCTTTTTTTTGTTGTTTTTTTGTTTTTTTTGTTGTTGTTTTTTTCGGGTGCAACCACATTTTTACCTAGGCCGCCCCCTTTCCTCGGGTTTCTAACCTAGTTGGGTATTACCTCTTTTAGCACCTTCTTTTTTTGTTTTGTTTTTTTTTGTTTTGTTTTTTTGGGTGCAATCCCACAATTTTTACCTAGAGCCGCCCTTTTAGTTTCTAACCTAATAGTTGGGTATTACTCTTTTAGCACTCTTTTGTTTTTTTGTTTTTTTTTTTTGGTGCAACCCCCTGCTTTTACCTAGGCCGCCTCTTTTCGGGTTTCTAACCTAGTTGCATTACTCTCTTTTAGCACTCTTTTTTGTTGTTTTTTTTTTTTTGTTTTGTTTTTTTGTTTTGTTTTTTGTTTTTTTTTTTTGTTTTTGTTTTTTACGCGTAGTATCCGTTACGCGCGGCTTGTCACCATTCACCTGGGTGGTGGGCGAAAGGGATTCCCGTCGAGGTCCGCGAGTTGCATGGCTCCTCCGTGAGAAGATCTTTGGACGAAACATATGGCCCGACCCATCTGACGGGGCTCCCATTCTTGCCGAGAGGCTTGATACGGGGTGAGGGCTTTTCTTTTAGAACGAGATCACCTTCTCGGATCTCCCGATGCTTACTACTTTCTTGTCGAAGGCCTCGGCCATTCTTCCTTGGTAAGCTCGGATGTGTTCCCATGGCCTTCCTTTACCGACGTTCGTCTAGTAGGGCCAATTAAATCATATATGGCGCACTGGAGCCATTACGACCTCGTTGATCTCGGCTTTCCCAAACAAGATACGGAGAGCGAGGGTATTTCCACTCGATTGGGGAGTACGGCTTCCATTCCGTATGTGAGGGCAAACGGTGTTTCCCCGGTTTCGCCGTTCGGCGATGTTCTCGTAGCCCCGCAGAGTGCCAGGTGTAACTTCTCGGGCCAATCTACGCTCGGGAATGACCATTTTCCTGATGATATTTTCCCAGAGTCTTGTTTCAGCCGCTTTCGACGGCATTTCCCGTTGGTTTGGGGCACAGCAAGGGAGATGACTTGTGACGGGTTATTCGGAATTCCGCCAAGTTTTCTACGGTTCCACCTTCGAGAGTGGGATCCATTATCTCGAGATGATTTCGGCGAAGGCGACCCGTATTCCGCAGCTATGATGTTTTCTTTTGTTGAAGAGGGCTACTTTCCTTGAGTTGAGGATTTTGTAGGACTTTGCAGTAGCATCCCTTTCCACTTCCCTTCGAAGAAATGGAAGCCAATCTGCGTCTCTTTTTTTAAAGGCTTACTTCCGCAGCCTCCCAAATTCACACTCGTCAAAATCTCTTGGCGGCAACTTGGGCTCGATTTTCCTCTTTCCGACAACCTCGCTTTAAAGATTTTTTTTTTGTTGTTTGATTTTTTTTTTTTCTGTTTAATGTGTCACCGCTTCTTTAAATTTTTTTATTAATTAATTCCATCATTAGTTAAAAGTGGCAATCAAGGGATACTTTTTTCGAAGAAAGGTTGCCCGTCATTTCTATTGAAACGACGAAAAGGGGAGTACGGCGCTTCTGCTACGGGACCTTCCGTAGTCCTTCGGGCGTAAGGCCGTCTGGACTGACCCTAGAGACTCGATCTTAACAAAGAGAGAGAGAAGCTGGGAGGACTTCAGTCCTAGATTGACACAAAGGGACGGGGACCAATCCAAGCTTGGTGATCATTTCCTCCTTGGTCGCGGATGGGTGGCTCGAGAGTTTCCCAATTCTTTAAAGCGGCATGTCGCTATTGGTAGCCTCATGAGCGGAAGCTGTCTTTGTTTTTGGTTTTCTCTTTCTCAATTGCCGCTATCAATCTCTTGGTGAGCCGAGATCAATCGAATTCTCGGCACTGGACTTTTTCTTCGAACAATTGCTGCAGGTAATCGGACCATCCACAATCATCGGGGAGGGAAATTCCGTGGCCTTAGCTTTTGGCGGGCTACCGGCTACCGAAATTTCGGGTTTCGGATCTTCACTGGCGGTAGGAATAAGTGGTTGTGAGCTTCGAACTCGTTCCACTGTGTCGCACGCTCAAGGTATACTCACTCTTCATGGCCCAGGTGGTAGCCCTGTGTATCTTGGGTAGGTCCAGAACATTCTACGGACCGGGTTAGCCTGTTCCGAACTTGCCGAGGCTATCCCGTAGCTTTAGCCATCCCGCCGTAGGAGCGGGCCTGGATGTTTCCCGGTCGTGTGGGACCCTTTACAAAGTAGTCACCAAATTAGGACCGAAGGGGAGAGATTTAGGGATTGTCGACCGGACCTTTCCCCGTGGCAACTTTCAAATCTTTTTCCTTTGCAGTTGTCCACCGGGAGGCCTCATATCCTGTGCCGTGGCGAGTATTTTGTCCTTTTACTTCGGGATGAGTTTGAAAGTTCCTTGTTGGCGCTTCCCGCACCGAGGCCGTAGATAGCTCATTTTTCTCATCATTTTCAAGACCTAAGGATTTTTATCCCGAGTGACCGTCGATCTATGTTGCACACTTGGGCCTTGGGAGGCTCGACCGTGAAGCCCGTTAGCACGTGACCTTCCTCATCATGTTTGATTTCCGTAATAGGTATTCCGCCCGTATCTGGTGCCTCTAAAGTGACTAAATCCCCGTAAATGGTCGTCGATCCCCATTCGAGACGAATTTCACACACACCGGTGGAGGCTGAGGCGACCCCGACTTGGTGCAGCCAAGGTCTTCCCACAGGCATTGAAAGTAACCTGGATGTCGATAACCCGGAATTCCACAGTATCAATTTCTCGTCCAAACCAGAGGTCTAAATTCCGCAGCAACTCCGAGGACCGGCCGGGATGTTGAGTCGTAAGCTTGACCGTGGAGAGAAGAAGGCTTCAAGTCGCAGTCTTGATATCGAAGCAAGCTCATGATCTTTCCTGCCGAAGAATGTTCATTAGGACCCATTATCAACCAGACCCGAGGAGGCGTCGTTCATCCAGTGGTTTGTGATGAAGAGAGGCTCATTATGATCGCCCCAAATTGAGGGAGGTCGAGATCGTGAAAGTGATTATGTTCCCGTAGTGGATGTTTCCAATCAGGTCCGTACCACATTATCGGGAGAGTAGCATCAATAGGCACGAGAGTGCGAGCCGGGCTTTCTTCCAAACTTGACATGGGGATAAGACGAAGTGAGTAGAGACCAGAGGGAAATGTTGGCCTGTGTTTGCTTCCTTAACCTGGGTGAGTACGGGATCCTCTTTTCGTGGTCCAGGTTTCAAATTGTCTTAGCATAGGGGCGGCGATCTTCTTTTGGTGCTTGGTCTGGCCTTCTTATCCGCCTTGGGATTTCCTTGGAAAATCTGCCGGACGGTCAACGAGATTAACTTCCTCATCGCTCGTCTCTTAATTGGATTTCTTCAATCTTTGCTAGGGTCAATAGGGGAGCCCTTTTGGCTATTGGCCATTGGTTGACAGTCTAATTGACGAGGGGCCGAGTCAGATCTTGGCTCCTTCCGGGCGGCCCTTATAACCGCTTCCCAAGTCACGAGCTTTCGGGTTTAGGGTTGTGTTGTTGCCCCTGGATGGCCCATGAGCTAGGGCGTCCTCGATTCACTCTCGTGGCCGGCCTTGCTCATAGTTATCATGCAACAAGAGTCGCTATTTGTCTGGACTCGGCGGCTTTTCGATCTCATCCACAGTATAGTGTAGCCATTCGATTCCCCTTACGTAATACTCGAGTTGGAGATGATTATAGCGTTACGCGTGGGAGGCGCATCCGGTATCATGCCGGTTTCTAGGACTTCTCTCAAAGGCGACATACATTCGGGGAAGGTGACCTCTTCTTGGGTAACCCAGACAAGGAGTGTTACTTTGTTGCGGGGTGGATTTGATCTAACCATGGTTATCTTTTCATTTGGGCGGATGGGAGTTAATTTTCCTCTTTCGATCGGATCTTCGACTATCGGGCTGGATCGGACACCTGAAAACCCTTTCCCCAAAGCATGGTAGGCAGTGTTGAATTCTAAGACATCCACGTGCTCGAATCCATGAAACTTCATGGCCTTCATGTCCTCGGTCTCATATTCGTCTTCGAAGTTTCTTCGTCGTCGCTTGCCGATAACCAACCATTGTGCCTGGCTCCCATGGGCTCATGATCGTTCCTGCATTGTTTCCGGATCACGGGGCCTCGATTGACTCTTCACTCTCGTCATCATCATCGTCGTCATCATTCGTTGGAATCTTCTTCCATACTACCGGGATTTCGGTGAGAGGAACGTCGTCAAAATCCGTTGGGGAATATGGGTGCGTGCAACCGCAAAATTTGTCATATGTTCCCATTCCCGGAAGTGGCAATTGTGACTCGGCTTCTCCTCCTTAAATTGCGGGGGAAGAGTGAGAGGGGGTGGCACGTATTTGACACCAGGTGCGATATAGAAGGAATCCTCCTCTTCCGATTCTTCGACGTTCTCGGGATCATATTCGGGCTCTCCCAGAGCCAATTTGCAGAAGTGTACTAGCTCCAGATGCTCTTCGGCCTCTTTGCCGATAAGCCCCGATGCAGGGTGCTCGCCGGAAACTTTCTTGCTCAATCTTTCTTGACTGTTCTAACCATCTTGTATAAATAGTTCTTTCATGTTAACGGAACACTTCAGCCGGTTCTTCGGTATCGGCCTTCCCTTCACCGAAAATAGCGGGCCTCGTATTCTTGCAAGGAGTCTCGACATGAGACCAAGATGGGTTGATTCGTTCGATATCCTCGAGGCCGAGGGGGAATCCGAATTCGAGATCCTCGACGAGGTTGGCCACGGTATTTGGGGACCTTCATCGGTATCTTCCTGGGCATGCGAAGATTCTCCGCATTCAATCATATTCACCCTGATTATGGTTCCGTGGCGATGATTTTTTGATCGTGTTGGGCCCCTCGGGGCCTTCCAACTTTCCTTGCTCTATTAGCCTGAATTGCCTTTTTCGAGTAAAGCAAATTGCCGCCGATGTCAGTGAGCTTGATGAAAAGCACAATACTTTGTAGTATCCACGGGAGCATTCGGATTTCTGGGTTGGAAATTCTCAGCAAAGGCCGCAAAGAAGCCTTCTTTCACCGTCCCTAAAGATGTCATTCAGGGGCATTCCAAAGTTTTCGAGATTTATGACCCGCAGTCCAGGCTCTACGGTTTCCTGGGAGCAAAAGGAGTCGTGTTGTTACATTCCCGTCCAGCATAGTTAATCATCTCTTTGCCTTTAGCAGGGGCTTGAGGCGGTGTTTGCAGTGAGGAGCCCGATATCTGTGGCGAGTGCGGCAACCTATTGCCGATTGTGGCTTTTTCAAACTTAGCTGCAGAGTTAACCATGGCCCGTAAGTCCCAGTATGGGAAGTGACCGAGGGAGGCTCTCGAATGTGGTTTCAAGCATGACCGGAAGATGTCCAGGTTGTTCCTCTTCGGAAGGAGGGATGGCCATTTCACCGAGTTTCAGATTCCACCGCTTGTAAAAGTCCCCAACATTCTCATCGGAGATCGCCATTGTTGTTGTTTGCGGAGTCAACCCTATTTGTTTCCCATTCCAAGTTGGCCTTATATTTCTCTGTGAAGGCATTGGTAATCTGGTCCCATGTGGCCACCGGCTTCGTGTTTCAAACGGAAGAACCACTTTAAGGCACCGGACTTCAAGGATAGATCGAAATAGTCGCCAACCGCCGATTGGTACATCCTTTGGCTTTCATTGCCGGGGTATATGTGTCCAAATGGGTTTTCGGACATGCGGTCCCATCAAAGAGATCCAGATTAGGCATCACGAATTTGTGGGGCAAACAGGAACAATGGAGTCCGGTCCAGAGGCCGGAAGGCGAGCTTCTGCGCGTCAGGGCCAGCGATACGCGCTTTCATTTCCTTGTGTTGTTCCATGAACCGAGGGCCGGATGAGGGTCTTGTGGCGGAACCATGGCATTCAAGCTAGTGGCCGAGCTAGAGAGAGGAGCTACCACCGGAGGCAGATCGGTGGAGGGAACGGCCCAATCCGGGGACGTAGGTGAAAACCCGTCTGGGGCCGAGTTACCACTGGGAGCATGAGTAGGAGCCCGAGCAAAAGGATAGAACCTTGCTGACTTCTTTGTTGATTTTCAACCGGCAAAGTAGGTGGGGGCAGCCCCGATGTGGCCGGATAACTTGGATTTCAGTGGGGGCCCGTAAGTAGGCTTGAGTGCGAGAGCCGTACCGGATTGTTGGTGCATGGCTGCACAGTGGTGAAGGTGTGTAGTAGCCGGGCGGGTGCTGGTCTAGTGATTCGGATGACACCGGGATGGAGGCTTGGTAACCCATAGAAGTCTCGAGTGAGGAATGGATTTGTGTGAGGAGCGCAACTAGTCTTTTCTGGAGGAGGGGCTCCCGACCGTGGTCCCGAACCAAGTTGTGGCGGCATTCGAAGCTGTGGCCTTCTTTGTGAAGGTCCGGATTGATCGGTTCCGAACCGAGGCGGGATCCCGATTAGTTGTGGCATTCCTAGATAGCCCCAACCATGAGAAGACATTCCGTACTGATTTTGCCCCCACCGATTTGTGCCGTCGGGCTGCATGGATCCGGTGGTCTCGTGGTTGGGGAGCCGGGCCGACCCGAAAATCGAGGAGCATGGGTTACTGTAGTGGCACCATAGGAGGTGGGTGGCGGCATCCCGGTGTAATCGGGCGACCGAGAGCTGGGGTTGGCATCCTGCGTCTTCTTCCACGGTGAAGGTGCCATCGGGATTGAGGCTAGCGGCCGACCGTGACTCTTAATAGCCTCCATAAGGCCATTTAGCCGTGCTTCCCGTCGTAACCTCATCTCGTTCTCGCTAACCGGATTCCACCGTTGCTCTGTCCGAGGGGTCCCGGGAGGCGGAGTGATGTTATCCCCATCATTATCGGGCGATGCGTACATTCTCAAACCCGGAGTCGGAACAAATGGCGAAGCCGACGATGCGCTTGACTCTTCCCAACCGATCAAACGGTGACCCGGTGCTACCGAAACCAAGCTTTGTGCGGAGGCTGCGGGGAAAGGACATGAAGGTTCGATGTCCGGGAATGGAAGGAGGGTAGGTGTTTGGGCTTTAGGCTCATGCAACATGCGATTATTTGTTCACGTTTACTTAAAACATGTTTTATTATCCTAATCGGTTGGAAAAGATTGCTCTTCTTTTCGCGGACTACTCGATTCTGGATCGGTGGGCCCCGTCGCTACGTCTATAAGCCCCTCGTATTCCACCCTGTATTTCGACCTCCCAGGGTGGGACAAACTCCGGCGAGGGTCCTATAGGGGCAAGCGGGTCCCACCGACCGAAAGAAAACGATCCTAAAGTCGGCGGGTAATCGAGTCTTAACGAGCATTCGATGTAAATTACGGACAAAGGCGACGTCGAAAGTCAAGATCATGTCCCAGGGCTCGACAAAAAGTCGGCATGATTTGACCGATAAGCGTCCACGATTGATCTTGACTTGTCGTCGCTAAGCTGTAATTAGGCATGGAATAGTCATTAATCCTTGATGACTCGGTGTCAATGCTTTGGGAGTCGAGTGTATAATTTGTGCCGGTCGAGCCGAAGTCAAGGCGCCGGTCAATATCTTGGTCAAAGTCTGCGGCGGAAAACCGGCGGAACTTCGACCGATTAGGGACCCGAAAGATATTGAGTCGGTATGCCGACAAAGGCTTGAAAGGAAAGGTCTATACACGGACAGGGCATGACACGGACTGTACTAAAAACCAACCGGGTCTCGGACAAAGTGTGTCACGGACAAGTGCATGGTCGACACGAGGCTCCATGGGATGTTTGGGTAGTCCTGTGCTCATCCGAGAGGCGTAATAAGACCAAACGGACCGCGACAAGGATTTCCCGGTTAAGGACGTAGTGTGCGGTGTACGGTCACGTGCGCGTAGTGTGCAAGCGATCTATATTCTTTTTCCGAGTAAAATAGAAATTTTTTATGTGTCTTAAAAATATGATGCATGATTTTTGGAAATTTTCTTTTTTTGAAAATCCTTTTTTTTTGAATTTTTTTTGAAAGTTTTAATGAGCACATAAGCACGAAAATTCCGACAGATTAGGGACATTATTCCGACAGGTAAAATTTTGACTTTCTCCGAGGCGGCCAAAACAACATGAAAACTGTGCAAAAAAACAACACACACACAAAAATGATTTTCAAAGCCGGGACGGAAGCTTGACCCTCAAAAGCTTTTTTTTAAAACGGTGATACCGGTACGTGGGATTGTTAGACCACAATTTATCCCCGACTCGTGTTAGGAGGCGATAACGGGAAATTTAGTGGTTTCCACCAATATACCGAATACCATTTTTATTAAAAAGCTTAGTCCCCAGCGGAGTCGCCACTGTGATGATGTTGCCATTTCGCGGGAAAATTCGATTTTTGCGTTTCTTTGAAAAACCAAATAAAACCGGAAAAAACGGAGTCGCCACGCCATTTTAATTTTGAGGGCCAAAACTTTGAAAAAAGCCCGAGATCAGAGATTTAGGTTCGGAGGTCATGTTACGCGTCGGGAAGGACGTTAGTGTGCACCCGACGCGCCTCGTAAAACGAGTCTTCCAAGCTGAAAATCATTTGTGTGTGTGTGTGTGTGTGTGTGTTTGGGCCAAAATAAGTTGAAACTCAGAAAAGTAAAAATTGGGATATCTTTTTAAGACTTTAAACTGATCCCATGATTTTTTGGAAGATTTTTGAATTGAGATTTGGTACTCAAAAGACCTTTTGAAGTTGAGAGCCATTTCTGCCAGAATGAAAAAGGCAGTGGACCTTTGATTTTAAAAGGGATTCAAGGGTCTTAAAACTTCATAATCTGGATAAACTCAGAGAATGAAAGTTGTTCTAGACACCTTAAATAAAGTTTGTGCGAAGGAATTTTCCATTTTGGAGAAGATTTGAGGGGTCAAAACCTTCTGGAAACCTCAGATATGAGATCTGGATTCCCAGAAGCTGATGAACTAGCCTCTGAAAGAAAATTTGAAAAGAGGAGTTTTACTCACCCAAAAAATAAGATAAAAATATGTCTGGAAAGCTCTGGATGTTGGCTACAAAAAGTATTTTGTAGTCAACACCAAATTCCAAGTTCATCTGTGTCCAAAAATTAAGACCATGGACCGAGGTCTGAGAAAATTGCTACTGGACAGCAACTTCTCAAGAAAGAAAATATGATTTTAAGGGGGGTTTTGCATCCATGCTTGTCCCCATTTCCCTAGGTTTTGGTTAGTGATCACTAGACATTTTAGTGGTGAATCAACTATACCAAACCATCCTTGGGGTACATTAGGACTAAGCATTTCATTTGCTTGGGGAGGGGGATTTTACCCTTTGAAATCAAGATTTAGTGCTTGAAAATGGTTTTTTAGGTTTTTGAAAGTGCATTTTTGCAAGTAAGCAAGAAAAGCTTTGAAAATAATGTTGATCTTTGTAGAAGATCATCCATGGAGATGGTCTTCCATGGTGATCTTCTTAGATCTAGAGCAAGAAGATGAAAGAACTACATTTTGTAGTTTGAAGATGCATGCATGGATGAGATTTAGGGTTAGGAAGAGGAGGGTTTACCAATCTTCCTTGTGTTCTTGAGTGTTTGGCTTGAGTGTATGAGTGTTTAGGGCTTTAATATGAGAGTGAGTGGATGAGTATGAGTTGGGAAAGATTGGAGAGAAAAAGGTGACAATTCTTGTGAATTCTCACTGTTTTCTCTCTATATTTCGCCAGAGGTTCGGTGCAATTGTGTTTTTCCTTTTTATTTTTGTGACTGGAGGGCTCAATTTATAGCCCTCTGAAATTGACAATCTCATCCGCGCGGACGGAGTCCGGTGCGGCGTGCAATTGTTCATTAAATGCGGCTTCGGCTTTGGACAAGAAGAATAATCTTTTTCAAAATTCAAATTAACGGCCGAGTTTTGTTTCCAGCCATTGCCATTTTTGGTTTTCTTCTTTTGTTTTGCTTTTTGAGATTCTTTTTAAGGTTTAACCTTAAATAACAATGCCCATTTTACCCTCACTTTGTTAGAAATGTTAGGATAGTTAGGAATTGTTAGAAATGTTATAACTTTCGTTAATTTTCTAACGAAAATTCTAACAAGCTCAAATTGGAGCACTTACAGTAGCCCCTCGGCGACGGCGCTTTCGAAGGAAGCGGGGTCGTCGATAAGAGTAAGGCTCCATATTTGGCAGGATGATCGAGTGATCGGGTGGCTGAACCTAGCGATAGGCTACCTACGTATCCCGGGTGGGAATCAAGCCAGTCGTAGTTCGGGTCTTTGACCCCGGAGATGATGGCGTTTTAGGTGCCTCGAACTGATGAGCGAGTTCTACGCCGTTTCTTTGGAAAGAAACTCTGCTGGGGATAAGAGATGACCATTTTCGGTCTGATGGCTATCCGCTCTGCTGGGGATAGGAATGACCATTTTCGGTCTGATGGCTATCCGCTCTGCTGGGGATAGGAATGACCATTTTCGGTCTGACGGCTATCCGCTCTGCCGGGAATAGGAATCACCATTTTTGGTCTGACGGGTATCCGCTCTGCTGGGGATTTTTGTGATTTATCGTTTTCCTAGTGATAGCGTCTTAGGTGCCTCGAACCTTGAAGATGGCGTTTTAGGTGCCTCGGACCTTGGAGATGGCGTTTTAGGTGCCTCGAACCTTGGAGATGGCGTTTTAGGTGCCTCGAACCTTGAAGATGGCTTTTTAGGCGCCTCGGACCTTGATGATGATGGCGTTTTAGGCGCCTCGGACCTTAATTTGAAATGGCCTTTCGGTGGACTTCGTCTGCTGCCGAAGGAGAGGGTGACCGTTTTGGTCGAGGGGCTGGACCTAATGACAGGCTACCTACGTAGCTTCTTCGGATCAAATTGCCGATATCTTTACAAAAAGTCTCGCTTCTCCGAGATTTCAGCTATTATCCGACAAGCTTCATCTTCATTCCACTCCGATTAGTTTGAGGGGGGGGGGGTGAAAACAATATTCGTGGCGTGCAAGGATCAATCACGTATATATGAGACATAATTCACGTAATTACAGGATACACGTGAATATGGGGATATGACTATATCATGTATATAGAATAGGTATCAGTATTATGTACTCCCTCCGTCCCGTCCGAAAGGGCACTTTTGGTCAACAGCAGTTAACTTTGACCCAAACATTTATGCAAATCTAATCATCTTATTGAAATTCTAAAAATTGTTATTCATAAACCATTTAATGATTTATCAATAACAATTTTTAGAATTTCAATATAATGATTAGATTTGCATTAATGTTTGGGTCAAAGTTAACTGCTGTTGACCAAAAGTGCCCTTTCGGGCGGGACGGAGGGAGTATATCTTTTCCATTGGTATGCATATATTTTCTTTGTAATTATCCCTAGCTAAGTTAGGTAGTCTAAGATAGAATATTAGTGTTATTTTACTTTATCCCTTTCCATGTAAGTTATACTAGTACTCTATTTAAATGAGAAGTCAAACACAACCAAAGATGGGTTGGTTTTTACAATCTTTCTCGTGCTTCTCTCCATCTATTCTCTGTCCGTGTCTCTCAAATTCTTTCTCATTCTTCTGGTCCCATTTTATGTGTTTATTGCAGGTGATAAAATCATACATATATATACTAGCACATGCCCGTGTCCAAGGCCACGTAATTTTATTTTTTTTCTAATTAATTTTTTTTTTTAAGGGCAAAATGGGAAAGGGACAAAATAGTGAGGGCAAAATGATAATTTCGACAAATGGCACTGTTCATTCAACTGTTCACGGACCACTGTGATTTATAATATAGATATATATATATATATATATATATATATATATATATTATATATATATATATATATATATATATATATATATATATATATATATATATATATATATATATATATATATATATATATATATATATATATATATATATATATATATATATATATATATATATTATATATATATATATTTAGCAATCTTAAAAGACCAACTTTGAGGTTGAAATTTTAGTGGAGAAATTCATGAGAGACCATGGTCAACACTTTTCTTTCGTGCTAGAAGTGCGAGACGGTTGATTTCCTAGATACGTGAATTGGGTTGGGTAGTGTTTAGCGATATTGAGATAAGACATACTGTACTATGTAGTGTTCATTTCGTATCAGTTTGATCACGTGATCAAAGTCGTAATCTATTCAAGACCAAGAAATCATCACACAGATGCAAACACATTATGGTTTAAATACAAAGTCACAATCTAAAATACATAAAATTACATGAGATCGAGTGAAGTATTTATTGTGGTGGATGGAGTAAATTAGAGAGAAGCCAATTGTTGAATATTAATGGGGTAAACATTGGATTGTGATCGAGAAGAATAGGCAATTTTGGCAGCCACAATGTTGGCGTTTTCAGTAGGATGAAAGGCATCCCAAAAGATGTACTTTGTGCGGTCGCGACATGGCTGTTCTAGAGGTAAGCATGTTATCTGTCCATTGTTTCTTCCCACTCCACAACATCCTTTGTCAACCACTTCAAATCCTGCATGTTATTATTCTTCACTGTTAATTACTCCCTACGTCCCAAAATAAATTTCCAAAATAAATCAAATTCGCTTTCGATTAAGAGCAATTTTGAAAAGTTTTTGAACATTTATTTTGGGAGCACTACACTCTACACACACACATATATGGTATGTAACATATAAAGTATGACCCCAGTTCATATGTTAACATTGGGACAAGGGCCGTTGCTTCCGCTGCTTTGTTGACCCAGATGCAATCATGTCACTTTATATTGATATCAATGGTTAAGATTAACTAGGTACGAGCAATAAATCTAAGTTCTTGATCCCGAAACACACGGGACATGGGTGCATCTAGGCCCATGCTGAGCGGAAATCTGACAGGCTACTGTAGTTGCAACTCTGATAACATTCAAAAGGTAAGTTTAAAATGGTAATACGTACCATAAGAGGCTGCATTGAGAATAATGTCCTTGGTACCTTGGAAAGTATCCAAGTAAACAAAGCTTGCTCCAGTTAACTGGCCCTTATTGAAGCTAGTAACTAATTTCCTTAGGCCATTGTTGAAAAGAGAAATAGCATTGTTAATATCTTCATTGCATGGGCTGCCTTTGCCACTACCATTATAACGAGCTAGCTCATAAGGTATGCATCCAATTTGTCCAACTCCGCCTACCACCACCTTACGAGCACCTAACTTGTACAATTCCTGCATCACAAAAAAAAAAAGTATTTAGATTTATATTTGTAATCTCAAGTAGGGGAAATCTTGTTTGGTGCAACATTTTTAAATAACAGATTTTTATAACATGATTTTTGAAATACAACTAGAACTTCATGATGGTATATATAGCTAACTAGAACTTTGTAAATTATTTTGCTTACGGTTAGCTGACGGGTGTAGTCTTGAAGAAGTGCATTAGCATAAGCTTGTGGGGTGAAATCTGAGCCAGTAGAATAGTAATCGCGCATGAAGTAGTTGTTGAGATAGTCGTTGCTACCCATTCCTGAGTAAAAAATGCACTTGCTCAGGTAACCTGCAACCGCACTATTATCTCCTCTGAAGTATATGCTCATGTCCTGTACGATTCTACCAAAGTTGGAAACTTGCCTGTTCATTGGGGTGTGATCTCCCTATAACATCAATTGCCCCATATTATCGAGATATTTGTTCACTAAACTAATAAAAAATACTACTACCAAGAAAAATAACCATTTCGGGTTATTGAGTAAATGATTCCCTACCAAGTTATTGCCAGTTTCATCACGAATTCCTGCTGCTCCTGATGCAAAATTCAGACCCCTCAGTATTGCTCGTCCTCGAGTTCTTGCATAAGGTGGGATGTTGGTGGGGAACCCTAGGAGTTGAGCTGCACATATAAATAACATTAACAGAAGTTGTTTAATACACTTAAGTAATTTTTTAGCTCTAAGCCGTGAAATGAACCGCGCATGATTAGTTTGAAAATTCTCAAACCAAACCGAACTAATCAAGACAACGGACGATAATGAAAATGTGATAATTCATTGATCACCTAAGGCGTCAACAAAAGTACGGCCATTGGTAAAGCGACCACTTGAGCCTTGAGGAAAATCAATGCCATAAGGCCTATAATTAGCTCTTGCTAAAGTGATGAGTCCATTGTTGTTGCCATTATCGACTAAGGAATCACCAAAGATAAAGAAACAAGGAACTTGGGGCTGTCGCAGTTGAGAAACCGCTCCACTGACAAACCCCAAGAACCAACCTATCTTAACCCACCTCACAAACTCACTCAAACTTGCCATATTACGTTTTATGATGTCAGTCAAATATGGTTAACATTGAATTTATACTCGCAGTTGGATAAGATTGCCATTTTTAAGAAGATCATGTGTATTGACAGTTGAGAGTTGAGACATTCGCCTGTGATATTGATGCTTTTGAGTTGGGAATCAAGAGCAGCGGCGGGTGAGGTTTTGAGGGTTACATCTCGTGACAAAGCACCTGTATGCTATCTTTTCATGAGTTCTATTTAGGATTTTGGGTATGCTCCTGGTAGAGGTTCCCCTCCTACCACCTGCCATCCTTGTTGGAGAATAGACAGCTAGAACAAATTTTATATTCCCCCCGTTTCATAATAAATGTCATATTTGATTTTTCAACGTTTTAAAAAATGCATTTTAAGTGTTTGCACATTGCTTTTATAATGATAAACTTGCATCAAGTCTTTTTTTTTGTATGTGAAATAGTTACATTTATTTTAGCACGGACCAAAAGATAAAATACTTACGAACCGAATGGAATATGTATACTTCATTTCATTTCAAGTCAATTAATGTTGGGATTAGGTGTAAGTGATTCTCGTACTACACTGTGTAACTTGTAACTTGAAAGAGAAAATAGCACACAGTAATACAGTAATGAACATAAATAAATAAGAAAACAGATTTACTTTTTTCACCAACTTTTGTTAGCTATATCCATAAAAAGGGAAAACGGATCTTAATAATATGGTGAAATCAAGTTACACGTAGGTACAGATCTGAAATTGTCAATTGCTTAGGAAAGTACAAAAATAAAACGAGTGTGTCAATATTATTGGTAACACTAAAAACAACACTGTTCACACTAATTCAAAACACGAAAATAATTGAAATATTTTAAAGCATCAGAAATAAAATAAACACAACATAATTGATTTTTCTCAAGTTATATATATATATATATATATATATATATATATATATATATATATATATATATATATATATATATATATATATATATAGTATAAATGAGGGAAGGTTGGCACTGTTTCATGAACAGTTTCATCCGTCAACTTTATCGTTTTGCCCTCACTATTTTGTCACTTTCCCATTTTGCCCTCCCTTTAAAAATTTTTTTTTTTTTTAAACACACATACCTCTCTCTCTCTCTCTCTCTCTCTCTCTCTCTCTCTCTCTCTCTCTCTCTCTCTCTCTCTCTCTCTCTCTCCATTCAGTTTGAATTTCAAAATGGAGGAACTATTTGGTTCCTCACTTTTTGCCCAAAAAAAAAAAAAATTTAAATTTTTTTTTTTTTTAAAAAAAACAAAATCAAAAAACGTGGCCTTGAACACGGGCTTAGGCTAGTATATATATATAACAAAATGAGAACCGTGAGAACCACTTGTAAACACTTGTTTACAGTAGATACTTAGCTACTGTATAAATATACAATCTACTGTATATGTATACAGTAGTTAAGTATCTACTGTATACAAGTGTATAACCACACGTATACACTTGTATACAGTAGCTAAGTATCTACTGTATATGTATACAGTCTATTGTATATGTATACAGTAGCTAAATATCTACTGTATACAAGTGTATACAAGTGGTTCTCACGGTTCTTATTTTAAACGGTTCTCATTGGAGCGTGACCTTATATATATATATATATATATATATATATATATATAACTTGAGGGTTGCCCGTATGATATGACAACCCTTTTCTTATAAATAAACTTTCGTTATAAGTTCCCTAATGATTTTCAATCAATAGATTAATGGAACGAATATTCTAGAACACTCGTAATAATAACTCACTATCTCACACACAGAAACCACTACTAGAAACAGGCCTTTTACCGACAGAAATTTTCGTCGGTAATTGCCCATTTTCGTCGGTAATTGGTGATTACCGACGGATTTTGTCCGTCGGAAATAGTTGGTTGGTAATACCGACGGAATTGGTCCGTCGGTAATTCCGGCGGATTGTCCGTCGGTAAACCAAAAATTCCGTCGGAAATCGTCCGTCGGCAATGAGGTACGCCGGTCGGTTTGCCGGAGCCATCGCCGAAGGTTACCGACGGAAATTTCCGTCGATAAATATTAAAATAATAAAATAATAAAACTCATTACCGATGGTTATATCCGTCGGAAACCTTAAATTTTACCGGCAGAAATGCCCGTCGGAAATCTAAACCATATACCGACGGATATATCTGTCGGTAATGAGTTTTATTTTTTTATTATTTGCCGACGGATATTTTCGTCGGTAATGAGTTTTATTTTTTTATTTTTTTTTATCGACGGAAATTTCCGTCGGTAATTTGTCCAGATTTAAAAAAAATGATGTTTTATTATTAAATCACCTGTAAATCTGCTAAACCTGTTTTAAACAAATTCCAACATACAAAGAAACACAAACTACCTGTTTCGCTTGAAACAACCATCCAAATCAAGCGAAACAGGAAAGGGGTAAGGGGAAAGGGAAAGGGGAAAAGGGGAAAGAGAAAGTGTTTTGTTTGAACATCAAATAAAGGGAAAGAAACTGTATCTAACAACCAAAAGCGAAGCGGGAAAAGGGAAAGGGAAAGGGGAAAAGGGGAAATGAAACTGTTTCGCTTGGGGAAAAGGGAAGGGAAAGGGAAAGGGAAAGGGAAACAAAATATGTTTGTTTATTACATGCCCAATAAAATGAATGTTTATCGACCACGACCACGAGCGCTGCCGCTGCCGCTACCGCTACCGCTACCGCCACTCCGCCTAAGGAATTGACCGACTGATGAGTCAGAAGCATTACCGCTATTAGGTTGCTGTGGTTGCAAATTCATGGTAGCCAAGTATTGTTGCATGCGCTGCTCAAACTGTTCCTCAAACTATTAGGTAGATGTAATTAACGCATTACAATTTCCTAAATTTGGATTACAAACTTAAAAGCAACAAGACACTTCATTTAGGTTTAGAATTGGGGTTGGCTTCTATCGCACACATCTAACACATTTTTTTAATTATTAATATTTTGAATAATTTTAAATTTTAATATTTAATTCTTTGTTGTAAAGTATATCATTCCCTAGGATGAAAGGACAATTCATGTCCATTAGGTTTAGAATTGGGGTTGGCTTCTATCCCATCCCGAAATACACGTATGAATTGCAAATATCACTTTGTCTACTTGCTTTATAATCGAAAATCAAGAAATTTCGGCAGCATAACCCCATGGTCTCCAAGTGCACGACGTAGACTAGGTCAATCAAACACTATCGATTAGAATCGACGGTGTGTAATCTACCATGTCTAGTATACACTCAGAGAACAATAGGATTAATGCAACCGAAATATCTCAAATATCGACTATTCAAGCAATTTTAATAAACAATGATGATATTTACAAAATCATATAATCGTGCATTTCAAGACTGTCCACACAGACAATTTAAGAATCGATGACTACATGTTGACCTCAACATGATAAGTTAAAGATTCTTAAACGGGTTTCTAAGCTTTTTTGTTTCAACCGTCACAACGTCACGTCGTAACATTAATTTTTATTCATTACCGTAAAATGCATAATTTTACAATAATGAATTAACACACACATCTATCATATTTTTTTAAATTATTAATATTGTGAATAATTTTAAATATTAATATTTAATTCTTTGTTGTAAAGTATATCATTCTCTAGGGTGAAAGGACAATTCATGTCCATTAGGTTTAGAATTGGGGTTGGCTTCTATCCCATCCCGAAATACACGTATGAATTGCAAATATCACTTTGTCTACTTGCTTTATAATCGAAAATCAAGAAATTTCGACATCATAACCCCAGTGGGCTCTAGGTAATGGGTAGTGATTATGAATTTTGGGTAAAATCGATTATGAAAGGTGGGTTAGGAATTGCTTGGAGAGAGACGCTGAGAAAGAGAAGCCGGTGTGAATTAGGGTTAGGGTTTGATATATATCAAACCCTAACCCTAATTCACACCGGCTTCTTATGAATTTTGGGTAAAATCGCTCCAAAATGGGATCTAGAACTAGTGAGGTAGCGTGCGGCTGAATATGTTACATTATTGAGACATACACCCCCTTTCCCCTTTGACTTTCACACATAACTCAATGAACATCTTGCACATATCCGGGTCTTTCCAATTAGCAGTCATTCCTACATATACTTGGGAAATTCAGATTTGATGCAGTCTGATGTAGCTAAGGGGTGTGAGCAAGAAGTTTCAATGGTAGCAATGAATCAGGTACACTTATGACCACAAAAGTTCATAGTAGTTTTGGAAGCAAAGAATGGCAAGCAACTTAACATGGAGTACTTACATGTCCAACAAACTGATTAAGAAGATGTGCAACATCAATTAGTTGAAACATAAGTCAACCACCAAAACTTCAATTTAAACATAGACACACAAAGCAGCTCAAAACTTCAATTTAAACAGAAACTATGAGACCTGTCATGTACTTAATTTTTCAATTACACGATTAAACAAACAAAACACCATCAAAAACGATAAATCTTTTCAAAATCAAAGTCTTTCCAAAAATAATCACAGATCTAAATTAAAACATAAGTCAACCACCAAATTAATCAGATATAGAACTAATCCATGCATAAAGCAGCAATTCAACAATCAAATTAACCAGATCCAAAACAAAACAGTAATCTGAAATCAAAACACTCACCTTACAGCCAAAAGAATGAAAAGCAAAACCTCAAATTTACAGCCAAAACTATCTCTAACAACCTAATTCTTCAACATCTGCATAAAATAATTCCATAAAACCCTAATTATAACAAAAAAAAAACTAGATCTAATTTAATATATCAAGAACTGAGAAAGTAATCGAGAGAAAGAGAGGCCGTACCTGACGGATTCGTACTTGTAATTGAATTAGTTGAATCAGAAACGGCGAAGAAAGTTAGGCTAGACGCGTAGAACGGTTGTTTGTTTGTGCTGTGTGTGTGCGACTGCGAGAGAGAGAGAGAGAGAGAGAGAGAGAGAGAGAGAGAGAGAGAGAGAAATCGAGTGAGAGAGAGAAAGGGATTGAGAGAGAGAAAGAGAGCTTACCGGCGAGGGAGACGGCGACGGCGAACGGCGAAATTTCTGGCTCGGCGGCGACGGCGTTGTTCAGAGACTAGGGCGTTTGTTTGCGAAACTGAGGAAGGCGTAGTAAAAATGGGGAAATTTTCAATATATATAGTCCTTTGTTACCGACGGAAATCAATCCATTACCGACGGACAAAACGAAAATTTAAAAAAAAAATTCTCGGTAAATGAAAATTAATTTCCGTCGGTAAATGGTTTTTTTCCGTCGGTAAAATTCCGTCGGTAAAACCCCTGTTTCTAGTAGTGAACACTCTAATAATGAGAGTTATTCACTATAAATCACTGGTGTTGGATAGAGTGTTGCCAATACATGGGACAATACTGTGAGGCAGTGTTATATTTTGTGTAACTCTCAATTTCTGTATTGGGTAATTTGAAGCTGTCGACTCCTTTCACTTATATAGGCTCATAGAACTTGGAGCATACTCAATCTAACCAGAAAAACAGTCATGAGAGAAAAGACTACTTTTAAGCTCCACCTTCCATGATTTTAGGAGACTAGATCTTCCTATGATTCAACATTTGTACCGCCAATCTTCTTCAACCTTGTACGTGATGGGAAAAATCTCACTTGTAATAAAATTATATCGCAAGTGCACGAGTTATCGCAGTAGTAATATGCACTTGGCAAAGGTCCAATACACAGGGATTTTTGAATCAATAACTTGACTTTCAACATTGAACAAACAAAATAAAATGAGGGTTTGGATTTGATTACTATTCCTACTTAAAACAAGAAATACATAAAGCAAGTAAATTATTACCGAACACCAAGGAATAAGGATCTACGGAATGGGATTCATGTATATCGCACCAATATGTCAATCAATAATACAATCGATCATAGTTGGGGGTTCATCTTCTTTAGTAAAATTAGGCGTTCACACGTTCACAATTTAGTATTCTGCAAATATTAGGTTTTCTGCAAAGTACACTTAATATTCAAGAATCCCTTAAACTCTAGGATTAACAACCTATAATCTTGATTTGCAATCATTTGTCAAAACCTTGATTATATTCATTCAAAAGTTTGACTTGCATGGATCGAACAATCAATTGTCAATCACACACACAAATTTAGTTTAAAAGTCAATCACATTTACACATGTGATTGTAGTTTAGAAAACTTATATGATGAATACTTTTAATGAACCCAACCTTTGATTGATCACAAGATTAATTAAAATATAAATGATTGATATACATTACCTCCATTCCATAAAACAAGAAAACTAGCCACGCATGTTCATGAAAAACATCAATAAACCTTCAATAATGTTGAATAAATATTCAAAGGAATTTTTGAATAAAACCTTGTAAATCTTGTTTACAACTAGAGAATTATGTTATGAGAAGGTAAAAAGATCTAAAAATATGGCTAGGGTCTTATATATATAATAGGGAGAGAGAAAATGGTCAAAATTAGGAAACTAGGGTCAAAAACCAATTCTGAATAGGATTTTGCTGATATGCCATGGAAATAGTTTGCAATGGATTTTATGACGGAATGGTGAGGGCAGGCGCTCCCCTAACTTGGGGGCGGCCGCACCCAATTTCCAGAAACTTTCTGTCTTTTTGGAGCGGGCGCGCCTCTCCCTCGGGTGCGTGCGCTCCCTTGCATTATCGACTTGTACATTCCTCGACGAACTTTTGGCATACGGACTCCGATTGAGATGTGCCATATATGGTTGGAAATCTCTCGACGAGTACTATCCAATGGTAATGAATGCTCTGGTCATCTTCAACTTTGTCCTTCTGGAATTTCTATTATTTCCTCCTTTGCCTCTTCGTTATTAATTGTTGCTTTTCGAATCCTTTTAGATCATATTCCGGGACTTTATCCTTCCATTCCCTGTACTTATAAACAATCTAAAAAGTCATCAAATAACCCAAGGTTGAGCGCAAAATAGGTCTAAAGATGTATCCTATGGATGGGTGAAAACACATCTATCAAATACCCCTAAACTTATGTTTTGCTCGTCATCAAGTAAAACAAAACTAAAATCAAAATAAAACTACTAACTAACTAAAACAAAAACATAAATATTTTTGGGATTGTTCATTTCATATAAAAGGTTGTTGGCTAAACAAATTCTCAGATCTTTAAATACACATAATATACAAGTATTATCATGAACATGGGATTATATTTACATGGATGAATCTAACTTACAATTCTCCACCACATTATGATATCATGAATGAATTAATGGGAGATCAATGTTACCAAAGTAAGATATTTTATAGGGTTTCTTGTGTCATGCTATAAAAATAATAGATAAAAGCATAAGGACACTCATATGCATGTTTAAACACAATTATCAACCCGGCTACTCTTTAGGGATCAAATATGACTTTATGGCTTGTAATGTATCGCAAACTTTGCATGCTAGGATCACGGATACAAATGAAGATAAGGACATACGAAATCAAGCAAGTGAAACTAAGAATTCTTCAACATATATCCTTACTTTGAATTTACCAACCCATTTATTCAACCCCCAAACTTATGATTTTGCATACATCACACATGGGGATGATCATCTTTCTTTCTTTTTGATCACTTTCCCCTTCAACATTAGAGAGGGCAAGGCCTTCTTTTTTCAGAAATTTCCTTTCTATTTCTTTGCAAATATATATCACAAAGAATATGCATTCAATATTTTGCTCAATCCCCTCTTTTCAGTACATTCATAACCCTTTTCTTTCTTTTCATAACCACTTTCCACCCTTGATTTTCCAAACATCACCCACAATTCCCATTCAATCCCTATTTTCAATTTCTTGAAAAGGTGAGAAAATAATGTATAAGTTTAAGAGGTAGGATAATGTAGGTTCAAATGAAGGCGAATGGCGGTCTATAATAACCTCTCACTTGGTGAGAGGTTCCATTCTTTTTTCAAGCTTAAAAAGGGGTTCTAGCGGAAATTTGTATAAGTGACATGAAAGTTAAATGCTCACAAATAGGGTTCAAAGAAAATAGTCATATATCACTTTCCGAATAGCCTAGTTGATATGTTATTGACAATCATGCAAACATGTTCTATGATCCCCGAGAATGTCAAAATGAGCCTATAAAGGTCTCCTAAATTGATAACAATGATCAAGAAAAATAATTTGGAAGTGAAGGGTGAAGTAATCATACTTTACATGTTTCAATGTAATTATATCCCCATATTAATAATAACATTCAAGACTTTAAAATTAAATCACATAAAATTATCATAGACTTTAGCCAACATTTCAAAATATGAAATGAACAAAAAATTTAAATTTTTCTATTTTTTTTTAGGGGGTGACACTATATACACTCCCCTATAAACCCTCAATCTCGGAGAGATATCTACCCCCAAACTCAAAACATGTCATGTCCTCATAGCATAAAGATTAAGGCATGCCTTAGTTTCAAAGGATGATATGACAAAACAAACAAAATAAATAAAGCAAATAAAAACGTATCTACTTGGGTTGCCTCCCAATAAGCGAATTTGATTAAGATCGTTAGCCCGAACATTGCCCGAATTTCTACTTGGGGTGTGAGGTGGCCATGTCATCTTTGGCCTTTGATTTTCTTCCTTTAGCCCACCTCATTGCTTCTCGGGCACAAAAGCCCACTATTTTCCAAACATAAGTTCCATCCTTTATTAATTAAGGTGGTACACTTGGAACTTTTGAGACCCTTTGTTTAGACTTTTTATTTTTATTTCTCTTGGGGACCTCTCCCCCAAACTCATTGGTTGCTTTCACTTAACAACCTTTCACAATCTCATTCTCAACATAAAAATAAGAGTTGTCATCTTGATAATAAATATTTGCAAATAAAACATCACATACCTCAAGAAAATAACACTATTATATTTTAGCACATGAGTCCATGGATGTGAATTATTCTAATGATGGTGAGATGATAGATGGCTCCAACTTCTTTTGCAAGTGGTCTAGGGGGTGATACGGTCCGTCACTCCGAGAGTGTTTGTCGGCCTTGTGTTAGATGGCCATATCATATACGTCCGCTCTATCCCTAGTATTATCACCGCCATTCAACATGTTCTCAATTTCCTCACAATCAACCTCATACGAAAATCTCTCATACACACAATCATCCACCTCATTAAAATAGCAACATATAGCATTGACAATTTGAGGTTCTTTAAAAACTGAAATTTCAACTTTTTCATCAAGAACATTCATTGTAAATTTTCCCTCTTACACATTAATTATGGTGCCGGTAGTAGCCATGAAAGGACTCCCAAGAAGAATGGGAGTTTCATGACTATTAATAACATCATTCTCCATATCAAGCACAACAAAATCTACCGGAACTATGAGCTTGTCCACTTGCACCAAAATATCCTCCACAATACCCAAAGGACGTTTGACCGATCGGTCCGCAAGTTGAAGGGTCATTGCGGTGGATTTAATCTTACCCAATCCTAACTTCTCATAAACCGAATAAGGCATCAAATTAATGCTAACACCTAAATCCAACATCGCCTCACCGATTTGGAATCCCCCAAAGTGATTCTTATCTTAAAACTATTGGGGTCCTTGAGTTTCGGTGGAAAGTGGGATTGGATTACGGTGCTCACATTCTCGGATATCACAACTTGTTCACCTCTCTCATACCTTTGTTTTCGGGTATTGAATTCTTTAAGAAACTTGACATAAGATGGGATATTTTTAATGACATCCAATAATGGTAAATTGATGTTTACTTTAGAAAACATGTCATAAATTTCAGAATATTGTTTTTCCATCTTTTGTCTCATTAATCTACCCGGAAAAGTTACGGGAGGTACATATGGTTTGCGAGATGAAGGTTTTTCAATTTGTTTGTCTCCCAACTTATTTGTACCATAGTCATTCTCACTTTCAGCATATTTCATATTAGTTCTAAGAGGGGAAGAAGAAGAAGTTGGAGCATGTACCTCATGGTTTATTACCTTGCCATTCCTCAATTCGGTTATGGCATTTGCATGCTCCCCTTGCCTTGGGAATGTGCTCGGCTTGTGAATTTGTAGGGCATTGCCAAGTTGGCTTATTTGTGTTTCCAATTTATTTATCGCCGCCTCATGGGTCTTCCCTTGTTGGATTTGATCTAACCTAAGCCTCTCCAATTGCTCCTCCCATGGTTTTCTAGATTGTTGTTGCACCTGTGATTGAGGTGGTATGGGGTGGAGAGGTTGAATATTACTCCATGAAAAGTTTGGATGATTTCTCCACCCTTGATTGTATGTGTTGAAGTAGGGATTATTGTGAGGGGGCCTCGGTTGGTACCCATTCGCTACTTGTGCATGTTCCATAAAATCAGAAAATTGTGCACTAGATGGGCACATGTTAGTAGCATGAGAGTTCAAACCAAAAGTAGCACATATCTCATGAATTTTATTAGCAAGAGTGGTATTAACAAAAGAAGCAAGTGTGGGAAAGTTGATTAGATAATTATGTGACTTTTTTTCTACCCTATCAACCGCACTTAATTCATACACACCCTTTGTTTTCCCCCTCACTCCCTTCTTTTGGGAGTTAGCACCTAGCATATCAAAAATTTCTTTTACTTGTTTGGGAGTTTTCTCCCCCAATGACCCTCCCGCGACCTTATCTACCACGGATTGGTGCATTTGACTTAACCCATCATAAAAAGATTGATTCAAATGGGGTATGTAAAAGTCATGGTGAGGACATTGTACTAACAATATTTTAAATCTTTCCCATGTTTTATGTAATGCCTCACCGGGTTCTTGCTGAACCTTATAATTTTCTGTCTCAATAGAGACAATGAATGATTAGAGTAAAAATTTTTCATAAAAGCTTGACACATTTTCTCCCATGTGTTTATGCTATTTGGTGCTAATGTTATAAACCAATTTTTAGCTGCATCTATAAGTGTGAAATAAAAACATCGCAACTTTAATTGGTACTCCGTGACTCGCGTATTAATGGAAAAGCATGAACCGTAGTCAAGTAATCACGGAGAAAGTTTAAGGGGTAATCCGTAGCTCCCCCATGTAAGCTAGGTAAGAGATTGAAATATTGCCCCTTTAACTCATAACTTCTTGCCGCCGATGATAACACAATACAAGATGAGGCAGCATAAATTTTAGGACAAAAATAGTCCTTCATTTGGCGAATGTTCACTTATTCGCCCATATTTATTCCTTTTTCTTCTAACCCGGTGGTAGAAGTCTCATGGGGATTGCCCCTTACAAACTTGTCGTTGCTCGAAAAAACCAACTCGGGGTTCAATGATCTACGACCAAGCATATACTGTTGAAAATTAAATTGAAGATTGCAAACAAATTCCCGGCAACGGCTCCAAAAACATGATGGAGAAAATCCCACTTGTAAAAATACCTCGCAAGTGCACGTAGTAGTAATATGCACTTGGCAAAGGTCGAATCCATATGTATTTGTGAATCAATAACTATACTTTCAACAGTGAACAAACAAAATAAAAGAAGGGGGTTTGGATTTGATTTCTATTCCTACTTAAAACAAGAAATACATAAATCAAGTAAATTATTACCGAACACCAATGAAGAAGGATATACATAATGGGATTCATTTATATCGCACCAATATGCCAATCAATAATACAATCAATTATAGTTGGGGGTTCATCCTCTTTAGTAAAATTGGGCGTTCACACGTACAGAATTTAGTATTATACAAATATTAGTTTTTTTTGCAAATTCCACTTAATATTCAAGAATCCATTAAACTTTAGGATTAAGAACCTATACTTTTGGTTTGCAATCACTTGACAAAACCTTGATTATATTCATTCAAATGTTTGATTTGCATGGATCGAACAATCACTTGTCAATCACACACACAAATTTAGTTTAAAAACCAATCACATCTACACATGTGATTGTAGTTTAGAAATCTTAGATAAGGAATACTTTTGATTAACCCTACCTTTGATTGATCACAAGATTAATTAAGACATAAATGATTGATATACATTACCTCCATTCCATAGAACAAGAAAACTAGCCACGCATGTTCATGAAAAACATCAATAAACCTTAAATAAATTTGAATAAATTTTCAACGGAATTCTTGAATAAAACCTTATAGATCTTGTTTACAAATAGAAAATTATGGTATGTGAAGGTAAAAAGATTTAAAACTATGGCTATAGGTCTTCTATATATACTAGGAAGAGAAAAAAGGGTCAAAATTAGGAAACTAGGGCCAAAAACCAATTATAAATAGGATTTTGCTGAATGGACAGTTATGTCCTTCCCTCGTTATCCCGTATGCAGTTTAGTCCAAACTGACGGTCGTTAGTCAAAACATAACAAAACATGACGAAATGGTAGATTTCTACTCTTGACTCAAGGCGAGACTTAGAGTGGTATTACTCTACTTCGATGGGCTCAGAATGGGGTGTCTACAGAGCCCCTCATCGACAAGTCTTATGGAAGAAGTCATGTCGACGATAGAAAAGACATCATTCTGAACATCGGGATGGTCGAGCCACACGGCTTCCTACGTATCTCTATCGGAGAATCAGACCATAACGTAGTTCGACTCCAAAACATGAAAAGGCTGCTTTAGGTATTTTGAAAATTATTTCAAAAATCGAGGAGATTTTATTTTTGAAAAGGCAAATTCATACTGAGGAATCAAATCAAGACCCAATTCTGAATATACCTATCTGTCTGAAGATTCGCATGTCTTGGCTCCGAACCTGTGGGGAAAAAATGTTAGAAAACAAAGGCTTACCTGTCCGGTCCTTTGAGTCCTGTTGGTTTTGTGACGATTCACCTGTCTGGACTCCGAATCGGGCTTTTACTGAGGATGACGATTCACCTGTCGGGGCATTGAATTGAGCTTTTTGATGATGATTCACCTGTCTGGGCTCTGAATCGGGCCTTTTGTTTGACGATTTCACCTGTCTGGGCTCTGAATCGGGCTTTTTGTTAAGATGACGGTCCATATGGCATGGGACCGGGCTTTTTGATGGAGTGGTTTACTGTCTTCGACCATCCAAAGGATAATTTGCCTATCTGGGTTCCGAATTATGCGGGATGAGTTGATCTCTGGATCAATCATTTCGGGGGACTGGATGCTTTATTGGGCGATTATGCGCATGCCATGTTCGGCTCGTTTCGTGACTTGCGGTACCGATTTTTCCATGTTTCCCTGCTAGGGTATCACTTCCAAGGGTAAATGTGTCAAAATTTTGAATTTTGACGTTGCGTAGACGCTTATTGTCGGGGATAATTTTGTACTTTTCCAGGGGGTTTGTCTCGCGCGGGACAGCCTGTATCGCACGAGACAAGGACTGTCGAGGCAATATAACAGCAGCTATGTGTTTATTTTAAAACACCCATTTTCAAACTCTCTCTTCAAGTCCGAGCCAAGGCATTTTTCTTGAGATTTCTGGTGCGTTGTTTGTTGATTTCTCTTCTCAATCAACATTTCAATCTTTCCCTCTCTCATTATCCATGGCTCAAGAGATTAAAAATCCGACTTTTAGTAGCCATTTGCTTGGGAAGGATTATCCGAGGGATGACCTCACATTCGATCGGCCTACGCTTATTTCTCATACTATCCGCGAGGGTTTGGTAAGAACTTCTTTCCCAATCTCATTTCATGTTGTGCATTGCATCGAATCCATGTTTTTGAATTCCCCAATTCATCGGATTGGCTATTTTCTTTCTTTGTCTTAGAACTAGGTTCTATCATTGCATGCTTCGTTTTTTGTTGATGTTGTTGGGTGTTGTTGTTGCCTTGGCGTGCGTATGAGTTCCCTACACATTTTGGATTGTAGGAGGGATTTATTTGGGTAACCAAATACTTCCTTGAACATGGCTTTCTAGTGCGCACGCCAAGTGTTTGATGAAATGCCTCAATGCAAATTTTCTCTTATTTCCTTGAAGCTTTGCCATGGGATGATTTCTGACATTGCTCCCTTGTTCTTTCTCTGTTTTGCAGCCGTATAAGGTGACTAAGAACTGTCGGGGAAGTGCCAAATTTACCAAGACTTTGTGGGACAAAGTCAAGGGTTTAAACGGAGTCCGGGCTAGGATGGCTCAAACGGGGCTCCTTACTTTCGTTGATAACTTCCGGGGGATGAGGCGGACTCCTCAAGTCCTTCAAGCAATTAGGGAAAGGTGGTGGGACACTACCCACATGGTCCACCTTCGCTTTGGGGAAGCTACGATGACCCCGACTGATTTTATGCCCATCACTGGGTTGGAATTCACTGGCATTTCCCTCCTGAAGACTGCGGGTTTCAAACCTGTGAATTCAGCTGAGTGGCGACGGTTGATAGGTTTTGCCCCTAACAAGGTTAAGGGATTTGCTGCTGAGTTATCGCCCCTCCGTGACCAACTCTTGGCCTATGCTGATAAGCCAAATGCCGACACGGTTCAATTGGTGAGAGGTGCTCTCTGGTATATCTTATCAGAGACCATCTTTGCTAATCATTCCTCCACGGCTCACCTTGCTCTGTTGGGGTTGCTGAATGATCTGGACCTGGTGAGGACCTATGACTGGAGCTCAGCTGGGCTGGATTTCTGCTATCATGCCATGGATGAGGCATGTAGGCATACTAGGGATACTATGTCAGGGTATTCCTACGCTTGGGAGGTATGCTTTCTGATTCTGTCTTTGTCATTTATCTACACATATTTCCTGCGGTTTTGTACTGAATCTGCTCTGCTTCCTTGTACAGATATGGGGATATGCCATCTTTTCACTGCATAAGTTTGAGCTGGATAATCGGGATCCTCAGTTTCTGAATATTAGGAGATGGAGTCACTCCAACCGGACCGTGGACGAGGAGGAGGGAGAGGATTGGACCTTGACTGTCGAGGAGGCTTGAGTTTTGTTGGATGCACTTTCGAGCGACAGGGCTTATACCCGTGGACATTGTTGGAGTGAGAGGTTCACTGTGCCTGGGATGTCACCGATGTGCAGAGGATCTTGGTATCGTAGGAGGGGGATACCATGTATATAGGTGAGAGAGTCTTCCCTCAGCATGGCCGGGGTTCCCTTCCACACAGGGTGCCGGAGGATCTGCCTAGGGCGATGTACCCTACCCATTTCATCCCTGACGGGAATTATGCCCATCTTGTGAATGGCTATACGGCGACAAATTGTGTTGTCCGAGGGGCTTCATATGAGTAGTTCTTGCCTCGCTTGATGGGTCCCCTTGTGGTAGGTGGTAGGCGGTCACATGCTCGAGCTTCTGCTTCTGCCTCCGCATCAGGCTCGTCAGCCCCAAGCTCTTCGTCATAGTATGCGGGTCCTGTGACTTTTGCACCAAATTATGGTCCTCCGAGCTTTACGTACATGATGGGAGGTATGGAGATGGTGGGTCATATCCCGATCACGGCTCATATTCCTAAGGGTTATCGCTTCCCTCCCGATGCCTATTAGATAAGATTGATATATTTTTCTGCTCATAATATTCCTTGCATCGTCCATATATGTGTATATGTCCGATCCTTTCTGAGGGCTTCCTTTTTTTTATCAGATTACAATCGTGGGGTGAGCAGGATGGCTAGATTGATGTCCTTGGTGTTGGACCTGTCCGAGAGGCTGTTTCAAAAGGCCGCTTTGGCGGCATCGACAATAGCCTCTGCAGTGACCCCTTCTTGCAGAGCCAAACGTTCAAGGAGGGACGGCAGCCCCAGCGGCGGTGATGATGATGGAGGCGCTGACAGCTCGGGGAACTTGATGGCGTGATCCCCTTTTATCTCCCGCTTATCTTGAGAACTTGTGAATATTGGCCGAGTTGGCCCAGACAATTTTCTTTTCTTTTTGGTACCTGTTAGTAAGTAGGTAGCACAAAAACGAGATTTTCTTATTTCCTAATCCTAGGTCTAGTTAATTTTTTTAACTTTCTCGACTTCTGTGGTGGAATGAAATGGTCAATTTAGGTCAAAGTATTAAGCCTGATTTTGATGCCTGTACTGCATATTAGAAACTGTATTTGCAGGTTTCGAGACTTGCTTTGTCAAGTCGGGGCTAGATCAATTGTTTGTGTAGGAGGGCTGCTGAAATTTTCGAGGGGTTGTATCGCGCGGGACAAGGGGTCTCATGCGAGACACGCTACTCAGGAAGAGTTCTTTTCTTCTTCGAACAAGATTCTGCTAGTTTTTCCTTATTAATAACCCTGTAGTCCGGCCAGATGACTCATTCCAGGCTCTAAAACTATAGAGATATCTTGTTAGGGTCGAATTCTTGCTTTCTTTTCCAATCCTGTGATCCATGGCTTCCAAGGAGGTCGTTCCAACGTCTATGATTGTCGATGATTTTTCTCTGTCGTCCGATGTAGTCGAAGCATTCAAGCAAGCATCAAGGAATTTTGTGAGATCGTTTCGTAATTGATCTCGCAATAAGTTTTTTGCAGAATTCGGATTTAGAATCCTTTTCACTTTGAAGAACCTCCAACCGGATTGGAATCTACTGCAGGGCGCTGCTCGATTTTGGGATCCTTCTGTTCATCTCTTTAATTTCTCTCTTAATGAGATGGTGCCTACTGTTGAGGAATTTTCCATTATCTTGGATATGCCTTTGACTGGTGAGATTGCCGTTCCTAAGTTCGATAGGAATCATGCAGAGGCTTTGAACGAATTATTAGGGATTCCCCTCGATACTTGCTATGATTTGGTTCACCGCAGATGGGTAGATTGCTCTTCCTTTCCTGAATGCTTTAGCGGAGATTCGGATGACGAGGCCTTCCATGCTTACAAACGGAACTTTCTGGCCCTTTCTCTTTTCGGAGATGTTTTGTTCACGTGCCGGGGTGGCATGTTTGACTCCCAATTGGTGGAAATCGTTCTGCAGGCTAGGAAACGTTCTAGGAACATTATTTCGCTAATCTTGGGTGAGACCCTTCATAGTCTTGATGAGCATAGGACCGGTGCCATGACTCAAGGGAGTCCTCTTTTGTTGACTATTTGGCTTAGGGAGCATCTCAAGTTGGTAGATCCTCCGTTGGAGTATTCCCCGTTCACATACCATATGAGGAAGTTGTTGATCAAGGATCTTTCTGTAGATGAGTGGGCTAAGTTGATTGCAAAGGCCAGTACTGCAGATATTGCTTGGTGTCCACCTTATTGGAGGTTGAACAAGTATTTTGTCAATACCAAGGGTTTTGACAAGGTTATGCTTCCGGGTTTGCGAGATTCCTCTTTTTATTTTCCCAAGCGGGTGCTTCTTCAGTTTGGCCAACAGTAGGACACTTATCTTTTTTAAGGAACCTCTCATGAGGTATCCTATATTGGTTTGGAGTTCGCAAAGGCGCTAGCTCAAGCATGGGGTGAAGGAACTAATCGAGATCGTTGGTCAAACCTTCGAACTTTTGATGTAAGTGTCTTCTTATCAGACAAGTACCTGGATTGGTTCCTTCATACCGGTCACCCAAGTGCGGAGAAGATTGATGATCTGCGACTTTCACTATTAGGAGATTCCTTCGTGACGAGAATTATTTTGAGAAGGAGCGAGGCTCAGTCTGATCCTGCTAATTTACGGGCTGATCCAACCCAAGATTTTCTTGATGGGAATTGGTATGAGAGACGAGGTAAGGGTCTTCCCAGAAAGATGCAAGCCTTGGATAGGCCCCATGTTTTCAAAAGGCTTTCGGAATCCGTTTTCAATTGCCTCTATGGATGTTCTTCCTCGAAGGGCCCAAAGCGCAGGAGAGATCGAGATGACGGTAGCGATCATGTCCGCTGGCCTACAAAGTCAATGAAAGACTAGATCCTAGGGAGTACCAAGAGATTGCTTTGATAAATCAATAGTTTTATTTATTTGTTTTTTTTTTCAAGATTGTTAGCTTAGCAAATTAGCCGTTGTCGTTAGGATTTCCCTTTTGTTATTAATAAAATGCATTCGATTAATAAAAGGACGAAATTTGATTTATTTATTTGATTGGACCGAACCCGAAGGCTGCCTACGTTCCTCTTTTACAAAAATTAAATAAGAGGCTCAGGTCTAACGTAGTTCATTTTTGAGAGAAAAGGGACAAAATTTCAATTTCTGGCCGAAGGATAGTCTCGCGCGAGACAAGGCCTCTGTCTCTCTCTTTTTTTTTCAATGCACACCCTTGCTTTTGCCTACACTGCCCCTTCAAGTTTTCAATCTAGCGGGCTTCTTTTCTTGTGCAAGCTCTAATTTTTGCCTAGGGCATCCTTTTCGGGATTTTCAATCTAGCGAGCGATTTTTATTTTTAAGAGGCCAAGTCACGCGAAGTACTTCTTGAGCTTGTCCATATTGACCGGCTTCGGTAGCTGATCTCCGTCTAAATCTGCTAGCTGAAGGGATCCCCTAGAGAATATCTTCTTAACAATGTAGGGTCCTATCCATCTTGGTCCCCACTTTCCTAGAGGGTTGAAAGGTCCAGGGCGATGCTTGCGAAGAACCAGGTCGCCTACTCTGATGTTTCTTGTCTTGACCTTTTTGTTGAAAGCTCTTGCCATTCTTCTTAGGTAACCTTGAGTGTGCTAGGCTGCTTTCAACCTTCTTTCGTCCAGCAGGGCTAGCTCTTCGTATCTGTTTTCTAACTAGTCGACTTCATTCACTTGGTTTTCTAGGAGAACCCTTAGTGATGGTATTTCCAACTCTATTGGTAGAACGACTTCCATTCCGTATGTGAGGGCGTACGGAGTTTCACCTGTAGCTGTTTGGACTGAAGTGCGGTATCCCCAAAGTGCAAAGGGTAACTTCTCGGGCCAATCTTTTCCAGTGACTGTCATTTTTCTGATGATGGTTTCGATCGTTTTGTTTGCGGCTTCAATTGCTCCATTCGTTTGAGGCCTATAAGGAGATGACTTATGCCTTACGATTTTGTACTCTGTTAAGAGGCGATCGGTTTCTTTCTCGAAATGGGAGCCATTATCAGATATCATCTCTTGTGGAACCCCATATCGGCAAAAGATGTTATGCTTGATGAATTCTGCTACCTTTCTGGCATTCAAAACTTTGTAGGAGGCGGCCTCGATCCATTTTGTGAAATAGTCGATGGCTACTAAGACGAAACAGTGCCCGTTGGTTCCTGCAGGTGTAACCTTTCCAATCACGTCTATGCCCCATGTTGAGAATGGCTAAGGGGACGTCATTGAGTATTGCAAGGAAGGCGGTGCATGCTGAAGGTTGGCGTGTATCTGGCACTTATGGCATTTCTTGACCATGTTGGTGTAATCGGCTTACATGGTTGGCAAAAAGTACCCTTGTCTGATGATCTTTTTGGCGAGCATGTTTTCGCTCATATGGGTTCCGCATACCCCTTTATGAATATGGTCCATTATTTCTTGGGCCTCTTCTTCGGTGGCGCAAAAGAGGTTCCTCTGGGAGCATTTTTTGAATAGACGGTCAGCAATGATAACGTAATTGGCTGCCAGTCTATTAAGGGCAACTTGAGTTTTCTTGTCGGCCTCAGGTAGGATGGTTCCATCTAGGATGAAATGCCAGATGTCATAGTACCATGGTTTCTTTTCGGAGTCCTCAATGGTAGCGCATTCGGATAACCAATTGTCTTTGTAGTCATGAAGGTTTACGACGGTGCAGTAGGCAGGAGTCGCTCACCGGGTTACTTTGAAGGGTTTTACTGCTTTTCCTGCAGGGATTTCGACCAAGGAAGCAAGTGTAGCCAATACGTCAGCAAATCGATTTTTGTCTCTAGGGAGATAGTGGAATGAGACATCTTGGAATTGTTGCACCAACTCTTGGAGGTGGGCATTGTATCTTTGAAGGGTTGGATCTTGGATCCTCCACTTCTTCAGTGTCTGATTGATGTTCAACTGGGAGTCCCCGAATACTTCGAGTTCGGTCACGTTGCGATCTAGGGCTGCTTCGAGTCCTGCTATACAAGCTTCGTATTTGGCAGTGTTATTAGTGGCGTCAAGGCATATTGCTAGTGGAGTATAGATGTCATCAGGATCTACCAACAGCATTTCAATGCCAAAACCTTTCTTATTGGATGCGCCATCAAAAAATAATTGCCATTTATTTTCGTCTTCTATACTCATGATGTCCTCTTCAGGGAATCGCGAGTCTTCCCCCTTCACTTTGTCGCAAGGAAATTCGGCCAACTGATCTGCTAATACATTGCCTCTGACGGATTTCTGAGTGACGTAAGTGATATCATATCCCGCAAGCATGAAATACCACTTAGCAAGGCATGAAGACATATCTGATTTTTCTAGGATGTATCTCAGAGGATCCATTCGCGCGATGAGACGAACTGGGAAGGCTTCCATGTAGTGCTTGAGTCTCTGTGTTACCAATATGAGAGCAGCGCAAGACTTGTCGAGTGGAGAGTAGTTGATTCCACTGCCTTGGAATGGACGACTGACAAAGTAGATTGCATTCTCTGCGTGTGAACCTGGTTGTTCTTGAGCAAGCATAGCCCCTAGTACATTGTCAGTAACCGTGAGGTAGAGTTTCAAGGGTTTCTCCTTGTTTGGTGGAATCAGGATGGGTGGGGAGGTTAAGTAGTGCTTAACTTCCTCGAATGCCTCTTGACATTCCTCGATCCATTCTTGAGGTGCGTTTTTCTTGAGTAGCTTGAAGATAGGATCGCACATTGTATTCAGTTGATTGATGAATCGACTGATGTATTGGAGTCTGCCCATGAATCCTTTCACTTCTTTTTGTGTTCTGGGTGGAGGCATGTCTATGATGGCCTTTATCTTGGTGGGATCCGCTTCTATGCCACGCTCAGTGACCATGTATCCCTAGACCTTACCTTTAACCACCCCGAATGAGCATTTTGCGGGGTTAAGCCTCATCTTGTGTTGTCTCAATCGATTGAAGAATTTTCTGAGATCTATGAAGTGCTGACCATCTGTCCCCTTGGAGTGGATAATCATGTCGTCCACATATACCTCTATTTCTTTGTGAATCATGTCATGGAAGAGCGTCGTGACTGCCCTCTGATAAGTAGCCCTAGTGTTCTTCAGACCAAACGGCATGACCGTATAACAGAACATTCCCCAAGGGGTGGTGAACGCTGTTTTGTGTTGTTCTTTCTCTGCCATGAGAATTTGGTTGTATCCTGCGAAATCATCCATGAACGAGTGGACTTCGTAAGTCGCGGTAGCGTCGACCAACATTTCTATGTTTGGTAGCGAAAAGTCATCTTTAGGGGATGCCTTGTTCAAGTCTCTGAAGTCGACACAGACTCGTATTTTCCCATTTGATTTGGCTACTTTCACTGTGTTGGCTAGCCATTCCGGATATTCAATCACCTTGATAAACCCTACGCTCAAGAGTTTCATGATCTCTTCTTTCACTTGCATTGACCATTCGGGCTTAATTCTGCGTGGTTTCTGTTTGACTGATTTGGCGTTAGGTAGCAGCGATATCTTGTGCTCTACGATCGACTGATTTAACCCTGGCATATCTTTGTAGGACCAAGCAAAGACGTCGATATATTCTCTGAGGATCTACGTTAAGGTTTCTCTGTCTTCCCCCTTGAAGAAGCTGCCGATCTTGGTTTCTCTGGGGTCTTCCGTCGTCCCAAGATTAACCGTTTGCATTTCTTCATTTTCAACAGGGCCATTCTTTCCACAATGACCTACTTGCTTTGCTAATTCTTTTAAAATTTGTTCATTTTCTTGATCTATCTCATCGTATGATTCATTATTAACTTGTTCTTTATTTTGATTATTATGAGTTAATTCATCATTCACGATGTTAGCAATCTAAGGGTACTCGGAAAGGTCAAAGTTTTAATTAAGGAAGTAGGGGAATACATGCTCGGCCACCGCCTCAATTTCCTCTTGAGTGAGTTCAACAGAGGCGGAGCCTGACTCTAAAGTAAAATCTATAGGGCCTATCTTCCTGCGGGGATGGGGAGTACAACCAAGCTCTTTGATCATGAAGTCTTCATCAATAACTAGTCCCCCGGTGACGTGTCAGTTTAGAATTGGCTTATCAGATTTCTGGAATAGCTTCGTATAATCAATAGTTGGAGCGTCCCCCTTGGATATTGTATGGACTTGACTGTCTTCTAGCCGACACAGGTTTTCGAACTGTCGCAACATGTCTTCTCCCAACACAAAGTCCCATTCGCTGGTCATTTCTACCTTTGTGCCCCCCAAATCTTTAAGGATTAGTGGGACGGGTTCTATTTTGTCTGAAGAAGCATCGCAGTCATTGAAGATTTCAAAGCCCGGATTGCGCTTTCCGTTATCATCAATCCAAGGTTCTGAAAAGATAAAGTACGGGATGCTTTTCCCTTCTCGAATGAAGTAGCCATTGAGCGTCTTTCGGTATGGTTTGAGATTCCAGCCCTTAGTCCTTGGGTTATTGTGACTTATATATGCAGTTCCTTCCCACTTGATCTGAGTGAAATCGCACTCTTCTTCATCACTTTCATCATGGATGGAAATGATGTATCCTAGGCCATGCTTTGTGTGCGGTGGGGGAACAGGCGATGGCTCTGTTATCCCTTGCAAGTGTTTGCCAAGTTCCAAGCCAGGAAAGTACCCTTTTGCTTGCATCATTCTCCAAACAGGAAGGTTTCTGGAAAACCAAAGTGCCTTAAAGTAATCATTTTCGTTGCAAGTTTCGATGATATTTACGGTATTATCTTTCTCAATCTCAAAACCATTGAATAAGTAGTCAAAAGTTCTATGTTGTACCTCAAGGATAGGGCTAGCGGTAACCATTTCCCCGTGTACCATGACTATCATGTCATTGTGTCTGAACTTGATGCATTGGTGCAGAGATGAAGGTACACCTCCTATGTCGTGTAGCCAAGGGCGACCAAGCAGTAAGTTGAAGGATGTCGGGATGTCTATGACTTGAAATTCAACATTCATGGTGACTTGTCCCATTTCTAGAGGTATTGTGACTGAGCCCAAAGCAGTTCTAGCAGTGCAATCATAACCCCGTACAGTGTGCCCTGACGGCTTGTGGTCCTTGTAGGTCAGACCCAATGATGACAGGGCTTTCTTCGGAAGAACATTGATTGCGGATCCATTTTCGACCAAAATGCGTGGCATTCGGTATCCATTCACCTTAGCAGTTATGTACAAGGCCTCGTGATGCTTGTTTCCATAGGATGGGAGGTCCAAGTCAGTGAAAGTGATGACATTGCCAAATTGTACTTGGCCAATCATTTGAGTAAGATCTTCAGGTGTAGCTTCTGAGGAAATGGTCATTTGAGCCAAGGCTTTCTTCAACATTTCACGATGTTTGTGGGATGCTCCTATGAGGTTCCAAACTGAAATATTTGCTTGTGTCTTCTTTAGCTGGGATAAGAGAGGATCGTCGGGTTCATTTGATGATGAAGCTTTTGTTTGTTTAGGAAGATTTTCATCCCTTGGGTCTTTGTTGATAATCACTCGACCGGATCGTGTGAGGAGATTGACTGTTTTAGACCCTTTTTCCTTTTGCTCTAGAATTTCATCCCAAGACATCATGTAGCAGAAAGAAGTTTTACTAAATTCAAGAGGGCTCTCGTCCACAATTGTGGCTAGACGAGTAGGGTCCTCGGAGCTACTTCCTATCTCTATCAAATTGATCTCATTGTTTGGTAGGGAATTAGTAACAAAATTGGGAAGCCCTATCTCTTTAGCATCAAACAAATCTTGGATCACATCCTTCAAATGGAAGCATGAGTTGGTGTCATGGCCAGTGAAGTTGTGGTACTTGCAGAAGAGATGATGAGCATGGTTAGCCGGAAGATCTTTCTTTGGTGGGCCACCCTCTCTTGGTTTGATTTTTCCATTCTTGACAAGGACATCAAGAATCTCTTCTTGGGTGATCCCTTCGAGTTTTTCGTAGTGCCTATCCCTTTTCTTCTTTTGTGGTGGAGGTACCGCAGAGTATTTACCATTTCCGGGATGATTGAAGACTATGACATTAACGGAAGCATCCTTAGGGTTATATGATGAAGAGGAGCTCTTGTTGTAGCGGAACCCACTTTCTTTCTTGTCTTCCCTCTTTTGCTTGATGAGGTCATCTAATCGTATGCCGGATTTGTGGAGTTCGGCGAAGCTAGGAAAACAGTTACCCGCGAGCTTTTCTTAGTACTCTTCCCGAAGACATTGGATGAGGATGTGAATTTGTTCGTCTAGGCTTGGCCTATGAACGATTTCAGTCAGCTTAGTCCTCCATCATTTGACGAAGTCTGTGAAGCATTTGTTCGGAAGCTGCTTGGTTTGTTCGAGGTCCCTTCTAGTAGTGCGGTAAGTAGAGTTGTCCTCATATTGCTTTTGGAAGGTACGACTGACGAGTGATCAATCAAGTCTTGTAGAGAGTGGAAGATTCATGTACCAATAACTAGTGGCACCATCGAGAGTTTGTGGGATGCATTGGGCTAGCAAGTTGTCATCAACACCCATAGGTTGCATGGCCCAAGAGTAGGTTTCCAAATGGGATTTTGGACAGGTAGTGCCATTGAATTTTGCAATGTCGGGCGTCTTGTACTTTCTAGGAAGCTTTGACATGGATTGACGAAGAGTGTCATAGTCAATAGAGAGCGAGGCTCCCTTACTCACATCGAGGGATGCAAGTTTCTTTTCTAGCATTGCCATGGTAAGGGGTTCATTTTTGCTATACCCTTTGCTTTCATTCTTGGAGGTGTAACTCTCATTGTCAGAAGAGGAAGATGACGAGCTAGGCTCGTACCTCTTTTTCTTGCTTTTGCTTTGGCGACGGTTCTTAGCCTTTTTGGTGTATGATTCCTCTTCTTCGGAGGAAGAATCATTTTTCTTTTTATTTTATTTATTGGCTAGTGCAGCCCTAAGCTCTTGGATTTCATCCACGAGGGTGTGAATTTGGGAGGCTTGCTCTTCCAAGCGACCATTGGCTTCTTCTAACAATTTGTGGTTGTTTTCAGACAAGGTTTCGTCACCCGAAATTTCGTCGATGTCCGACATTGTGTTGGGAGTCTTGAGATTGAGTAGGTTCGGAAAACTGACAGAGAAGATGCAAAGATGGTATCAGGATCAAATCTAGCCCCAACGAGTCGAAAGAATGCTTAAATGGTTCAGGCTCAGCATAGTAAACAGAGACACTATCCCGTGCGGGACATGTAGTTTCGCGCGAGACAACCACACGAAAAGTGGATTTTTATTAAACCTAATTTTTGGTCGGAAGGAGAATTCATTTTGAGGGGTTTCTAAGGTCTTTATCAAAACCCAACGACTAAGTAATCAGTCCGATTTTTGAAAAACTAAGCCATGTAAGATTGTTTGAAGGATTTTATTTTTTGACGGAACTTTTTTTTCTTTTGAAGGGACAAATCCGAAAGGGTCATTCTGAAGGGAGAAGGGACTATTCCGAGTCCTTCTTTATGATCAATTTTACGTGGCTTTATTTTGGTCAAAAACAAGAAAGATCACCAAGTCAAAACCAACCGGTCACAGAGTGATCCTAGGAAGACATTTTATATGATATGTGGCGATGCAGAGCTGGAAGGCTAGGCTCCCCGCGATATGACAATCTAGGTGGATTGATTACGCGGAGTGGGATAATCCAACTTCAGAGAGACCGGTGACTAGGTGGTTACCATCATCCGTCCTTAGTGTGGGTCCCGGGTTAATCGGGGTATGTAGTGCAATGACAGATATAGCATGAGTGCGCGTGTGTGATAGTTCATCTAGGTGATAGATAAAATATAGATTAATTTTTTGAAAAGATAAAAGAAAACAGATAATGGCCGCACCAAGTGGTTGCCTACGTATCTCCCAATTTAGGAAGACTCAGGCCGTCGTAGTTCCACTTAATGAGAGAGAGAGAGAAATAAATAATTTAAATTACAACTCCCGAATCCCCATTGGACCAGACTTTAATTAAAAAAAACCAATCCCACGCAGTTATCAATAATAATCAATTATTTAAACCAAATACGGATTCGAGTTCTACATCTTAAGGGAGGCCTTAAGATAAAAGAACGCTGCAGATAATGTAATCTGGAATCCCTTTGAAGTGTTCGACTCTTATCTCGAATCTTGAGACGAACGAGAAAACCAGAAAACAAACAGTAAACCGAAGCATTGTCTCGCGCGAGACAGAGATTTGTCTCGTGCGAAACTAGCCTGAACTGAGTAAAAAAGCGATTTTTATTTGGAAACCCCTCTTTATTAAGGCAAGTTTAAGCCACTTCAAATTTATCAGTCCCCAGCGAAGTCGCCAAACTGTAGCGATGTGCGGGAAATACTCGGTTTTCCCAAACTTTGTTTGTTTTGTTTTGAGAGTCGCCACCTATATTATTTGATTGGAAACATAGAAAAACAATTTTGTTTAAAGATTTTGGGTTCGGGGCTTAGGTTATGGAATGGGAAGGTCAAGGAGCACCCATTCCACCCAATCCGGAGATCGGTCTTGCTAAAAGGGGAATTTTCAAAGAAAAAGACGTTTTAGATAAACAAGTAAAATATCCATTTAACGGGATTAAACGGAATATATGATCGATTGCTTCGAGACTGTCCCCATGATTTGGAGAGGCTCTAGGCCGATCCTAGATTTGATGTGCTACACCACTCTAACAATCAATTAGAAAGGAAAGGAAGATTACCTTTTGTGAAGAGACATGGACAGAGTTTCGAATCAAATCTTAGAGTCAAATCTTGATGCGGACAGAGCTTTGTCTCAATCCTTGATTCGAACTTGGATGTTTGTTGATCAACAAGGTTGATAAACAAAACTTAACGAAACATGACGAAATGGTGGATTTCTACTCTTGACTCAAGGCGAGACTTAGAGTGGTATTACTCTGCTCCGATGGGCTCAGAATGGGATGTCTACAGCAACACTTAAGACAACATTTCGTTGGAGCTTTTGCTTTTTGATCAATCTCTGTTGGGCTTGGACTAGTGGCTCATCAAAATCATCCTCTAACCAAGCTTTATCATCAGAAGTGGATGACTTCTCTTTGCTTGCTTTGTAGTTCTCATCTGATCTTTCTTTAGAAGATACCTCAAGGGAGGTACTTGATTCTTCATCAATAATCTCCATTGGATCATCAGGTGTGTTTGAGGCTGCACCTTTTGGCCTAGACACAGTCTTGGGTCTCTCGGATTGTTGTCGGAGAGAGAATTGAGCCCTGGAAGAGACATCAACAGACTTTCTTTTCCTTGTCTTCTTAGGAATAGCCAATGTGAGCTCCAGAGAAGGTGAGGTCTTAGAGATGACCATTGACACGGGAGTGGGAGGAGAATTAACTCAACCAAATCAAGGGTTGGTGTTGCGGAAAGTGTTGTCGCAGGTGATGTCTACATGTGAATGGCAACACTTGAAGCAACACTGCAAGGGGCTAAGGGAGAAATGTCCATGAGTAAAGCGGTTCGGGAGTTTCTTAAAGGGTCGGCCATGGCGAATTTTAGGAAGAAAGGAAGTTGAAGTTGAAGTTGGAGGGTTTGTTTAGAGAGAGAGATGAAAAGAAGAGATAGAGCGGTGAATAGAGGATGACGGTGGAAGGTGGTGTAATTAATGAATATTCGGAAAGAAATTAGGGATTGATTTGACAAGTTAAAACAAACCATATTTATCTCTTAAATTTTAAAAACCTTTTATATATAAAATTTATAACAAACTTTAATTAAAAAGGTAAAAATTATCCGTATCCTAACCTCTCACAAGAAATAATCCGGCCAGATTTTTTTTTAATAAATAAAATCAATTAAAATTAATTACAGAAAAATTCAAAGATTTTGAATTTTATTTTTGAAAATCAAGTTCAAAACAAATTGAACTTCAAAATAATAGAAAATTTCATAAAACTTTTAGCTTGGAAAAATTTAAAGATTTTTGTTAAAAACCTTTTGATTTCACAAACTCTAAATCTAAGAAAATAGACTTTTTGAAATTCAAAATTTAATTAATAAAAATCCGAAATCGAAAAGAAGAAATAAAAAAATAAATGTAACACCTATTAATTAATGTAATGTGTTGCTAGCTATATAATTTGGGTTGGGTTGGGTCGGACGTTCCGACAACTCTCCAATTACTACCTCACAAAGCCCGCAAGCCAAACCCCAAATTAACCTCAAGTTTACAAATATTGTTGTTGGTATAAAGTCATTTTCATCTTTTCACAAAGCACACCACCAGACATGAGTGTTATTGCAAAACCTTTTATAACTACTTATCAATGCTTTATTAATATTGTTCTTCTTTCCACTACTCTGCAAACAGATAAATGTTATTCAGAATCGAACGCTTTCTTTCCATCCGAGTTATCGAACTTCGTCTATGATAAATTTGGTGGCATAGTGGATGGGGTGTGTGTCTCACCAAGTGCTCACAGAGTACATGGAAAAAGAGAATGGAATCAACTAAAGGAAAAATATTACTACGCCCTCGAAGATAGATACTGAACGGAATAAAAGTTACGGGCTACACCCAATAATTGAAACCCAATATTTACATAGGCACAGTTATTAATTGGACCAATCCAGTTGTCACTACGCCTACGACCCACCAACATAAGGTCAGTCAATCTATCTCATTGTTCGAGTATCTTTGTTCCCGACCTAGATTCGTTCGACATATGATCACTTATATAATTCACATCTAATCCAATGCATAAAGTCAGGTCGACTTCGAACATTCAGGCGACCTCGACTTAGAGAAACGTGCGCCTATCTACGACTTAATGTGTAACCGCGTTCTACAATCACGGAGATCGTTACGCCCACATTATCTACACGATTTAAGGGATTCCTAATTATCCTACGGAGCTCCTATATATACCAGACTACATTAAACGTAAAAAGGTAATGTCTTTTTGGCTATCTTGAAATTGCGTTATTTCCATACGCGGTTATATACAAACTAATAAACACCACATCTCATTATTATGCCGGAAGGTACTAGTCAGAAAGCACCCCAGCTAGACGTTTGTTCGTGGTTTCAGGTCATAGTTGATGGAGATCAACCTATTGCTGGAATAAGACTGATCTGGATTGTTTCCTGCCTCATCAGTTTGTTTCCATTGCCGGAAAACACTAGTACAGATTGGATCTTAGGAAACGCAGCTTAGATAGCGCTTTTATAAAGTGCTATCTAAGCTGCACATTTACATAGCACATCATATCTTTAAATTTAATACAACAACAACAACAACAACAACAAAGCCTTAGTCCCAAAATAATTTGGGGTCGGCTAACATGAATCCTCATATGTTATCGTGAAAAAAAATAAATAAAAAAATTAAATTAAAAAAAAAAAATTAAAAAAATAAAAATAAATAAATAAATAAACATAAAAAAATAAAAAATAAAAAAATCAACCCCCCACATAGATTTTTGCCCTCCACTCCGGCCTCTTCAACACCATACTTTCATCCACTCCAAGTAAATTCATATCATTTTCAATTACTCTAATCCAAGTTTGTTTGGGTCTTTCCCTACCCCTCGCCATTTTATCATTTCTCCACTGTTCCGGCCTCCTAACCGGTGCATCACTCGGTCTCCTTCTCACATGTCCAAACCACCGTAGACGATTTTCCCTCATTTTATCCTCAATGGGCGCAACTCCTACTTTACCTCTGATCACCTCATTCCCCAACCGATCCTTTCTTGTATGACCGCACATCCATCGAAGCATACGCATCTCCGCCACATTCATCTTATGCACGTGTGTAACGATGTGTTGCCTTTTTCGCGGGAAAAATTCGATTTTTGCGTTTCTTTGAAAAACCAAATAAAACCGGAAAAAACGGAGTCGCCACGCCATTTTAATTTTGAAGGGCAAAACTTTGAAAAAAGCCCGAGATCAGAGATTTAGGTTCGGAGGTCATGTTACGCGTCGGGAAGGACGTTAGTGTGCACCCGACGCGCCTCGTAAAAACGAGTCTTCCAAGCTGAAAATCATTTGTGTGTGTGGGTGGGTGTGTGTTGTGGCCAAAATAAGTTGAAACTGGAAAAAGTAAAAATTGGGATGTCTTTTTAAGACTTTAAACTGATCCCATGATTGTTTGGAGAATTTTTGGTTTGAGATTTGGTACTCAAAAAACCTTTTGAAGTTGAGAAGTCACTTCTGCCAGAAGGAAATGGCAGCAGACACCTGATTTTGAAATGGATTCAAGGGTCCTAAAACTTCATAATCTGGATGAACTCAGAGAATGAAAGTTTCTCTAGACTCCTTGAATAAACTTTGTGTGAAAGAAATTTCCATTTTGGAGAAGATTTGAGGGGTCAAAACCTTCTGGAAACCTCAGATATGAGATCTGGATTCCCAGAAGCTGATGAACTAGCCTCTGAAAGAAAAATTGAAAAGAGGAGTTTTACTCACCCAAAAAATAAGGTAAAAATATGTCTGGAAAGCTCTGGATGTTGGCTACAAAAAGTGTTTTGTAGTCAACACCAAATTACAAGTTCATCTGTGTCCAAAAATTAAGACCATGGACTGAGGTCTGGGAAAATTGCTACTGGACAGCAACTTCCCAAGAAAGAAAATATGATTTTAAGGGGGGTTTTGCATCCATGCTTGTCCCCATTTCCCTAGGTTTTGGTTAGTGATCACTAGACATTTTAGTGGTGAATCAACTATACCAAACCATCCTTGGGGTACATTAGGACTAAGCATTTCATTTGCTTGGGGAGGGGGATTTTACCCTTTGAAATCAAGATTTAGTGCTTGAAAATGGTTTTTTAGGGTTTTGAAAGTGCATTTTTGCAAGTAAGAAAGAAAAGCTTTGAAAATAATGTTGATCTTTATAGAAGATCATCCATGGAGATGGTCTTCCATGGTGATCTTCTTAGATCTAGAGAAAGAAGATGAAAGAACTACATTTTGTAGTTTGAAGATGCATGCATGGATGAGATTTAGGGTTAGGAAGAGGAGGGTTTACCAATCTTCCTTGTGTTCTTGAGTGTTTGGCTTGAGTGTATGAGTGTTTAGGGCTTTAATATGAGAGTGAGTGGATGAGTATGAGTTGGGAAAGATTGGAAAGAAAAAGGTGACAATTCTTGAGAATTCTCACTGTTTTCTCTCTATATTTCGCCAGAACTTCGTTGCATTGGTGTTCTTCCTTTTTTCTTTTTGTGACTGGAGGGCTCAATTTATAGCCCTCCTGAAATTGCAAAGTCATCCGCGCGGTTAGGAACCTCAGCGTGCACTGTTCATTAAATGCAGCTTCAGGCTTTGGACACAAGGAATAATCTTTTCAAAATTCAAATTAAACAGCCAGATTATGTTCCAGCCATTGCCATTTTTGGTTTTCTTCTTTTGTTTTGCTTTTTGAGATTCTTTTTAAGGTTTAACCTTAAATAACAATGCCCATTTTACCCTCACTTTGTTAGAAATGTTAGGATAGTTAGGAATTGTTAGAAATGTTATAACTTTCGTTAATTTTATAACGAAAATTCTAACAAGCTCAAATTGGAGCACTTACAACGTGACACTGTTTCACGGCCCAACATTCGGTGCCGTAAAGCAATGCCGGCCTAATTGCCGTGCGGTAGAATTTTCCCTTTAATCTATTGGGCATGCCGCGATCACATAGAAACCCTGTAGCACTCTTCCACTTCAACCAACCTGCTTTAATCCTATGAGCCACATCTCCATCTAATTCTCCATCCTTTTGGATAATGGATCCAAGATAGCGAAAAAACTCAGAAGCTTGAATAATATTTCCATCAAATGTGACCGCCCCTGCCTCCCTACTTCCAACTCTGCTAAACTTACACTCCAAATATTCAGTCTTGCTTCTGCTTAATCGAAAACCTCGAGATTCCAAAGTGTGTCTCCACAACTCCAATTTACTTTCAACACCCTCTCTTGTCTCATCAATCAGCACAATATCATCTGCGAACAACATACACTTTGGTATATCATCTTGGACTGACCTCGTCAATTCGTCCATTATCAAAGCAAAAAGAAAGGGGCTAAGTGCGGAACCTTGATGCACTCCAATCTTTATAGGGAACTCTTCAGTCATTCCAACATTAGTCTGTACACAAGTACTAACTCCATTATACATGTCCTTGATAATATCAATATATTTCTTTGAAACACCCTTCTTTGCTAATGCCCACCAAAGTACCTCTCTTGGCACTTTATCATATGCCTTCTCCAAATCAATGAAAACCATATGCAAATCTTTCTTTTGATCCCGATATTTCTTTAGATAGCGCATATTGTAGAAGCGCTATCTTGGGAAACGCTTAGAAAGCGCTTAATAGAAGCGCTATTGAAGTTAACGCTTCATAAGAGAGGTTATTTATTTATTTTATTGGTTTTATGCATACATTCAGCGCCATAAGACGAGAAATCTTCAACACAAAAACCGACGAGGAGCACCGATTGACGACGCAAGAGCACACCACCGACCGCAACCAGCCATCGCCGCCACCAGCTATCGCCACCACCACCAACGAGGAGCACAACGATTGACGGACGACAGAGCACACCACCGCCCGCCACCAGCCATCGCCGCCACCAGCCATCGTCACCACCACCAGAACATTAAACTGACCAAAATCTTCAACACAAAACCGACGACATAGCACAAAAATTCGAGGTTAGTATTATAATTAGGGTTTATATTTGGGGATTTATCTATTCTTTCTGGCTCTTGCCCTTTTTATTGGGTTTAATTTTAATCCTTTTTTGGGGATTTCTCCACACTTGAATCAATCACATTTCTAGAGAGAGAAACTTTAGAGAGAGAGAGAGAGAAAATTGTAGTTGGCCTTGTGATTGATGCAAAAAGGTGAAAATCAATGACCTGATGTAGTTATTTAAGAATTTGACTAAGTAAATGAGTCTTTATGCATCTTGCACAAAAGAAACTTTAATGAGAGAGAGAGAAAACATGAGAGAGAGAAAACTGTAGTTAGCCCTATGATTGATGCAAAAAGGTGAAAATCAATGACCTGATATAGACTATTTAAGAATTTGACTAAGTAAAGGAGTTTGTATGCATCTTGGCAATACGATTGTAGCCAAAACCATGAATCTCACTGTCTATGCTGGATGAGTTAGAAACTCTAAATTTCGAATTGTGCATATCTTTGTGATAGTTAAATTACTTTATTAATATATACATTTATAATTATTTGCATGTTTTCACTATATTCTACTGTTCAATGAATACACATGACATGTAATGATTTTTGCATTTATTTGTAATTTAGCTAACTATGGATCGCAAGTGGATTGTTGCGGACCGATTATCAAAAGAGTACAAGAATGGAGTCAAATATTTTTGTACACGTGCAGCCCAACATGCTAGTAATCCTGGGTTCATCACATGTCCATGTCAAAAATGTATGAATGTTATAACAGTCAATAGTCAGAAAGTGTTGTATGAAAATTTAATTTGTCATGGTATCGATAAACATACACCATTTGGACATATCATGGTGAGGGGAAAGGTCAATGTAGCTCAAACCGTTCAAGTCCCGACTTCTGCTCTTCATATAAGATGGATTCGAATATTGGGCCGGTTGATCGCGATGGAGCATCTAGTCCTGTAACGGATACTCCATCTGTTGTTAATGAAGAATTGCGGGACCATCCTGATATGCACGAGAGGTTGAGGGCTGATGTTGGGTTACCCTTATGGCATGGGTGTACAAAGGCAATAAAACTGTCTGCTGTGTTGACTTTATATAACTTAAAAGCTGGTCACCAGGTTTCTGACGTGTTCTTTACAGAATTGTTACAAGTCGTGAGTGATATGTTGCCTGATGATAATGTACTCCCTCGTCGAGCGTATGAAGCAAAACAGATGCTCAAACTAATTGGCTTAACACATGAGAAGATTCATGCTTGTTCAAAAGATTGTATTTTGTACCGGAAAGAGTACGCAGATCTTGGTGAATGTCCTATGTGTGGTACAAAACGTTATAACAAAAATAAATCCTCTGCCAAGGTTATGTGGTACTTCCCGATAATTCCAAGACATAGGCGGTTATATAACTCCCCAAATGATGTTAAACATTTGACATGGCATCAAGATGGGCGAATTAAAGATGGAATGTTGAGACACCCAGCTGATTCGCCTCAATGGAAGAAATTTGATGATAGATATCCAGACTTTGGCAAAGAACCAAGAAACTTGTGCTTAGTACTTTCATCCGATGGAATGAATCCTTTTGGGATTCCAAGTACTAGCCATAGGTGCATGATGCCGCAGGAAATGTGCTTATCAATCTTCCTCCACGTGGCAGGACTGATCACTTGGCTCCTTGACCTGAAAACCAGAACCCACGACTAGCCGGATGTCGGACTTAGTTAAGTCGGGACCTGGTAGGTCGGACAATTAACTTAAGTCGACGTATCAATGAGATGGGCTTTGGGCCATGTGATCGTTGGGCCTAGCCCACTGAGAATATAGTGACCATAATTTTCTTGAGGATTGGGCTTTACTTGCTTGGCCCAGCTCGATACTTTTGGTATGTTCAGTGGCCCCCAACTTTCGAGTTGATTTTGTCGACTAGGAAGTTAAAGAAATTTTGATGAGGGTTGCTGTGACTCGCAAGTCGCTGCTTGCTTTGGTGCTTAGTCGAATAGAGTGACGTGGCTCAATCCTGAACGTTGGCGATGAACAGTCAGATCTGAAGGAGCGCCGTAATTCGTAATGATTGCCATTCTGACGTTTGAAGAACTGTCTTGGAAACTGTTTTCCTCCATAAATTGGGAAAAATAAGACTTTTGAATTTTTTCCTTTTCCGTTTCGAATACTGAAAATATAAAAGCAAGAATCCTTCCCCATTTAGAACTTTCACCCTCTTTGATTCCTTGAACTTCGACGAAAACAGCGAAAAGGCAATTGATTAAAAACCCTAGCTTTCATCTCCGTCAGTAGCTCTTCTTTGTCCAAGTTAATCAAGGTACTCTTCTCTTTTTTCAGTATTAGGGCTTTAATTTCTGCAATTTTCCCAATTCTGCCATGTCTAGGACTTTTAGTTGTGAGCGGGGGGCCTGGTACGGTTACTGTAGGGTAAATAGAAGAGTTTACAAGCACTTGAACGGAGAGTGGAGTGAGATAACAATGGAGGAATGCACCTCGATTTTGACCCGTTGGGGCTTGCGTTTCACCGAGCTAACTTTGCCTCTAGGAGAGGGTCTAGGCGTTTTAGAGTCGGATGATCCCAGAATGGTGACTTTCAATCTTTTCCATGAACTTCTCGATCACCTTACGTTGTTCTACATTCAGGGTCCTAATAAACCTTCCTTTTATTAGGAATAGGTTGGGATTTCCGGGGGAATCTAGGTCGCCTCTTAGTGTGTCCACTAGGTCCCTTGAGACTGTGTACAGAACTAATTCCCCTGCTTCCCCTTCTTCTTGTACATATATGGCATCCCAAGGAGAAGCTAATGCCTCAACCTCGTCAAGCCCTCGTATAGTCGATGCTTTTGAGGCTTCTGTGGTGCCGGGCAGGAATGAAAGGGGATATGTGCCTCCAAGGCCACTCAGGGGGAAGCATAATTTTCCATCTCGGATAAGTATGATATAAAACTTCTGTGAGGTGGATAAAAAAGAGTTCGACATCACCCTCTACAGCAAGAAGGACTTTTTTGACCAGTTTGGTGACACCTACGAGGAAGATCCTACCAGGGCCTTTTATTATGGCCAATTTGAAGCTGGCTTGAGGTTACCTTTGGACCCTTTTATAAATGAGTTTTTGGAATGTTCAGATGCACTGCCCCTCCAACTAGGATCCAAAACTTGTAGGGTATTGGTTTGTTTTGCGATGGTTTGCAGGTTCTTAGGGTATGAGCCTTGCATGAAAGTATTCAAGGAATTTTTCAATGTCAAATTTGATAAGGACAATGGGATAAGTACCCCTTCCAAGCCCAAATCTCCCAAATTATTTATCAATCTTCCCGGGAAGGCCAGCGGTTGGAATTCCCATGTGGTAGTAGTAGAGAGTAGAAGAGGACGGGAGTTCCCCTTGCCAAATGAGGACTCCAAAGTCATGAGGGATGAGGAACAATGGGTGCCTCACTGGCATACAGATCTGTACAAGAAGTTGGTGGAGCTCGTCAAAAGAAGACCCATTAGTTGGTCAGTGTTGGGGACGACCAAGAACAATTACATCCGAGCTGGGATGATGGTCAGTGAGGGAGATGTCGTGCCCATGGTCCCAGTAGTTAGATGTCAGAGGTATCCAGATTGGGTTACCCATGAGGGAGCTCGATTCAGGTTTGAGGGGGAGTGCCATTTTTGTAAGAAGACAGCCAATCATTGTAAGGATCAGGGTGAACACTTTGGGGGTAAGAGTTCTACCACTCCTTATCCCCTAACCCATTCATTGTTTACTAGCAAGTAGACTATTAGCTCGTACATGCTTTACTCCCTTATAGAACTAATTGTTCGTATGTGGAACTTATAAACTCGCATATGTTTGAGTCGTCAGTTGTTTACTCGTAGGTAGAATTAGTTAGTTCGTGCATAGAACTGTCATGAATTGCATCTCTTAGCTCGACAATTGTTTGCTCATATGTAGAACTAGTTAGCTCGTACATAGAACTACCTTGAATTGCTGAGTTAATAATTTATTGCTTTGGTGATGTGCAGTTCTAACTCCCGAGCAAGAGGTGAACATGGGTCAAGCCATTGACGTGAGGAAAAGCAAGAGAAGCTGCGGGGCAGCTAATGCTAGGGAGCATCGAGAGCGAGAGGGTACCCAGCGTCAAGAGCTTTTGAAGTTGGTGGATGTGGATGTTACCAAATCGATCCCTGTGGAGGAAGACCTTGAGGAACTGGAGGAGGGTCGAGTTGAAGGTGACGCACAAGGAGTAGAGGAGGAAGAGGCCGCTGAGAAGGATGGCTCTGAGCCAAGTGTGGAGCCAGCAAGGGAGGTCGTCAGGACCAGGACTCGAGCTCAGACCAAAACCAAAGCTGCCTCTAAGGCCAAGTCACACGTTATTGATGTTGATGAAGAGGAAGAAGAGGATGATTCCCATCTCAACAAGAGGAGTAGAACGGAGAAAACCAAAGTCGACCCACCTTCTGAGCATGTTGATGCAAATGAGCAGGCTGACGCAGATACCAGGGGCCTCCAGTCTTCTCCCATCCACGTCTCCTATGCCGAGTTGATTCAGGCTCATATTGACGAGCTGAGTGGGGTGGCTCCACTGACGAGAATCCACTGCTTGGCTAGGGAGTCCCCTGAGTTAGAGTATGGCCAGGTGGTCGTCAGGAGGGGAGCTGACCAGGATTTGATTAAGGAGTTCACCAATAAGCCCCTGACTCCAGAAGCTTGCTGTGCCAGGGTTGGGCTAGCCTCCTCCGAGGTAACACTTGTGGTTTTTGTAATGTTGCTTTGACTCTCCTCATTTGTCCCAAGTCTTCCTTCTATTTATGATCAACCTGAATTCTTTTCTTTATTTTTCTTCTCAGTCTCTTGCCATGATAGACCTGGCCACCACTTATTAGAAGGATGCGGAGGAGCAGGAGAAGCTAGCCAAGGCAATGCTGGGCCGGAAGAATGAAGAGTTGCAGAAGCTGGAGGAGGAACGAGCTAAGCTGAAGGAGGAGTTTGATAGGTTGAAGGAGACCCACTCTGACCTGGATTCTGCCTATGAGGCCCTGAAGCTGGTCAAAGACGACGAGATAAAACTAAAGGAGGATGCTTGGAAGAGATTGGGAGAAGCCAACAAGGAGCTTGCCACTCTTAAGGAAGAGAAGAAGAAAATGGCCGCTGATCTCGACTTGGCGACCCAACAATTGGAGGAGGTGCCTGTTACTTTGGCCAAGAAGCAGGAAGAACTTGACGCTGCTCGACGTCAATGGGAGGTTGAGCTGCCGGAGGCCATCAAAGCTGCCAAGGACGAGGCTGTCAAGGCATATAAGGACAGCGATGAGCTTCATGCCTATGTCACCAAAGAAGCTAGGGGGTTCTTCGATGTTGGTCGGAGCCATATGGCTCGACACATCATAGTGGATCCCTCTGTCAATATATTCGTCGAGCAGCTGGCGAAATGGGCTTCTGAGGACCCATATAATACAGCAGCTCGCCAGGGCCATCACTTGGTTCCATTTAATGCAAATGATTTGGAGCTTATTGCCAAGGACGATGAAGAAGCGGAAGCAGAACCTTGGGATCCTCCTACCGTTGAGTCGGTCAACTTTGATACCATCTTGGCTGAACTTGAAGAGCCTGATGAGCCGGCCTTTGACGAGGAGACTCCTAAGTTTACCATCAGCGATTCAAGGAAAGATAGTCTATAATCCAGAGAATGTTTTAGGTGAGCCAACTGCTGCAGTTGACCAAGCCGACATTGATCCAGCTTCCACAAGTGACCAAGTTGGTGGTGACCCTCAAAATTGAACTTTAAGTTAATTGATGGTGTAACGAACAAGTCCCAAACTCCTTTGTCTTTACTTTTATTTCCATCTGAATGCCTTGGCCCAGCTTTTTGGGAGGCATAATACTTCGTAACTTTTTTGCTTACTTTAAGTCTTGGCCCGTTTTGGGAGACTTAATTATATTTAATAGTAGCTGACTTTCCTCCATTGTATTTGGTATGCCTTTTATTTCAGCATGTGTGTGTCGAGCTAGATGTAATAGGGTGAATAAGTCACCCTAAGCTTAGGGTCGACCTGGCTTTTTGGCGACTTAGTCAACCTTAGACTTGTAAGGATTTTCGTAGGCAAAATCAACTCGGAGTTGAACATTTTTAAGAGATCAAAGCTGACCAAGGATCGAGCTTATCAGAACGAAGTCGACCTAAGGTCGGACTTGCTAATAGTATGCAACTGATTAAGAATCGAGCTGATTAGAATGAAGCCAACTAAGAGTCGAGCTCATTAGGATGAAGTCGACTAAGAGTCGGACTTGTCAAGGGAACAAAACTGATTATGAATCAAGTTTATTAAAACGAAGCTGACTAAAAGTCAAGCTTGTTGAACGAAGTCGACTATGAGTCGGACTTGTTAATGGAACAAAGCTGATTAAGAATCGAGCTTGTTAAATCGAAGCTGACTAAGAGTCGAGCTGGGTGCAGTTACAATGTTTGGTCGAATAAAACTGTGATTTTTATTGAAGTAGGAACATGCTTACATCAAATGGAAAACTAGAACTATGATAAATTGGGAACTGCCATAACTTTGAACTAAATAAAGGGCTTGAACAAGAAGTAGTACTTGATAAGGTGAGTAGCATGCCATGGATGTTTCAAATCTTCACCATCTGAATGAGCTATCATGTAGGTCCCCTCTTTGATGACTCGAGTAACGATGTAGGGACCTTCCCAGTTAGGAGATAGTTTATTCTGTTGGGTTCTCCTTCCTGTTTCTTCAATTTTTCTCAACACATGATCTCCTACTTGGAATGATCTTGCCTTTACCTTCTTGTCGTGGTAACTTTTAGTCCGCTACTTGTAGTTGACCATTCGAAGGTAGGCTGTATCTCGCTTCTCATCGACTAAGTCTAGGTCGATCAGTCTGTTGGTGTCGTTTTGCTCTTGGTTGAAGAAGGTTACTCTAGCAGTGGGAAATCTTAACTCAGCTGGAGCCATGGCTTCTGACCCGTATGTTAGAGCGAATGGGGTTTCTCCCGTAGGCCCCCGAGTGGTTGTGCGAACTGCCCAAAGAGCAAGGGGGAGTTCTTCCAACCAGTTGCTGCGTCGACCTACCATGACTGTCTTTAGTGAGGATAGGACTAGCTTATTTGCTACTTCGGCTTGCCCATTTCCTTGGGGATATGCAACAGACGACTGCCAATGTTTGACCCCCGCTCTATTCATTTCCTCTTCGAAAGCTCTGGAGAGCTGCAATCCATTATCTGAAACTATAGCTCGAGGGATTCCAAATCGACACCAGATGAATTCGTGTATGAAGTTGATGGCGTTCTCCTATGTGATGCGAGCTAGGGGCTTTGCTTCAACCCATTTTGTGAAGTAATCAATTGCAACGATTGCATACTTGCAATTCCCACGGGCGGGTGGGAAGGGTCCAATCAGGTCGACACCCCACATGTCGAATGGCCAAGTAGCGATCACTGGAGTTTGTTCCGTCGTAGGCAGATGAGGTAAGTTGGCAAACCTTTGGCATTGGTCACATTGCTGAACAAAGTCATGAGTGTCAGCTCTCATGTGTGGCCAGTAATACTCCAAGGTGATCAATTTGTCGGCTAAAGTCCTGGCCCCCGGGTGTCCACCGCAAATTCCACTGTGCACTTCATGCATTAATTGAGTGATCTCTTGAGGGTGGATGCACTCCAGAAATGGCCTAGTATATGATCTTCTGAAGAGCATGCCTCCTTGGATGACATATCTCAGAGCTTTCTTTTTAACAGCTCGAGCTTTCTTCTCGTCTTCGGGGAGCTCGCCACTTTCCAGGTACGCCTTCATTTCTTCGATCCAACACTTGTTATTTGAAGTGTCCTCCACACATTGAATCTGAACCCTTTCATAAGCTGGGTTCTCAAGGTAGGAGATAGGCTCTTCATGTGGCTCATCTGAAGTGACCAGTTTTGAGAGTAGGTCGGCTAGCTCGTTGTCTTCTCGACCAATCCTCTGAATTTCCCAAAACTCCAAATCCTTTGTCAATTCCCTCACTAGGTCGTGGTACTTGACTAGAGTAGAGTTCAGCACCTCGTACTCTCCTTGAACCTGGTTGACTATCAACTGTGAGTCACAATATGCCATGATTTTGGTCGCTCCAAAGCACTTTGCGTACTCGATGGCTGCAACCAATGCCTCGTACTCTGATTGGTTGTTAGAAGCATCAAACTTGAATCTCAATGACTCCTCATATACTGTCCCAGATTCTGGCTCGGTTAGGACTATCCCAGCTCCACTAACACTTTTGGTTGCTGACCCATTTGAGTAGACTTTCCAACAATCGTCGGGCAGGTTAGTGATGACTTGGGACTCTGGCTCTTTCCCTTTGACTTTCTCCTTCTGAGCTCGCACCTCGCTATCTTCCTTGGTGAACGTCAGCTCGACCAAGAAGTCTGCTAGAGCTTGAGCCTTCAACGCCTTTCGAGGTCGATACTCGATGTCGAATTCCGTGAGGACAATTGACCAATTGAGTAAGCGACCTGAAATTTCTGGCTTATGAAGAATTTTTCTTAAGGGGGCATTCGTAAGCACCACTATGGGGTGAGCCAAAAAGTAAGCTCGCAGCTTCCTTGAAGCCACGACTAAAGCATATGCGACCTTTTCTGCGTTATAGTACCTGCCTTCAACATCTGATAGAGCCTTGCTTACATAATATACGGGCTTTTGAAGTCCCTCTTCTTCTCGAACCAATACTGCAGCAACTGATTTGTCTCCCACGGATAGATACACGAACAAGGTCTCACCAATAGTCGGGCTGCTCAATAGTGGAGGAGTAGCAAGGTACTCCTTGAGTTGTTGGAACGACGAATGACATTCGGCCGTCCACTCAAAATTTTTCGTCCTCCTCAATGATTTGAAGAAGGGGAGAGACCTTTCAGCCGACTTGGCTATAAAACGACCTAGGGCTGCCACCCTGTCGTTAAGTCGCTGCATCTTCTTTACACTTGCAGGCTCCTTCATCTTGACTAGAGCCTTGATCTTCTCTGGGTTAGCTTCTATACCTCGTTGGGACACCATAAATCCAAGAAACTTGCCAGCTGTCACTCCAAATATGCACTTGCTCGGGTTGAGCTTTATGTCGTTTACTCGCAAATTGGCGAACGTTTCCTTTAGGTCGACCACGTGACGCCCGACCTTTGTTTTGATGACCATGTCGTCGACGTAGGCCTCCATGTTTCGGCCAATTTGTGAGGTGAAGACCTTGTTAACCATGCGTTGATAGGTTGCTCCTGCGTTCTTTAACCCGAACGACATCATGTTATAGCAATAGATGCCTCCAGCTGCTTGGAAAACTGTCTTCACCACGTCATCCTCATGCATTTTGATCTGATGATAGCCTGAATAGGCATCTAGGAAGCTGAGGGTGGAGTGGCCAACAATAGAATCCACGAGCTTGTCAATTCTTGGGAGAGGATAGCTGTCCTTTGGGTAGGCAAGATTGAGGTTGGTGAAGTCGACACACATTCTCCACTTGCCATTTGACTTCTTCACCATGACCACGTTGGCTAACCAGGTCGTGTGTGTGGCCTCCTTGATTATTCCTGCACTTAAAAGTTTTTGTACCTCGAGCTTAATGGCTTCCTCTTTGTCACGAGCGAAGTTCCTTAATTTCTGGGGCCTTGGCTTAATGGTCGGGTTGACTTCCAGCCTGTGAACCGCGACCTCCTCCTTGATCCCTTTCATGTCCTCAACTCGCCATGCAAAGATATCACTGCTTTCCTTAAGCAACTCGACAATCTCTAACCTTTCTTCAGGTGACAGCTGCTTCCCTATCTGAATTTTTTGCTCGGGGTAGGAAGGGTTGGTGATTACTGATTCCAATTCGTCCACAGCTTCTAGCTCTGGACCATCTCTGAATTGCAGGGTCTCAATGATGATCTCTCTGACCCTCTTCCTTTCCTCGGCCCCCAAGTGTGGAGCTTCCTCAGCTATCATCTCATCTATCTTGTCTGCAGTCTCACTGGTGGTGGCCCCCGAGTTATTGTCGATCTGGAGGCATAGCTTGCCTATGGAGACTTGGTCGACCATAACTGTATCCGGATCGACCATAGTGGTTTCAGAGTGACGTGTCGACTCAGTCATGATCTCGTCATGTGAGCGATAGGTAGACTCTTCCATAATGGTGATTGTAGATAGTTGAGTAGTTTTGGTGACTGACTGAGACAACTTTAAGTACCCTTCTGCAGTCTCAATCTCTAGCTCCCTTTTCTTCCTTTCTCGAAGTACGTGATCAAGATACGCTCGAGCTGCGCTTTGAACACAGCCGACTCCAGCTGGTGTGGGGAATTTAACTCGTTGATGGGGAATTGAGGCCACCATTCCAAGTGCAACCTGGCCTAGAATTCCAAGAATAGCAGCATAATCACTATTGACATCTATGACAATAAATTTTACCTTGGAAACCACCCTGTAGGGATGCTGGCCTAGGTCGACATCCAGCTCAATCTGTCCTTTGGCATCGACCCGGTGGTTGGTGAAGCCTTCCAATCTGCCATCATACCTTTCAAGTTGTTCGTTTGAGAGACCCATCTCTTGGAATGTCTTATAGAACAGAATATCTTTGCAGGCCCCCGTGTCGACTAAGAGTTTGGTCATCGTACATCCATCAATGAGACCTGGGATGACGAGAACTTGCTCTCTAGCTGCCATATTAATTGCTAGCTCGTGAGGATAAAAGATGATCACCTCATCTTTAACGTGGCTCCTTGGAGGCACATGTGGGGCTTTGCTGAGCTGAAAGATCTTATGCTTGATGGCTGTGTTGCTGGCTTGTTCAGTGATAACTCCCGGAGTTCGTCCTAGGCTGCCTTGGTTCCTGATGTCCACCTGCAGGTCGCTCACCTCCATTACCTTGAGGCCTTTTAACATATGCGTCAAGCCTACCCTGCTCGACCATCCTCTGAATTATACGCTTCAGGCTCATGCAATCCTCTGTGGTATGGCCTGTATCCTTGTGGTACTCGCAGTACTTGGAGTTATCCCTTCTGAACTTATTTCTTTGGGTTCATTAGGGGCAGTGGGGCCAGCTCGACCGCATTCATAATCTCAGTTCGACTCACCGTTAGGGGAGTGAAAGCCTCAGGCACCTTTTCTGTCGCCCTGGTCCTGTTCTTACCGTTCTTGTTGTTTCCCCCATTCTTGGCTGAGTCCCTCTTATCATCTGCGACCTCAGTCTTGGGGCCTTTCCCATTCTTCTTTTCTTTTCTCTCCTCGGCCAACGTACATTGTAGGCCTTCTCAAATAACTCTTGTCGAGTTGTGACTGTCCGGACTGTCAGCTCGTAGTCTATATCCAAGGAAGTAATTCCACTCCTAAAATAGTTGATCACCTCTCTGTCTGTGAGGTCCTCCTCGATCTTGTCGACCATCTCCTTAAACTTGGTGTAGTAGCTCATTGAGCTTTCATTTTTCCCTTGCACCAAGTTGTTCAGGTCGGTGACTGTTATCTTCCTAGCCCCTGCAGTCGAGAAGAATTCCAAAAATTTAGTCCTCATATAAGACCAAGTTGTGATACTACCTGGTGCTAAACCGTTAAGCCATGTAAGGGCTGCCCTTGTGAGCGTGCTGGTAAGTGCCTTGCACATCATGTCGTCCTCGTGGGAGACAAAGCACATGGTAGCCTCCAAGTGCTGTATATGGCTCTTGGCGTTAGTCGCTCCCGAGTATTTTTCCAAGACTGGAAACCTGAAACCTGGCGGAGGTCGACGATCGAGTAAATCCTTGGCCAAATGACGGAGGGCAAAATCTTTATGCTCAACCTTTCCAGTGCTTTCCTTCTTCTCCACCTCCCATTGTTCAAATTTCTTCTTCCAAAAGAGCTATTCCCTAGCGTCGGGCCTGTCGTCCCTAGCATGGGAGACATCATTCGACCTTGGCTTCTCTTCCTGGTGACTCTCTCTCCCAGAATTGGCTCTGTGTCTTTCGCTTCTAGGGGGGTTATTCCTCTGTCCCTCCTATCCCTATGGGAAGGTGATCTAACAGACTGAGTTGGCGACCTGCGCCTATCGTCTCTTAGCGGCGACCTGCGCCTTTCATTCCTGGGCGGCGACCTGCGCCTTGCTTCTCTTATGGGCGACCTGCGCCCATTCCTTTCCCTGTGGGATTGAGACCTTTGTGTTCTGGTTGGTGATCTACGCATGCTTCGATTGGCCTCAAGCTGTGTCCTTAGGTCCGACTGAGCTTCCTGCTCCTGGTTTCTGTTGAGACTGGCCCTGAGATCGTCACTTAGGACATGAATAGGTGATTGAGGTCGCACCACCATCCTTTGATCAACATTCTGTCCTACAGTCTCCTTTGGGCGAGCACTTCTAGCATTCTCCCTATTTAAAACCTGAGATGGAGCCACCCTCTCTGACCTTCTATCCGCCTGTTCTGCCTCCTCCATTGCCAATAACTCGGCCAGAATCTGAGCTCGCTCCATCAGCATTTCTTTTCTGCTCAGTGGGTTGGATGAGGGACCTGCTCTATTTTCAACATTCATCTGTCCTGTTGGACGCTTCGGAGGAGGTGGAACTCCTTGCCCCTCCATAGGCCGCTTATCTCTCCTTCCATCTGGCAATCCTCTGCCATCAGCTACACTGTTAGAGCGCGTCGCTCTAGCATGATGGCGAGTTGGAGGGGGAGGAGGCAGATTTATGTATCCAGCGTTGGTATTGAGATTTCCAGCATTTGCATTGGTGTTATTGTTTCCTTCTTCGTGCCCGAGTGAGGCCTCAGATACATGTCCATCTGAATTCACCATGATTGCAGGTTGAGAAAACTTTCGAGGTCAAGCTATGCACAATTCCCGGCAATGGAACCAAACTGATGCCGCAGGAAATGTGCTTATCAATCTTCCTCCACGTGGCAGGACTGATCACTTGGCTCCTTGACCTGAAAACCAGAACCCACGACTAGCCGGATGTGTCTCCGTCTTAGACCCTCGGGCGTGAGAGTAAGTATTTGAATTGGAGAGCAAAAATGTAAAGATGATTCAGATAACAAAATTGCAGTTACCTCATAACCATTGCAGTGGAAATGTATTTATAGATGATGAGTGCGGTTATTTTTGGTGGGACTACATGAGCTTCGATATTTTAGGGACAGTAATGTGTCATGTGAACGTGTCCTTAAATAATCCCTAATTTGTAGGAAAGCAGTTATGGCAAGAGTAATTGCACGTGCGCCTGTAACCGTTAGGTCAACGTTTGCTTGGGCAGGTCGAGGTCGACACTTGGAGTTAGGTCGACCTGACTGTCGGGTAGAGCTGGATCGTACCCGAAATTGAGCTTGGATCATGAAGTCGGACTTAGTTAAGTCGGGACCTGGTAGGTTGGACAATTAACTTAAGTCGACGTATCAATGAGATGGGCTTTGGGTCATGTGATCGTTGGGCCTAGCCCACTGAGAATATAGTGACCATAATTTTCTTGAGGATTGGGCTTTACTTGCTTGGCCCAGCTCGATACTTTTGGTATGTTCAGTGCATATTAATTTTTATTTTTATATAATTTAAAATAGGTGCAACCGAAAAAAAAATGAAATTTAACTTGCATAGCGCTTTTTAAAAACGCTATGCAAGTTGATTTCTAAAAAAATAAAAAAAGCGCTTAGATAGCACATAAAAAACGCTATGCAAGTTGATTTCTAAAAAAAAAAAGTGCTTAGATAGTGTAAGTACCCAAATCCGGATCGTCCAAATCCGTCAGAAAGTTAACCGAAATCCGTTAACTGGCCCGCTCCAGGTTAACCGGAACTCGTTAAACTCTCCGTTGCTGTGCCAACGAGACGTCCCGGGACTGCCCCGTGCATCCCGACGTCAAACCGTATTTAACACGTGTCATCACACGTAAAAGCACGGCTTTCCCTGAAAAACGCATTTTCCGGCACTTTCCGGGGGCGTTTCGGACATTTTTCGGACTGTTATTTTAAAAAACGGACAAAACCGGGACCGGGGAACAAATTCCCATAAAGCTGGTGACTCGGAGGGGCACGTGGCAGCCATGCCACCTCCCTCTAGTCACCCTTCAATCAAATTCAAAGGGAAAAGACCAAAATGCCCCTGGTTTGCAAGCCAAGTCCGGCCGGACTCACTGTGCACATTTTCTGAAATTGCCGACAAGTCCTTCAAATTCTCAAAATACCACAAAACCCCACGGATTCGGGCCAAGTCCGTCAGGACTCCTACGCAAATTTCACCTATAAATAGAAGTTCTTTGTCAAAGGCAAAGGGACAGAAATTTTACCCCAAAAAATCACCACCCCCACGGCCTAAGCTGTTTTCACCCCTTCCGAGCTCCCGTTCTGTCTCGATTCGCGTGAAACCTTCGTATTTCGATCAAATACGCCCCTTACAACTTCGAAACAACCTTTCAAATCACTTTCCGTGTCCCGTACACACCTCCCGAGCCAAAGGAGTCGACCCTAGCCATAGGTATAACTACCTCTCTCTAAATCTCCCGTTCCGTCTCGGTTTACGCGCCAGTCGCTATAACCGTTTCGAACGTCGTTATCGAAATGTAGACGCCTCCGTCTAACGGGGTCCGATACGTTTTAGCCCCTCGATCCTCTTCTCTTTCCGTAAGAGAAGTAATCACGGGTTAAAACGGCGTTCCGACCCCGTTCCGTTTACTTTTTATGTCATTTACCATTCCGGATCGATCGATCCGTTGATCGTCATTTACAATTCCGAGCTGTTTGGCCTCGTTGATCGTCGTTTACAATTCCGAGCCGTTTGGCCTCGTTGATCGTCATTTACAATTCCGAGCCGTTTGGCCTCGTTGATCGTCATTTACAATTCCGAGCCGTTTGGCCTCGTCGATCGTCATTTACGAATCCGGATCGTTTGATTCCGTTGACACTGCTTTAAATACTGTCATTTACAAGTCCGATCCGTTTGGATCGTGATAGTATTTACTTTTCAAAGTCCGAGTCGCAACCCGATTCGTTGATCGCATGTCATTTAATACGCATTTTTCCCGTAAAAATCGTTAACAATGTAATGCCCGGTTCAAAACCGGAGTTCGTCCGTCGAACTCTCTTTCAAAACGCGCGACATGACGTTTGGCCTCCAAACGCTCATCTTCAAACTAAAAGCCGCCATTTGACACTCAAAATCATTTAATACGCATTTTTCCCGTAAAAATCGTTAACAATGACTCGCACGGCTCAAAATCGACGTTTGCCACGCAAACGCTCTTTTCAACTCAAACCGACGTTTGTCATTCAAACGCTCGTCTTTTCAAAAGTCACCTAATCAACGTTTGTCATTCAAACCAAGATTAAGCTTGTCATTCAAGCCCCCATTTCAAAAGACACACACACACGCACACACCCGATTTCGAGAAAGGTAGAAAGACTCGTCATGCGAGGCGCTTCGGGCGATCTCGTAATACTCTACCCGAAACGTAACTTGACCTCCGAACCTAACAATCTCTGGTACAAAAAAGCTTTTTACTCGTTTTTGCTGCCAATAAAAATGATCCCCGTTTTCAAAGCCTTTTCCTAAGTTTTTGCTACCAATAAAAACGACACCCTTTCACAATAGCCGTTTCTCAACGTTTGGGCTCAAAATACAAAAACTGCGTGGCGACTCCTCATTTTGTTCCTTCCCATGAAGCGAGGTCTCAGACACCAACCCCTCCGCGAAAGACATACCGCCTTTTCCGCGCCCCCCGCCCGCGCGCGAAAAAGATCGGGTAATTTCAGTTGGCGACTCCGCTGGGGATACGTAGGAATCCTTTTCGCTAAGGGTCCAGCCAGCTGACCGCCCAGGTCTCCTTCAAAGTAAGGCATCCCGATTTGGATCCTTATCTTTTTCAATGACCCCACCTCCTTCGGAGGAGACGTCGCTGAGGGGCTAACTGTAAGTACCCAAATCCGGATCGTCCAAATCCGTCAGAAAGTTAACCGAAATCCGTTAACTGGCCCGCTCCCGGGTTAACCGGAACTCGTTAAACTCCCCGTTGCTGTGCCAACGAGACGTCCCGGGACTGCCCCATGCATCCCGACGTCGAACCGTACTTAACACGTGTCATCACACGTAAAAGCACGGCTTTCCCTGAAAAACGCATTTTCCGGCACTTTCCGGGGGCGTTTCGGACATTTCCCGGACTGTTATTTTAAAAAACGGACAAAACCGGGACCGGGGAACAAATTCCCATAAAGCTGGTGACTCAGAGGGGCACGTGGCAGCCATGCCACCTCCCTCTAGTCACCCTTCAATCAAATTCAAAGGGAAAAGACCAAAATGCCCCTGGTTTGCAAGCCAAGTCCGGTCGGACTCACTGTGCACATTTTCTGAAATTGCCAGCAAGTCCTTCAAATTCTCAAAATACCACAAAACCCCCTGGATTCAGGCCAAGTCCGTCCGGACTCCTACTGCAAATTTCACCTATAAATAGAAGTTGCTGTCAAAGGCAAAGGGACAGAAATTTTACCCCAAAAAATCACCACCCCCACGGCCTAAGCTGTTTTCACCCCTTCCGAGCTCCCGTTCTGTCTCAATTCACGTGAAACCTTTGTATTTCGATCAAATACGCCCCTTACAACTTCGAAACAACCTTTCGAATCACTTTCCGTGTCCCGTACACACCTCCCGAGCCAAAGGAGTCGACCCTAGCCATAGGTATAACTCCCTCTCTCTAAATCTCCCGTTCCGTCTCGGTTTACGCGCCAGTCGCTATAACCGTTTCGAACGTCGTTATCGAAATGTAGACACCTCTGTCTAACGGGGTCCGATACGTTTTAGCCCCTCGATCCTCTTCTCTTTCCGTAAGAGAAGTAATCACGGGTTAAAACGGCGTTCCGACCCCGTTCCGTTTACTTTTTATGTCATTTACCATTCCGGATCGATCGATCCGTTGATCGTCATTTACAATTCCGAGCCGTTTGGCCTCGTTGATCGTCGTTTCCAATTCCGAACCGTTTGGCCTCGTTGATCGTCATTTACAATTCCGAGCCGTTTGGCCTCGTTGATCGTCATTTACAATTCCGAGCCGTTTGGCCTCGTCGATCGTCATTTACGAATCCGGATCGTTTGATTCCGTTGACACTGCTTTAAATACTGTCATTTACAAAGTCCGATCCGTTTGGATCGTGATAGTATTTACTTTTCAAAGTCCGAGTCGCAACCCGATTCGTTGATCGCATGTCATTTAATACGCATTTTTCCCGTAAAAATCGTTAACAATGTAATGCCCGGTTCAAAACCGGAGTTCGTCCGTCGAACTCTCTTTCAAAACGCGCGACATGACGTTTGGCCTCCAAACGCTCATCTTCAAACTAAAAGCCGCCATTTGACACTCAAAATCATTTAATACGCATTTTTCCCGTAAAAATCGTTAACAATGACTCGCACGGCTCAAAATCGACGTTTGCCACGCAAACGCTCTTTTCAACTCAAACCGACGTTTGTCATTCAAACGCTCGTCTTTTCAAAAGTCACCTAATCAATGTTTGTCATTCAAACCAAGATTAAGCTTGTCATTCAATCCCCCATTTCAAAAGACACACACACACACACACACACACACACACGATTTCGAGAAAGGTAGAAAGACTCGTCATGCGAGGCATTTCGGGCGATCTCGTAATACTCTACCCGAAACGTAACTTGACCTCCGAACCTAACAATCTCTGGTAAAAAAAAGCTTTTTACTCGTTTTTGCTGCCAATAAAAATAATCCCCGTTTTCAAAGCCTTTTCCTAAGTTTTTGCTACCAATAAAAACGACACCCTTTCACAATAGCTGTTTCTCAACGTTTGGGCTCAAAATACAAAAACCGCGTGGCGACTCCTCATTTTGTTCCTTCCCATGAAGCGAGGTCTCAGACACCAACCCCTCCGCGAAAGACATACCGCCTTTTCCGCGCCCCCCGCCCGCGCGCGAAAAAGATCGGGTAATTTCAGATAGCGCTTTTAAAAAGCGCTATCGAAGTTCGTGAGCTTATGTAGCGCATTATAAGCGCTATGGAAGTTGATTTCTAAAAAAATTAAAAAAGTGCTTAGATAGCGCTTTTTTAAAAGCGCTATCTAAGTTCATGAGCTTATAAGCGCTATCTAAGTTAAAAAAAAGCGCTATCTAAGCTCAAATCTATACTAGTGAAACGATCATTCTAGACCTTCAAAACTTTGCCTAATCACAAACATGGTATCAGACGGACATACTGCGACTGCCTCCAGTGAACCACAACGTGAGAATGTTGGGGGAAACCTTGATGTGGGTACGGGGAATCGTACTGCTAACTTACCTCCTCCTCCATAGGGGCACCCCATCAGGAGGGCCACTCTCTCTAACAGCATGGCCGATGGAATGGGGCTACAAGATAGGAGGAGAGAGAAGAGGCCCCTACCTAATCAAGCTGTGACCCAGCAAGTTAAGAGGATCCACACAGGTCGACCAGATGGAGGCGACATTGCAGGTCCTCAGCTTCTCACCTTGGTAGTAAGGAGATCTTACTAGAGTGGGCTAGACTGCTACAGAGTTTACTTGAGGTACAAAAAGAGCTGCTTGAGCTACCTGAGTCACCTAAGAACGACGATAGAAGATCACAAAAGTTAGCCCCCTCTCTCACCTCACATAGGCATGCTAATGAAGCACCTATGCCGTCAGGAGAAGAGAGAAGTAATGAAATGCCTCCTCCTACCCACATCTCCATTGACCAGACTGGCGACCTGAGGGATAGGCTCAACCAGGAAAGATAGCAAGAAGCCGACTCAGCTCAGAGAAGGCAACTTGAGGCTGACATGGTTCAGCGTAGGTCGCCACAAAGAGGAGAAAGGTCACTCCCCCCGGTGAGAAAGGACATAAGTCTTACTTGATCTCTCACCAAGGAGGCAACCTAGATGCTAGGGAGCTTCTCAATCTGAAAAGAAGATTGGATGATATGGAGGCAGATCGGAAAACAACCAATGGAAAGGTCGAACAAAATGACTATACTCTTAAACCTTTGGCCAAGGACATGCTCGACAAAGGACCTCCTGTAGGGTTCAAGTTTCCCGTGTTAGAGAAGTACTTAGGCACGACCAATGCCTTGAATCATATGCAGCACATTGAGGCCACTGTGTGTTTGGTCTCTTCTGAGGATGCGTGCTATACAAGGCATTAACTAGCACCTTCACATGTGCAACACTAACTTGGTTTCGAGATCTATCTACTGGGTGCATTACTATATGGAGTTATTTGAGGTGGAAACTCCTAGAAAGGTTCTCAACAGCGGGGGCCCGTAAGAAGACATTGACCGACATGAACAACATGACTCAAGGCAAAACAGAGAGTACCATGAGTTACTTCACCAGGTTTAAAGAGTTGGTCGACCAATCGAGGAAGACCTTACGGATAGGGAGGTCATCAACTGCTTTAAGAATGGAGTGTCCTCTCTCGACCTTTATTAAGAACTCCAGGTTCAGAGGGCGACCAAGAGGAAGGAGTTGTTTGAGAGGGCTTATGATGTGGTTGTGGCTGAGGAACGGAAACAAAGAAAGAAGGATAGAGGCTCTAAACCTTCTGAAGTCGGTGAGTCGACAAAAGGGGGACAAGCAAAGAATGACAACAAGAAAAGGAAAAATAGAACTAGGGTGACTGAAAGGGTCACTAAAAGCTTCACCCCACTTACGGTTAGTCAAACAGAGATTATGAACACTGTCGACCTAGGTCATCCTGCCCCAATGAATACTCAAAATAAATTCAGAAGGGATAATGGTAGGTACTCCGAGTATCACAAGGACACCGGGCATCCCACGGAAGAGTGTATGGGCTTAAAAAGGATCATCCAAAAGTAGGTGAATGAAGGAGGTTGGATAGGTTTGTGAAGGGAGATCGTGTTGCAGGAGTAGATCGACCTGCAAGGAGTTTACTTGAGCCAAGGAAACCAAGATTAACTTTGGGCGTAATTGCTGAAGAGACAAGAAATACGACGCTCAAACACAAGATTCTCCTGCTGAGTAAAGCTCCATTTGTGCCCCCTAGAAGCTGTGTTTCAGATGAAGTGATCAATTTTTATCCTTACGAGCTAGCGGCCAACATGGTTGCAAGAGAGCGGACATTGGTGATTCGAGGGCTCATTGATAACTGCATGTCTAGCAGGATTTTGGTCGACACGGGGGCCTGCAAAGATATCCTATAATGCAAAACTTTCCTGGGATTGTGTATGACAGAAGTCAGGTTGTCGCCTTACTCAGGTCGACTAGAGGGCTTCACCAATCACAGGGTTGACGCCAAGGGCCAGATAGAGCTTGAGGTGAACATTGGACAGCATCCCTTGAGGACTAAAGCTAAGGTAACATTTATAGTCATTGACGTTATAAGTGATTACCAAGCTATACTGGGTATACCTGGACAGGTCGCACTAGGAATGATGCCATCTATCCCTCATCAAAGGTTCAAGTTCCCCACCGTGCTAGGAGTGGGTGCGTTCTAAACACATCTAGGGAATATCTGGATCACGTGCTTCTCTTTAAGAAGAAGAGCGAGTTAGAGATAGACACTCCAGATGCCAGTTGTAAGTTCTCAAAGTCTGTCACCACTACTTCCAGATTATCTACGATCAAGTGTATAGAAGAGGTGACATATCCCTCATATGACCACATCATGACTAGGCCGACACGTCCCTCTGAAAACACTTGGGTCCCAACAGATACAGTTTTGGTCGACCATATTTTCATTGGCGACCTATGCCTTCATGTCAACCAAAACTTGGGGGCCTCCAACAGGGAAATAGTTGTTGAGCTGGATGATATGATTGGGGTAGAAGCTCCACACTTGGGGGCTGAGGAAAGAAAAAGGGTCAGAGAGATCATCATTGAGACTTTGCCGTTCAGAGACGGCCCAGAACTAGAACCAGTAGATGAGTTGGAGGATATACAGGCCAACCCATCTTACCCCGAGTAGAAAATCAAAATAGGGAGATAGTTATCACCGAAAGAAAAGGTAGAGATAGTTGACCTGGTAAAGGAAAGTACAAATGTGTTTGCTTGGAGGGTAAAGTACATGAGGGGAGTCAAAGATGAGGTCGCAGTACATCGCCTGGAGGTCAACCCCACCATGAAATTCAAAAGCCAAAAGATAATAATTTTTGCTCGTGACAAAGAAATGGCCATCAAACAAGAGGTAAACAAACTTCTTAGTGCATGTATAATTAAGGAGGTGTCCTACACTACATGGCTGGAAAACGTAGTGACAGTTAAAAAGGCTAATGGAAAGTGGAGGATGTGTGTCGACTTCACTTATCTGAATTTAGCCTGCCCAAAGGATAACTACCTACTTCCACGGATAGACAAGTTGGTCGACTCAATTGCTGGACATGCCACCCTCAGTTTCCTCGATGCTTATTTGGGATACCATCAAATCAGAATGCATGAAGATGACATGGAGATGACAGCCTTCCAAGCAGTTAGAGGGATATATTGCTACACCAAGATGCCATTCGGTCTGAAGATTGATGGAGCTACTTATCAGAGAATAGTGAATAGAGTCTTTGCTAATCAGGTTGGCCGAAACTTGGAAGCCTACATCGACGACATGGTCATCAAAACTAAGGTTGGTTGTTATGTGGTCGACCTAAGGGAAACGTTCGCCAATCTATGAGCAAACGACATGAAGCTGATGTTGGGTTTTGGGGTTACAAACACAGCGGAAGATTTAATTTTAACATCAAAACCCTAGCCCTATGATCTGTCTAGCATGAAGAGATTAGAAAGTCATGAAATAGAATTACATACCTCGATTGCGATGTAGTTTAACAAAATAGATCTTTAAAATCCAAGCCTTGAATTTTGACAACGAATCGGATCTTCAAACTTCTCCTTGATCTTCAATGTGATGAATTGATCCAAGCCTTAGTTGATAACGTAACCACCCTCTTTGGTAATCCACACGCGAACGAATCCAAGAATACCTTCTTGATGGATTGCTAGATGATCCTCTAGATTATTGAATCAATATTCAATTATCAAAGCCTAAATTATGGAATAATTTTGGGAAGCCTTTTGATTCAAAATCAAAATCAATCCATAAGGTTTCATAAACTTTAGAACAATGATCTAGGATTGGATTTTTGGCTGCATAGGACTTGTATTTATATCACATACAAACCCTAGTCAAAATAGGTTAGAAGTCCTTAAGAAACCTTTTCCAATCCGTCCAAGGAAATCACGTTTTGACCAAAAACCGCGTCGGGCACGACTCGTGCTCCTGGTCACGAGTCGTGCATGGAAATCACGAGTGATCCCAAGCCATTTTTTAGTCGTGTCACGCTTCGTGATAAAAGTTGCACTCGTGCTGGATTTTGTCACGAGTCGTGCTTCACCCCAAAAAGTCAACTGGTCAACACAAATCCCTTGGAAGCCAAAACACAGTCGTTTAACTGCTCCTGGCACAAGTCGTGCCCATGGGCACGAGTCGTGCCCTTCCCAAAATTTCCAATTTTAGCTCGAATCAAATTCGTTCTTTGTGAGTCGAAACATCTACCTCACAAGACATAAGTGACTTCTAGCAAATCATTATGTCCACCCAATTAATATAACGTCAAATCTTGATTCCTCGATAGATCAAATGTCACAATCCCTTTGTCCACGATTTCCAATTGAACATGAGTCATGGTCTATGTCAGCTCATCTTGTTCAATGCTTTCTCGATTTCGAATATGTTGATAATCCAAATGCATTTGATCTCTATCAAATCACTTAAGTGTGGCCACACATTTCACCAACATCATTCATCGAGGGGCCCAAGCAAACATCTCTCTTCATAAGAGGGACAAATCCCGTCTTTGACTTATCATTCTTCCCTACATGAATTCAAAGGTGCTAACATAGCCCTTATTGCTATCCGATTAAAGATAGTGTTAGACTATATTAAATACGATCTTCACCATGTGGAAGACGATGATAATCTCAGGTACAAAGGATTCAATAACACGACTATCATGAGATTTAATCATGACAACGGACCATGTCATAAATCTCAAAAGTAGGTCATGTCCAATACTTGTTCTCTAGCAAGTATCCATTAGTGTAATGTGCATCTCCATGCATATAATCATCTCTATGATTATCCATTACCAAATTATACTAGTTGTTCATAACAACTAGGGACGCAGTTCAATATAATAAACATGCAAAACATATAATGAACAGAATAAACATGCTCTATAATAAATGATAAAGATGATACATAACGGTTCAAGTTAAACATAACTATAGCCTAGGTCATTACACCAACAATATCCCACTTGCACTAGGCTCCATCTATGTATCTAATACTCATGGACCTCACATGACCATCATGCTTTGCTTGTGCGAGGGGCTTTGTAAGCGGATCTCCAATGTTATAATTGGTTGATACTTTGCATATCTTAACATCTCCCCGTTCAATGAACTCTCGAAAGAGATGAAAACTTCTAAGTATATATTTGGATCTCTGGTGTGACCTTGGTTCCTTTGCTTGCACAATGGCACCATTGTTGTCACAATAAAGTTCCACCGAATTAGTGATACTTGGAACAACTTCCAAGTCACTAATGAACTTCTTGATCCAAACCGCCTCCTTAGCTGTATCGGATGCCGCTATATATTCGGCCTCAGTAGTAGAATCGGCAATAGTACTCTGCTTGGAACTCTTCCAACATATCGTACCTCCGTTAAGCATAAACACAAATCCTGACTGCGATCGGAAATCATCCTTGTCTGTTTGGAAGCTAGCATCTGTGTAATCTCTTACAACAAGATCTTCTTCCATTCCTTCAAATACCAAGAACGCATCCTTAGTCCTTCATAAGTACTTTAGGATCGTCTTGACTGCCAACCAATGGTTCTCACCTGGATCATATTGGTAACGACTTGTCATGCTCAAAGCATACAAGATGTCAGGTATAGTGCAAATCATAGCATACATGACAGATCCAATAGCCGAATCGTATGGAACATCATTCATCCTCTTTCGTTCATCAGTTGTCATAGGACACTGAGTCTTACTAAGAGTAACACCATGACCCATTGGCAAGTTTCCTCTCTTAGAATTTTCCATCTTGAATCTTCTAAGAACCTTGTCAATGTAAGTACATTGACTCAAACCAATGATCCTCTTAGATCTATCTCTATAGATCTTGATACCAAGGATGTAAGCTGCTTCGTCCATATCTTTCATTGAGAAACACTTCCCTAACCAAGACTTGACAGTCTCAAGTGCAGGATTGTCATTTCCAATGAGTAAGATATCATCGACATATAACAAAAGAAATAGCACAACACTCCCACTGTATTTCATGTATACACAAGGTTCATCTTCGTTCTTGATAAAACCAAACTCTTTGATTTTCTCATTGAACCGAAGATTCCAACTCCTAGAAGCTTGCTTTAATCCATAAATGGATCTTTGCAACTTGCACACCTTACTAGAATTTCGTGGATCTACAAAACCTTCGGGTTTACACATCCTCAAGCAATTTTCCATTAAGGAAAGCGGTTTTGACATCCATTTGCCATATCTCATAGTCATAATATGCAGCTATGGCAATTAAAATTCTAACAGACTTAAGCATGGCAACAGGCGAGAAGGTTTCATCATAGTCGACACCCTGAATCTGCATATATCCCTTTGCTACAAGCCTAGCCTTATAAGTATGCACCTTCCCATCCATGTCAGTCTTCTTCTTGAAGACCCACTTGCACCCTATGGTTTTTACACCTTCGGGTGGCTCAATCAAGTTCCAAACTTGATTATCTGACATGGATTGCAATTTGGATTCCATGGCCTCCAACCATTTATCCGAATCAGGAGTGGACATTGCCTCTTGATAGGAAGTAGGTTCGTCATTCTCAATGACTTCCACTTCATTACTTTCCGACACGAGGAATCCATATCTCTCGGGTGCGGATCGTAACCTATCCGATCTACGATGGACTTGTGGATCTTGAACCAATTCCACAACTCCTTGTGGATTTGGTTCAGTGTCTACTATCGGTTCCATGTTATTTTTCGGGTTCTTGAATTTCTTCAAGATCAATTTTACTCCCACTAGACACTTTATTGAGAAATTGTTTCTCAAGAAAAGTACCATATTGAGCAACAAACACTTTGTTCTCATTGCGGTTGTAAAAGTAATATCATTTGGTTTCCTTAGGATAAACAACGAAAATAACCTTATCAGATTTAGGTTCTAACTTATCGGAGACAAGTCTCTTCACATAAGCTTCGCAACCCCAAATCCTCATGAAAGACAAACTAGGATTTCTTCCATGCCACATCTCATGTGGGGTCTCAAGAGCCGATTTAGTAGGGACTATATTCAGTGTGAATGCATCAGTCTCTAATGCATGTCCCCAAAAGGATATAGAAAGGTCTACTTGACTCATCATCGAATGAACCATATCTAACAGAGTTCTATTCCTCCTCTCGAAAACACCATTCCATTGTGGCATTCCGGGTGGACTCAACTCTGAAATAATTCCACAGTTTTTGAGATGATTGTCAAACTCTTGGCTCAAATACTCACCACCACGATCGGATCGAAGTGCTTTAATTGTTTTGCCAAGTTGATTTTGTACTTCATTTTGAAATGTCCTAAACATCTCAAATGATTCACTCTTTGACTTCATTAGATAGACATATCCAGTGAATGTAATGAAATACCGAAATCCTCCCCTAGCAATGCTGCTCATTGGTCCGCATACATCAGTATATATTAGGCCCCATAAGTCACTAGCCCTTTCACTACTCGTAGTGAAGGGTGGTTTGGTCATTTTCCCAATAAACAAGATTCGTATATCTCATATGATTCATAATCAGGTGAGTCTAACATTCCATCTTTGTGGAGTTTAGAAATGCGTTTCTCGTTTATATGACCAAATTGGCAATGCCACATGAACGAGTTGTTCATGTCATTCGTTTTAGATTTCTTATCCACATGATAAACATTTTCAACATTATTTTGTTTCTCATCAACATCAAGAACATAAAGGCCATTAAATGAATTTGCAATATCATAAAGCATATCATTTAAATAAATATAAAACTTCTTATTCTCAATAAGAAAATTATACCCCTCATTATCCAAACAAGAAACAGAAATAATATTCCTACTCAAATCCGGAATATAGTAACAATTGTTCAAAACAAGTACTAAGCCACTATGTAAAGTTACATCATATGTCCCTACGGCTAATGCAGCAACTCTTGCTCCATTCCCAACACGCAGGTCAACTTCACCTTGTTTGAGTAGCTTCCTATTTCCCAGTCCCTGCACATTTAAACAAATGTGAGATGCACATCCGATATCTAATACTCATGAACTAGAAACAGAAAGGAAAATATCTATCATATAGATACCTGAAGCAGCAGCAATCGTATTGCCCTTCTTCACCTTTAGGCCTTCCTTGTAAGCCTTGCAGTTGCGCTTCCAATGTCCAACCTCTTGGCAATGGTAGCAAACTTTATCCTTTTGAGATGCCTTGGGAGCCTCTCCGGCAACGGCAACCTTTGCCTTAGGTTTAGCAACACTTGCTTTACCTTTGCCATCCTTCTTGAACCATTTGCCTTTATTAACCATTAACACAGTATCGGTTGTAGGCTTCTTGATATTCATCTCTGCGGTCTTAAGCATCACATGCAAGTTCGAGAGATTCTTATCCATGCCAGTCATGTGATAGTGCATAATGAAATGACTATAACTTTCAGGCAATAAATTCAATATCAAATCCGTGGCGAGTTCCAAACTCAACGGATTTCCAAGCCTTTCGAGACGCTCAATATAACCCTTCATCTTAAGGACATGAGCTCCCACCGATTGCCCTTCTTGCATCTTGCATGCAGTCAGGGACTTAACCACATCATATCTCTCGTTTCTTGCTTGCACTTGGAACATTTCCTTTAAGCGCTCAACAAGATCAAATGCTACATCTATGTGCTCAAGGTCCTTCTGAAGAGACTTAGACATAATGGCTTGCATAAGGCATGCAACATCTGTAGAATCATCATTATGTTTCTTATGTGAATCCCTATCAGCCCTAGAAGCATTTGGTGCAGGTTGGGGTGGAATGGGTTCATTGAGAACGTACAGTTTCTTCTCTTGCTTTAGAACAATTCTAAGGCTTCTGATCCAATCAGAATAGTTTGTACCGTTCTCCTCAAGCTTGTCCTTCTCAAGGACTGATAGTAGTGACAGGGGTTGATTATTGTGATTAGCCATTCTACAATAAAATATGCAAACAATATAAGCATATATCAATATCAACACATTTATCATCTAAGAGAAAATAATTTATTTTCATAAATACTCCCACTAAATTATACACCTTCAAATATAAACATGTATCATATAATCATAGTAGGCTAAGATCCATATTTCACTTAATTCCGGTTTAACTAAGCTAATACCCGAAATCAAGCTATTTAGGTAGAAACATCAATCATATCACTATATGACTCTTAGATATTTTATGAGATTTCCTTAGACATCATATGTCAAAAACATGTTTTAAATCTCATCTATGCCTTGGGTCAAATCTCATTTTAAAGCACCAATTAAATCAAAACTTTTTTCAAACGTATGAGACATGGAACGATGCAGCTGACTATGGACAAAACTACATCAACAATAATCTCATATTGATCAAAAATTAAGATATAATGATGCACCCAACTGAGCTGAAACTACATCAAAAGATCCTAAAATTTTACAAGTGTTCTAATCAAGGAATGTCATAAGACTTAAATATTTCGAAGGTTTTTCATATTATAACAAACATCGCATGGTTGTAACATAGATCTCATGTGAACATAATCATGAACATAGGGCTTCACAAAATTTCATAAAAACACTTTGATTTAATTTTGAGAAATTACAATCTACTTTAATTACAGTAAATAGATTAACAACCTATGTGATAAACTAATCAAATTAATTTATCATGAATAATGAACATGGCGTATCTCATATACTTGTTTTTCACCAAAACAAAACACATAAATCTAGATCTAATTCATGTAGCATGGTAGCAAATAATCAAATTAAATCTAGCATGCAATTTCAATCCTAATCATGGCAAGACAGGGTTGTGATATATACCACTGTTGGGTTTTGGTGTTACAAATGCAGCGGAAGAACTTAGAAATAACAATAGCTGAATCCGAGTAAGTGCGTATTTGGGGTAGCTGCAGGCAAGTTTCTGGGCTTCATGGTATCACAGAGGGGTATTGGGGCCAATCCAGAGAAGATAAAGGCCTTGGTGGAAATGCAAGAGCCTACGTGCATCAAAGAAGTCCAACGATTAAATGGTAGGGTCACTGCTTTGGGTCACTTCATTGCCAAGTCAGCTAAGAAGTCTCTCCCTTTCTTCAAAACTTTGAGATGGACAAAAAACTTTGAGTGGACGACCGAATGCTCCTCGTCATTCCAACAGCTCAAGGGATACCTCACCTCCCTACCATTTCTTAGTAGCCTAGTCCAATGAGAAAACTTGTATGTCTACCTATCAGCTGGAGATCGAGCAGTGGCTGTGTTGGTCCCAAAGGTGGCAACAAGGGCAAAAAATAGCTAGAGGGGGGTGAATAGTTGTTACAAATTTTTCGCCCTCTTTTGAAAACTAAACCTCTTGCTTACAAAACCGCTTGCAGTGTATTAGAAACCGCAAGTAGAGTTGCAAAATGCACATCGGAATATCATAGTTTATTATGCGGTTTAGATGTTCGGTTTAGTTTGCGGTTTTCAGTGCGGCTTTACAAAACTGAAAAGTGAGGTTTTGATAATGATTAACTTCAAACACAATTCACAACAATAGATAACTGTAAATGAGATTAAATAGATAAAGACAATATAATCAGTAAAGAACAGTAAGTAAAATGCAAAATTGAAGAACACAAGATTTGGAGTGGTTCAATCGTAAATGATCTACATCCACTAACAAGATGGTTAGTCTTGGATTTTCTAAGAGTTAAATTTTATATCGAGTATGAGAGAGATTACAAAGATACAAACTATTCAAACTCAGATCTAAAATCTATTCTATGAAGATCAAATCCTAGACTATAATCAGTGTATCTCAAATGAATAATCTATGTGATTATACAAGTGAGGTGTGTGTGTGTTTAACAAGATCAAGGCTTTTTGAATCTATAGGATATAGAGCTCAATGATTCTTGAGTGATGAGGGCTTGATTTCTGGGCTGGAAATATTTCTTGAAGGAAGAAGATGAAGATTCAAAGGGTTGTAAATTTCTGGACAGAGCTTCAATCTTCTTATGAACTCAGTGTAATTTCAATTTCTCAAGCAATCTTCAAATGTTGATGATTAGGGGTATTTATACCCAAGCACCAAGAAAGTAGCCATTTTGATCCAGCTGTTGAAGTACTGTACTGGTGCATTCTGATTGGTCCACAAATCCACTTTTGTCCCTTGTTCAGAAGTTGCAATTAAAGCTGATCAAACCTCAGCTGCAAATAAGGAATGAAGGACATCTGTCACCTTTTTAGAATCCTTGCAGATCCTATCTGAAACTTAGTCATGTGACAAGATTTGGTGGTTGACTTTTGATATTGCTGACATGGATTCCAACAGTCATAAGTGGTTCAACTTCAAGTCTTCAATCATTAGATGCGGTCTGGTGATGATGCGGTTTAGGCAGTGCGGTTTCACCAGTGAGGTTTCACTGTGCGGTCTGAAGATTGGAACTGCACTGCGGTTTGCTAGTGTGGTTTCATCAATTATGATTCACTGTAGTTCATTGAAGTGCGGTTTCAAAGTAGGAATTCCACACTGCGGTTTGCATGTGCGGTTTCATACGTGTGGTGTGAAACTTCTTGAACTGAAACCTCATTTCCAATGAGTCTTGTGCCAGTCTTCAAACCTAAATAAACCTATTCTATAAAATGGACTTATACTAAAATATTGAAGTCTATGTTTCGTTACATATGGGCCTAAAGTCCAGAAAATAGAGATGAGGTTATGTATCAATCAAATCAAAGCTAAAGCTAGGAGGGTTAAAGTATGCATACCCAACAATCTCCCCCTATTTGATTGATGCCATTACCTACTATAACAAAAGCAAACATTGTACTTGGTAAAAACATGTCCATAAGAATTAACATGGTAAGTCATGTCTCAAGTCAATGCACACACTAGCTTGAGTTATAGATTTCTATACTATTGAAGGAATTAAAACTTACAATTTGAAAGTATAGAAATGCATTCAGTGTTGGGTTTTGGGGTTACAAACCCAGCAGAAGATTTACAAATAACATCAAAACCCTAGCCCTAAGATCCGTCTAGCATAAAGAGATTAGAAATTTATATGAGATAGAATTTACATACCTTGAATGCGATTTGTTAATTCAAAATAGATCTTCAATAGCGAATGCCAAACGAATCTCAAAACTGTTGATGAAGGTTTTTTATCTTCTCCTTGTTTTATACCTTGTGTTGAATCAACGAACGAAAATGCTTCAAGCTTTTGGTGATTAACCTATCACCCTCTATCGGTAATCCACACTTGAACGGACCAAGAACGCTTCTTGATTGATTGCTAGATGATCCCAATTATTGAAAACAGATTTTCAATAATCAATGGCTAAAAGAATTTTGATCTTTGATTCTAAATCTAGATCTCAATTTTGTGTTTCATAGACCCAAAATTACATAGTGTTTTTTGCTGACCAAGGCTCCTATTTATACTAAGTCTAAATCCCTAACTTTTAGGGGAGAATCCTTGTCAAAAACCGAAACCAAATCAGCAAAGGAATCGTTGTACGGACCAAATTTGACCGTTGGCACGACTCGTCCCCAGGGGCACGAGTCGTGCCTTATGTCCAAAAGTGTCGTACTACGAATCGTGCCAATCAACAGGCTTGTCAAATCAACGGGGCACGAGTCGTGCCTATGGGCAAGAGTCATGAGCATGACTCATCCCACAGGGCACGAGTCGTCCCCTTTAGACATGCCTCCAATTCTCACGTCCCTTCACAAGGCACGACTTGGGCCAATGGGGCACGACTCGTCCCCTGAAGCACTAGTCGTGCCAGAGTCATCCCCAGAGCCCAAAATTCACCCTTTTAGCCATTTTCAATCCGTTCTTTTGTGTGTGACCCTTTAGGAATTATATTTTATGTTGGTAGTGAGTTGAAACATCAACCTCACAAGACATAAGTGACTTCTAGCAAATCATTATGTCCACCCAATTAAATATAACATCAAAGCTTGATTCCTTGATAATCAATTGTCACAATCCCTTTGTCCACGATGTCCAATTGAACATGAGTCATGGTCTATTCAATGCTTTCTCGATTCCAAATATGTTGATAATCCAAATGCATTTGATCTCTATCAAATCACTTGAGTGTGGCCACACATTTCATAAACATCATTCATCGAGGGGCCCAAGCAAACATCTCTCTTCATAAGAGGGACAAATCCCGTCTTGACTTATCATTCTTCCCTACATGAATCCAATTGTGCTAACATAGCCCTTATTGCTATCCGGTTAAAGATAGTGTTAGACTATATCAAACACGATCTTCATTATGTGGAAGACGATGATAATCTCAGGTTCAAAGGATTCAATAACACGACTATCATGAGATTTATTCATGACACATATGACTATTGACCATGTCATAAATCTCATCGGTAGGTCATGTCCAATACTTGTTCTCTAGAAAGTATCGATAAGTGTAATGTGCATCGCATGCATATAATCATCTCCATGATTATCCACTACCAACTTATACTAGTTTTTCTCAACAAAGAGGGACGCAGTTCAATATAATAAACATGCAAAACATATAATAAACCAAATAATACTTTCTCTATAATAAATGATAAAGACGATTACATGGCGGTTTATATAATAAGTCAAACATAACTAAAAGCCTAGGGCACTACACCAACAATCTCCCACTTGTACAAGGGTCCATCTATGTATCTAATACCCATGGACCTCACATGACCATCATGCTTAGCTTGTGCGAGGGGCTTTGTAAGCGGATCCCCAATGTTATCATCGGTTGATACTTTGCATATCTTAACATCTCCCTGATCAATGAATTCTCGAATGAGATGGAAACGTCTAAGTATATGTTTGGATCTCTGGTGTGACCTTGGTTCCTTTGCTTGCGCAATGGCACCATTGTTGTCACAATAAAGTTCCACCGGATTAGTGATACTTGGAACAACTTCCAAGTCACTAATGAACTTCTTGATCCAAACTGCCTCCTTAGCTGCATCGGATGCCGCTATATATTCGGCCTCAATAGTAGAATCGGCAATAGTACTCTGCTTAGAACTCTTCCAACATATCGCACCTCCGTTAAGCATAAACACAAATCCCGACTGCGATCGGAAATCATCCTTGTCGGTTTGGAAGCTAGCATCTGTATAACCTCTTACAACAAGATCTTCTTCCATACCTCCAAATACCAAGAATGCATCCTTAGTCCTTTTTAAGTACTTTAGGATCATCTTGACTGCCATCCAATGGTTTTCTCCCGGATCAGATTGGTAACGACTTGTCATGCTCAAAGCATACGAGACGTCGGGTCTAGTACAAATCATAGCGTACATGATAGAACCAATAGCTGAATTTTCCTCTCTTAGAATTTTCCTCTTTCGTTCATCAGTTGTCTTAGGACACTGATTCTTACTAAGAGTAACACCATGACCCATTGGCAAGTTTCCTCTCTTAGAATTTTTCATCTTGAATCTTCTAAGAACCTTGTCAATGTAGGTACTTTGACTAAAACCAATCATCCTCTTCGATCTATCTCAATAGATCTTGATACCAAGGAAGTAAGCGGCTTCGCCCATATCTTTCATTGAGAAACACTTCCCTAACCAAGACTTGACAGTCTCAAGTGCTGGAATGTCTTTCCAATGAGTAAGATATCATCGACTTACAATAAGAGAAATAGCACAGCACTCCCACTGAATTTCATGTATACACAAGGTTCATCTTCATTCTTGATAAAACCAAACTCTTTAATTTTCTCATCGAACCGAAGATTCCAACTCCTAGAAGCTTGCTTTAATCCATAAATGGATCTTTGCAACTTGCACACCTTACTAGAATTTCGTGGATCTACAAAACCTTCGAGTTGTGTCATATACCCATCCTCTAGTAGTTTTCCATTAAGGAAAGAGGTTTTAACATCCATTTGCCATATCTCATAGTCATAATACGCAGCTATGGCAATCAAAATTCTAACAGACTTAAGCATGGCAACAGGCGAGAAGGTTTCATCATAGTCTACACTATGAGTTTGCCTATATCCCTTTGCTACAAGCCTAGCCTTATAAGTATGCACCTTCTCATCCATGTCAGTCTTCTTCTTGAAGACCCACTTGCACCCTATGGTTTTTACACCTTCGGGTGGTTCAATCAAGTTCCAAACTTGATTATCCGACATGGATTGCAATTCGGATTTCATGGCTTCTAACCATTTATCCGAATCGGGATCGGACATCGCCTCTTGATAGGAAGTAGGTTCGTCATTCTCAATGACTTCTACTTCATTACTTTTCGGCACGAGAAATCCATATCTCTCGGGTGCGGATCGTAACCTATCCGATCTACGATGGACTTGTGGATCTTGAACTGGTTCCACAAGTTCTTGTGAACTTGGTTCAGTCTCTACTATCGGTTCCATGTTATTTTCGGGTTCTTGAACTTCTTCAAGATCAATTTTACTCCCACTAGATGCTTTATTGAGAAACTGTTTCTCAAGAAAAGCACCATATCGAGCAAAAAACAATTTGTTCTCATTGCGGTTGTAAAAATAATACCCTTTGATTTCCTTAGGGTAACCAACGAAAATAACCTTGTCGGATTTAGGTTCTAACTTATCAGAGACAAGTCTCTTCACATAATCTTCGCAACCCCAAATCCTCATGAAAGACAAACTAGATTTTCTTCCATACCACATCTCATGTGGGGTCTTAGGAGCCGATTTAGTAGGGACTCTGTTCAGTGCGAATGCAGCAGTCTCTAATAGGAAGGTCTACTTGACTCATCATCGAACGAACGATATCTAATAGGGTTCTATTCCTCCTCTCGGAAACACCATTCCATTGTGGAGTTCCGGGTGGAGTTAATTGTGAAACAATTCCACAATCTTAGAGATGATTGTCAAACTATTGACTCAAATACTCACCACCACGATCATATCAAAGTGCTTTAATTTTCTTGCAAATTTGATTTTGTACTTCATTTTGAAATGTTCTAAACATCTCAAATGATTCACTCTTTGACTTCATCAGATAGACATAGCCATATCCAGATAAGTCATTGGTGAATGTAATGAAATATCGAAATCCACTCCTAGCAATGCTGCTCATTGGTCCGCATACATCAGTATGTATTAGGCCCAATAAGTCACTAGCCCTTTCACTACTCTTAGTGAAGGGTGGTTTGGTCATTTTGCCCAATAAACAAGATTCGCATATCTCATATGATTCATAATTATGTGAGTCTAACATTCAATCTTTGTGGAGTTTAGAAATGTGTTTCTCATTTATATGACCAAGCAGGCAATGCCACATGAACGTGTTGTTCACATCATTCGGTTTAGACTTCTTATCCACATGATAAACATTTTCAACATTATTTTGTTTCTCATCAACATCAAGAACATAGAGGCCATTAAATGAACTTGCAATACCATAAAGCATATCATTTAAATAAATATAAAAATTCTTATTCGCAATAAGAAAATTATACCCCTCATTATCCAAACAAGAAACAGAAATAATATTCCTACTCAAATTTGGAACATAGTAACAATTGTTCAAAACAAGTACTAAGCCACTAGGTAAAGTTACATCATATGTCCCTACGGCTAATGCAGCAACTCTTGCTCCATTCCCAACACGTAGTGTTGGGTATGCATATTTTAACCCTCCCATTATGTATTAGATTTGATTGATACCATAACCTCCTATTTATTTTAAGGACTTTAGGACCCTATGTAATGAAGCTTAGACTTCAATTTTTTAACTAAGTCCATTTTATAGAATAGGTTAAAATTAGGCTTGAAGACTGGCTCAAGAATCATTGGATCTTAGGATTGCAGTTTCAAAGGCTTCAGAACCGCCTTTTTGCCTTGTGATTCCCTTCTTGTGAAACCGCTTGTATCCCAATGTGCAAACCGCACTGTTGGAAATCTTATTCTGGTGAAACCGCTTTTATGTCAAACCGCCTTTCTCCAGAACCGCTCCAATGATTGGCTACTTGAAGTAAATCTCTTTTGACCGTTGGAATCCACGTCAGCAATATCAAAAGTCAACTACCATATCTTGTCACGTGACTACTTTTCAGACAAGATCTGCAAGGATCTTGAAAAGGTGACAGATGTCCTAACCTCCTTGATTGCAGCTGAGGTCTGATCAGCTTTTCCTGCATCAACAGTTCCAAAGGACAAAAGTAGTTGCTGTGGACCAATGGGATTGCATCAAGGACTGTCCTTTCAACAGCTGTGTCCAACGGCTATATTCCTGATGCTTGGGTATAAATACCCCTAATCTTCACCATTTGAAGATTGCTTGAATCTTGAGAAATTGCTGTGTTCATGAGAAGTCAAGCTCGCCGAAATTCTTAGTACTTTGAATCTTCATCTTCATACTTCAAGAAATATTCCCCGGCCTTAAATCAAGCCTTAACACATTCAAGAATCATTGTGCTCTACATCTCACATTTAAAGAGCCGTGATCTTGATCTCACACACCCACCTCTCTTGTGTAAACACATAGGTGATTCATTTGAGATACACTGGTTATAGTCTAGGATTTGTTCTTCATAGAAAAGATTTTATTGTACTTTGTAATCTCTCAAATACTCAATATAAAATCTCTCTTAGAAATCCAAGACTAACCATCTTGGTAGTGGACGTAGATCGTTTATCGATTGAACCACTCCAAATATTGTGTTCTTACTTTCTCGCATTTATATTTCTTGTGCTTACCGATTATCTTCCTTTTCTCTGTTTGATCTTTATATAGTTATCCTTTATTGTGAAATTGTGTTTGGAGTTAACATTGTCAAACTACATTTTCGTCTTTACAACCGCTCGTAAAACCGCACTAAAACCGCCTTGCAAAACCGCCTCCTCAAAACCGCATTTTACTAAGTATATTCCGCAGTGCATTTTACAACTCTACTTGCGGTTTCTTATACACTTTGCAAGAGGTTTTGTAAGCGTAGAGGTTTAGTTTTAAATTGAGGGCGAAAATTTTTAAACAGCCTATTCACCCCCTCTAGTCAGTATTTTCACCCTTGTTGCCACCTTTGGGACCAACAAGTGGTATCGAGCAAACACATTTTAAAACCACTTTGTTTTCAAGCTTAACGGCTTGTGTGCCAATTCGATATGGCAAATACAAAGACAATGACTACGTTAACTATTAACACATTCCAATCTTGGACGAAGACCACTTTGACATCTCGGAAGTGCCGAATGCTTATTCATTTGGAAACTATAGATGAAATGCGGTGGAGTGCGTAATCAATGGCCCGTTAGTTCCAATGAAGGCCAACACGTATGCAACCACCAATGCAACAATTCCCGAGAGGTCAAAAAGCCAAAAGAAGAGTGGTCGGATGAAGAGAAGAGATTGGTTGCCTTGGACAAGAAGGCTAGGCACATCATTTGGAACCCTCCCCGTATCAACTCTTCGTAAAGTGATGTACCTCAAAACCGCAGCGTATGTGGGATGCCATTGAGAGCTACCTCGAAGGTGATGATGAATGCAAGGAAACCAAATTATATGCTTTGTTGAAAGATCATACAACAACTTCAACGGAAAATCCAACGAAACCTTGCGTCAAACCTACGACCGATATGTTGAGGTAGGTAATGCTTGTAGATCTCTTGGCAACACTTTAACCGATAAGGAAATCAATATGACCTTCCATCTGCTTTAGGTTCTAAATGGGTAAATAAGGCTACCTTCTTTAGAAGACTCCAAAGTTTTGGGTACTTGGTCGTTAAGTAACTTGTACGCCAATCTTAGAGTCTATGAATTAAAATTAAATCATATTGAAGAGATTGAAGGAAAAACCAAATCGCTTTCCATGTCCGTTGTGGAACAAGAGGAGAAACCATCTACATCCAACCAAACCATCGATCCTTCCATATCAACCTCATCACTCATCGATATGGATGATGATGATTTTGCCATGTTTGTGAAAAGATTCCAAAATTTAGAAAATCCTCTAAACCTTTCACAAAATCATTTTCAAAAGGCAAACCTCCTGCAACGTTTTCTAAGGCTGGAGATACAAAGAAAAAGAGTGATCTAGTTTGCTACAATTGTAGAAAACCTGGTCACTTTGCATCTGAGTGTCCACAGCCTAAATATGAATACATGAAAAAGAAAACCTCTCCTGCGAAATTTTCTCGTCGCAAGGGAATGGTTGTGAGGAGGAAGAGAATTCCAAGGAATTAGCAACTTGGATTGAAACAGACTCTGATGATGGACGTGATGATGAAACCGAAGAGGTTAATCTCGCAATTGCGTATGCTTCGATGAATCGGATTACGAGTCAATGAGTTGCAAGATATGGAAGAAAAGAAGGTTTCTACAAAAATTCCAAATTTTAAATTGGATGATGATATCAAACTTACTCCTAGCATTAAAATAGGAAATTGCTCGTATTCACGTCCCATTTTTCCTCCTACAAATGCTCCACCTTCAAAAACTATTCCAAAGAAGAAAATTTTGAAAAAGGTGGTGGAAGAGGTTTCTCCCATGGAACATGAAAGGATGTTCAAGGAAGTGAAATGGTGATCCATCAATTCTCCAATCTTAAGAAAGCCTTAAGCTTAGCTCATGATGAACTTAATCTATACAAGACGGAGAAAAGCGTGATGAGGTCTGAAATTTCTAATCTTAAGGACCAAATCAAACAGATGACTCCTCTTGTTGATCAAAACCGCATCCTTGAAACTAAGGTTGCTGCACTTCAACTCAGAAATGATGACTTGGTAACCCAAATCGACGATCGCCAAAAGATTATCGATTCGTGGCTCAAGTCTCAATCCACCAAGGATAAAATCTTGGACTTCCAAGTTCCTCCTGGAACTAAGGATGGTCTAGGGTTTGGATCTGAGGAAGAGGAGAAGTGTGCATCCTCGAGTGAAAAGGATGAGGAATTTCCAGAACTAACTAAAGAAATTCCCAAGGAGAAGCATGCTAAGGGAAAGGGTAAAGCAAGACAAGTAAATTATGTCTACCCTAAAGGAAAGCAATATGGGAAGAATTACGTGTTAAAACCTAAGAATTACGTGGAAGCACTGAAGAGGAAATGGCTTATGGAATTGGTAGAATCCACTGCTCCAACCACTTACGGTGGAAAAGGCGGTTCTCGCTAACTCCGGGTCGACCGCGCTTCTTCTTCGACCGCTCCTCACTGCCTTCAAAAGCAAGAATAGCATTCCCGTGAAATACGTGGTCAAACCAAAGCCTGTTCCCTTTGTATCGCTGGAATGTTAGCCGGAACCGCACCTCCCAAACCGCTTCCTTGTCCCAAACCGCATGCAACTCCTAAGAAGAGTAAGGAGTTAGTAAAACCTCATGATGCTTGTAGTTTTTATAAATGTTACGTGTGTGATGGTTTAGGTCACAAGGCTGCAGAATGCCTTTTGCGGTTCACACCCAATGCCAGGAAGAGCAAACCTCCTTCGTCAAACGGTGTGGGTCGTAAAGGGTTGCTAACTTCGGGACCCAAGGAATAAAGGGGGACCTCGTTCTTAATGTTTACATTTCAGGTCCTCTGCTTCATGGCCGGTCACCGCAAGGATAATGAATGGTATCTTGACGGTGGTTGCTCAAGACATATATTTGGAGATAGATCATTACTTGAAGATGTCGTTGAAGCAAGTGGTCCATCTGTAACCTTTGGTGACAACAACAAAGGCAAGACCGTTGGATATGGTGTTATAAGGAGAGGAAACCTAACTATTGAGAAGGTTTCTCTTGTCGATGGACTCAAGCACAACCTCCTTTCAATTTCTCAATTTTGCGACAAAGGAATGCTTTGCAACTTCCACGTCATCAAATTGCTTTATCAAAGATAGCATTTCCGCGTCACCCTACTCACGGGGATTCGTAAGAGTAATATTTACATTATTGATCTAAATTCTGCATGTAGTATTACTAATCTCTCTGTTTTGTAGCTAAGAATGTGAGCGAAAATAGTTGGCTATGGCACAAGAGGTTGAGCCACTTGAACTTCAAGTATCTTGCAAAGATTGGTAGGGAAAACCTCGTTCGTGGTTTACCTAAAGTGGCTGACCACCATCCGGAGAAATGCGGTGCATGCCGGCTTGGTAAGCGATCCGCGTCGTCTTTCACCCGGCAAGACCGCTCCATCAACTTCAAGATGCTTACAAGCTGCTTCACATAGATTTGTTTGGACCCGTAACCACTTTGCCGGCATTGGAGGAAATAGATATACTTTAGTAGTGGTGGATGATTACTCAAGATATACGTGGGTTGAGATGATGATTTCCAAAGATGATTGTTATGAGATTCTCACCGCACTCTTTAGACGGCTCCAAACTCAAAAAGAAGACGACATCGTTAGTGTTCGATCAGATAATGGAACGAGAATTTAAGAACAACGGTGTTGCTCGGTATTGTGATGACCACGGGATTGATCACAATTTTTCCAGCTGGTGTTCCACAACAAAATGGGGTTGTGGAAAGGAAGAATAGGGCGTTGATTGAAATTTGGAAAGACAATGATATGCGAAGCGAGAAGCTACCTCGGTATTTAGGGCTGAAGCAATCAATACCGCATGCTTCACTCAGGAACCGCTCCTCATCAACAAAACCTATAATAAGACTCCCTATGAGCTTTGGCGAGGAAGAACCCCCAACATTGCATTCTTCAAGATCTTTGGCTGCAAATGCTTTGTCCTCTACAACGGAAGAGAAAATAGAGGTAAATTCGGAGCCAAGGCCGACGAAGGTATTTTTGTTGGGTATGCTAAACATTCTAAAGCTTTTCGTGTTTTCAATAAAACTAGTTTAAAAATAGTTGAGTCTGTCCATGTTACTTTTGATGAGCATTCTCTCCTTGAGCCACATTTGGCTTCAAATGTCGCTGATGATTTTGTTGAGCATAATGAACCAGGTGAACCATCTCAAACCGCACCTGAACCTCAACCGCAAAATCCAGCACCCTCAACTGAAATTCCCCCAAACCGCACTTTTGAAACCGCACCTGAAGTTCCTACTCCAGATGCAACTGCAAGGGAAGAAGAAGTTGAAAATTCCCCTATCCAACTTATAGAACCTCTTCGTCAACTTACATTCCATGACTTATTTGAAGGATCTAACGACGTTCAATTGAAGATCTTGACAAACCTCGGTCCAACCGGACTTACCCCCGGAGGTTCGTGAAGTCGGCGGTCACCCCTCACAAATGTGATTGGTGATCTGTTTTTCGGTGTTCAAACAAGGAGATCTAATTATGATGAGCATACTTCACTTTTGTCTCAAGTTGAACCCAAGAAGATTGATGAAGCACTCCAAGATTCCAGTTGGGTCGTTGCTATGCAAGAAGAACTCAACCAGTTTGAAAGATGCAAGGTCTGGACTTTGGTGCCTAGACCTCAGGATCAAGGAGTGATAGGAACTAAGTGGGTATTTAGGAATAAGATGGACGAGAATGGAAGCATCACTAGGAATAAAGCAAGGTTGGTTGCACAAGGATATAGGCAAGAAGAAGGAATTGATTATGACGAAACCTTTGCTCCAGTTGCAAGATTGGAAGCTATGAGAATCTTCTTAGCCTACGCCTCTTTCAAGCATTTCAAGTTATATCAAATGGACGTAAAGAGTGCATTCCTCAACGGCGAACTGCAAGAGACCGTGTATGTTGCTCAACCTCCTGGATTTGAAGACTCTAAATTTCCCAATCATGTCTACAAACTCCAGAAAGCTTTGTATGGACTTAAGCAAGCTCCAAGGGCATGGTATGAGACTCTCTCTAAATTTTTACTAGAAAAAGGATTTAAACGTGGTAAAATCGATACAACTCTTTTTATTGCCAAATATAATGAGCATACTTTACTTGTTCAAATTTATGTCGATGATATTATTTTTGGTTCTACTAATGAGTTACTTTGCAAGCGTTTCGAAAAGCTAATGAAAAGCAAGTTTGAGATGAGCATGATGGGAGAATTAACATTCTTCCTCGGGCTTCAAATCAAGCAATGCGAAGAAGGTATTTTTCTCAGCCAAGCTAAATACACCAAGGAGTTAATAAAGAAGTTTGGATTAGAAAATGCTAAAGCATATGATACTCCTATGGCCACCGGCAATAAGCTAGATAAGGATCTGAAAGGTAAGAAAGTTGATCAGACTTTATATCGAGGTATGATCGGCTCATTACTTTACTTAACTGCTAGTAGGCCCGATATCATGTTTAGTGTCTGTGTATGTGCTCGCTATCAAGCAGATCCTAGAGAAGCACATCTTATGGCAGTCAAGCGTATAATCCGCTATTTATCTGGAACCACTAACCTTGGACTTTGGTATTCCAAAGATTCGAACTTCGATCTTGTAGGTTATTCTGATGCAGATTATGCAGCTTGTACTATTGACAGGAAAAGCACTAGTGGTACTTGTCATTTCCTCGGGAATAGACTAGTTGCTTGGGCCGGCAAGAAGCAAGCTTCGGTTTCGGTGTCAACCACGGAAAGAGTATATTCTTTGCTTGATAGTTGTTCTTTGTCAAATCCTTTGGATGAAGCGGCGGTTGGTAGACTATGGAATCCATGAAGGGAATTGCCCCATCATGTGTGACAACACTTCAACAATTTCGGTCTCCAACAACCTGTCATGCATTCTAAGACCAAGCATATTGATATCAAGTATCATTTCCTCAAAGACCATGTAGAGAAGAGGAATATCCATTTAGAGTACGTGAGGACCAGAACAACGATTCTTTGATATCCTCACAAAGGCTCTTGACTCCAAGAGATTTTCTTTTCTCGGAGGAGAAATGGGTATGCTTGAACTTAAATAAATTCCATACTTTTTATTGGCTAACTTGTTTGTTGAGTCTAGGTTGAAATTCCATTGGGAATCAAACCACTTCGTTGAAGCTTTGCATGCAAACCGCAAGATATCCAACCGCCCGCATTCAACCACTACTTCCAAACCGCTTAATGCGGTCGACCGCTTGGAGTAAAACCGCGTTTCAACAAGAAGTAAAATCTGTCTATTTTCTTTATTTATCTTAAAAAAAAAAAAAAAAAAAAAAAAAAAAAAAAAAAAAAAGCTATCAAATTCCTTTATTTATTTTTTAGTCCTTATTTTTGACAAAAGGGTATCTTTGCAAATGTTTTCCCTCAAAAATTCAAAATTTTAGAGCATTTAATGCTAAGGGGACATGAGCATTTAAAGCCTTCATGTCGGCGAGTCATAGAGAGATGTGCGGGAGGTGAAAGGGTGTAACAGTTGGGTTAATTTCAATCATTCCTTCGCTTACCGCCTCCACCCCTTCACCCTATATAAGCATGAGTTGGTGAAATTCTTTCCTTTCTCTACGCCAACTCTCTCGCACACGTACTCTCTCTGTTCACCAACTCATCTCTCTCTCTAAAACCTTTCAAAACCCTCATTTTCAAAACCTTTAAGCGTCAATGGCTTCAACTTGAAACCTTCAACTTCAAAAGGCTAAGAGCATCTACCATTTGCTAGGGCTAAGAAACCCATCCTGGAAATGGTAACATCTCTAACCCTAACTCTTGATTTCTTCAAAATCTGCCATGGATGAACACGCATAAACTGTTCATATTCTTCAATTCATACTTTTGGTGATTTTGATCTTATTTGTTACTCATTTTTTATGATATCTGTTGGGTTTTTCTCGGATTTATACATGGATTTCTTATATGTCATTTATTTTATGATCAATCCATGTTATGAGTACTAATTTGGTGATTTTCAGAATCTGTTCTTCGTAAACCCACTTTGTGTTCTTGGTGTTTTTGGATGATTCTGGGTAAAGGTTGAAATTTTATTGATATATTGTTAATCCCCTTCCCAATGTGATCATTTTGATATATTATTTGCTCATTTTGGTTAAGTTTCATGTATCTCTGTTCTTGGTGTTCTTGAATGTTCTTGGTGTTCTTCACAAAACCCATGATTGTTCTTGAAAAATCACATGTTTTGGTTGCCTTGATTCTGAGAAAGTGTTTTTCCAACACTTAGAATATTTTCAACTTTTTCAGAAATTTTGGATTTTATGGTGGTTTGAAACCTCTTGTATGCAACCCCTTAGGAATTTTTTGTTTCAAACCGCTCCTCACCTATTCAACCTAAACCGCATGTTCTAAAACCGCTTTTTCAAATACTTTGAAACCGCATGCTGGTCAAATTCCTTCCTTCCTTCATTGATTTTGAGATTTTACTAAGTATATAGGCTGGAAACCAAGAAATTCCTCTCTAATCACTGCTTGCAGTGTGGGATAAGTTTGGATTACAATGCCACGTACTTAAGTAATTTTGTTCTCAAGTCCTCATTATTTGTTGAGTATTCATGGTTTCACTTGGGGTTTGAAATTCTCAAACCGCACCATTGCTCAACCGCTTGGTGCTCAAACCGCATGTGAACTATGAATACACAAATGGATCTAACACTTGAAATTTCAAATTTGTAGGATCCAACTACTTTCCTACCTGGGTGGGAAGTGAATGAGGAAGAGCTCAAAACAGATGCTCTAGGAAGGGAGTTGCTGAGGAAGCTCAGAGTCTCAGGCATCTTACCTCTGTTCATCAAGAAGCAGAACTTCATTGTGCCATCTTTTGTGGATCAATTCTTTGCAACCGCTAAGAAGGATTCCGAGTTCTTGAGCAAGGCCGAGAGAGTCTCCTGCCCGACCGCCGTAGTTGAAGGGATGAAGCTCTCCGTTGACTACATAGATATAAGAAGACTTTTCAGATTTGCGGTTGGTGGTGCCCCTTAGAGATTGATCAAGTTATCCAAGATGCTTGCTCTCCAAACCGCCAAAGTGGATACCCTATCCAAGAAGTACAAGAAGATTCCAAGAAAGAACTTTGGTGAGCTGATGAACTTCATTGGTCATCTAGTGGGGAGAACCATTTCTGGAAAGACTGGGAACCACAACAATTTCACATCCCAACAATGGATGTACAGTGCTGCAATCTTTATGGAAATAAAGCTTCACTGGCCAAAAATTCTTTATTTTGAGATTAAGGACAGCATAGAGACCTATCAGTCCAAGATCAAAGGTGAAGATCAGAGGTGGAGACCTTTCTGCAGGATCCTAACCGCCCTTTTGATGGACTATGAGCACTTGGATGAAATGGTCACCAAGAATCCAGACCTTATGGTGGGATCGCTCGAGATGATTGCCTAGGTCTACTTGCTTGCCACTCCTTCAGATATGCCAATGGAGACGCATTATACAAATCTTTGTATGATGCAGATACCTACCCTAAGAAGGAACCCTATGAGTTGAGAGACCCCTCGACCGCTCCTCAGACTAAAACTACCAAGCGGTCCAGAAAACCACAAGCAAGAGCTGAACCGCCTCAGAAAAAGGCCAAGACCGCTCCTGCAACCAAACCGCCTGCAACTGATGATGGAGCTGGTACTAGCAAAAGGAAGAAGAAGGAAAGACAGCCTGAAACCATGAACTTGGTGGATGAAGAGGATGAAGAAGAGGAAGACCCAAGTATTCCCAACTTGGTGGCTAGAGCCAAAAGGGATAGGGATGAGATAGCTGGATTGACTGTGGAAGAACAGATGAAGGTTCTCCAAGATAGGATTGCTAGATTGGCCAAGGAGCAAGCTGAGAAGTATCAGGCCAAGGGAAAATCAACCTCTGAAGCTGGAACCGCCTCACCCCATGAACCGCCTCCAGAAACCCAACCGCCTCCATCTCCTCAAACCTCTCCTGTCCAATCTCCAAACCAATCCCCAGCCCAATCCCCTGCCAACTCTCAATCCAAATCACCATCCAAAGCCAAATCCATAACCCCTTCCCCCAACAAAACCGCACAATCTCAGGGGGAGAAACCTAAGAGGAAGAAAATGGCTGCCAAGAAGAAACCCTTCAAGAAAACCAAGCCTGTCCAACCCTCACCCACTCCTTCAAATTCCCCTCCACAATCACCTCCTCAAAATTCCCCTTCTCCTTCCCCCAGAAAATCACTCTCACCCCTATCTTCTCAATCCCAATATAACTCACCCCAACATTCCCATTCCATAAACTCACAACATTCCAACCAAACCCCTACTCATTCTGCCTATCAACAATGGCAGTCCAAACCTTCTGCTGGACATGCTACCTCTAAGTCAGTTAGAGATGATCCAACCCCTGACCATTCCCCTAACAAAAACCGCTCCCCTACACCTAACCGCTCTAAATCCAACTCTCCTTCAAAATCCCCTCCTCCACAAAAATCACCCAATCACCAAAAGTCTCCTCCTCAAACAAATACTCAAACCAAAACCGCTCCTGAAACTACCCAAACACAACCACCTCCTATATTTCCAACCGCTTCTACCTCAACCGCACCTCCTTCTGACTATTCCCAAATCCTTCAAACCCTTTCCCTCATTCAAAGCCAACTCCTAATAAACCAAGGTCATGTCATTAAGCTGACCGCTTCCAATGACATCCTAACCGCTTCCAATGCTTCCCTCCAAACCTCTCTCTCAAATCTCTCTGAGTCAAACCTTGTTCTTCATGCCAAGGTAGAGTCTCAATCCCTGGAGATGGCAACCCTTAAATCAACATTGCTTGATGCCATTAAGGGGGAGAGATCTACAAAGAAACCCTCCATCCTCCTCAAGCCTCTGATGATCAAACCGCGTCTCTTATCAAAACCGCTGTTGAAGAAGGATTGGTCAAAGCCTTGAGTGATATTCAAGAGAAGGTCTGCAATTCCATTGAGAAAGACCTTGGGGATCTGACCTCAAAACTTGTTTCCACCTTAAACTCCAGACCGCAAATGGCACAGATTGTCCAAACCGCCTTGAATTCCCTTAGAGAAGATGTTCGAGCAAATTGATATATTCAAGGTGGACTCCAAGGTAAATCTGGAATGTGTTGGAGATGCCTCAATGGCAAAGGCCGAATGAGATTCGGGATGAATTTAACGGCCGCTGGACAACCTTGAAGGCCGGATTCATTGCCAAGATTGAAGTGAAATTCATGACACGAAAACCTCTCTGAGAGTTACCATTGATCTTGATCCAATGAAGGAAGCTATCCAAGAACAAACCGCTGCGTGCGAGAGGAGATCCATACTATTTTCAATTCCCTTTATTCATCCCTCCACGTGCAGCTGGATACCATCAGAGACAACCTTATGGAAAACACCAAAGCGGTTGGTGCCACCAATTCTACCTATGCTCATTCTGTGAATGCCTTAAAGAAGCTTGAAGCTACTCTCACCAGAACCGCAGAGGAAGTTAGAAGACTAAGGAAAGCGTTTGCACCAGACCAATCAAGAGCTGGGCCTAGTGGAGCTGACCATGAAGTGAACAAGCCACCCCAGCAGTAAACCGCTTTTTCCTTGTAATTTTTGGTAAGTTTGGACCGCACTTTCTTTGTATTTTATTTTGTCCAACTTACTTCATTTTTGCTTTTTGTAATCTTGTAATTTCCTTTCATTCCTGTACTTGTAATCATCTTAGGAATTAATGGAAATTGCATCATGGTTCCAAAAACTTTATTCATTCAAACTGCTTGTTTGTAGAACATTGAAACCGCTTAAAGGTCTTAAACCTCATTCAAATATTTTTTAACTTAAAAATCACTCTTTTGAATTGATGTTTAAACATTCAGTTTAAACTGCACTTTGAACTTAATGCCTAGGGCACTACACCAACATTTAGTGCATACATAAAAATATGAGTTTTGGTTTAAGTATGTGGTTTAAACTGAATGTTTAAACTTTAATTCAAAAATATGATTTTAAGTTAAGAAATTTTGAAAGAGGTTTTAAACCATTGCGGTTTCATTGTTCTACAAACAAGCAGTTTGATATGAACAAGGTTTTGGAACCATGATGCAATTTTCATTACTACCTTAAATGGTTTGAGTTACAAGTACATGTAGAAAAGAAAATTACAAGGTTACAAAAACAAAAAGAGTTAGAGAAAAAATATAAAGAGAATGCAGTCTAACATAAGCAAAAACTGTTCAGTAAAAAGAAATTACAAAGAAGTGGTTTCAATGCTGGGGCGGTTGCTGAGGTGGTCCTTCCACTACATGAGCAGCAACAGGCGGTCCGGTGAAGTTGAAAGATGAATTTTCAGCTCTGAGGGTACCTTCTCAATCTTCTCACCTCTTCTGCGGTTCTATCTTGGGCGGTCTCAACTGCTCTCAAGGCGTTCACTGCATGAGCTGATGTTGAATTGCTAGCACCAACCACTCTTGTATTGGCTACAATGTTTTCCTTAAGCTCATCAATTTGAAGGTTGAAGGATGAGTTAAGAGTGTTATAGAAAGTGTGAATCTCCCCCTGAATTGCAGCAGTCTGAGTAGAAATGGCTTCTTGAAGGTTTGGCTCCAGATCTGTTAAGCTTCCCCTCAAGGAATTTTCCAGCTCATTTATTTTGGAGCTAAGTTTGGAGTTAAATCCTTCCTTGAGGTTGTCCAGTCTATCATTGACCTCATTAGTCAAGGTATTGATCTTTGCTGATAGGCTGTCTCCAATAATGTTCATTTTTATATTTAGCTCCCCTTTGAGAATCTTAATTCCTTCTTGAAGACTGGCTTGCATAGAATCCAACACAGATCTGAGGTCAGAATCTAGTTGCGATCTGGAATTAAAGGCTTCAAGCAGCTCTGTCTTCATTTTCTCAATATCTTGCTCAAAGGTATCACAGATAATATCACCAGCAATAGTGAGCATACCTTTGAGTTGGTCTCTGGTGACAGACTCTCTAATGAATTCAATGACATTGTCAACCAATTATTGTTTCAAGGAGGTTAGGTTGGATTCAACAGAAGTCTTCACAATGTTTGCGGTTTGCTCATCCGCGGTTGAAGTTGGTCTCTCCCCCTTAATGGCATTCATCAATTGAGATTTTAGAATGGCCATCTCTTGGGCTTGAGAATCAACCTTGGCTTGACGAGAATGATTGGAGGCTTCCAAAGAGCGGTTTGACTCCGTCACCTTTATCATATGTCCTTGATTGACCAGGATTTGGTTTTGGATAAGGTAAAGCGTTGAAAGAATTTGAGAGTAATCAGTTGGGGCGATTGAGGAGGAGGGAATATGAGAGAATGAGGGAGGCAGTTGAGAAAAGGTAGGAAGTGCGGTTTGGATAATAGGAGGGGTTTGGGTAGAAGGTGCAGATTGGGGTAGTTGGGAATTGAGGGTCTGTAATATATGGTCAGTTGGAACTTTATAAAGTTGGGTGGATGGGGGTGGAATGGGTAAAGTGAGAGATAAAGTAATAGGTGTGGTTGGGATGGGGGCAGTTTGGATTGGAGGAGGAAATGTGGAAGTTGGAAGGTTTGATGTTTTAGGAGGTGAATTTGAGGTTGAATTGGATGTGGAAGTTGTATGAACAGAAAGAGGAGGTGATTGTTGTTTTTGAGGTGAGGGAGGAGGTGTTTGAGGTTTAGGAGAAAGAGGCGGTGTAGGTATTTTTGAGGGGGTAGAGTTTGGACGAGGTTTGATTGAGGAGGGGAGGTTTGGCCGCAGTTAAAATGAGGTGGTGAAGGAGTTGGATTTTTTAATACAGTCATGGAAATGGCTTGGCCCACGGATGGTTTTTTAATCCAATCCTGAAAGGCTGGGGGCAGAGGTGATTCAATATATGAGGGAGTGTGATAGTCATATTTTGAGGAAGAATGTGATGGAGAGGGAGAAGGGGATTCCTAGTCAAAATAGGAGGCATTTTTTCCAGGAATGGGCATAGAGGGTTAAGCTACACGCTTAAGAAAATGTTTAGGCCCTTTGGAGTTAGCTTTCTTGGCAACCATTTTAATCCTTTTTCTTTTCGGGCTCTCCCCCTGAGCGGTTGCAACTCCTTGCAGTTGGATAGGGGAAGCGGTTTGGGTGAAGGTGGGGGTTTAGAAGGTTATTGGGGTTGGATAGGAGATTGATGTGGAATAGGCTGTTGCGATTGAGATTGGGGAGGGGGCTACGGTTTGGGGTCAGGCTGCGGTTGGGGAGGTGGAGTGGTTGCTTTACCTTTTTCATCCCTTTTTATTTTAGCTTCTCTCTCCAGCCTATTCAACTCATCTCTGTAGTACTGGGCTAGATCTTCACCAGTCAAGTTCTCCATTGACTATTTGGCTTTCCTAGCTCTTCCAATCAGTGCAGGAATTCCATCATCTTCCTCTTCATCTTCATCCATATCCTCAGGTTCATCAACCAGCATCTTATTCTTTCCTTTTTGACTTGGACCAACAGCAGCACGCGATTTGGGTGCTGGTGCGGTTCTGGCTTTCTTCTGGGGTGGTTCAACTGCAGTCTTTCTTTTCCTGCTATCTTTTTTGACTGCTTTGCCAACTGTTGTGTCTGCAGTCTCAGGACTCATCTTGATGTAAAATTCTTTGGTAGGAAGGGTATCAGCATCCCATAGAGCTTTATATTCCTCATCACCATAGTAGAGTCTGAAGTTGTGGAGAACACGCAGACCAAGTGTTTCTTCAGTGCCCCAATTGATAGTCAGCTCAAGGGTAGTTACTCTGAGCTCCTCCAAGTGCTGGTAGTTGGCAAATATAGTGGTTAGGAGCCTGCAGAAGGGTCTCCATCTTTGCTCTTCATTCTTCGTCTTGGATTGATAGGTGTCAATATGTGCAGAGAGTTCCCTCATAAGAAGCTTTGGCTAGTGGAAGGGAATCTCACTATGAATGGAACTACAGTACATCCATTGTTGGGATGTAAATTTGTAATGGTTCCCGGTTTTCCCACAAACAGATTTTCCAACAAGGAAGCAAAGGTGACTCGTCAGCTCACCAAAGTCCTTTCTAGGGACCTTCTTGTACTGACCAGTGAGGGTGGGAATCCCAGTAGTGGTGGAGGCAGTTGCATCCATAATATCTTGCCCAATTCTCTCAGGAGCATTCAGAACGTTGAACCTAAAAGTTTTACGGATGTCCAAGTAATCTATGGAAACATCCATACCTTCAACATTGGCAGTAAGGCAATTCACCAGCAATCCATCTCCAAGGTCTCTTTGTCCCCTTATGGTGTTGGTGTAGAGCTGATCGACAAACGAAGGGATTGTGTAGGCTTGCTTCTTGGTAAACAGAGGTAGAATTCCAGAGGTTTCCATCTTCTTGATCATTTCCCTTCCAAGGGAATCTCTTCTCAACTCAGCTTCAATTATTTCCCAACCTGGTAGGAAAAATTGAGGATCCTACAAAATAAAATTTTAAAGTTAGATCCATTTTATGGATTCACAGTTCACATGCGGTTTAAGCATCCATGCGGTTTGGAAATGGAGTGGTTTGAGAAGTGAAACACTTCAAACCCCAAGTGATCTGTGAGTACAAGGCAAGGAAATAAGTAAGAAAATTCAAGAGTATGATTACTAGTACGTGGCATCGTTAAACCAATTTTATCTAAAACTTCCATGAAGTGTTCAGAGAGAAGGTTATGGTATCCAGCCTATATTCTAAGTAACACTCAAGAATAAACAGTATGCGATTTTAAATGAAATGCAGTTTTATAGCAAAGATAACATGCGGTTTTTGAAAGTAAATTAGCATGCGGTTTTGAAGAGCATGCGGTTTGAAACACTTTTGATATGCGGTTTCAAGCAATGGTAGCATGCGGTTGAGAGATGAGGTTCAAATGCAAAGTTAAATCCAAAGTTATCAAAAAAATTATAAGTAAGGAAAAACCTAGCTAAGGAATCATGGAATCCAAAACATAAGAAATTTTCAGAAAAGCATATGAACAGCATGAAGAACACGAAGAACATTCAAGAACATGAAGAACAGCGGCAACATGAACCTTAACCAAAATAAACAAAAAGCATATCAAAATGATCACATTGGGCAGTAGATTAACAATATATCAATAAAAATTCAAACTTTGCCCATAATCATCAAGAAATTACCAAGAATATGAAATGGGTTTTCGAAAAGTGAAACTGAAAATTTCAAAATAAGTACCCAAAACATGTTTAGATCATCAAATAAGCAACATAATCAGAATCTGGACTACAATCCGAATAAAACCTAACAAATTTCACACAAAATGAGTAAGAGATGGAGCATTAATAGCTACAAATCAGTTCATGGCATACGAAGGTTTTTCAAGTTCAGCAATGGTGATTTGCAAAAAAGTAAGAGATTAAGGTACAAAAATCATACCCTATCGTTGAATTGTTTCTTAGGAGCCATGGAAAGTTTGCAGAATTTGAGAAAAATGAAGGTTTTGAAGGTTTTTGAGAGATTTTAGAGAGAGAAAGTGGTTGATAAAACTGACAACTGAAAGTACGAATGACAGAGAAGACAGTAGAAAAAGGTAGTGTTTGCACGAAAATAGGTATATATAGGAGGTTATGGGGTGGAGTGCAAATAGCAGGTGATGGTTCCACTTCCCACTAAGTGTACCACCACCACACACCCTTACCTCTGTAACACCCTTTCAGCTTCTGCACAGTATCCAATGACAGCTGACATGAAGGTTTTTAATGCAAATGTTCCTTTTGCATTAAATGCATTTAAATTTTGAAATAACGTGGAAAAACATTTTCAAAAATATCCTTATGCCAAAATAAAGACCAAATAGAAAATAAGGAAAACATACTTGGGTCCACGTGGCAGACATGCATGCGGTTTGAAAAAAAATAAAAATTTAAAGGAAATAAATTTCAAACCACATTGAAGCTTCTACAAAGCTTAGAAATGAAAAATGTTGAAAATTGTCTAAGTGTTGAAACACGGTTTTTATTTTGCGATTTTGAAACATCATGAGGTTTAAAAATATACGCGGTTTAGATACTACACGCAGTCAGGAGTTGCATACGGTTTACCTCATGTGGTTTGTCCACGCGGTTTCAACAAGGGTGAGATTTGAAACCTCAACAGGAGTTTCAACCTAAAATCCACATACTTAACACACAAATTAGTAATAAAAAGTATGGACTTATTTAAGTTCGAGCATACCCATTTCTCCTATGAGGAATGTAAACCTCTTGGAGTCAAGAGCTTTATTGAGGATATCAGCAATCTGGTTATCTGTTCCCATGTAAACTAGATGGATATTCCCCTTTTCCACATGTTCTTTGAAGAAATAATACTTGATATCAATGTGCTTGGTCTTTGAGTATATGACAGGGTTGTTGGAGACTGAAATTATTGATGTGTTGTCACACATGATAGGGCAATTTCCTTCATTAATTCCATAGTCCACCAACTGTTGCTTCATCCAAAAAATTTGGCAGCAGCAACTTCCAGCAGCAATATATTCAGCCTCTGTGGTTGACAATGAAACTGAGGCTTGCTTTTTGCTGGCCCAAGCAACTAGTCTATTTTCGAGGAAGTAACAAGTTCCACTAGTGTTTTTTCTGTCAATAGTGCAAGATGCATAATCTGCATCTGAATATCCTACAAGATCGAAATTTGAATCTTTGGAATACCAAAGTCCAATATTAGTAGTTCCAGAGATATAGCATATTATACGCTTGACTGCACTTAAATGTGCTTCTCTAGGATCGGCTTGATAGCGAGCACATACACAAACACTAAACATGATATCTGGCCTACTAGCAGTTAAATAAAGTAATGAGCCAATCATACCTCAATATAAGGTTTGATCAACCTTCTTACCTTTTAGATCTTTGTCTAGCTTATTGCCGGTAGCCATGGGAGTATCGTATGCTTTTGCATTTTCTAGTCCAAACTTCTTGATTAACTCCTTGGTGTATTTGGCTTGGCAGAGGAAGATTCCTTCTTCGCATTGTTTGATTTGAAGCCCGAGGAAGAACGTAAATTCTACCATCATGCTCATTTCAAACTTGATTTTCATTAGCTTTTCAAAATGCTCACAAAGTAATTCATTAGTATAGCCAAAAATAATATCATCAACATAAATTTGAACAAGTAATGAATGATTATTATATTTGGCAATGAATAGAGTTGTATCGATTTTACCACGTTTGAGTCCATACAAAACTTTTGGAGTTTGAAGACATGATTTGAAAATTTGGAGTCTTCAAATCCAGGAGGTTGAGCAACAAACACGATTTTTTGAAGTTCACCGTTGAGGAAGGCACTCTTCACGTTCATTTGATATAGCTTGAAACGCTTGAAAGAGGCATAGGCCAAGAAGATTCTGATTGCTTCTAGTCTTGCAACTGGAGCAAAAGTTTCATCGTAGTTGATTCCTTCTTCTTGCCTATATCCTTGTGCAACCAACCTTGCTTTATTTCTGGTGATGCTTCCATTCTCGTGCATCTTGTTCCTAAACACCCACTTTTTTCCAATCACTCCTTGATTATGAGGTCTAGGCACTAATATCCAAACCTTACATCTTTCAAATTGGTTGAGTTATTCTTTCATAGCAATGACCCAACTGGAATCCTGGAGTACTTCACCAACTTTTTTGGGTTCAATTTAAGATAACAGAGAAGTATGCTCGTCATAGTTTGATCTCCTTATTTGAACACCGAAAAACAAATCACCAATCACATTTGTGAGAGGGTGACTGCTGACTTCACGAACCTCAGGGGGTAAATCTGGTTGAATTGAGGTTTGCTGAAGATCTTCTAATGGAACATCGTTAGATCCTTCAGTGAAGTCATGGAAAGTAATTTGACAAAGAGGTTCAATAAGTTGGATGGGTGAATTAACAACATCTTCCCTTGCGGTTGCATCTGGAGTAGGAACTTCAGGTGCGGTTTGAAAATTGCGGTTTGAGAGAATTTCAGTTGAGGTTGCTGGATTTTGCGGTTCTTAAGGTTCAGGTGCAGTTTTGGAACTTTCACATGTTTCATTAGTCTCAACAAAGTCATCACAAACATTTGGAGCCAAATGTGGCTCAAGGAGAGAATGTTCATCAAAAGTGACATGGACATATTCTACTATCTTTAACTAGTTTTATTGAAAACACAAAAAGCTTTAGAATGTTTAGCATACCCAACAAAAATACCTTCATCGGCCTTAGCTCCAAATTTACCTCTGTTTTCTCTTCCGTTGTAGATGATAAAACATTTGCAGCTAAAGATCTTGAAGAAATCAATGTTGGGGGTTCTTCCTCTTCAAAGTTCATATGGAGTTTTGTTGTAGGTTTTGTTGATGAGGGAGCGGTTCAGAGTGAAGCATGCTGTGTTGATTGCTTCAGCCCAAAAATACTGAGGAAGCTTGGCTTCTGAAATCATTGTCTTTCCAGCCTCAATCAACGTCCTGTTCTTTCTTTCTACAACCCCATTTTGTTGTGGAACACCAGTAGTAGAAAAATTGTGATCAATTCCTTGATCATCACAATACTGAGCAACACCGTTGTTTTTTAATTCTGTTCCATTGTCAGACCTTACACAAACGATGTCGTCTTCTTTTTAGATTTGGAGCCGTCTAAAGAGTGAGGTTAGAATTTCATAGCAATCATCCTTAGTAATCATCATCTAAACCCACGTATATCTTGAATAATCATCCACCACCACTAATGTATATCTATTTCCTCCAATGCTGGCAGTGGTGACGGGTCCAAACAAGTCAATATGGAGCAGTTTTAAACATCTTGCAGTTGAGGGCGCGGTCTTACTGGTGAAAAATGAAGCAGTTTGTTTACCTAGTTGGCATGCACTGCATTTCTCTGGATGATAGTCAACCACTTTGGGTAAACCACGAACGAAGTTTTTCCTTCCAATCTTTGCTAGATACTTGAAGTTTAAGTGGCTCAACCGCTTGTGCCATAGCCAACTATTCTCGCTCACATTTTTAGCTACAAAACATATATTAGTAATACTACATGCAGAATTTAAATCGACAATGTAAATATTACTCTTACAAATCCCTATAAGCAGGGTGACTCCGGAAATGCTATCTTTGATAAAGCAGTTTGAGGAAGTGAAGTTGCAATGCATTCCTTTGTCACAGAATTGAGAAATTGAAAGGAGGTTGTGCTTGAGTCCTTCAACAAGAGAAACCTTCTCAATGGTTAGGTTTCCTCTCCTTATCATACCATACCCAATGGTCTTGCCTTTATTGTTGCCACCAAAGGTTACATATGGACCGCTGGCTTCAATGACATCTTCAAGTAATGATCTATCTCCAGTCATATGTCTTGAGTAGCCACTTTCAAGATACCATTCATTATCCTTGGAGTGACCAGCCATTAAGCAGAGGACCTGAAATATAAACATTTAAAACGAGGTCCCCTTTATTCTTTGGGTCCTGAGGTTATCACCTTTTGATGACCCACACCTATTTGACATAAGGAGGATTATTCTTTCTGGCATTGGGTGTGAACCTCAAAAGGCATTCTGCAGCCTTGTGACCTAAACCATCACACACAGAATATTTATGAAAGCTTTGAGCAACATGAGGTTTTACAAACTCTTTACTCTTCTTAGGATCTGCATTCGGTTTGAGAATTGCGGTTTTAGCATTCACAAAGGTAGGCACTTGTGGTTTGACCGCGGTTTTTTTAGGAACACTCCCCTTGCTTTTGAAGGCAGAAGGTGCGGTTGAAGAAGAAGGGTGGTCAGCCCTGCGGTTGGCTGCACAACGTACTTCACCAGGTGCGGTTGAAGTAGATGTGCGGTCAGCCGCATTCAAAACCTCCTCTGCGGTTACAACCACAGATTCTTTTCTTTTCATTTGATTATTTTTCCCAAATTATTTCTTAGGGTAGACATAATGGAAGTTAAGTGGAGCCTTTTGTTCCTGTCCTTTACCCTTAGAAATGGAATGCTTCTCATTAGGAATTTCATTAGTTTGTTTAGAAATTTCCTCATCCCTTTCACAACAGGATGCACACTTCTCTTTTTCACCTGTTTGAAATCCCAGACCTTCTTTAACACCACTGGTCATTTGGGATTCTAAAATTTGATCCAAGGTGAAACGTGATTTGGTCCACTCATCAATAACCTTCTTGAGGTCATTATTTTGAGTAACCAAGTCATCGTTCCTAAGTTGAAGTGCAGCAACCTTAGTTTCTAGGATACGGTTTTGTTCACTAATAGGAGACATACTTTTAACTTGGTCTTTAAGATTAGAAATTTCAGACCTCATTACAGTTTTCTCCGTCTTAAGCTGAGAAAGTTCATCATGTGCTAAAGACAAGGCTTTCTTAACATTTTGGAATTTATGGATCATCATTTCAGCTTCCTTGAACATCCTTTCATGTTTCATGGGAGAAACCTCTTCCACCACCATTATCAAAATTTTCTTATTTGGAATTATTTTTGAAGGTGTAGCATTTTTGGAAGGAAAAATGGGACGTGAGTAAGAACTATTCCCAATTTTTACACTCAGAGTAAGTTGCACGTCATCATCCAAACTTGTAAACCTAAATGAGGTTTTCGTAGGAATAACCTCTTCTTCTTCCATTTCCAGCGACTGGACTGACTCAGAATCTTAATCATCAGAAGCGTCTGCAACTAAGCAGAGATTAACCTCTTCGGTTTCATCATCACTTCCTTCATTAGAATCTGTTTCAATCCAAGTTGCTAACTCTTTTGAGTTCTCTTCCTCTTCAGCAACCATTCCCTTGAGACGAGAAAATTTCGCAGGAGAGTTTTTATTTTTCATATATTCAAATCTAGGCTGTGGACACTCAGATGCAAAGTGACCAGGTTTTCTACAATTGTAGCAAACTAGATCACTCTTTTTCTTTGTATCAGCGGCCTTGGAAAATGTTGCTGGAGGTTTGTCTTTTAAAATGATTTAGTAAAAGGTTTTGAAGATTTTCTAAACTTTTGAAATCTTTTCACAAACATGGCAAAATCATCATCATCCAATTCGATGAGTGATATGGTTGATATGGAAGGATTTGAGGTTTGATTTGAAGTAGATGTTTTCTCCTCATGTTCCACTATGGACATAGAAAGTGATTTTCCTTTCCCTTCAACCTCTTCAATATGATCTAATTTAAGATCATAGACTCTAAGATTTGCATATAAGTTACTTAACATTCAAGTATTCAAAACTTTAAAGTCCTCAAGAGATGTAGCTTTATTGACCCATCTTGAATCCAAAGCAGCTAGAAAAGTCGTATTGACTTCTTTATCAGTTAAAATTTTTCCTAGAGATCTACAAGAATTAACTACCTCTACGTAACGATCGTAAGTTTGGCGCAAGGTTTCGTTGAATTTTCTGTTGAAGTTATTGTAGGATCTTTCAACAGCATATCTTTTATTTTCTTTGCAGAGATCGTCACCTTCAAGATAGCTCTCTATGGCATCCCACATCTGCTTTGCGGTTTTGGAATACATCACTTTTTGAAGGGTTGATACGGGCAGGGTTCCAGAAATGATGAACCTTGCTTTGCTGTCCAAAGCAGCTAATCGTCTTTCCTCATCAGACTACTCAGATTTGGGCTTTTGGACTTCTGGAGTTTCAGCACTGGTGGTTGGATTGGTGTTGGCCTTCATGAAAATAAAGGGGCCATTCGTCACGCATTCCACCAGCATATCATCAATAGTCTCTAAATGGATTAACATTCGGACCTTCCAGATGTCGAAGTGGTCTTCATCCAAAAGAGGAATGTATGAATAGTTAACCGTTGTCATGGTTTTATAATTTGCCACAGCGAATTGACACACAAGCTGTTAAGCTTGAAAAACAGAAGTTTTATAAATGTGTTCGCTCTGATACCACTTGTTGGTCCCAAAGATGGCAACAAGGGTGAAAAATAGCTAGAGGGGGTGAATAGTTGTTACAAATTTTTTGCCCTCTTTTGAAAACTAAACCTCTTGCTTACAAAACCGCTTGCAGTGTATTAGAAACCACAAGTAGAGTTGCAAAATGCATAGCGGAATATCAAAGTTTATAATGCGGTTTAGAGGTGCGGTTTTAGTGTGAGGTTTTACAAAACTGAAAAGTGAGGTTTTGACAATGATTAACTTCAAACACAATTCACAACAATGGATAACTGTAAATGAGATTAAATAGATAAAGACAAAATAATCAGTAAAGAACGGTAAGTAAAATGCAGAAATGAAGAACACAAGATTTGGATTGGTTCAATCGTAAATGATCTACATCCACTACCAAGATGGTTAGTCTTGGATTTTCTAAGAGTTAGATTTTATATTGAGTATGAGAGAGATTACAAAGATACAAAGTATTAAAACTCAGATCTAAAATCTATTCTATGAAGATCAAATCCTAGACTATAACCAGTGTATCTCAAATGAATAATATATGTGATTAAACAAGTGAGGTGTGTGTGTGTGTGTGTGTTTAACAAGATCAAGGCTCTTTGAATCTATATGATATAGAGCTCAATGATTCTTGAGTGATGAAGGCTTGATTTCTGGGCTAGAAATATTTCTTGAAGGAAGAAGATGAAGATTCAAAGGGTTGTAAATTTCTGGGCAGAGCTTCAATCTTCTTATGAACTCACTGTAATTTCAATTTCTCAAGCAATCTTCAAATGTTGAAGATTAGGGGTATTTATACCCAAGCACCAAGAAAGTAGCCGTTATGATACAAATTGTTGAAATCAGATCTTGGTGCATTCTGATTGGTCCACAAATCCACTTTTGTCCCTTGTTCAGAAGTTGCAGTTAAAGCTGATCAGACCTCAGCTGCAAATAAGAAATGAAGGACATCTGTCACCTTTTCAGGATCCTTGCATATTCTGTCTAACACTTAGTCACGTGACAAGATTTGGTGGTTGACTTTTGATATTGCTGACGTGGATTCCAACAGTCATAAGTGGTTCAAATTCAAGTTTTCAATCATTGGATGCGGTCTGGTGATGATGCGGTTTAGGCAGTGCGGTTTCACCAGTGAGGTTTAACTGTGCGGTCTGAAGATTGGAACTGCACTACGGTTTTATAGTGCGGTTTCATCAATTATGATTCACTGCAGTTCATTGAAGTGCGGTTTCAATGTAGGAATTCCACACTGCGGTTTGCATGTGCGGTTTCATACGTGCGGTTTGAAACTTCTTTAACGGAAACCTCATGTCCAATGAGTCTTGTGTCAGTCTTCAAGCCTAAATAAACCTATTCTATAAAATGGACTTATACTAAAAAATTGAAGTCTAAGCTTCATTACATATGGGCCTAAAGTCCAGAAAATAGAGATGAGGTTATGGTATCAATCAAATTAAATCTAAGGCTAGGAGGGTTAAAGTATGCATACCCAACAGGCTACAGTTCTGGTAAGGGAGGAAAATGGCCTTTAGAAGCCAGTTTAGTACGTAAGAAAGGCCTTGTCCGACGTAGAAGGGAGGTACTTCAATGCTGAAAAGATAGCTTACGCTTTAGTGGTAGTAGCCAGAAAGCTCCGAGCTTACTTCTCCGCTCACCCTATTGCCGTGATGACTAGTTCTCCGTTGAGGAAGATACTGCACAAGCAAGAAAGTTTAGGTCGACTGCTAAACTAGTCCATATAATTGACAGAGTTTGACATTGAATACAAGCCTCGAAAAGCTTTGCTAGCACAACCTTTGGCTGACTTCTTGGTCGAGATTACGTTCACCAAATAAGATAATGCAGAGAGCACCCCAAAAACAACTTGAAGGGGAAGGTGCAATCGAGCCAACAGACAGTGAGTTTACCCGATGACTGTTGGAAGGTTTACTCAGATGGGTCTGCTACCAAGAATGTTAGTAGAGTGGGGATAGTGTTGATCAAACCTGAAACTGGTTGAACTTTTGAAGAGGCTTTAAGGTTCAAAATCCAAGCCTCCAACAACAAGGCAGAGTATGAGGCCTTGATCTCAGCAGTCGAGTATGCCAAGTATTTTGGGGCGACAAAAATCATAGCCTACTGTGACTCCCAGTTGATTGTGCACCAAGTTAAGGGAGATTATGAAGTGATCAATCCAGTTCTAATCAAGTATTGCGAGCTGGTGAAGAAGTTGGTCCAAGACTTGGAGTTTTGGGAGATACAGAGAGTAGGCCATGACGAGAATGAATTGGCCAACTTACTCTCCAAATTATCCACTTCAGAAGAGAAGCATGGAGAACCAATCTCATGCTCGGTCTACGGATCTAAGTATTGGAATGACGAGATGAAGGCCTACATCAAAATAGGTGAGCTACCAGTAGATGAGCAAAATGCTAGGGTTCACTATACATGGGGATGCATTGTTCAGAAGGTCATTTGTGAAACCATTACTGAGGTGTGTTCATCCTATGGAAGTTCCTCAACTCTTGCTCGAGGTACACAGTGGAATATGTGGTGGACACTCGGGGGCCAAAACTTTGGCGGACAAGATACTTACCTTGGGGTACTACTGGCCTCATCTAAGGGAGGGTGCTCGTGATTTTGTGCAGAAGTGTGATAAGTGTCAAAGATAGGCTGACCTACCAAGGCTCCCAACAACTGAGCAAACACATGTGATTGCAGCTTGGTCATTCGAAATGTGGGGGGTAGACTTGATCGGACCCTTTCCACCCACCCGTGGCAATTGTAAGTATGTGATAGTGGCTATTGATTACTTCACCAAGTGGATCGAGGCAAAACCTTTGGCAAAGATAACAGAAGAAAACGCTATCGACTTCATCCACGATTATATTTGGTGTTGCTTTAGGGTGCCACATTCAATTGTTTCAGACAACGGGCTACAGTTCTCAACTGCTTTTGAAACAGAGATGAAAAGGTTGGGGGTAAAACACTAGAAGTCATCAATCTCTTATCCTCAAGGCAACGGGAAAGTAGAGGCAGTAAACAAATTGGTATTGAAAGCACTAAGTAATGGCTTAATTGGTCAAGCTGGCAGATGGTTGGATGAACTACCCCTTACTCTTTGGGCAATCCGCACAACCACCCAGGGGCCTACAGGGGAAACCCCATTTGCTCTTACATTTGTGTCGAAGGCCATAGCACCTGCCGAGCTACGAATTCCTACAGCTAGGGTGGCCTTGTTTGATCAGAACCAGAATAACTCCAACAGATTGCTCGACTTGGACCTATTGGACGAGAAACGGATGACTGCCCAGCTTAGGATGGTCAATTACAAGCAAAAAAATAAGGGTATCATGACAAGAAGGTAAAGAAGAGGTCGTTCAATGTTGGAGACTACGTCCTACGGAATATCGAGGTAAATGGAAGGAAAGCTGAACAGAACAAGTTATCTCCAAACTGGGAATGTAACGACCCTAACCCTAGGCACTATTTTAGTATCATATTATATGCTATATATATTATTGTTGACTTTATGTGTTCATTTTATATCCTTGATTTCTTATAGTAGGATGAGATGATTGGGAAATAAAATAAAGTTTATGGGGGAAGTATAATAATTGACAATAAATAAATGAGTGTAGTTAGGATTTCATTGTGTAGAGAAAGGAAGTAAAGGGTTGAAGTTCTTTCCTTAAACATTAGGGGCTTTAGTGTAGATTTTGTGAAAGCCTTAAATTAATTGTGGCATGGGGGGCCATGCCCTCCCCCTATTTCACTCACCCTTTCTTTCACTTTTGTCAACCTCTTCCATACTTCCTCCATCCTCCCCATTTCACCTCATCATTCTCTTCTTCCGTCTTCCCAAAATTTCCATGGAAGCTCCTCCATGGAAGCCTCTCTTTCCAAGTTCCTAGAGCCTTCAATTCTTCTCCATTTTCCAATCCAATTGTACTTTTGTGTTTGGGGCAACTAAGGGAGTTCATCAAGCTAAGAAGATCCTTAATCCACCTCATATTTCTAATGTAAGTTATTATGACTTCTTTCTAAATATTGCTCACTTTATGTGTTTATGAATATTTTGTGGAAAGAAAATGATTGTGGTATTTTTGAATAAGGTTACTTGAGTAAAATGAGTTATTTAAGGTTGAATGGATTTTAGTTATGAGATGGGGGTTTAAGTTGAAGGAATGAGGGTATAATGAGTATAAGAGATAATGACTTTAATGGAGTTATTGTATGTGGTTATGTTTGTCTTATTTTGATTTGGGAGATGTAAGGAGTATATCTCATTTGGGTTGGAAGAGGTAGAGAAGGATTTAATATACTTTTAATAATGTGAGTTATTATGATTTTCCTTCAAACTAGATCATGAAATGTTGATTTGTTAGGATGTTGCTATAATTGTTGTTTGTGAATTTAGAGCACTTCCTTGGAGTTGAGAATTTGGGTAAAGACCTAAATGTGATGTTATTGTCTATGGAAATTGATAAAGAGAAAAGGGTTGTGAGTTAAGTAGAAATAAAAAGGTTATATGTGAAATGGGATAGTGAAATGTGAAGAATTAACTAAGTAAGTGAAAGGGGTTGAATTTATCTTAGTTGTTTGGAAAAGGTATGAAAGAGTTAGGAGTAAATGGTTATTGTTGGTTATGAATTGTTGGTTTAAGTGTTTGGTTCAACTGCAGATTTTGGGTTTTCAGGCTTGGGCGGTCGCCCATGTGGGGCTGAGCGGCCGCCCATCCATCCAGTCTTTGACCTCCAGTTTTCCCTAGCTTGGGCGGTCGCCCAAGTGTTCTTGAGCGGTCGCCCATGTGCCTCTTGGGCGGTCGCCCACTTCTCCCTGGGCGGTCGCCCATGTCACCAGATTTCCTTCAGTTTCCTTTCTTGCTGATTTTCACCAATAACCTCGTGGCATGACTCCCAACCATTATAATTAGTAGAACCTAATCCAACCCGGATATGAATTAATCCATTTTAACCTAAGTTAAAGTAGAATACCTTGGCTAGGCCATGATGTCTTATTTGGTCAAAATGGAATTGTGGGAGTAGTTAAATATTGTTCGGAAAATGGTGGATAAGCTTGATTCGTAACTTCACCAAAGTGGTTCAAACTTGGGAAGTAGGTCTTGCACTTTTATTAAGATTATTCAAGGTTGAGTAATGACTTCGCAGGAATGGTTTATGGTTCAGGGTGGCCTTACTTGCTCCCATACCCTCGGTGATTAGTTGAATAGTGTAGAGGCTATGAGTCACACTATTGCGTTAGTAAGGAGTGTATAGGTATTACATCGTTGTACTGTATCCCCATTGTGGATTATTTGGCATATTGTTATATTGTATCCCAATTGTGGATTATCTGGCATGTTGATTATATTGTATTCCGAGTGGGGACTAATTGGTATATTGTTATGCTGCATCCCAAGTGTGGATTATTTGGCTATATTGTTACCCTACTTGAATTCATATTCATTGATGGTATTATGCATAGTGTATTAAATGAATGTTGCACTATAGTATTGATTTAACATGAGTATACATTACCATGTTGTTATATTCTTATCCCTTTTGTGGATTTTATTTCAAGTATCTATTATGTGCTTGAACGTGTTATATTATATGTGATTCGGGGGTATAATGGAATTCAATCAATTATTGATTTGTTCTATAAGTGATTGAAGGTCCATCATACCTGTGACCGGCCCCTCTGTGGCCACAGAGTGGGTGTGCTAGCAGCTGTATTGAGCCAAAAGCCTTACAGTCCGCTGCGACTTTGGTGACTAGGTGGAATGCTTCTGTATTAAGCCAAAAGCCTTACAGATAGCGGCGATATTATATGGTACTCTTATTAAAGGGTCATATAAGTATCTGATTTTCTTATATGGATCTCTGGGGTATGAGTCCTATAAGCGGTGAATGTGCATGGAGGCAGTTCACCAAAGAGAGGAGTTCTACTCCCACGTTGTACGACTTATTGTTCAGACGGAAAAGGTAAAATGAGGTAACGTAAGGTGTTTACCGCTTTAATAATGTGCTATGTGTAACCATGCTATGTGTTGCATCTTGTTTGGCATCTTTCTGCATTCATAATAGCTTATTGAGATTTATTCTCACCCCTTCCCTTTTACTGTTTTAGATTTTGCTGAGACAGGTGACCTGAACCAGTGAGATCGGGGATAAGAGTGTGGACTCTTGCTTTTGGGACTTGTCAGGATAGGTATATGAGTAGCTTGTTGGGAGTCCTATTTGAGTATTACTCTTTTATAAGTTCTATGGAAAACTCTTTTGTTAAACAATGTTAATCCGGGTTTTTAATGTAATTGTTCAGGTTAAGGTTTATTGAAGTAATTGTTGAAATTCCTCCGAGTGGAGATATTATCAGTTGATTTTATTTTGGAAGTTTGAGAATTGATTTTCTTTTAAATGTGAAATAAAAGAAGTTTTTAAATATGAAGATGGGATTTCGTAGTTTGGGCTTCTCAAGCTCAGGACACGCGTTAGGTCCCGGGTTGGGGTGCTCACAGGGAAGGACCCTACATCATCACTAGAGTTGTTAAGGAAGGGACCTACATGATTGGTCATCCAGGTGGTGACGAGCTAAAGCACCCTTGGCATGCTAGCCACTTAGTTAGATATTATTTCTGATTGAGCCCTCTATGTAACAATCTACTTAATCAATAAAATGGGGTTACCCCCGAGAAGTTATACTTACAAACTGTGTTATACTTGCATCATGTTCAATTCAGGTCCGAATCCTAGTCGATCTCGAAATACTAAACAGACTCAACTAAAGTCCTAAGTCAACCTCGTTCTTAAACAGGTTCGACTGAAGACTTATGTCAGTCTCGTTCCTTAAACAGACTTGGCTAAAGTCCTAAGTCAACCTCGTTCTTAAACAGATTCGATTGAAGACTTATGTCAGTCTCGTTCCTTAAACAGACTCGACTAAAGTCCTAATTCAACCTCATTCTTAATCAGGTTCGATTGAATACTTATGTCAGTCTCGTTCCTTAAACAGGCTCGACTAAAGTCCTAAGTCAACCTCGTGCTTAAAACAAGTTCGACTGAAGACTCGGGTCAGCCTCGTTCTCAAACAAGTTCGACTAAAACCTTAGTCATCTTCGTTATGGCAAACTGATCTGACTAAGACTTTGGTCGGTCTTCTACTTAATCTAGTTCGACAAAAAAAAAGACAGAAACAGCAATCAAGGCAAAATAATTCAAAGGTCAACTAGTATTAAAATAAAAAGTCCCCCGAAAGCGAGCTAGAACTTATCAAAATAATTCGAGTTCAACTGCCTCCCAAACCGGGCCAAGGCAGTGACAAAAAAAGTACAATAAGTGAAAATTGTTTGGGACTAATTTGATACAAAACCAAATGAAAGCAAAGCCAAAGATCAGTCTTCTTGATCGTCATTTTGTTGCTCTGGTTCATGCTGATGCCCTCTTTGCTCGGCCTCATCGAAAACATGGTCTTGGGTGACCTCTTTATCCTCCTCCTCAGCTTCATCAGCCTCCTCCATCTCTTGAAGTATAACATTGAAATTCCTTTGCTCGATCAAAGGGGCTACCCAAGGCTCTTGCCCATCTTCAATGTCTTTCCTGGCTATGATGGCAAGGTTGTTGTCATTGAAAGGCACAAGGGAGTGGCCGTTGGATGCCTGCTCGTCGTAGCGATCATTGGATGCTGATGGATGTGTATTTACCCATCCAAATGATGCACTTTTAGGCTTTCCTTGTGTTTGATTCCCGAGTTTTATGTATATTTGATGTGGTTTGTGAGTATTTTATGAGTACAGGGTATAGAGCTGATTAAAGGTGCATTTTATGGCTAAAAAGTGCAAAAGGAATAAAGTGGAGCGGAGCAGAGAAGAAAAAAACTGAAATTACGAGCTCAAGGACTAAACTGGCATTTGGAAGCTTTTGGACTAAATTGAAAATATTGGAAAATTCAGGGACTGAACTGGAAATATGGAATTTTTAGACGAATTTAATTTATAAAAATTCCTGGGATAAAATGAAAAATAAAAGTCCAAAGAGCGAAGCGCAGAAAAAGTCGTTAAAGTGGTCAAAGTGCGACTGCAAGATAGCGGGACGAAACGAGTATACTAATTATATAAAACAAAACAATCCAAGGCCACTGCTTCCTGGTTTATGGCCGGACAAGGCCATTGCAATTTGAGGCCAAATAAGGCCATGGCGAGGGCCAGTTGGGGCCAGGAGGGAACCAAATGGGGCCAAGGTGCAAGCATTTGGGGCCAATGGCCAAGAACAGCTCAAGAAAAGTGTCTGCCAGTTAGCGCGGACGCGCCAACATCAAGGGCGGCCGCGCTGTTTTCGATTTCAGCAACTGTGTTTACGTATCAAGTGAGGGCAGTATGGACTTTTCTCAGGCTTGTGCACCAGATTTTACCCTATCTATATATATACTATTCTGCAGCCACGTGAAGAGGAGAATAACATAACAGATTATATATTTTTTTAGAGTTTTTATTATTTTGGCTTTTCTTGGAACAATTTCGTGGAAGAAGAAGAACAATTATTCCAGGTTTTTATTATTAATTATGAGTAGCTAATTTATTAGATTTGTAGATTGGTCGAACCTTTACCGGATTTCTATGCATTAGTATTTTTAATTCTTTCTATTTAATTCCTTCTAGTTCGTCAATAGATCCTAATTTCTTGTTCTTGGATTCGAGACGTATGTTAAGATACGAACTCGTCTTTGAATAATTGGGTATTTATCGAGCCATTAATTTGGGCGATTTATACATAGACTACTATTAATTGAATAATTTGGTCGGGGCCGTAATAGAAACTGATCAAAGTTAGGTTCTTTTATTCTTATGTGCTTAATTTATTCTTGGCATATTGTGGAACCGTAATAGAATTTACAATATTAAAAAGAGTATTTAGGGTTGTAATCCGGCCACCTAACCGTATCGATCCTAGCTAAAGTGAATGAACCATAGAAGTTGAGTTAATGTTTTATAAGTAAAATTCTGCATAGAATGATGGTAAAGTGAAATCCAATCTACGAATCTCTACTCATAATCTGTTTTCTTGCTTAGTTAGTTTCTGTTATTTAGTTTATGCTTTTAGTCTTAAATCAAATAAAAATTATAAACTTTGGTTACTCAATTCACTGCTTTTACTTTACTTGTTTACCAACGAGTCTCTGTGGATTCGACCCCTGCATTTGCATACTGCTACACCGGTAGTGAGTACACTTGCTCGGTATTTTTATTACAAGAGGGAGTTTTCCTCCATCAGATGCCCATTGAGCCAATTTGTCAACACTTAATTCGACTGAAGGATCTACTACATCATGATGGGCCATATGTTGGCGCCCAACATCATAGAAATCCCTAGCTCTGGACACAATGATGTCGTAACACTTATCACTATTCTTGAAGTTCTCCACAGCAGCCTTCTCTTGGGCTAGGGCCTCCTCCTCCCACCTAAGACGAGCTATCTGATGGTCATTAATCAGCTATTCCATTCTTCTATAGCGGTCTTGGACCAAACCAGACAGCTGCTCAACCTGGCCTTCAACTTTGGCCTTCTCCTGGCGAGCCAGTGCCACCTCTTCCTCCAAGGCAGCCTTAGCAGGAGCCAGAGGTTCCACCTGATCTTGAAGAGGAGCTAGCCACTCCCTTGCCACCTTCAGATCAGCTAAGGCCTCATCTCGCTCCTTCTCAGCGTTGAAGTGGGCAGCCTGGAGAGCTCGACATTGGGAGTTTGAGTCCACCAGCTTCTCCCTCAGCTCAGCAGCCTCCCTAGCCTTCCTCAAGTATTAGTGGAGGCTATCTGTTCCTTCTTAATTATAGCTCTCCAGCTGCACCTAGCCAGCTCTGTCAAAGCAAGAGACTGCATGGATAAAGGGAGATGGTTAGTATAACATCTATCAAAAACACGATGATCAAACAGAAAAGGAAAAAGTATGAAAAATGCAAGTGTTACCTCAAAAGCCGGGAGGCCGGACCTATCATGGTATTCCTCAGGAGTGAACCCGTCCTCTACAAACTGGGCCAGCAGGTCTATGTCCGCTGCCCTCCTCACAATTATTTGTCGCAATCCCAGGTCGGGATACTGGCGGCATAAGCTATTAACTCTAGTGAGAGGAGGGACATCACTCAGCCTCTCTACCAAATCTTGCACCTCCTCGGTCTTCTGTAGGAGGAAACTTGAGGTGGAGGATGGCTCGAAGTGGAGCCCGAGCTTCTTCCAGTCCCAGGTCGACACGGGACCTTTTTCTCAGCCGATTAAGGGGAAGGTTGACGCGCCCCGAACCGTGGTCCTACTTGGCCCCACGCCCGGGACACGCTCGGTAGACGCCTTTATTTTTAAAATATTTTCGAAATGTCCTTTCTAAAATTTGTCAAATACAAAACCTGTTTAACTTAAGGAAACTTTCATAACATGCCATTAAAGGTAAAACATTTGACTTCAACTTCAAACTTAACACTTTACAAACCATTTACAACTAAGGAACATAGTTCCAAAATATACAATATGTACAATAATTTAAGGAGTCGCAAAATAGTGACAACATATCAAGTCTCGGTATACTACCCCTTGGTTACATTGACATAATGCAACCAATGACAAAATACCTTGCTCAAAATACAACCCAACTCGGCGCCCTCTCCATGCATAACGTGGCCTCTGCCCTAGCTCGCCCCTATCTAAGAAAGCAATAAAAGGACGGGGTGAGATAAATCTCAGCAAGCTATTATATATGCAACAAGATGATATGCAATTCATATTATGAAAACACATATCCACATACTCATCATATATATATCACAATCTTGTCAACACAAAGAAGGATATATACAATAACACATAAGTGCAATAATGTAACACTTAGAAGGATACTGAGCCAAGGTTTAATCCTCAAAAGGATATCACAATCTGAGCAGCATCAACAGCTGAAGAAGCAGTTCTGAAATCCAATCACAATATCAACAATACGGGTGAAAATGACACAAAGTCATACCCCAAGGTGCAACTAGACTTTACCCACAAAGGGGAGCTAGCCCACAACCCAAACCAGGGCCAATGGAAGGGGAAAAGGGACCTAGTGTATGAATTATAATGAACTCGGCTCGGGTGCCATTATAATCCCATACCACTGCCCAACAATCAAGTACCAGCTGGACTTTAAGTGAAAGCACAGTAATACATACTTGCTTTAAACAATCAATATATGATTCCAAAGTAGGGAACCATACCAATATAGCATATCAAAATGATAGCAAGATGATATCAAGTATCCATCATAAGTAGCACAAAGGCTAAACAATCCTTGAATCAATTTAATTAAACTTAGGATTCCAAAGTAGGGAACCCTAACAAGCACACCATAAAAGATGTCAAATAAGTCCAAAATGTGCAACACATAAGGTCTTCACACTTACTATAACCATTCAAGGATGTATCATCAACCATATATGGATATCAAGCAAGTTAGTTTCATGAAACCAAGTATTCCAACCTACTTTAACCAAGTATTTAACTATCTTCCAAATATCACAATTGATAAGTAAAGACACCCTTTTATAGCTCATATGTTGTACTTGGATTATAGTGTTCAATTGGTGAAAATATACATTTGGTAGCTAGGGCAAATTTGCTTTGAAAATGGTTCAACAAAAACAGGGCAGGGCACGAGTCGTGCCCTACAGCACGAGTCGTCCCCATTTTCCTGCAGCCTGATACAATCGTCCACCAGGGCATGACTTGTCACGACATACATGGCACAACTCGTGACATAGGGCACGAGTCGTGCCCCTTACAGAATTCAGAACAGAAGCTAAAACTTCAGCAACATTGCAAACATTTATAGGTCTATTTTTTCCAACTTAAACAACAATACCAAAACCCAACTTTCAGTTCACACAACCCATTATTACCTCAAACCATTTCCAACCAAGCCAAAGTCCAATTTTACCATTCCAAACTCAACCAAATAGAAGTTCTACCATTTTAAACTTAAGAAAAAAGGTTCAAAACAGCATGCAACAATTAACCAACAACAATATCATCTTTACACACTAAATGAGCATGGATTTGAAGAATAATATAATAACTTGCCTCAAAATTATAATGACTAACTTCAACTTCTAATCGGATGAAAATGCTCCCCTTCTTCTCCCGAACATTTAGAAACCAACAGATCGATGAACAGATTTTTCTTGAATTTAGGGAGGATTTTTAAAATGAAAAACAAGGTTTGGACTCTTTTGGAACAAGGAAGAAAGAACTTGCTGAGGAAAGGGTTTTTGTTTAAAAATGAAGCTTTCATAATAATAAAACAAGGATATACTTGAACCAATTAACCCCTAAGCTCCTCCAACCATTAAACATTCTCTTATTACAACTCTTAAGTTATATTTCTTACACTTAAGCACCTTGACATTTATAAGTCTATAATTAAATTTCACAATTATTATTATTTCACTACACCACTCCTAATATTTTCAATTAGACATTAAATAATTATAATTAATTTATTAACATATTTAAAATATCATATAAGTTATGAAAATGTTAAACTAACACATAATTGCCACAACAAAATGAAAAACATATAAATGAAATTCAACGCACGCCATAAATATGATTAAGCATGAATCAAATAATGCCTAGGGTTAGGTTCGTGACAAAGGTCATCATCAGCTTCTTCTGGCTCATCATCGCGGAGCTCCAAGTCCACAATATTGTGGGGGTCTACCCCAGCTGACTCATGCCTGGGATCGGTGCCCGACTCCAACTCGGTCGACATGTCGACCTCCCCCTCTCCCCCAATAACTTGCACTTGGGGGGCATGTTCAATGGGCTCTACTGGCCCAGACCCATCAATAGGGACCATCCCCTCTCCTTCCTTTGGAAACAAAGTGTTTCTATCCTTCGCCTCATTTTCCCGGCTGGCTCTGGCATTGGAAGTTCCATGTGCCTTCTCTTCTCCTTCTATCTCCGAGATTGACAATGCGATTCACGTTCGCTTCTTGCTCGGGAGTAAGCACTGCACGATCAAAGAAAAATAGTTAGCAAAGGAATATACGAACAAAATCACAGAAAATTTATTGAGAAATGTAGAAGTACTTACCCAATCTGGGTTTGTAAGGCTCCTTATTATTGGCAATAGGGAGCTACCTCCCCATCTCCTCCCAGTATCATCCCTGCCTGGATGTAGAAATCTTTGTCTGACCTAAGGGCTGCCCAAATTATGGTGCTCCTTCGAGCCACTAATGTCAACCTACGATTGAGCTCTCTGCTCCACTTTGGGACCCAGTAATCCTCCTCCTTAAGGGCCTTAGCTTTGGTCGGGGCACTTATTTCGAAGGTCTTCTCAATTTGCAGTACCTTAAAGAACCTCTTAAACACGTGCATACATGGTTCCTACCCCACGAACCTACAGACCATAGCAAATAAAACTAATACCAACAACTCGCAGATAAAAGGATCGAGGGAAAGTCATAGCCCGACCTCAAACTGGCCGTAATAGAAGGCTACCCTAGTAGAGCTCATGACGCGCCCCGAACCGTGGTCCTACTTGGCCCCACGCCTGGGACACGCTCGGAAGACGTCACAATTTTCTTTTTACTTTCTAAATGTCCTTTCTTAAATTTTTGATATCCAAAACCTATTTATCTTAAAGAAACTTTCATATATATACCATGAAAGGTAAAAACACTTAGCTTCAAATCCAAACTTCACACTTTACAAACCATTTACAAACCTAGGAACATAGTTCTAAAAACATACAACATTTACAATCACTAAAGTGTTTCAAAATAGTGACATAACATCTCAAGTCTCGGGTATACTACCCCCTTGGTTATACATTTACATAATGCAAACCACTACAAAATACCTTTCCCAAGCTACAACCCAAACTCGACGTCCTCCCCGTGCTCAACGTGGCCTATTCCTTGGCTCGCCCTTATCTAAGGAAAACAATAAAAGGACGGGGTGAGATAAATCTCAGTAAGCTATTATATATGCAACCAGATGATATGCAATCACATTAGGAAAACATATATCAACACATTCATCATATACATCACAATCTTGTAAACACATAGAAGGATGTATAAGATAACACATATGTTAGGTCCCAAATGGTAGGAATCAGGCTAGAGGGGGTGAATAGCCTGTTAAAAACTTTTTCAAGAAACTCTTTAAAACCTTTGAAAATGTTAAGTCTCAATTTGCAATGACTAACCGATGAAATGGATTGCACAGCGGAAATTGTGTCGGTTAGGAAACTTACTCAAACCAGTTAGAAAAACCGGTTAGAGAAATGGTTTTTAAGGAGTAAGGTAAAATCTCATGCCATGGTTAATATTCCAATAAAAGCAAACAAGTATGCAGTAACTGGAATCAACAGGTTGTGACTGGTTAAGAGATTGTCAACCGATTACAACAACACAAATAATAAACAAACACAACAAGAAATGACACGTTGTTTGAAGATGTTCACAGTATTAAATAACTGCTACGTCCTCTACCAAGTTTGGTCAGAACATGGATTTTTGAAGGTGTACTGCTATTAATGATTCCTAACTATTACAAATTGCAAGCCCAATGATTGAAGGCTGCTAAAAGTAAAGTGACCACTAATGGATCGTGCTACAATAAAGACCAAGTGTTTTCTAGAGATGTACTCACAAGTTGAGCTGATTTCTCTAGGGTGTGTGTATGATTCAATCAATGTGTTCCATTAATAGTCTTGTTGAGGAACACAACATGAATTGATTGAAGGTGCCAGTGTATGTCCTACAGAGATGTCTAGTGAATGTGGGGACTTGAATTGAATGCCTTGAACTTGAGTGTTTGAAGGTTGGTAGTTCTTGGCAGCTCACTCTCAAGGATCCTAAATGCACCAACCATCTTCAATGCTCAGGAGAAGCTATTTATAGTGAGCTTCAAAAAGGAGCCATTGTCTTTGAAGAGGTTGTAATGATGACTTGAATTGGCAGGCATTAAATGAGAGTATCTTTTCATTTAATGCTTGAGATTTGATGAAGAGGATTTCCATTGAGTAGATGAGGGGATGTGAGTACTGGTTACTTTGACATTCCTCAAAGAGGAACTGACATGTTGCAGAGATGTCTTTTCAGCATGCTGCTTTACCAACTTCAGCTAAAGTTGAGGGCTGAGTAGTTGGGAGCAATAAATGCTTCGGCTAGCTGAAGGAAGCTTGTAGGATAAGCTAGGGCCGGTTAGGGAATGAAGGACATGACCAGTGAGAGATACATCGGCCAGGTAGACGACCGGTTAGACATGTCTTACTGGTTGAGTGGTCAACCGGTTAGAGAAGCTTCTTTACCAAGTAAACACATTTGCTGATGGGAAAATCTTCAGGTCTTCAAGTCTTCAAATCTTGAGAAAATTGCATTTCAAAAACACTGGGCACTAGCACTAAGGGAACCTATCAAATATAGAAAAATTCTATTTGGTCTAATTAAAATTAGGGGTCCTCAATAATGCTTATTGTAATCGGGATTAAGCAATTCTAAGCTAAAAATATATTTGACTAACAACATATGTGCAATAATGTAACACTTAGAAGGATACTGAGCCAAGGCTTAATCAAAAAGGATATAGCAGTCTGAGCAGCATCAACAGATGAAGAAGCAGTTCCGGAACCAAATAACAACATCAACAACAGGGAACCTATCATACATAGAAAAATTCTATTTGGTCTAATTAAAATTAGGTGTCCTCAATAATGCTTATTGTGATTGGGATTAAGCAATTCTAAGCTAAACATATATTTGACTAACAATCTCCTCCTAATTGCTTAAGTCCAATCACCCTAGGTTAACATCTTTCTCAACTCAGTAAAAGAATGACTAAGAATTTATCTATTAAATTTGTCATTCCCTAAGTTAAGTGACAACTTGATGTAACATAAGTAAAGCTTACAAGAAATGAAAGCTTTAAGAAAAACAAAAAATATAGAGTGGAATTTTGAATGAGATGACCTACAAAATGAAACGGTTAGTGGCAGTTGGATCATTCAAAAATTAAAGAAGGAATTCAAGAAAGCAAACACAAGTTTTAGGGTTCAGAGATTCTCATTATAATCAGCACACCGGTGAAAGGAAAGACATTTATTTCATCGGTTACATTCTATGCTGCAGGGTCGGCTGGAGGATCGGCAGAGTCCTTGACCATTGAAGCAGATGCAGCAAGTTCTGAAGATTTGGATCTCTTAGCTTTCTTTGCTTTCTTTTCTTTCTTCTCATCTCTTTTCCTCTTCTTATTGCTTAACTGACCATCAGCGAACATCTTCAACAAAATTTCATTTTGAGCTTTGACTTTGTTCAGCTCGGTATGTAACTCAAGGTTTTTCTGCTCAGATCGGTTAAGGGCTTCAGTTGAACGGTTAAGAGCTTCGGTTGACCGCTTCAAAATGGCTTGACCAGAAATTTCTTGCTCACATAAGGCTTTGTTTGTATGGTGAGCCTCATCAAGTTGCAAAAGAACGTCTCTGATAGTAGCATCTCTAATATTTATTTCTTCCAAAAAATTTCCAAGTGACATAGCAATTCCAGTCTTCAACATATCGAACTTTCTCTCATCCTCCTCTTGATTGGACTTAACAAGGGAGGTAACCAACTCAGCATTGACAGCAGTGACATTTTGAAGCATAGCATCATGAAGTTCAACAAGGTCTTGGGCAATAATAGGCCTATTAAGATCTTCATCGGTTGGAGAGGCCGATTGAGGAGCAGGTTAAGCAGTCGGTTGGGGAGTCGGTAAGACATCATCGATTGGAGGTTGAATGGATGAAGTAGGAGTGAATAGCTGGATGGCTAGAGAGCGAACAGTTGGAGACCTATCGGTAAGAGGAGTAGTAGGAGCATCGGTTGGGCGACCGGTAAGGGAGGCAGCTGGAGAACCATTAGGAGGATCGGTTGAAGAATCGGTTAAGGAGATGATTGGCGGCTGACCGGTCCTAGACACTTCACCGGTCGGAGAGATCACAATATCTTCATCAACAGACTCAGAAGAGGAATCAGGTTGATCAACCGATGCAAGAAATTCGTTTGACTCTAGACTCATCATTTCAGCAAACGAAAGTTCCAAGAGTTCAGCAGCAGCTGGAGCCATCGGTAAAGCAGCTTGCCGTAACCGAATCAAAGGGACAACCTTAAAGTGAGTAAGAGTAAAGAGGCATGACGAATGTTTCTCTATGGCCGAGCATGACCATTTCTCATTATAGATAGCCTAGGCACTGATGGTAGCTATCCAACCATGTGAGTGACATCAGAAGACCACCTGAAAATCCTTATTTCTAACACTTGGGTTATTCTGTTGTTGATTGAGAGATATCAGATGAATAGGTTACCAGTTGACAAGGTGCTTTCAACTGGTCTGGTGGCTCTATGAACAATCTCTCCTTGAATTCGGATATTGGGTAGCCATTGAGAAAGAAAGGGAGAATATTTTGGTTTCTGTTTGGGAGAGAATTTAGTGACAAGTTGTTGGTCAGCTTTGCTAGGCTTGATTTGGTGACCCTTGGGAGGTGCAAACCTTTTTCGGAGTTTTAGAACTTTGATTTTCTGGCATCGGTAACTGGTTTCGCCTGGGCCGTTGGTTTTGGTCAGGGAAGGAGGTGTATCAACTGGAGGATCACCATGGCCCATAATTTCAGCAATATCAACAATTTTTTGTCATTCTGTCCTCTCTTCTTTTCTTCTGAAGCTCATCGGCAATTGATGGAGGCAGAGGAATAGCTTCAATTCTTGCTTGGCTAGAAATTTTCTCATGAACATCAAAAAGAGGTATCACATGGGCTGATCAAGGAATAGAAGCCTTTGAGGTGTAATAGTTCAGAGGAGAGAGTAAATCCTTCTGATAAAGACAACAGTCAAGATAGACAGGTGGAATAGCAGGGTCAAGACGATTATAATCAATTTGCTCATCATCTGAAACTTCTTCCTCTTCAAGAAAATCTGATGTAGAATCCTCCTCAAAAACTGGTTCAATCTCCTCCTGAACCGGTGACTTATCTTTGGAAATAGAAGGGGGGGTAGCTTGGCTAACCGATAAAGAAGACTGAATAGCTTGCTAAGTGGCCAACTCTTCAATTGATAATCATTGCTAGATCAAATCAACTTCAAACAGGCTGGCAGCCAAGGCTTTGTGCAATTCAAGATCATCAGCATCAACAGGTTTGCTCTCCTTAACCGATTCAGCAGATACATCGGTAAGGGGCACATCGGTAGCAGGCTGGCTAACCGGTAACACATCACTAACCGGTAGAACAGACACGTCGGTCAAGGGCTTATTGGTTGAGGGCTCTATCACCGGTAACTCATCTCTAACTGGTTCAATGGGATCACTAGTAAGAGGCATCGGTTGAGTAACCGGTAAAGAGCCCATATTTTCAACGGCTTCTCCTCCTCCTAAGGCAACAACCGATGAAGTATCGGTTAAGCCTCCTCCCACATGTCTAATCGTAGCCATCGGTTTGGGAGTGGAGAAATCAACTATCTTTGATCGGTCAATGGAAGCCTCAGATTGGTCATTATCATCATCAGAATCATCAGAATCACTGGAAGAAGTGGAGGTAGAGGCTGACCGATCATCCTTATCATCTTTTGCTTGATCATCAGAACCACTTTCTTTAAACATATCTTCAATCTCCTCTTCGGTTACAGAAGCCCACATATTCTTATTGGATTGAACTGAAGTAAAGAAATCAGATAGAGAAATGTCTCCCATGGCTTGAAAATCTATATTCATATCCACCAGATTCTGTACTAGGTCCATCACGTTCTTAATAAACTGGATTCTTTGAGGGCCTAGATTGACAATTTCAGGATCAAAAGTGGGAAGATCATCCTCAGGTAATTCATACATCCCTAGCTGGTACGGATTAGACTCTTGAAGGGTATCTTGGGCATTGTACAAAAGTGCAAAATCAGCCCATATAGCATGGACCATCATGTCCTGCCTTAGCCTATCTTGAGCAACGTAAATAGCATTCCACATAGGAGGCAAAAGATCAAAATACCTTTTGTATATCTTGAGAAGGCTATCTCTAGATAAAGAGATGTCATAATCACTCAACAGACAAGTCTTGCTGTAATAAATTCCCTTTTCTTCATGAAAATTGTCAAAATCCACATAGTCCGTCATGTCACCAACTGGGACTGAATATTTGTTAATTTCATGGAATTGCAACAGTCTCCGGATAAATGGAGGCAAGTGATTAATGGGATAAACCCAATTTGGAGAGGGAACAGACTTGGGGTTAATCGACCAAGGATTGTAGTGATAAATGTTAAAAGTTGGGTTTCTGATTGGTTGGCAATGGCTTACCTGTCGGGAAGAAGATTGACCGGTGAAGGGGACACTCTCGGTAAGGAAATTATGATCAAATAGCCGTTTTGGGATAAAAGGAATGAAAGTGCCCAAATCAGTCTCAATTCTCCTTTTTCTTTCAGCATTCTCTCTGGCTAACTGATAGGATGATTTTGGGGTAGGCTTGGACTTTTTGGAAGGTGGAGGAGCTGACTTTCTGGCTATTTTCTTTTGTCAGCTAGGGGAGAGAACAGATGCAATCGGTTTATCATCATCAGATGAGGATTCGTCTATTAGCTTTCTCTTGACCGGTAAGGTAGAGGTCGGTTTAGGAGCAGCATCGGTTGACTGTTTGACCTTTGGCTGGCTAGCAATCTTCTTCGGTTGAGCAGCTTGCTTACCGGTTGGCTTGCCAATTGGCTTACCGGTTGGAGCACTGGTTGGCTTACCGGTTGGCTTACCGGTTGAAGGTTCAGCTTCTTTGAGGATTCTTGAAAAATCAAACTTATCAAACGATTTGCAGAATGACTGAGGGTATTTTTGTTGACTGGCTGAGGCATTAAACACAGGTAGAATTTTCCTCAAGGCACGGCTAATTAACAGATAATGGCATGGTTTGGCTTTATTGGTCTTGGAAGTAGGCTTCTCCTTTTGATACTTCTTGAAGGCTATCAAGGTGATCCGATATAGAAATGAACACCAATTTAAGTCATTCTGAAGGATAATAGCTGCAATAGCTTCCCACTGTATCATAGTGATACAATGATGGGAGCCAGACTGACAGATGATGCACCGGTCAACCACCTCGGCTAGGGCATAGTAAACGGCATCTAAATCAGCTTTCTTGTTACCCTCACCGGTAACGAAGGGGTCAGATCCTCTAACTCTGGACCAAGCGAGCATCATATCTTTCATTAACACAGAAGACGAATCGGTAGAAGGGAGATTAGGGAAGGCAGCAGCAATAGTTGCAGGGCTGAAGGTTACAAGAACGTCGGCAACGGTTGAGATGATATTATCGAGATCTCCATCTTTCACATCATCATCCATAACTCCATTATCGAATAGCTCATTGACAAACTCATAAAAGATATCTTCATTACCCTCTGGCATCAAGAACGGTAGAACTCCGGCAGCAACGAACAAAGCTTGAAGAAGCTTTCCTTCTTCAGAGTCAAAGAAATTGGGAAGAATGTAACCTCCATAAATGTCTTTCTTGATAGATGAAGGTTTAGGAGCCATCTGTGAAACAATCAAACATCAAACCAACATTTTAAGTTAGAATTGAAGAAAATAACATTATAGACGAGGTTCATAACTTAGGGTTTGAAATATCTGGGAATCTTCAAGATTTTGAAAAGATTTTAAGTTTTCGAAGAGTTACCAGAAATCTTTGAGAATGAAGAAACGGATTCGAACACATATGAATCTGAAGAAAAGGAGTTCTTTGTCGGTTGCTGTGTGATTTGCAGAGAGAGAGAAAATCTAGGTTTGGAAAATTTGAAATGTTGCTTTTTGAAATCCTTATATAGGGTGAGAGAGAGAGGGAAGATGAAAAGCTATGTTGGGAAAATCAAAGGCAGTTCAAACGTTTTTAACTGGCATGCACATATATTAATGATTTAAATTCACGATTTTAAATATGAGACATGAAAATAGAGAATGTGTGTGCAGCAGTTATACTAACATGTAATAATGAACAAAAAGATAACCTTTTGGATAAATAAGAATGATACAGAGATTACCTTTTTTATCAAAATTTAAAATTGATCAACCTCGAAAAGGAAAGATGGGGGACAGGTCAAGGAGTTGTCAGTTTGAAGCGGCTGAGGAGACCTGATGTGACAGCAAGGGATGATGACAACGAGCCGGTTAAAATGGATTGGAAGTTACGATCCGGCCGTAGTTCGTCAGTAAGCGATTAGACAGGTTTGATGGCTAACCGGTCAGGTGCAATGACCGGTTAGAGAGAACAACTTTGCACCGATTAAAGGCCATCGGTTAGAGACATACCTTACCGGTTAGGGATACAAGTGAAGTACACCGGTAAGAGATATTGGTTAGGGATTCTTGCCACACCGGTTAGATGAACCGGCTAGGGGCACCGGTTAGCAATAGTACATGAGGAATCACCTTGATCAGTTGAGAGCTTACACAAGCAACAAAGTTAGCACAAATATCAATGAATATCAATCATGCCTAGTTCTCCTCTAAGGAATTCAAATCTTTTAATATCTAAAGGTTTTGTCAAAATATCAGCTAACTGATAATCAGCATGTACTTTTAAAAGAATGATATTACCCTTTTCAACATGATCCCTGAGAAAGTGATATTTGATGTCTATGTGCTTAGTCTTTGAATGCATCACAGGATTATTGGAGACTGAAATGGCTGAGGTGTTGTCACAGTAAATGGGACACACTTCTTGGGGAATTTCATAGTCCACTAGTTGCTGCTTCATCCATAGAATTTGTGAACAGCAACTCCCAGAAATGCTTTGTACTCAGGCTCAGTTGTAGAAGTGGAAATTGAAGCTTGCTTCTTGCACGACCAGGAAACCAATCGGGTACCTAGGAATTGACAAGTTCCACTAGTACTTTTCCTGGTGACCCTACAAGCTGCAAAATCAGCATCTGAATAGCCAATCAGTGTAAAGGATGAATCTTTTGGATACCACAAACCTAAATTAGCAGTTCCGACAAGATACCTAATAATTCTTTTAACAGCTTGTAAATGAGATTCTCTAGGGTCAGCTTGAAATCTAGCACATACACATATGGCAAACATGATATCTGGCCTACTGGCGGTTAAGTAAAGTAGAGATCCTATCATACCTCGGTAGAGTGTCATATCTACTTTCTTATCGGACTCATCTTTATCAAGGTGTACATTTGTGGCCATTGGAGTGCTTTGAGGATGAGCAAAATCAAGACCAAATTTCTTGATGAGATCTTCGGTGTATTTGGCTTGATTGATGAATATACCTTCTTGGGTTTGCTTGACTTGAAGTCCAAGGAAAAATGTTAGCTCACCCATCATGCTCATCTCAAACTTGCTCTGCATAATTTTCTCAAATCTCTTGCATAATTTTTCGTTAGTAGATCCAAAAATAATGACATCAACATATATTTGAACTAACAATGAATGTCCATTATACTTTGCAATAAATAAGGTGGCATCGATTTTACCTCGTTCGAACTTCTCACTAAGTAGGAATTTGGAGAGAGTTTCATACCATGCTCGGGGTGCTTGCTTGAGGCCATACAATGCCTTGTTTAACTTCTAGACATGATTAGGCTTCTTGGAATCTTCAAATCCTGGAGGTTGCTCTACATATACAAGCTCTTGAAATTCTCTATTAAGAAATGCACTTTTCATCCATTTGGTATAACATAATTCTTTGAAGGCTGCATAGGCAAGAAATAACCTAATGGCTTCTATTCTAGCTACGGGGGTAAAAGTCTCATCATAATCTATGCCTTCTTCCTGTCTATACCCTTTAACCACTAATCTAGCCTTGTTCCTTGTTATCTTTCCAGTCTCATCCAATTTATTTCTATAAACCCATTTCGTTCCAATCACTGTTTGATCACTAGGTCTAGGCACTAACTCCTATACTTTGCATCTATCAAACTGGTTAAGCTCTTCTTGCATAGCTTCTACCCAGCTGGGGTCATTAAGTGCTTCTTCAGTCTTTTTTTGTTCTATATTTGAGACCATAGAAGAGGAGAATAATCCATGTTGTTCCTCCATGCTTCTTAACTGGCCTCTAGTCATTCTTGGACCAAAGACATCACCAATCACATTTTCCAATTGATGATCTCTAACTTGTCTCACTTCCCTAGGGAGGTCTTGCCTGACCGATTCTTGTCTTGAGGTTTCTAATGGAGGAGTAGAATCAGCTAAGGGAGAGGTGAGGCTGACTGATGGTGATCGGTTAGTGGAGAGGGAAATGGTAAGTTAATGTTTGAAATTGGTTCAGTTTCAGGTGGTGTGTTGGGTATGCATATTTTAACCCTCCTATTTTAGATTAGATTTGATTAATACCATAACCTCCTGTCTATTTTAAGGACTTTAGGACCCTATGTAATGAAGCTTAGACTTCAATTTTTTAGCTAAATCCATTTTATAGAATAGGTTAAAATTAGGCTTGAAGACTGGCACAAGATTCATTGGATATGAGGTTGTTGTTCAAGAGGTTCAGACCAATTCATCAAACCGCACCAAGCAAACCGCCCCTAGCAACTTCTTTATGGAAATCCGTTGTCTGAAACCACTTGATGGCAATATTAGTGCAACCACTTTGATGTTAACCGCATATGATATGCAGTTCCAACCGCACTGATAGAACCTCACTGGTGTAACCAACCGCTCATTCTCAACCGCTCCACACCAGATCGCATCCAATGATTGAAGACTTGAAGTGAACCAGTTTTTACCGTTGGAATCCATGCCAGCAATATCAAAAGTCAACCACCATATCTTGTCACGTGATTCAATGTCAGAGAAGATCTGCAAGGATCTTGAAAAGGTGACAGGTGTCCTAACTACCTTACTTGCAGCTGAAGCCTGATCAGCTTTATCTGCAGCTGCTGTACCAAAGGACAAAAGTGGATATTGTGGACCAATGAGAAAGCACCAGTACAGTACTTGATACAGCTGTGTCCAACGGCTAGTTCCTTGGTGCTTGGGTATAAATACCCCTAATCTTCACCATTTAAAGATTGCTTGAAAAAATTGAAAGTTCTGTGTTCATAGAAGCTGAAGCTCTGCCAAGAAATTCTAAGTCCTTTGAATCTTCATCTTCTACTCAAGAAATATTATCCCAGCCCAGAAATCAAGCCTTAACACCATCAAGAATCATTGTGCTCTCCATCTCAAAGATTTAAAGAGCCTTGATCTTGTTTTCACACACTCACCTCATTTGTTTAATCACATAGATTATTCATTTGAGATATACTGGTTATAGTCTAGGATTTGTTCTTCATAGAAAATATTTTTGATCTAAGTATTACTCATTGTTGAATGAACGCTCTCCGAAAATCAAATCATTTTTCTTTGATTAAAAACTATTATTTTTTTTTAATTTTGGGAGTCGCCACGCCGTTTTTAAGGAAAACATTGAAAAACCTTCGAAAATGAGAAAATGGGTCCGGGGGTCAAGTTACGACGTGGGAAGAGAATATGGAGCTCACCCACGTCACCTTTTTCGAGACTTTCAATCAAACAAGGACAATTATAATCATTCAAATTATGTGCAATTTGTGTCAACAAACAAGGCATGCAAATTTGGATTTCATTAATGATGGTGAACTAGATACAACTTGTGAACCATTAAAGGGGGCCACACCCTTACAAACGATTGCTTGGATTACAAGGCAAAGGTTAAGACAGTCTGTCCAGGGACCTCGGATGTCGTTCGACACAGGACTTCCTCAGGAGAGGGATGTCGGATGATATAAGACATCCTGGTCAGATTGCCTCTTACAAAGGGGGTGGTTAAGCCACCAAAGCTAATCTAGAATTAAAACAAGGCTATTTTAACTAAGGAGAGACACTATTTAGGGTCCAAGACCAATTTGGGGTTGATTGGAGTGAGCAAAGTCAAAATTGACTTTTGGTGATACGGATGTCGTATGACATAGGACACCCAGGGTTGTCCATGTCACACGACAGAGACCGCCTCCATCAATGGGTTACACCCAAACAGATCTCAGACTTCCCAAATAGTGATAAAAGAACTAAAAACTGCTTAAACACAGCTTTAAATCACAAAGGGGATCAATCTAGGCTGATCTGAAGTCACTGAAAGCCAAACAGCTTTCTGGGAGCTCTATGTCGTATGACACAGGTCACCTTTTGGTGTCCCATGTCGTCCGACATAGGAGTCCTGTTTCAGTGCCCTTCAGCAGATTGATCCCACCTTGCTCAAAACACAAAACTAAGCTATAATATCAAATGAAAGCAGTAGAATAATCACACTATGTGAGTATTATGGGAGGATCACATGGCTTTAATGACCAAATGTGAATAATCACATGTTTTTGGACATTATCATGTAGCCATCACCTCCTAACTCAAACACAATCAACCAAGATGCAAACTTTAATGCAAATAATGACACTAAATGTCCAGATCCGAGGTGAGGAGATGTGAATATTGATGATTCACATCTCCACCACCTTTGTCATGAAAAAATCCCAAATATTCACATATTATTGAACAATATAAGCATGCAATGTAAAATGAATGAGTATGCAAGATGTAATCAGAGAGAGAGAGCGAGAGAGAGTCTAGGGTTTACCTATTGTAGTCCACAAGGTAGAAGCACCAATAGTATGGTGTTCACCCCTTCAAAACACCAACAAAGGAGATCACTCTTTGGACCTTGGCTTGGATGTGTGTGTGTGTGAGGAGGGAGGTGAGTGTGTGTGTATGAGAGAGAGAGTGAGTCTCTATTTCAGCAGAGTGACCTTACTTGCCAAAGTCCCTCCTCAAATGATCAGTAAAGCCCTTTATTTATAAGAATGCTGATGGGACCTTTCATTTCGTACGACATAGGGCGTTAACCGCCTTTGGGTCGCCCTATGTCGGACGACACCGGTCAATTTTAGGACAAGCTGGGCCGCAGGGAGGCAGGCCCAATGGATCAAATAAATAAATGAATAATTGGACTAATGCAAGCCCAAAACTAATGCCAATATTGGAAAACAGACCCAAAAACACGAGTTCGGGTCAGGGTACTCACAGAGCCCCTCGGCGACATCGCTTCCACGAGAAGCGGGGTCATCGACAAAATGAGAATCCCGAGCCGGACAACGAACGGCGGGAAAAAGAGATGACCAAGATGGTCGGGCGGCTGGACCTTTTATGAAAAGGATTCCTACGTATCCCGTGAGGGAATCAAGCCGAATCGTAGTTCATCAAAGAGGTGGCGCTAACGAAAGGCCATGGGCTTTGTACCCAAGGTTTGACTGTTTCTTTGGGGAGTCACCCGAGGATTTGACTGTTTCTTTGGGGAGTCACTCGAGGATTTGACTGTTTCCTTGGGAGTCACCCGAGGATTTGACTGTTTCTTTGGGGAGTCACCCAAGGATTTGACTGTTTCTTTGGGGAGTCACCCGAAAGATAAGGAAAACACTTGAAAAAGACTGAGAGACGGGCGCTTGTACCCGAATGAAATGATAATTAATGATGATAAACAGCCGCGAGGGACGGACAAAAGGACCAGGGGCAAAAAAGGAAGATTACCCCTTTCTGGAAGACCGCTGTCGTACGACATGGGGCTTCCCCACAACAGTTTCAATTTAGGCGCCCAGTTACGAGAACAGATTTTAAAAACAAACAGTCACCGCCGAGTTTGAGAGAGAAGAGCAGAGGAAATTCAAATTTTCCTTCCACAATATTTGATCCAAATCAAATCAACAATGCCTCTGTGAGCGGAATCGAGAAGGCACGTACAACGAGCATTGTCCGAGAAGAGAAAGCTTGTCAAACAGAACAAGCGAAAGAAATTCCCGGAGGGGAATGGGCTTTATCCAAGCCTCGATTTCCATACTTCCACCGCGGAGCGAATGGGGGTAAGGATTTTAAATCATCAATCCCTCCCCTTTAATTTTCGAAGTTGGATTTCTAGGGCTTGGGGTAGAATTTGGGGAAAATCGCACCCAAAAAAGAAATTGCATGCTTGGAATGAAATGCATCAAGAAAATATATTTTTTTTGTGAAAAGAATTATGTGATTCAAAAAGCGAAAATGCACACAAGTGAAAGAATGCACAAATTACCACGAGTATGTTCTGATACCTGTGCTGTGCTTACCTGCAGGTTTTGCAGACCAAGGGGTCCCCTGAGACGATAGCTACTATTTGGGGCATTCTCCCTGGTTCCCCTGACCTGCCTGACAGTCCCAAGGGCCTGATATATGCTGCTGGCCTCGGTCCATTCTTTACTGCTATCGGAGAGTTCAGAGACACGCCTCGGAGCGTGGAGCTTGTGAGGGCCTTTTGGCAGTTTTAGTGGGACACTACCCACACCTTTCATCTGTCTTGGGGAGAGTCCATTAATCCCTACGACTTCACCATCATCATCGGTCTGCGGTTCACAGGCAGACCCATCTTTTCTGAGGATCCTGGTGTCCTGAGCCCGGATGCTATTAGAGGATTGACCGGCCTGACCCTTCGCCTGAAGGGCAATGGGGTTCCACTAGCGGAGCTGCACTTGACTTTATCGCAGTAGTGCCATCTCTATTCTGAGGGCGAGGCCGCAGTCACAGCTGAGCAGCTGGCGAGAGCATTCGCCTGGGCTGGCTTCTCTGATAACCTGTTCTGCAATGCCTCTACTACGGCATTGACTCTTCTACTGGAGCCCCTTCGAGACTGGGGTGAGGTCTCCACCTTTTCGTGGGGCGAGGCCGGTTTGGCTTAGGTATTCAGAGCCTTGGATGAGGTGAGCAGAGGTACGGTGACCTCTTTGGATTGCTACCAGACGGTTCTGGAGGTATGCTCTTTTATTTTTCGCACATTGACTGCTGCATTGCCTTTTCTGTCATCAATCTATCACTGCTGCTGCACACTGAAAGCTTCTTGTCTCTGATTTCAGGTTTAGGCCTATGAGGTCTTCGGCTGTTACGCTTGGGCTGTAGCCGACGGGATCACCGCAGATCTGTTTCCTGCCATTCGCCGGTGGACCTTCAGGGCTAGGCAGAGTAGGAAGGTGGACGGGGTGAAGCCCCGGAAGACCGCCTGTTATGAGGATACCATGATTGCCCTGAGGGGCACCCCAGCTAGGTTGATCCTGTTTCCTTGGAATGGCAAATATGATGAGGGTGATGTTGGGGATGCCTCCTTGGTGACCCGGACGAGGAGGCTTTTGATTGGCTTGGAGGGTGATGCCCTGTATTTGGGGGAGAGAGTCTGCAGGCAGCACGGACATGGTGCAGCCGCCCGCATCCCTCACGATCCTCCTGTGGGGATTTGCTATACTCGGGCTCTGCCTGACTTGGAGCGTTTGCGGACGGGTATTGAGGCCACTGAGCTATTAGTTGATGGGGACTATGGCCAATTCGTCTTCACTCGGCTGCTGACTCCTCAGGTTATGGCTGCCAAGAGGGCAGCGGGGGTACAGATACCGATGCCTCCTCGATTCTTCGAGTATGAGACTGAGGGCGTCATTTGCCGCTCTTCTTTTGACATGTCTGAGACTCACCCCCATTTGTGGCTGCCTCGTGGGACCACTTCTGTGAGAACCCTTTACTTTTCTGCTTTATTCAAGTCTTTTACTGTATAACTGCCTGCATTCACTGCTTCTGATTGCCTCTTTCGTTTCCATTTAACAGGTTCCGGCCAAGACCACAGGGTAGTGGCCAAGGCGCTCACCGGGGCCGTCAAGATGCTGCGCCAGTTTCAGAAGAGCGCAGAGCATTGGAAGGGGAGATACAGCTCCCAGCCTAGTGATGTCATGCCTCCCAAGAAGAGGCATAGGCCGACTTTGGCTCCATCTAGCTCGCAGGCGGGTGGTTCGAGTCAGCAGCCCCAGCCTGACGATGATGATGATGAGGACGATCCTTACCAGCCCCCTTTCTCCACAGTGCTCGAGTGGCACGGATATTATGGTGAGCCCCAGCCTTGGGCCCTAGATGAGGATGATGATGATTCTGATGGCAAGATTCATGAGGTGCAGGAAGGCGGCAGCGATGGCCAGGAGCAGAGCGGCTCTGAGGAGCAGGTAGGCAGCGGCCAGGACGATAGCGGCTCTGAGGAGAGCAGGGAGGATTCAGGCGACGACTCCGAGTCGGAGTGATCATGGCGGTCCCCTTTTGTCGTGCTTTTAGGACTCTTAGGGATAGAGAGAGAGAGAAACAATGCATGCACTATTTTTATTGCTTTTAGATTGTAATACAATTATTTATTTTTTTGCACTTTGTATTTTAACAGCTAAAGTATTTGCTTAATGGTATATTTGCTTGTTTATATGCACAAGTCCATCCCAAGAAAGGCAAAAAATGATGGCATTTGCTGTGGTTGGGTGCTTTTTGTGATTTTGTATGTATTGGGTGATGTTTATGTATCTGTGGGTGCATTGGGTGTGCAAAATCCTCTCCCATGTGTTTGGTGAGTGAAGGGGATTGTATATGTATTGTTTTGGTATGTTTTGGACAGGTTTGGACAAGCTTTGAGCAAGTATTGGGTTGCTAAGGGGCTGCTGTAGTTGCAGCTGTTGCTGGTGTCTGATGGGACTTCCCATGTCGTCCGACACAGGACATCATGGGCTAGCCCCTGTCGTACGACATGGAAAGTCTGAAGGACAGAGTTTCTTGGGCAGCAAGCTTCAGCATTTATAAAAAGGCAGACTCGTAAAAGATACATTCCAGCAGTCACAGCAGACTCCAAATCGATCTTCCACCCCAAAATCAGCCCCAAGATTTGACTTTTGACCCGAAATGGAGCATTACAATGAGAGATCCAAAATCAAAGAGCGCCAATTTCACTCCGATCTCATCAATCTAACCCGTCACCATCATAGCAACAATCGGAGGGTTATCGACCAACGGTATGGGTTGAGATGCCTTTGGGCACTAAAGGAATGGGCAGTCGATTGGAATCTTCTCCGGGCCGCGTCCAGATATTGGGACCGCGAGAGGCATGTCTTTACCCTCTCATACAATGACCTCACACCCACCATTGATGAGTTCCGCGCACTGACTAGGGGATCTGAGCTCAGAGATGCAGTCTTCCCTCGAGATTCATGACCCTTGACTGAGCAGCTGGCCGATTTCTTGGGTTTGCCCATAGAGCAGGTATCCGATCTGATTCTCGACCTGTCTTTCATTGACTTGGCCCAGATAGCCCGGTTAGCTGTATCACGTCCAGAGCTGTTTGACCTATCCACGGCCATGGATATTTTCATGCTGATTATGATCTCCCTATACTGCTTCTGTTAGTATGATGGGGTATGCTCCAGCTTACTGCTAGGGGTTGTCAGGCAGATGCGGGGTTATCGAGGTACCACATTGACTGAGATTTGGCCCGGGCAGGGAGAGAGAGACATAGTACCCATTTTGCTGGCAGAGACATATCATGGGATGGACCGATTGACTGGAGGGTCATTATACATGGGACACGGCAGCCCCAGTCTCTTAGCATTGTGGCTCTTTGAGCACTTGGGGCTCATCTACCCATTACCTGTAGGGAAGACTGCAGCACCATGGGTTACGCAGTAGAGGTGAGTGGCTCCGGAGGCTTCGCAGGAGAGCTGGCAGAGGCGATTGACCAGGTACACCACCACGGATATTCAGTATTGGGTTCCCGGATGGAGGCTCGAGACCATGGGCGACAGACAGGATGATTTTGCTGTCGTAAGGCTACCGGGATTGCATTTTTCATCATTTAGCATCCCGTCCCTTGTTATGAGGCAGCATGGGTATCCACAGCAGGTTATTGGCAAGTTTAGAGAGCAGATAGCCCGGGATACAGTTCCTCTTGACATGACTGATGGCCAGACTATCAGATTTTTTGCCAAGGCCTTTTCGGGAGCAGCCTTTCCCGCTCGCACACTGATACGGAAGACCCGGGGCATCACATATCTGTCCACCTTATATCTCATTTGGAACGGGGAGCAGATGGGGCCGGTTCAGCACACCATTGAGGCATATTGCCAAGGGACCCGAGGAGGAGATCAGACTAGCCAGGAGTTACATGATGCTGAGGCGCTGACTGACCCAGACAATGTGACTGACGATCCGGCAGCAGATTTTGAGAGACTTGTAGAGAGGAGGGCCAAGATGAGGGATGACCCTGAGGTTACGGCCCGGAGGACAGCTTTGAGAGAGGAGAGGGCTGCCCAGGCGGCACTGAGAGCTGCCGGATTGATTGACTCACCGGCTCGTATCATTCCTGAGCCGGGACGACGAGAGGCAGACCTCTTTGAGATAGCTAGGCCAAAGACCTCCCGAGGACCAAGGAAGAGGAAGAAGAAGAGTGCTAGTTCGGGAGTGGGAACGAGTGACTAGGATTAGGTGACCGGTCATTGTATCCCCTATTGCTGACACAGACAGTCTAGATGTACCTTTTAAAAGATGCACTTTTGATAATGTTAGTGAATCGAGAGCAGATCGTGCTTGAACTCATCAACGAATGTATTAATGTAGTGAAAGTTGAAATTACTTCAGAACTTAATCAAAACACATTTTGGCATTTACAACTATAACCGTTGACAGGATTTGGTGTTTTTTATGATTTTTAGACCGAACCGCAAGCGGCTGCCTACGTTCCCCTTTTACAAAAGGAGGACTAAGGGGCTCAGGTCTCCGTAGTTTGACCCAATTAACTTTGTGTTTAAGAAAGGGGTAGATAGAAGGGGGACAAATGGTGCAACCCTGTTTTTTACCTAGACCGCCCGTTTTTAGGGTTTTCAGTCTAGTTGGGTATATTCTTTAGCACCGAGCGCGCCCTTTTTTTTGCACATAATGCCTTTTGAGAGGTTTTCAGTCTCGTCTGGGTACATTATTTTCGCGCTTTTATTATTTTTTTCTTTTCTTTTTTTTAATTATTTATATATTTTTTTCTTTTTCTCTTTTTTTTTAGAGAGGGGGAGACTCGATTTAAACATAATAGCGGCGCAGCTTGTTGCCGTTCACCGGGTGCATGAAGGGGTTACCATCCAAATCCGTCAACCTCATTGCTCCACCAGAAAAGATCTCCTTCACCAAATACGGGCCAACCCAAACTGGCGCCCACTTGCCCAACGGACTGAATTGGTTCGGCGGCTTCTCCTTTAAGACCAAATTACCCACCTTAATGTCACGTGGATGCACCTTCTTGTCAAAGGCCCTAGCCATACGCTTCTGATAAGCCCGGATGTGCTCCATCGCCTTGAGCCTTCGCTCATCTAGAAGGGCTAATTCGTCATGCCGACTTTGAAGCCAGTCTATCTCATTGACCTCATTTTCAAGCAGAACCCGAAGAGAGGGAATCTCTAATTCAATGGGCAAGACGGCATCCATCCCATATGTCAAAGCAAACGGGGTTTCACCGGTGGCTGTTCTCACTGAAGTACGGTAGCCCCATAATGCTAAGTGAAGCTTCTCGGGCAAGTCCCGGTTCCGCTCAGCCATTTTCCGGATGATCCTTTCTAGGTTCTTGTTCGCGACCTCGATAGCACCATTGGTTTGGGGGCGGTAAGGGGATGACTTATGGCGCTTGATCCTGAATTCTGCGAGTAGTCTATCGGCGTCTCCCTCGAAATGCGACCCATTATCTGAGATAATCTCATTTGGAACTCCATATCGGCACAGAATGTTCTCCTTTATGAAACGGGCCACCTTTTTGGAGTTGAGGACCTTGTAGGATGCCGCTTCAACCCACTTGGTGAAATAGTCAACAGCAACCAACACGAATTCGTGCCCATTACTACCAGCAGGAGTTATCTTTCCAATAACATCAATTCCCCAAGTCGCGAACGGCCAAGGAGTGCTCATACAGTAGAGATCATGGGGAGGTATATGGTTGAGATTGGAGAACTTCTGGCACTTATCGCAAGTCCGCACAAACTGAATACAGTCAGTCTCCGTGGAGGTCCAATAATAGCCCATCCTGAGTATGCTGAACATCAAAGCTCGGGCATTCATATGTGGTCCGCATGCACCACCATGGACTTCCTCCATGACCTTTCTAGCTTTAGTCCTGCTGATACAGAGCAAAAGTGGTCCTCGGTGTCTTTTCTTCCACAAGTCATCTCCCAGAATAACATACTGTGCAGACAACCTCTTCAAAGCTTGCAAGCTTTTGGTGCGAAGACCCTCTTTCAGTTTACTGTCCTCCTCTATCGGGAATGAGGCTTCGCCGTGCTTAAGATACTGGAAAATCTGGCTATACCACAAGTCATCGACCTTTTCTAGTTCAATTTGACAACAGTAGGCAGGGTTCTCACGCCTCCCAACCCTGAACGGCTTTACTGACTTTCCCTCTGGAATCTCTACCAAAGAGGCTAAGGTGGCCAGGGCATCCGCGAACCTGTTCTTATCCCGAGGTAGATAATGGAACGTGACCTCCTTAAATTGGTTGATCAAATCCTCCATATAATCATAGTACATTTGCAAGTACTGGTCCACGGTCCTCCACTTATTGGACACCTGGTTGATGATTAGCTGGGAGTCTCCATACACTTCCAACTTCTCGACATTCCTTTCCAGAGCTGCCTCAAGGCCGGCTATGCAAGCTTCATATTCTGCGGCATTGTTAGTAGCCGGGAAATTCAACTTGATAGTGATGGGGGTGTGCACATCCTTTGGATCAACTAACACCATGCCGATACCATTGCCTCTCTTATTGGCGGCACCATCAAAGAACAACTGCCAACGGTCTGTACCCTCCACCAAAAAAATTCCATCATCCGGAAACTGGGGTTCGAGTCCACGCGCTTCTAGGCTCGGAAAATCTGCCAAATGATCTAACAAAGCTTGGCCTTTGATTGCCTTGCGAGTTACAAATTTGATATCAAACTCGGCTAAGAAGAAGGACCACTTCGCAAGCCTCGACGACAGAGAAGGCTTATCAAATAGGCACTTGATGGGGTCCATCTTTGACACCAGGTGTACTGTATGCGCCAACAGATAATGTCTCAATTTGCTGACCACCCATACCAAAGTTGCACAGGTTTTCTCTAAAGCTGAATAGTTCAATTCACTGCCCTGAAGCTTTCGACTGGCGAAGTAGATTGCATTCTCCGTTTTTGAATCTGGCCTCTCTTGTGCAAGCATGGCTCCGACAGCCGTATCCGTAACTGTCAAATATAGCAGCAAGGGCTTGTCCTTATGTGGGGGACAAAGGATCGGGGGATGAACCAAGTAGGCCTTGATTGTTTCAAAGGCGATCTGACACTCTTCGTTCCATTCAACCTCCTGATTCTTCTTGAGTAGCTTAAAAATTGGCTCACAAATAGAGGTCAACTGGTGGATGAATCGGCTGATATATTGGAGATGGCCCATGAAAGCCTTCACCTCTGTGACTATCCTTGGTGGCTTCATCTCCACGATGGCTTTAATCTTTCTCGAATCGGCTTCAATTCCCCGTTCCGTGACCATATATCCCAGAACCTTTCCTCAGACTACACCAAAAGTACATTTTGTCGGGTTCAATCTCATATCATGCTCCCGCAGCCGGTTAAAGAATTTCCTCAAGTCGATCAAGTGTTGACCGTTTGATCCCTTAGAATGGATAATCATATCATCAACATAAACCTCGATCTCCTTATGGATCATATCATGAAAAAGCGTGGTGACTGCTCGCTGATAAGTAGCGCCGGTATTCTTCAAACCAAAGGTCATAACCGTATAACAAAAGGTTCCCCAGGGGCTGGTGAAGGCAGTCTTTTCCTGATCCTCCTCGGCGACCTTAATTTGATTGTAACCCGCAAAGCCATCCACAAATGATTTGACCTCGTAACTGGCAGTAGTATCTACCAACAGATCGATATTGGGCAAGGGAAAATCATCCTTCGGGCTAGCCTTGTTTAGGTCCCTGAAGTCTACACAAACCCTGACTTTGCCATTCGACTTGGTCATCGTCACTATGTTAGCCAACCACTTCGGGTACTCGACCACTCTAATGAAACCCACCCTGAGCAGCTTCTCTATTTCTTCTTTAACTTGGAGAGACCATTAGGGCTTAATCCGGCGAAGCTTCTTCTTGACAGGCCTGCCTTCTGGGTCTAGGGGGATTCGGTGCTCAACGGTCGAAGTATCCAACCCAGGCATGTCCTTATAGGACCAGGCAAACACGTCCACGTATTCCCTGAGCAAATCAATGAGGGCTTCCCGCTCTTTTCCGGTGAAGAAGCTACCAATTTGTGTCTCTTTGGGTTCTTCAGTAGTTCCCAAATTCACCGTAGTCAATACTTCATCGGCAGCTTGGGCCCGATTGTCCTCTCACTCAAAAACCTGCTTTAGATTATCATTTAAAAAGTTTTCGTCTAAAAATTATGTGTCCTCTTCAAATGAATCATTATTAACCACTTTTAAGTCATTAAGATTTGCTTTAGTTAACTTATCATTCGTTAAGGTGGCAATTAAGGGATACGCAGAAAGGTCAACGATTTCATTCATCGCAAAGGAAAGATGACATTGGCTACATATTCGTAATCCTCAGGCGTGAGGCCTTCGGATGACTCGGAGGACTGGAACTCAAAGGTTCCCGACTCAACTGACTCTTGACCCTAATGACTCTGGACCCTACACTACTTATTTGACTCGAAGTGTTTGACACGGGTTGGACTGGGGTTTACTCTCTCCTGTTGTTGCCCTGGGGAGTAGCAGTCTTGTCAGCGTTCTTCAAAAAGCTGGAGACTTCAAACTGATCGAAAACTTGTCGGAAATCATTGGTAGGCCAGTACCTTGGAAAGATGGTGCGGGGAGCTAGAGAAGCATGATGCAATTTCTCGGTGAGCTCGTCCATGACAACCGGACTCATTGACTGAAGGGTCTGGCTCATCTTGTCAATACACTGCTGATAAGTCACCTTCTCTCTACCGATCTTTGACATCACAACCTTATCTGTGTATCCAACAGGAGGGTTAGCCTGGATGATGCTGATGAAGTCTTCCTCGAGAGATACTTTGATTCTGCCTTGGTTAACCCTATATTCTATGGGAGTCTTAGATTCTGCTTCCAAATTTGCCAGCTTCTCGTTGAACTTCACAGTGGCAACAAACTCAGAGCTCTCTACCTCAAGAGGATCAATGACGGCGGGAGTATCGGGATGGATTTTGTTTTGGCTGACTGGTTCCTTGGTAGGTTCCTTGGCGTAACTGACGTAATAGTCAAATTTGCCTGAGGGCTCTCCTAAAGTTCCCACACTCTTGTCTCCAGCTTCGTACCTTTCCTTCAATTTCTGTTGCATGGACTTCCTCTTCTTCTTCTTTCTTGAAGGAGCATCCTCGTTAATCTAGTCTTGATAAGCATCTTCCAAACAGTCCTCACAATCACACACATCATACCAGATGTGGGGTATGGGTTGAGCTGGGACGAACCCTCCTAGTACTTGGTTATCACCATTGTTGATTACCATATTGGCCATCCTTAACACTGGAATGTTGAAACTGACGATCTTTACGGATTATCTGAGACCTCTGCACCGACACACTGCCGACCCGGTATTCTCACCCGATACTTGCTCGCTGAAAGGGGGAGAGAACTGTTTTAGGTAGGGGAGAGGATGGACTCCGGAAGGACTTATGCATATGCCTTATTAAAAGATTTAAATAAAACGATTTTTATTAATCCTAAGAATGGTTGGAAAAGGGGGACACCTTCTTTTTCGCATTCTACACTATTCCTGGACTAGTGGGTTCCATCACTACGTCTATAGACCCCCTGTATTCCACTTGTATTGCACCTCCGGGATGGACAATCCCGGCAGAGGTCCTATAGGGCACGTGGAACCCACCAATCAAAAGGCAAAATGGACCTAAGGGTATACGAGTCAAAACAAGTCAAACTCGAGATTTTCAAAACCAAGTCCAAGTCAACAACGTCTTGACTCGGGAGGAGAGAGGGTCGGAAGTACGTTTGAATGTACGAGACCGCAATTTGCAGGTAAAATCCTGGAAAAAATTTGGCATGACCTCTCCTCACTTCGAGTCGAAAATCCGGCATGGCCTCTCGTTGCTTCATGGCGAAATTTCGGCATGACCTCTCGTTAGTATGTGTCAAAAATTTGACATGATCTCGCGTTAGCACATGTCGAAAACGCGTCATGACCTCTTGCGAAGTAAAGTCGAGAAATCGACATGTATCTACGTCGATACATGTCAAAATTTTGACATGTACTCACGTAAATTTCGGCATAAAGAGGGAGAGTATGCCAAGACCTTGGAGACGAAGTACGACTCGGACTTTGTGAGAAAAATTTTGAAAACCGAGTTTGAAAAATGTTTTGAAAAGTATTTTGCCAAAAACCAACCGGTCACGGTAGAAAGTGTGTCACGGACAAGTGTGGTTCCTAACACTCTATAGGCTGGGAGGACTTTAGGTGCTCAAACGTAGGCGAAACACGTCACCATCCGCGATGCCGTCCGTACACTCCAAGGGTTCTAACTCTATGTGCAGGTAGTGTGCGAGTAGTGTGAAGGTATCTTCTAGGAAAATATTTTTGCTTCTTTTTTTGTTTTTTGTAAAAAAAGAGTTTTTTTTCAAAAAATGCAATATTTATAAGTATGCAAAAAGTAAAAACAAGAGAATGAGTCCAAAACATGACAAAAGGGGACTGCCCCAAATGCCAAGAAATCACCAGCAGCTGCATCTCAGAATCACTCTGCCTTGTTCACCTGATCAACTGAAATTGCTTCTGCACTTCCTTCCTCTGTCGTTCGACACAGGACTTCCCAGGGAGGGGATGTCGTCCGACATAGGAGTTCTCACCATCACCAACAGAGCCAAGTAAACAGCAAGGGGGGGGGGGAAACCCCAACACCAAAATACCATCATATCCAGCATAAAAAGTATATAGGCACAGAAGCATGGCAAGGCATATAGGAGCACACAATGACACAAATCATACACAAAGAGAATGAGAAAATTGTCCAAGTTGATTTAAAGAAAGTTAGACCCTCCTATGAAAAGATTTTTCTTTTTTTCAAAAAAAGAAGAATGATACCGGTACGTGGCATTGTTAGACCACAATTTATCCCAATCCTCGGCGGAAGCAATACGGGAAACTTAGTGGTTTCCACCTATATACCAAGTATCACTCTTTTCATTAAAATAAAAGCTTTTCAATGTCATCTCCCCAGCGGAGTCGCCACTGAATGAACGCTCTCCGAAAATCAAATCATTTTTCTTTGATTAAAAACAACTATTATTTTTTTAATTTTGGGAGTCGCCACGCCGTTTTTAAGGAAAACATTGAAAAACCTGAGAAAATGAGAAAATGGGTCCAGGGGTCAAGTTACGACGTGGGAAGAGAATATGGAGCTCACCCACGTTGCCTCTTTCAAGACTTTCAATCAAACAAGGACAATTATAATCATTCAAAGTATGTGCAATTTGTGTCAACAAACAAGGCATGCAAATTTGGATTTCATTAATGATGGTGAACTGGATACAACTTGTGAACCATTAAAGGGGGCCACACCCTTACAAACGATTGCTTGGATTACAAGGCAAAGGCTGAGACAATCTGTCCAGGGACCTCGGATGTCGTCCGACACAGGACTTCCTCAGGAGAGGGATGTCGGACAACATAAGACATCCTGGTCAGATTGCCTCTTATAAAGGGGGTGGTTAAGCCACCAAAGCTAATCTAGAATTAAAACAAGGCTATTTTAACTAAGGAGAGACACTATTTAGGGTCCAAGACCAATTTGGGGTTAATTGGAGTGAGCAAAGTCAAAATTAACTTTTGGTGATACGGATGTCGTATGACATAGGACACCCAGGGCTGTCCATGTCACACGACAGAGACCGCCTCCATCAATGGGTTACACCCAAACAGATCTCAGACTTCCCAAATAGTGATAAAAGAACTAAAAACTACTTAAACACAGCTTTAAATCACAAAAGGGATCAATCTAGGCTGATCTGAAGTCACTGAAAGCCAAACAGCTTTCTGGGAGCTCTATGTCGTATGACACAGGACCCCTTTTGGTGTCCCATGTCGTCCGACATAGGTGTCCTGTTTCAGTGCCCTTCAGCAGATTGATCCCACCTTGCTCAAAACACAAAACTAAGCTATAATATCAACTGAAAGCAGTAGAATAATCACACTACGTGAGTATTATGGGAGGATCACATGGATTTAATGACCAAATGTGAATAATCACATGTTTTTGGCCATTATCATGTAGCCATCACCTCCTAACTCAAACACAATCAACCAAGATGCAAACTTTAATGCAAATAATGACACTAAATGTCCAGATCTGAGGTGAGGAGATGTGAATATTGATGATTCACATCTCCACCACCTTTGTCATGCAAAAATCCCAAATATTCACATATTATTGAACAATATAAGCATGCAATGTAAAATGAATGAGTATGCAAGATGTAATCAGAGAGAGAGAGAGAGTCTAGGGTCTACCTATTGTAGTCCACAAGGTAGAAGCACCAATAGTATGGTGTTCACCCCTTCAAAACACCAACAAAGGAGATCACTCTTTGGACCTTGGCTTGGATGTGTGTGTGTGTGAGGAGGGAGGTGAGTGTGTGTGTATGAGAGAGAGAGTGAGTATCTATTTCAGCAGAGTGACCTTACTTGCCAAAGTCCCTCCTCAAATGATCAGCAAAGCCCTTTATTTATAGGCATGCTGATGGGACCTTTCATGTCGTACGACATAGGGCGTTAACCGCCTTTGGGTCGCCCTATGTCGGACGACACCGGTCAATTTTAGGACAAGCTGGGCCGCAGGGAGGCAGGCCCAATGGATCAAATAAATAAATGAATAATTGGACTAATGCAAGCCCAAAACTAATGCCAATCATGGAAAACAGACCCAAAAATACGAGTTTGGGTCGGGGTTTTCACAATTGTACTTTGTAATCTCTCATATACTCAATATAAAATCTCTCTTAGAAATCCAAGACTAACCATCTTGGTAGTGGACGTAGATCGTTTAAACGATTGAACCACTCCAAATATTGTGTTCTTACTTTACTGCATTTATTATTTATTGTGCTTATTAATTATCTATCTTTTTCTCTATTTGATCTTAATTGTAGTTAACCTTATTATTGAATTGTGTTTGGAGTTAACATTGTCAAAGCCTCACCTTGTTTTTAAACCGCACTTACTGAAACCGCTTTATCAAAACCGCTTTACAAACCGCCTCTCCAAAACCGCTTTGCAACTCTATTATTCCGCTGTGCATTTTACAACTCTACTTGCAGTTTCTAACACACTACAAGAGGTTTTGTAAGCTTAGAGGTTTAGTTTTTAAGGAGGGCGAAAAATTTTGTAACAGCTATTCACCCCCCCCCTCTAGATGTATTTCACCCTTGTTGCCACCTTTGGGACCAACAAGTGGTATCAAAGCTAAACACATTTATAAAACCACTGTTTTTCAAGCTTAACAGCTTATGTGCCGATTCGATATTGCAAACTCAAAGACAATGACAACTGTTAACTATTCACACATTCCAATTTTGGACGAAGACCACTTTGACATCTGGAAGTGCCGAATGCTTATTCATTTGGAAACTATTGATGAGATGTTGGTGGAATGCATGATCAATGTCCCGTTCGTTCCCATGAAGGCCAACACTGATGGAGCCACCAGTGCAAAAATTCCAGAGGTTAAAAAGCCAAAAAGCGAGTGGTCAGATGAAGAGAAAAGATTAGCTGCCTTGGACAGCAAGGCGAGGTTCATTATTTCTGGAACCCTTCCTGTTTCAACTCTTCAAAAAGTGATGTATCCCAAAACCGTAAAGCATATGTGGGATGCCATAGAGAGCTACCTCGAAGGTGATGATGAATGCAAGGAAAACAAATTATATGTTGTTGAAAGATCCTACAACAACTTCAACAGGAAATCCAACAAAACCTTGCGTCAGACCTACGACCGCTATGTTGAGGTAGTTAATGCTTGTAGATCTCTTGGCAAGACTTTAACTGATAAGGAAATCAATATGACTTTTCTAGCTGCTTTAGGTTCTAGATGGGTAAATAAAGTAACCTCTCTAGAAGACTCCAAAGTTTTGGGTACTTGGTCGTTAAGTAACTTGTATGCCAAACTTAGAGTCTATGAGCTTAAATTAAATCACATTGAAGAGATTGAAGGGAAACCAAATCTCTTTCCATGTCTGTAGTGGAACATGAGGAGAAACCAACCACATCCAATCAAACCGCTGATCCTTCCATATCAACCTCATCACTCATCGAGATGGGTGATGATGATTTTGCCATGTTTGTGAAAAGATTTCAAAAATTTAGAAAATCCTCAAAACCTTTCACAAAAACTTTTTCTAAAGGCAAACCTCCAGCAACGTTTTCAAAGGCTGCAGATACAAAGAAAAAAGGTGATCTAGTTTGCTACAACTATAGAAAACCTGGTCACTTTGCATCTGAGTGTCCCCAACCTAAATATGAATACATGAAAAAGAAAACCTCTCCTGCGAAATTTTCTCGTCGCAAGGGAATGGTTGCTGAGGAGGAAGAGAATTCCAAGGAATTAGAAACTTGGATTGAAACAGACTCTGATGATGGAAGTGATGAAGAAACCGATGAGGTTAATCTCTGCTTAGTTGCAGATGCTTCCGATGAGTCAGATACTGAGTCAATCGAGTCGCTAGATATGGAGGATGAAGAGGTTTCTACAAAAATTCCAAATTTTAAATTGGATGGTGATGTCAAACTTACTCCTAGCATTAAGATAGGAAATTGTTCGTATTCACGTCCCATTTTTCCTCCTACAAATGCTCTACCTTCAAAAGTAATTCCAAAGAAAACAATTTTGAAAAAGGTGGTGGAAAAAGTTTCTCCCGTGGAACATGAGAGGATGTTCAAGGAAGCAGAAATGATGATCCAAAAGTTCTCCAATGTTAAGAAAGCTTTAGGATTAGCTCATGATGAATTTTCTCAGTACAAGACGGAGAAAACTGTGATGAGGTCTGAAATTTCAAATCTTAAGGACCAAGTCAAAAGTATGACTCCTCTTGCTGACCAAAACCACATCCTAGAAACTAAGGTTGCTGCACTTCAACTTAGGAATGATGACCTAGTTGCCCAGAAACTCGATCTCCAAAGGATCATTGATGGGTGGACAAAGTCACAAGTCACCATGGATCAAATTATAGATTCCCAAATGGCCAGTGGAATTAAAGAAGGCCTGGGATTCCAAACTGGTGAAAAGGAGAAGTGTGCATCCTGTTGTGAAAAGGATGAGGAAATTTTAAAACTAACTAAAGAAATTCCTAAGGGGAAGCGTGCTGCTTCTAAGGGTAAAGTACAGGAACAAAAGACTCCACTTAACTTCCATTATGTCTACCTTAAGAAACAGTTTGGGAAAAACTCTGAGATGAAAGGAAAAGACTCTCAGAGTGATGATGCTGAGGAGGTTTCTTATGCAGCAGACCGCACCTCTATTCCAACCGATCCTGGTGGAATAGGTGGTGCTGTCAACTGCAAGTCTGACCGCCCTTCTTCTTCGACCGCACCTCCTGCCTTCAAAAGCAAGGGGAACGTTCCCAGAAAAACTGCAGTCAAACAAAAGATACCTACCTTTGTCAAGGCTAAAATCGTAGTTCCCAAACCGCATGCAACTCCTAAGAAAAGTAAGGAGTTAGTAAAACCTCATGATGCTTGTAGCTTTTATAAATGCTCTGTGTGTGATGGTTTAGGTCACAAGGCTGCAGAATGCCTTTTGCGGTTCACACCCAATGCCAGGAAGAGTAAACCTCCTTCTGTCAAACAAGTGTGGGGGTGAAAGGATGCTAACCTCAGGACCCAAAAGAATAATGGGGGCCTCATTTTAAATGTTTATCTTTCAGGTCCTCTGCTTAATGGCTGGTCACTCCAAGGATAATGAATGATATCTTGACAGTGGCTGCTCAAGACATATGACTGGAGATAGATCATTACTTGAAGATGTCATTGAAGCAAGTGGTCTGTCTGTAACCTTTGGTGATAACAACAAAGGCAAAACCATTGGGTTTGGTGTAATAAGGAGAGGAAACCTAACCATTGAGAAGGTTTCTCTTGTTGAAGGACTAAAGCACAACCTCCTTTCAATTTCTCAATTCTGCGATAAAGGAATGCTTTGCAACTTCACGTCATCAAATTGCTTTATTAAAGATAGCATTTCCGGAGTCACCCTACTCACAGGGATTCGTAAGAGTAATATTTACATTATTGATCTAGATTCTGCATGTAGTATTACTAATCTCTGTTTTGTAGCTAAAAATGTGAGCGAAAATAGTTGGCTATGGCACAAGAGGTTGAGCCACTTGAACTTCAAGTATCTAGCAAAGATTGGTAGGGAAAACCTCGTTCGTGGTTTACCCAAAGTGGCTGACCACCATCCTGAGAAATGTAGTGCATGTCAACTTGGTAAGCAATCCACGTCGTCTTTCACCAGCAAGACCACTCCATCAACTTCAAGATGCTTACAACTGCTTCACATAGATTTTTTTGGACCCGTTACCACTGCCAGCATTGGAGGAAGTAGATATACCTTAGTGGTGGTGGATGATTACTCAAGATATACTTGGGTTGAGATGATGATTTCTAAGGATGATTGCTATGACATCTTAACCTCCCTATTTAGACGGCTCCAAACTCAAAAAGAAGACGACATCGTCAGTGTTCGATCAGATAATGGAACAGAATTTAAGAACAACGGTGTTGCTCAGTATTATGATGACCCTGGAATTGATCACAATTTCTCGACTGCTGGTGTTCCACAACAAAATGGGGTTGTGGAAAGGAAGAACATGACGTTGATTGAGGCTGGAAAGACAATGATATCTGAAGCAAAGTTGCCTCAGTATTTCTGGGCTGAAGCAATCAGCACAACATGCTTCACTCAGAACTGCTCCCTCATCAACAAAACCTATAGCAAGACTCCATATGAGCTTTGGAGAGGAAGAACCCCCAACATTGCATTCTTCAAGATCTTTGGCTGCAAATGTTTTATCCTCTACAACGGAAGAGAAAATAGAGGTAAATTCGGAGCCAAGGCCGATGAAGGTATTTTTGTTGGGTATGCTAAACATTCAAAAGCTTTTCGTGTTTTTAATAAAACTAGTTTAAAGATAGTTGAGTCTGTCCATGTTACATTCGATGAGCATTCTCTTTTTGACCCACATTTGGCTCCAAATGTTGCTAATGATTTTGCTGAGAATAATGAAACAGGTGAACCCTCTAGAACTTCACCTGAACCACAACCACAAAATCCAGCACCCTCAACTGAAATTCCCTCAAACCGCACTTTTGAAACCGCACCTGAAGTTACCACTCCAGATGCAACTCCAAGGGAAGAAGATGTTGAGAATTCCCCCATCCAGCTTATTGAACCTCTTCGTCAACTTACCTTCCATGACTTCGCTGAAGGATCTAACGATGTTCCAATTGAAGATCTTCAGCAAACCTCAGTCCAACCAGACTTACCCCCAGAGGTTCGTGAAGTCAGCAGTCACCCTCTCACTAATGTGATTGGTGATTTGTTTTTCGGTGTTCAAACAAGGAATTCAAACTATGATGAGCATACTTCCCTATTATCTCAATTTGAACCCAAGAAGATTGATAAAGCACTCCAAGATTCCAGTTGGGTTATTGCTATGCAAGAGGAACTCAACCAGTTTGAAAGATGCAAGGTCTAGACTTTGGTGCCTAGACCTCAGGATCAAGGAGTAATAGGAAATAATTGGGTGTTTAGGAATAAGATGGACGAGAATGGAAGCATCACTAGGAATAAAGCAAGGTTGGTTGCACAAGGATATAGGCAAGAAGAAGGAATCGATTATAATGAAACCTTTGATCCAGTTGCAATATTGGAAGCTATTAGAATCTTCTAAGCCTATGCCTCTTTCAAGCGTTTCAAGTTATATCAAATGTACGTAAAGAGTGCTTTCCTCAACGGTGAACTGCAAGAGACCGTGTATGTTGCCCAACCGCCTGGATTTGAAGACTCCAAATTTCCCAATCATGTCTACAAATTCCAGAAAGCTTTGTATGGACTTAAGCAAGCTCCAAGGGCATGGTATGAGACTCTTTCTAAATTTAATATTAAAAGGATTTAAACGCGGTAAAATCGATACAACTCTTTTTATTGCCAAATACAATGATCATATTTACTTGTTCAAATATATGTCGATGATATCATTTTTGGTTCTACTAATGAGTTACTTTGTAAGCGTTTTGAAAAGCTAATGAAAAGCAAGTTTGAGATGAGCATGATGGGAGAATTAACATTTTTCCTCGGGCTTCAAATCAAGCAATGCGAAGAAGGTATTTTCCTCAGCCAAGCCAAATACACCAAGGAGTTGATAAAGAAGTTTGGACTAGAAAATGCTAAAGCATATGATACTCCTATGGCCATCGGCAATAAGCTAGATAAAGATCTAAAAGGTAAGAAGGTTGATCAAACCCTATATCGAGGTATGATCGGCTCATTACTTTATTTAACTGCTAGTAGGCCCGATATCATGTTTAGTGTCTGTGTATGTGCACGCTATCAAGCTGATCCTAGAGAAGCACACTTAATTGCAGTCAAGCGTATAATCTGCTATTTATCTGGAACCACTAACCTTGGACTTTGGTATTCCAAAGATTCGAACTTCGATCTCGTAGGTTATTCAGATGTAGATTATGCAGCTTGTACTATTGACAGGAAAAGCACTAGTGGGACTTGTCATTTCCTCGGGAATAGACTAGTTGCTTGGGCCAGCAAGAAGCAAGTTTCAGTTTCAGTGTCAACCACAGAAGCTGAGTATATTTCTGCTGGTAGTTGTTGCTGTCAAATCCTTTGGATGAAGCAGCAGTTGGTGGACTATGGAATCCATGAAGGAAATTGCCCTATCAAGTGTGACAATACTTCAACAATTTTAGTCTCCAACAACCCTGTCATGCATTCCAAGACCAAGCATATTGATATCAAGTATCATTTCCTCAAAGATCGTGTGGAAAAGAGGAATATCCATTTAGAGTATGTGGGGACAGACTCAGATTGCTGATATCCTCACCAAAGCTCTGAACTCCAAGAGATTTTCTTTCCTTAGAGGAGAAATGGGTATGCTTGAACTTAAATGATTCCATACTTTTTATTTGCTAACTTGTGTGTTGAGTCTATGAAATTTAGATTGAAACCGCGTGTACCAAACCGCATGCAGTCAACCGCTTGCAGCCAACCGCCTACTTCCAAACCACTTGCTGCAGCACTGACCGCATGGATCTCAACCGCGTTTCAACTTGAAATTCTTTTGTTTCTTATCCTTAAATAAAAAAATTGTTCAAATTTCATTTTTCTTTGCTTGCTTGACACATGGACCAAGTAAGTTTTTCTTATTTATTTTTCACTCCTTATTTTTGGCATAAGGGTATTTTTGCAAATGTTTTCCCACAAAATTTTAAAATTTAAATGCATTCAATGCAAAGGGAACATTAGCATTAAATGGCCCTCATGTCAGCCGTCATAGGGTTTGGTGGAGAAGATGAAAAGGTGCAACTGTGGTAATGATTCACTGATTAGGGATAGTGGAACAGTCTCTTCACTTACCTTCTCTCTGATCATTCCCTACAAATAGCCTAGTCATTCTCCAATTCAACCTTTTCAAACCATATCTCTGACATTCGTACTTTTAGATTTCTACCAAACTCCTCGTCTCTCTCTTCAAATCTCTCTTAAAAACCTTAAATTTTCAAATCATCAATGGCACCAAAGAAGCCTTTCTTCGACATGGTATGATTTCTAACCTTAATCTCCTTAACATTCTGCAAATCATACTTTCTTAGAACTGCCATTGTTGAACATTCATGCTTCGAACTTCATTAACTGATTTTTGTTCATATCTACTTCATTTCTTGATCATTTTGAATAAAAATTGTTGGGTTTTGTTCGGATTATGCTTTAGATTCTGTTTATGCACTTTATTTCATGATCAACACATCTCTTGGGCATTGATTTTGAAAAATTCAGTTTTGAGTTTTCGAAAACCCATTTGATGTTCTTGGTGATTTCTTGATGATTCTGTTGAAAAGTAGTAATTTTGATGATATATTGTTTATCTACTGCTCAATGTGATCATTTTGAGATATCATTTGTTGATTTTGGTGAACATTTGTTGAATCTCTGTTCTTCATGTTCTTCGTGTTCTTCGTGCATTCTTGTGACTGTTCATATGCTTTTTGAAAAATTTCTTATGTTTTAGATTCTTTGATTTTCAATCTTGTTTTTCCATACTTGGAAAATTTTCTGAAAATTTGGTTTTTGTTTTGCATCTGAACCGCTTCAATTTCAACCGCATGCTCAGTGTTTGAAACCGCATGTTTGTAACCGCCTATAACTTGTGTTTCAACCGCATGCTCTTGATAACTGTTAACCGCATGCTGGAAATCGCTTGTTTATACTTTACAACCGCATGCTAGAATTTACTTAAGTTTTACTAAGTATATAGGCTGGACACCATAACCTTCTCCTCCAAAATACTGCTTGCATGTGTGGGATAACTTTGGATTACAATGCCACGTACTAGTATACATACTTTTGTATTTTCTTATTTGGTTTCCCTGCCTTGTATTCATAGTTTCCTTGAGGTTTGAAAATTCTCATTTTTCAAAACCACACTATTGCCAACCGCATACGTGCTCAAACCACTTGCAAATTGTGAATCTAAATTATGGATCTAACTTGAGTGTCTTCCTTGTAGGATTCTCAATACTTTCTTCCAGGTTGGGAAATCAATGAACCTGAGCTGAAGTCAGATGCTCTAGGGAGAGAGATGATAAGAAAGATGGACGCTTCTGGAATTCTTCCCTTATTCAACAAGAGGCAGTCCTACACAATTCCTCTCTTTGTTGACCAGTTCTATGCAAGCGCAAAGCGTGGAGAAAGGAAGCTGTCTGATGGAAAGAAGATCAACTGCTTGATTGGAGCAGTTGAAGGTTTTGAAGTCTCTATTGATTATCTGGATATCAGAAGCACCTATGAATCACTAGTACAGATTTGAGCTTAGATAGCGCCTTTTTTTAGCTTAGATAGCGCTTATAAGCGCTATCTAAGCTAGCGCTATGCAAGTTAGCATAGCGCTTGTATAAGCGCTATCTAAGCACTTTTTTTATTTTAAAAAATCATCTTAGGTAGCGTTTTTTAAGTGCTATATAAACAATTTTTTTTTATAAAAATCAAGCTTAGATAGCGCTTAAAAAACGCGATCTAAGGCTATTTTTCATTTTTTATTTTGTATTTTTTTTTATTTTTTTCTATTGCACCATTTCAAATTATATGAATTATAATCAAGAATCAAATAAATAAAAATTAATATGAACTAAAAACATTTCATTCAACAATAACAATCAACCATTCATTTATTACACCAACAATAATTCTTACAATCATCCACAAGTGTTACAAACTAACTAGTCTAACACCCGTCGCACAACATGAAACTTAGATAAAAAATTTTAACAAACTAAAGAATCTCGCAGTCTAATTAATGGGCATCAAGAATGAAGAACCGTAAAAGATTAGCAATTCCAATACTTTTCAGTTTCCAAACCCAAAATGCATGTCGTAGCTTGGTCAGGGCAGACTGTTCCTCAAGTGCTGCAATTCTGAAGAGAAGAATACAACAACAAAAATTTAACTATGTCTCATTGCCATCATTAATAATTTCGGAGTGAAAAGAAAGACTTTATGAAATCTAACATCATCATCAAGAAATAATACATACTTGCTGTCTTTGTGCATTTTCTCCACACCAACCTGTACAGTGCAGCAAAACATTCATTAAAACACCCACATGGAATCCATAATCTAACAGAAGCTGTAATACAAATGAGTACATGCACATTGACAATAGCCATATGTAAACACAATAAGACGCTAGAGCTTTGAGCTAAAAAGAGTATAGAGTTGACTTGCTGCATACCAACTGATTGTGAATTTTCTGACTACAAGTTGTTGAAGGACCGGCTACAATGATCTTTGCATCAACTTGATCCTGTAAACGTGAACAATATGTGTAAGTTGATGCTCAAGAAACTCAAATGGCCCCAAATACCAAGTCAAGCATCAAAACTTTCCCATTGATAAAGAAAGAATCCTGCAGCAAGTGCTAAAGTGGAAATTCAGGCATCAGATATTGTAGCTTAGACACTATGGGAACTCATGAGTTCATCTACATTATCAATCTCAAAAAAGAAAGGGCACAGAAGAAAAATACTCCCTCCTTCCCACTCGAATTAGGATATTTGCCATTTTGGGTGTCCCCACTGTAAATAGGACAACCCCAAAAGTGGAAATGTTTTATTTAGTGGGACTCACTTTCAAACTAACAAAAACTTTCCACTAATTATTCTCTACACCACTTTCCCTCTCCTACCCCACCTTTCATACTCACAACACCTATTTTACTAACACCTTTCCTTAATCCCCATGCCCAACCCAAAAATCCTATTTTGAGTGGGACGGAGGGAGTATACAGCAAAACATGCATTTGTCCAACTACCCTTAACAGTAGTGTGAAAGAAAAAAATGTTAGAAATAAGACGAAACCTATAAATCATCCATGAGCATGTTGGGAAGTATGGAATATGGCATTAGGATATTTAAAATGTACTTAAAACAAGGACAAAAAAAGTAAAAGCGAACATGTGGATAACACACAACAATATTATTATAAAGATGTTTCTCGCTCGACTACATCTCAATACTGTGAAATGTACACGATTAATAGTTGTAAGTGTTCAAGGAAAATGAAATATTGGCATCAGTAAGAAGAGATGTATAGATTTTTGCATTTCAACAATTGAATATCTTAAACTCTACTAGCAAACGAGATACAGCATGATAAGCAGGGTCTTCTGTACTATCCACCGGAAAAATGAATTCCAAGGGGCCACCATATAGGGAAGTTATCTGCACACAGTCATGCATTAGACTAGCCAAAATAAGGACTGCACAGAAGCGGACTATTATTCTAATCATAGAAGAAGAAGAAGTTTGTTCCATAATGAGTAACAATATTCTAGTGATGTTACAATTGACCATTGTCAACTATTGTGCCCTAAAATAAAGAAATACTGTGATCATTTAGGGTGTGCTTAAAAGGCAATTTTCTTAAAGTTACTATCTTTTGCAAAATTAAAGTTCAGGGCGCAAGGAAGCTAAGCATGAACTCGAGATGTTTATAGTTTGAACGTTACATTGCTCTTTAGGTAGGTCCAAACCGTGAGCAAGAAGTAAGGAGTATCTCGAAATTGTAGCAATGCATACGTCTTTCATTTTAATACTTTATGTGGGGGAGGGGTTGAAAGAATAAACAAACTGTATTTGAATCGTTGAATCCTTTGGATGTGCGACAAGAATGACTCTTGAAACTCTTACATCGTTGTGTAGGATACCTGAGTTCTCCAGTTATGTAGATTGTGCTCTCCAAACCCTTTCAAAGGCATTACAACTGTGACTCTAGGCAAGTTGACCTGTTTAGAATGCTCAAGGTCTTGGATATCACGACAAAGAAATGCAAAACTATTGCCACGTTTCATACTGTGCTTGATCAGTTTTATCTCTCTATTTCTGTAATAAGCAAGGTTCTAAAAAGCGCTAGGCGGATGCTAGGCGGCGGATCCGGGCCTAGCGCCTAGGCGGGGACTAGTCGGGGACTAGTCGGGATTAGTTGGGACCTAGGCGGGGCTTAGAACTAGGCGTTGGAGAGGGGCCTAGCGCCTAGGCGGGGCCTAGGCGCCCTTAGGCGGGGTCTTTTAGAACACTGGTAATAAGAAATAAAATGTTAAACCAAATGACTCTGCAATAAACTGAATACAACTCACAATGAGTCTTTAAGCAAATGACAAATTGTCACCATTGTGGTCACCCGGTTTAATACCTGACATACGCTGCACAAGCCCATCCAGCAGCAAGAAGTAAGCATATTGCACAACCCTGCAGCATTGAAAACAAGTAAAGATCATCCTAGGTCAAAACAAAGCATGGTCAAAAGGCATAAAGGGCCAAGAGAGCCAAATGTATCATAACGAAAGAAATAATCAAAGGGAAAAAGACACATTAAAGAGTTACAGCATAATTACTGAAACAAGAATGATACTGGTGTGTAAGGATTATGAGGAATCCAAAGAAAATATAAAAAATAAAACATATAAGTACAAAACTTTACTCATTCAACTTTATAGAAGACTGCCGAACAATAAATGGGGGAGGGAGGGATAAGCATCCTTATTGTTGAAATAAATAACTCAGAACCATGTCCAGTTATTTCATAAGAGAATCCTAGAAACCCAGAAAAGAAGATGAAGAAAGCTTTGCAAATTAATGGTGCTGCATTTCATCGCTTAGTCTGAACCATAAAATTCAAATCCCAGCCTGGACTTCATGCCTCCCAATAAACCAGAAAGGTGATAACTTCGCTAAATTCAGCTGATGGAAGTCCTGAGAACTTAAAACTATCTTGATTATAGTAGTGGAAATGCACAAAGTCAACTTGACCATCCTAATCCTTCAAACAAAGATTTAAATGAATATATTTATGTTTTTTTTCTTTCTAAATGATGGAGCTAGTTTATGATGGCTATCCTATCTAGAATATGATCAAGTTGACTTCAAAGAGCCCGATATGAATCTTTGTAACCAATGGAAATATAAACAGAGAAAATCATCACCGCACACTCTCCAACTTAACTTCAAGTTTGAGGTCTCAATCTAAGAGATTGACTATATGTGAAAAACACTAGACCTCCGATACACACAGTCTAATAATCCTCCACATTTACATGATAGACAATATAGCAACTTCATAAAATTCTGAGACCTACCAACAAAAACATTTCATACTTTCTATTTAAGTAATCTAACCACTCCATAAATTGAAATAATATGAAAAACAAACTGATAGCATCTTTCGGTCGAACCCAACTGACATAAACCCTAAATTGATAATCTTAAATCAATTTATGAGCTACAAGAAGATAGCTTGCAATTTCTAGTCAGAAATTGAAATCGAAATTGAAATTGAAACCCTAAATTGATAATCTTAAATCATGGACTCATGGGTAAGAAGTTGAGGGGTGAGATTTCTTTACCGGTAATAAAGGACAGGGGTCCCAAATCGCAGCAAGTTGCTTAGCTCGTCTGATTCTCACACGACCTTAGAGAGCGCGGACAAGGAGATTGTAAATCGCAAGAGCTAGGTTTTTTTTTATGGAAAGGACTAGGGTTTTGGAGGAAGGGGCTAGGGGGAGAGATGATATCATGAAGTTTCCCCATCTCCAATCTTCAACGGTTGCCGTCCAACCTTCGTGCCGTCCCTGACTTGCAATGGAGAGAGAGAGAGAGTTTCCACAGAGAAAGGGAAAAAGACGTCTCAATTATATTTATGCCAGGAGGAGGAGGGACTTATGAAGCGTTTAGTAAGAAGCGTTTTTCTACTATATGCGCTATCTTAGTTAATTTTTTTTAAATTTTTTAATTTTTTAATCTTGATTATTGAATTTAAAGACGTAGATGTGCTATGTAAGTTGACATCTTAGATAGCGCTTTTTAAAAGCGCTATCTAAGGTGTGTTTCCTAAGATCGAATCTGTATTAGTGAATTCAACGTCCCTGGTGCTCCTATTGAAGTGTCTCAAGAGGTTATGGATGCCACCTGCTCTACTCTTACTGGCAATCTTTCATCATTGACTGGGTACTACAAGAAGAAGCCCAGAAGAGCATTTGGTGAGATTATGAGCCACCTCTGTTATTTGGTAGGGAAGTCTGTGTGTGGCAAAACTGGAAACCACAACAACTTCACCTCACAGCAATGGATGTATTGTTGTGTTGTTTTCAATGGAATCAAGCTCCATTGGCCCAAAATTCTGATGAGAGAGCTAGCCAACAGCATAGACATCTATCAATCAAAGACCAAGGATGAAGCTATCAGGTGGAGACCTTTTTGTAGATTGCTGACCGCCATCTTCACAAATTACCAACACTTGGAGGATCTGAGAACTTCTACTCCTGAGTTGTCAGTACATTGGGGAAATGAGGAATCCCTTGGGCTCAAGGCTTGCCACAACTTTAGATTTTCTTTTGGCAATGATAATTACAAGGCTCTTTATGATGCAGACACCTATCAGGCCATGGAACACTATGTGGAGATGACCCCTGTAATCGCAGTCAATGCTCTCGGCAAAGCCATCAGAAAGGTTTCAAGGAAAAGGAAAGCTGTAGATGAACCGCTTCCTAAGAAGACCAGAACCGTTTCTGTCCAACTGCGTACAGCTGCTGATGCTAGCACTAGTAAGAAAGGCAAAGGTAAGATGTCCCTTATTGATGAAGTTGATGAAGAAGAAAAAGATAGGAGCATTCCTCCCTTGGTTGCAAGAGCCAAGAAGGCCAAGCAAACTCAAGTAGATTTGGCAAAGCTATCTGATGAGGATCTGGCCGCCTTTTACATGGCTGAGATTGTTAGAATTGAGAAGGAAGCAACTGAGAAAAGAGCTGCACATGGAAAATCCAAGGAAGCTGAAACCCAACCTCCTCCCTTCCAACCGCAGCCAGATACCGAACCGCCTTTCTCTCCACCGCCTCCAACCCAAACACATAACCAAACTCCACCTCAATCCCCTATCCAACCTCACCACTCCTCCCAAGACAATTATCAACTGCCTTCCCCCTCTCAACCGCTCCGAGTTGCAACCGCTCCGAGCTGCAACCGCTCAGGGGGAGATTCCTAAGGCTAGAAGGATCAAACAAATAGCCAGGAAGAAAACTCCTACCAAGGGGCCCAAGTGTTTTCTACAATGTGTGGCCCAACAACAATCTCCTTCTCCTTCTCCATCCCCATCCCCATCCCCATCTCCTTCAAATTCACCATCTCCTTCTCTTTCAAATTCCAACTCCCATACACATTCTTGTCATAGCCCAGGACCTTCCTTCTCTGAATGGACATCCAAACCATCAGTAGGCCTAGCTATTTCTTTGTCCCAAAACAGATCTCCTACACCTTCTCCAAACCGCGCCCAATCTCTTCAACATTCAAACTGCTCTCCATCAACTCCTCATTCCAACCGCGCTCAAACACCACCTATCTCTAACCGCACCCCTGCTGTTTCTATCTCTAACCGCAATAGAACCCCTACTCCTTCAACACATCAATCACCCATTCATTCCAAAACCCCTACTCCTCATAACTCACCTCTTCCACAACAAACACCCCTTCTTGACCTTCATGATTCTCACACCAGTTCCTCCTCTAACTCAAATCCTATTACCTCAAACATTCCAACTTCCAATATTCCACCTCCTCCAACCGCTCCTCTTTCAACTGCCCATACTACCTTACCCCAACCACTTCCAATTCCTCCCTCAACTGCTTCACCATACACAATCCCAGCTACCCAAATATTCCAAACCATTTATTCCCAATTACCTCAAACTACACTTCCTACTCAACCTCCACCCCTTGTTCAGACCGCTCCTACCACTGACTCTCAACCGCCTCCCTCCATTACCCATATTCCTTCCACCTCAACTGCCCCTCCTTCTGACTACTGCCAAATCCTCTCTACCCTTCAGCTAATCCAATCCCAACTCATTGTTAACCAAGGCCACATGCTGAAACTTACTGAATCCAACCATACCTTGGCTACCTCCAACTCCTCTCTTGAAGCTTCCAATCGCTCTCTGTATGCCAAAGTGGACTCTCAAACCACTAAAATGGCCATCTTAAAATCAAAACTGATTGATGCCATTAAGGGGGAGAGATCACCTTCTGAGACTGCAAACATTGAAACCATCTTTAAAACCGCAGCAGAGTCCTCCCTCTATAAATTCAAGGTTGAACTCCAAACCGCAGTTCTTGCATTCCTTGGTGATTTCGTCAACAAGGATCAGCTCAAGGATATGATGAAAGACCTTACAAATGCCTTCTGTGATTCAGTTGACCACACTATTGGAAGATTCAAAGTGGAACTGTTGGGAGATATAAGGAACCTCAGATTGCAGCCTGCTCTAGAACCTGCTTCAACTTCAACCGCCTCTGTCCAAACTGCCCTTGATGCTTTGGAATTCAAAATTCTCTCTGAGCTGGACTCCCTCAAAGCAAGCATCAATGTTAACTTAAACATTGTGGGAGATAGTCTCAAGGATAAGATTAAAACCTTTGATGAAGAGATCAGTTTTAGGTTTGAGAACCTAAAAGCAGGTTTCAACTCTAAGCTTGAAAATACCATCAATGAGTTGAAATCCTCCCTAAAAGTGACAGTTGATGTTGAGCTAATCAAAGAAGCCATCTCAACTCAGACCGCTGCACTTCAGGGGGAGATTCATACCTTCTATAACACCCTTAACTCCTCCATTAAGCTATTTTCTGAAGAGATTAAGGAGAGTGTTGCTGCAAATACCAGAACTGTTGATGCAATCAATTCAACCGCAGCTCAATCCGTAACCGCACTCAGGGCTGTAGAGACAACCCTTGGAAGATCAACTGAAGAAGTCAGAACCTTGAGAAGAACCCTCCGTGGTGAAAGCTCAGCATTCATACCTTCAGGACCGCAAGTGCCAAACCAAGAGGTCAATCAATCGCGCCATCAATCTTCTCAACGACAGCCTCAGCACGAACCGCATCAGCACTAGGACCGCTCTTCATTGTAATTTCTTTCCTTTTTGCTGAACTTTTTTTGATATGTTGGACCGCACTCCTTGTATTCTTGTCCAACCTCTTTTGCTTTTTGTAACCTTTGTATTTTGCTTCTCTACCTATGTAACATGTAACTGCAAAGGTAGTAATGAAAAATGCATCATTGGTTCCAAAACTTTGTTCATATCAAACTGCTTGTTTGTAGAACAATAAAACCGCTTATGGTTTATAACCTCATTCAAATATTTTTATAACTCAAAATCATATTGTTGAAATGAAGGTTAAACATTCAGTTTAAAATGCACTTTAAACTTAAACTCATATTTTTTTCAAGTGCACTGAATGCATTTCTATACTTTTCAAAGTTGTAAGTTTAAATCTTTCAATAGTATAGAAATACTCCCTCCGTCCCGGAACAATCTTCACACTTTCCCTTTTGGGCGTCCCAAAACTTACTTCACACATTTAAAACTTACCTAAAATGGAAAGGAATCTTTACTATTCCCTCCACTCATTTTCTCTCCTATATTATTTTAATACTCACAACACCATTATAATTTACTATTCTCTCCACTCATTCTCTCTCCTATTTTATTTTCACACTCACAACACTTTCAATATAATACTCTCTCCTTAAAACCAGTGCAAACAGTGTTTGTGAAGTAAGTTCCGGGACGGAGGGAGTATATAGCTTAAGCTAAGTGTGTGCATTGAATTGAGACATGAATTACCATGATAATTCTTATGGACATGTTTTTACCAAGTACAATGTTTGCTTTTACTGTAGTAGGTAATGACATCAATCAAATAGGGGGAGATTATTGGGTATGCATATTTTAACCCTCCTATTTTAGATTAGATTTGATTGATACCATAACCTCCTGTCTATTTTAAGGACTTTAGGATCCTATGTAATGAAGCTTAGACTTCAATTTTTTAGCTAAATCCATTTTATAGAATAGGTTAAAATTAGGCTTGAAGACTGGCACAAGACTCATTGGATATGAGGTTGCAGTTCAAGAGGTTCAGACCACTTCATCAAACTGCACCAAGCAAATCGCCCCTAGCAACTGCTTTGTGGAAATCCGTTGTCTGAAACCACTTCATGACAATATCAGTGCAACCGCTTTGATGTTAACCGCATATGATATGCAGTTCCAACTGCACTGATAGAACCTCACTGGTGTAACCAACCGCTCATTCTCAATCGCTCCACACCAGACCGCATCCAATGATTGAAGACTTGAAGTGAACCACTTTTTACCGTTGGAATTCACCTCAACAATATCAATAGTCAACCACCATATCTTCTCACGTGATTCAATGTCAGAGAAGATCTGCAAGGATCTTGAAAATGTGACAGGTGTCCTAACTACCTTACTTGCAGCTGAAGTCTGATCAATTTTCTCTGCAGCTGCTGTACCAAAGGATAAAAGTGGATATTGTGGACCAATGAGAAAGCACCAGTACAGTACTTGATACAGCTGTGTCCAATGGCTAGTTCCTTGGTGCTTGGGTATAAATACCCCTAATCTTCACCATTTGAAGATTGCTTGAAAAAATTGAAAGTGATGTGTTCATAGAAGCTAAAGCTCTGCCAAAAAATTCTAAGTCCTTTGAATCTTCATCTTCTATTTCAAGAAATATTATCCCAGCCCAGAAATCAAGCCTTAACACCATCAAGAATCATTGTGCTCTCCATCTAAAAGATTTAAAGAGCCTTGATTTTGTTTTCACACACTTACCTCATTTGTTTAATCACATAGATTATTCATTTGAGATACACTGGTTATAGTCTAGAATTTGTTCTTCATAGAAAAGATTTTAGATTTGAGTATTACTCATTGTACTTTATAATCTCTCATATACTCAATATAAAATCTCTCTTAGAAATCCAAGACTAACCATCTTGGTAGTGGACGTAGATTGTTTAAACGATTGAACCACTCCAAATATTGTGTTCTTACTTTACTGCATTTATTATTTCTTGTGCTTATTAATTATCTATCTTTTTCTCTGTTTGATCTTAATTGTAGTTATCCTTATTAGTGAATTGTGTTTGGAGTTAACATTTTCAAAACCTCACCTTGTTTGTAAACCGCACTTACTGAAACCGCTTTATCAAAACCGCTTTACAAACCGCCTCTCCAAAACCGCTTTGCAACTCTATTATTCCGTTGTGCATTTTACAACTCTACTTGCAGTTTCTAACACACTGCAAGAGGTTTTGTAAGCTTAGAAGTTTAGTTTTAAAAGAGGGTGAAAAATTTTGTAACAGCTATTCACCCCCCCTCTAGCTGTATTTCACCCTTGTTGCCACCTTTGGGACCAACATGGTGCATTAGGAACAGTAGTAGAGGGGCTAGCTGGTATTGGATCGGTTAAAGGATTTTGAACACTAGGTTGTCTAACCGATTGAGGAAAGAAGGATTCATCCACTAGGGCTCTACAGGTTACACCACTTGAGACTGAAGGCTGAGCTGGAGATTGATTTGCATTGATACTGGTGGTTTGATTGGAATTTTGATTGATGGATTCACCTATCTCAAAAACACCAGAATTATCAGTACTATTTGGAGCCTTGTCAGACTCTAACAAATCAAATTCATCAAATGTAACATGAATCGATTCAAAAATTTTCAATAAACGTTTGTTAAAAACTCTAAATGCCTTACTGTGCTTGGCATAACCAACAAAGATGCCTTCATCGGCTTTTTCATCAAATTTACCTCGATGCTCTTTACCGTTGTAAAGAACATAACACTTGCAGCCAAAAATCTTGAAGAAACCAATGTTGGGAATTCTGCCACGCCAAAGCTCATAAGGGATCTTGTTATGAAATTTGTTGACCAAAGATCGATTATGTGTGAAGCATGCTGTATGGATAGCTTCAGCCCAAAAATACTTGGGTAGCCTAGCTTCGGATATCATTGTTTTTTTGGCTTCGATCAAGGTTCCATTCTTTCTCTCAAAAAAAACATTCTGCTGAGGTGTTTCAGCGGCTGAGAAATTATGATCTATTCCGTGATCATCACAGTACTGAGCAATTCCATTATTCTTGAACTCCGTTTCATTATCTGATCTCATACTGATGATGTCACACTCTTTTTGGATTTGAAGTAGACTGAATAATTTGGTGGCGACTTCATAGGTATTATCTTTTGAAGCAAAGGTTTCCACCCATGTATATCTTGAGAAATCGTCTACAACAACCAAGGCATATCTGCTACCCCCTAAACTGGCAGTTGTTGTGGGGCCAAATAGATCTATATGTAGCAATTGGAGGCACTTAGAAGTGGACATGCAGGGCTTGCTATGGAATGATTCCTTATGTTGTTTTCCTAACTGGCAGGCTCTGCATTTCCTTCCATGATCAGCAGACACTTGTGGTAGGCCGGCAACTAGATTTTTATTAGCCAGCTTGGATAGGTATTTGAAATTCAAGTGACTGAGTCTCTTGTGCCATAGCCATGAATTCTCACTGATGTTCTTAGCTACAAAACAAACATTAGTAACACTCAAAACGGTATTTAAATCAATCGCATAAATGTTACCTTTTCTTTGTCCAGTGAGTAAGGTTTCTCCTGTAGCAATGTCTTTCACATAACAGTTGGAAGAATTGAAAATACAATGCATACCTTTATCACAAAATTGAGATATGGAAAGAAGGTTGTGTTTCAGACCATCCACCAAAGATACCTTATGTACAGTAACTGTACCTCTCTTGATGGATCCACGATTGATAATTTTACCCCTTTGCGTTGTCACCAAAGACAACTGGAGGACCAGATGCTTCTTCAAGATTGGTTAGGAGATCAGCATGGCTAGTCATATGCCTAGAGCATCCACTATCCATAATCCAAACATCCTTACCGGCATCGGTTGAGGCTATGAAGCATTCCTGAAATAAAAAACAAGCTTATGATCCCCCTTATTCTTTTGGGTCCAAAGAGTTAGTTCCTCTTTGGCAGCCATACCTGACCACCACCTGAGCTTTGAGACTCAGTGGGTCCAGATAGGTGCTTCAAGAGGCATTCATAAGCCTTGTGACCGATAAAACCGCAATTTGTACATTTATTAGAAGATGGTTGTGAGGACTTGGATGAGTTGATATTCAATTTGGCCAATGCTTCAGAATGATCAGATGATTTGACAGGAACAAAAACCTTTGGAATAAAGGTGTTGGCCTTACCTTTGTTGGCCGGTTGTATAGGCTTGGAAATTCTTTTACCGGTTGATGAGCCCTTACCGGTTGGAGCTGTGTGACCGGTGACGGTTGTCTAACCGATTGCTCCTTGACCGGTTGAGGCTGCTTTATCGGTTAAGTTTCCCGGGCCTGCAACTGGGCCAGCAAGTTTAATTCCAACTTTGATGTCACCATCACTAAGTGGGACGTATTGTCCTAGCTTAGGATCAGCTACCTTGGTCCATTGGGGTTTGTTCTTGTCAATGTTGACCTTGATCTGTTCCTTCACCTTGGGATAGGTGTGGGAAACAGCACCAAAAGTTCTGGGTGAACCTTTCTTAAGCAGGTTAAATTGAGTATTATAAAATTTGTCCATCAAGTTCTCAGTAACAGACTCAATGACTGGCTTGTCTTTGTTGTCATTACTACTGGAGCCAAAGCCTATACCTGATAGATCTCGGTTAGGAGACATCTGGTCTTGTATGATAGTCGCCACAACAGCTCGGGGTTTTGAAAAGGTGTCAATTGTTTTGGAAAGAGAGTTGTTTCTTGACACAAGATCAGCAATTTGACAATCATAGACTTTAAGTCTCTCAGTGAGTCTTTGATTTTCTTTTCTCAACTGATCAGAATCTATCTTACTTTCTTTCAAAACTTTTATTTCAGCTTTTAAAGAGTCATTCTCAGTTGTGACTTTCTTGAGATTAACAGCCATAACTTTGTGAGCATCATTTAATTTTTCAAAATCAGTGAAGAGCTCATTCATCACCTCTGCCATTTCAGACTTTGACATATTGGGCATAGGGTCAATGGTAGGCTGAGAGGTTGAGGATGATGGTTCAAAGTTAGGATCAAAATTAGGTAGGGATGATATCGGTTGGGGGCTTTGCTCGGTTAAGGTCTTCAAAAATTATATCGGTCGAGGCTCAAGTATCGGTTGATGAGAAGAGATCGGTAAAGCTTGAGATTGGTAGGTCTGTTGAATTGGTTGCATCAGAGGTCTGAGAGTGGGAATGGTTTTACACTGACCGTAGAGAGCTCCACCTATATTCTGAATTTTGAAATTGTAGGGGTTATCTGCCTTAGGTAAAGGATCATCAAAATATGACAAAGGAGATCTCATTGGTATGGTTTGGTCATTGTAAGTTGGTTGCACGTTGGAATTTGGGTGTCTAAAGATTGGTGACTGCAAGGAGATAGGTTCATCATTGGTTCCATCAATAGCAACAAAACTGACATCAGCATCTTCATCTGATTCAGCATTCTCATTTTCAGAATCAGTCTGAAACCAGACTGGCATAGCCTTTTCAGTTCCATCCTCGACTACTAAGCTCTTAGATCTAGAGTTTTTCTTAAATGGTTTCTTCCTAAGAAATTCATACTTAGGTTGAGGACAATTGGAAGCAAAATGGTCGGGTTTCCTACAGTTGTAGCAAACGAGCTCACCTTGAGCATTTTTGCCATCGTTGGAGTTTGAGGTTTGGCCTTTTCTTTGAAAGTTCCCAGATCTTTGGAATGATGAGGATTTGGGTTGGAATGATTTTCCGTGGGATTGTTGGGATCTCTTGAAATCCTTAAACTTTCTATAGTTTCTAACGAAGGCAGCAAACTCATCCTCTTCCTCAAAAGGCATACTAGATGTGGTATTGGTTTGAACTGGTTGAGGCTGAGAGAATGAGGGAGAGTCATTGGTAGGTTGGTTGTTGAGCATAGAAGAACCAGGGAAGATCTCGGTTTGAGCTGGCAGAGATAAATTTTTAAATTGTTTTTGAACTCCACTCAGCCGGTTGAGCTCTTCCTCATATAGAAACAAAGTTGACACAATGTTCTGAATATGAGTAGTGTTCAGATCTTGGCATTCTTTCAAAATAGCAACCTTGACATGCCACAAATCTCCAAGAGAATTGAGAAATCTCATGTTTAGGTCTTTCATAGTGTAAACTCTACCTAAAGAAGCACAAGAATTACTCACCTCGCAGAAACGGTCGTACGTTTCCTTTAGCATTTCACTTGGGTTCTTGTTGAAGGACTCGAACTCAGCAACACTTTTGTAGAGTCTGTTGTCCTTAGCCACTTGATCTCCTTCAAAATATCTGAGAAGGCTTTGCCACACTTGTTGAGCACTCTCATAGCATTGTACTTGTTTGTACAGTCTATCATCAAGGCCTGAGGTTAGAATGTGCAAAGCTTTTCTGTCCATGGAATCACAAATCTTGTCATCCTCAGTCCACTCTTCATGAGGTTTTGGAACATAGGTTTCATAAACCTCGAATTCTTGTTCAGACGTTCTATCGACATGATCCATGAGAGGAGTTTTGGGTGCTCTGGGTGTGGTGTTGATTTTGATGGGTGTCATGGGACCATCTCTGACTACAGTCATTAACCTATCATCTATTGAGTCCAAGTACCGCATGATTCTGTTTTTCCATACTGGAAATCCATTTTCGTTCAACATAGGGAAAGTCGCCATGTTCCATGTTTGCATGAGTTTTCCTGCCATCTTGGAATTGGCAATTCAAGCGGTTAAGCTTGGAAAAATAGTTTTCGAAAATTGTTAGCTGTGATACCAATTGTTAGGTCCCAAATGGTAGGAATCAGGCTAGAGGGGGGTGAATAGCCTGTTAAAAACTTTTTCAAGAAACTCTTTAAAACCTTTGAAAATGTTAAGTCTCAATTTGCAATGACTAACCGATGAAAAGGATTGCACAGCGGAAATTGTGTCGGTTAGGAAACTTACTCAAACCAGTTAGACAAATCGGTTAGAGAAGTGGTTTTTAAGGAGTAAGGTAAAATCTCATGCCATGGTTAATATTCCAATAAAAACAAACAAGTATGCAGTAACTGGAATCAACAGGTTGTGACCGGTTGAGAGATTGTCAACCGATTACAACAACACAAATAATAAACAAACACAACAAGAAATGACACGTTGTTTGAAGAGGTTCACAGTGTTAAATAACTGCTACGTCCTCTACCAAGTTTGGTCAGAACTTGGATTTGTGAAGGTGCATTGCTATTAATGATTCCTAACTATTACAAATTGCAAGCCCAATGATTGAAGGCTGCTAAAAGTAAAGTGACCACTAATGGATCGTGCTACAATAAAGACCAAGTGTTTTCTAGAGATGTGATCACAAGTTGAGCTGATTTCTCTAGGGTGTGTGTGTGATTCATTCAATGTGTTCCATTAATAGTCTTGTTGAGGAACACAACATGAATTGATTGAAGGTGCTCAGTGTATGTCCTACAGAGATGTCTAGTGAATGTGGGGACTTGAATTGAATGCCTTGAACTTGAGTGTTTCAACGTTGGTAATTCTTGGCAGCTCACTCTCAAGGATCCTAAATGCAACAACCATCTTCAATGCTCAGGAGAAGCTATTTATAGTGAGCTTCAAAAAGGAGTCATTGTCTTTGAAGAGGTTGTAATGATGACTTGGACTGGCAGGCATTAAATAAGAGTATCTTTTCATTTAATGCCTGAGATTTGATGAAGAAGATTTCCATTGAGTAGATGAGGGGATGTGAGTACTGGTTACTTTGACATTCCTCAAAGAGGTACTGACGTGTTGCAAAGATGTCTTTTCAGCATCCTGCTTTACCAACTTCAGCTAAAGTTGAGGGCTGAGTAGTTGGGAGCAATAAATGCTTCGGCTAGCTGAAGGAAGCTTTTAGGATAAGCCAGGGCCGTTTAGGGAATGAAGGACATGACCGGTGAGAGATACATCGGCCAGGTAGATGACCGATTAGACATGACTTACCGGTTGAGTGGTCAACCGGTTAGATAAGCTTCTTTACCAAGTAAACACATTTGCTGAACACTCAACCGGTTAGATAAGCTTCTTTACCAAGTAAACACATTTGCTGATAGGAAAATCTTCAGGTCTTCAAGTCTTCGAATCTTGAGAAAATTACATTTCAAAAACACTGGGCACTAGCACTAAGGGAACCTATCATACATAGAAAAATTCTATTTGGTTTAATTAAAATTAGGGGTCCTCAATAATGCTTATTGTGATCGGGATTAAGCGATTCTAAGCTAAACATATATTTGACTAACAACATAAGTACAATAATGTAACACTTAGAAGGATACTGAGCCAAGGCTTAATCAAAAAGGATATAGCAGTCTGAGCAGCATCAACAGCTGAAGAAGCAGTTCCGGAACCAAGTAACAACATCAACAACAGGGATAAATGACACAAAGTCATATCCCAAAATAGTAGCTAAAACTCACTCAAATGGAGCTAGCCAACAACCCAACCATGAACAATGCCAACCATGACCAATGGAAGGGGGAAAATGGGAACCAGTGAATGGTATTATAATGAACTCGGCTCGGGTGCCATTATAATCTCATACCACTGCCCGAACAATCAAGTACCAGCTAGACTTTAAATAAAAGCATAGTAATAAATACTTTTTTAAACAACCAATATATGATTTCAAAGTAGGGAACCATACCAAATATATCATAACCAAATGATAACAAGTATCACTCATAAGTAGCACAACGGCTAAACATCCTTGAAACAATTCATTTTAACTTAGGATTCCAAAGTAGGGAAGGACCTTTGATCAACCATATAAGGTTTAGGGCAATTAAGGTTTCATGGAATTCAAGTTTTCCACTCACTTTAGCCAAGTATTAAACATCCTTCCCAAACTCCTAATTACTAGGTTAAGACATCATTGGGTAGTTCACATATTGTACTTTGATTTGGGTGTTCAATTGGTAAAATATACATTAGGTAGTTAGGGAAACTTTGCTTTGAAAATGACACAACAGAAATAGGACAGGGCACGACTCGTACCCTACAGCACGAGTCGTGCCAATTGAATCAGCACGAGTGCAGAAACTTACACGACTCGTGGTTGAAATTACCCGGGATTTCGCGCGGAGCGAAACGCGGTTGTCTTTCGCGGGGTTGGTGTCTGAGACCTCACTTTCGGGAAGGAAGAGGAGTCGCCACGCGGTTTTGTATTTTGAGCCCAAACGTTGAGAAACGGCTTTAGTGAAAATGGTGTCGTTTTTATTGGTAGAAAAAACTTAGGAAAAGGCTTTGAAAATAGGGGATCATTTTAATTGGTAGCAAAAATGAGTAAAAAGCTATTTGGTACCAGAGATTGTTAGGTTCGGAGGTCATGTTACGTTTCAGGAAGAGTATTACGAGATCACCCGAAATGCCTCGTATGACGAGTCTTTCTACCTTTCTCAAAATCGTGTGTGTGTGTGTGTGTGTGTTTTGAAATGGGGGCTTGAATGACAAGCTTAATCTTGGTTTGAATGTCAAACGTTGATTAGGTGACTTTGTTTGAAAAGACGAGCGTTTGAATGACAAACGTCGGTTTTGAGACGAAAATGAGCATTTTGCGTGGCAAACGTCGATTTTGAGCTTGAAATGAGCGTTTGCGTGGCAAACATCGATTTTGAGTTTGAAATGAGCATTTGCGTGGCAAACGTCGATTTTGAGCTTTTTGAAAGAGAGTTTGAAGGACGAACTCCGGTTTTGAATCGGACGAGTCATTGTTAACGATTTTTACATGAAAAAGCGTATTAAATGATTTTTGAATGTCAAATGGCGGATTTTAAGTTTGAAGATGAGCGTTTGGATGCCAAACGTCATTTCGCGTATTTTAAAAGAGAGTTCGAAGGTCGAACTCCGGTTTTGAACCGGGCATTACATTGTTAACGATTTTACGGGAAAAACGTATTAAATGATATGCAATCAACGAATCGGGTTGCGACTCGAACTTTGAAAAGTAAATACTATCACGATCCAAACGGGTCAGACTTCGTAAATGACAGTATTTAAAGTGCGGTATCAACGGAATCAAACGATCCGGAATTGGAAAGTACGATCGACGAGCCAAAACGGCTCGGAGTTGTAAATGACGATCGACGAGCCAAATGACTCGGAATTGTAAAGTACGATTGACGAGCCAAACAGCTCGGAATTGTAAAGTACGATCGATGAGCCAAAACGGCTCAGAGTTGTAAAGTTGCATGAAAGTAAAGGACGTTCGACGGATCAAACAATCCGGAATTGTAAATGACAGGAATTTAAATGACGATCGACGGATCAAACGATCCGGAATTCGTAAATGACATAAAAGTAAACGGAATGGGGTCGGAACGCCGTTTTAACCCGAGATTACTTCTCTTATGGGAAGAGAAGAGGATCAGGGACTAAAACGTATCGGACCCCGTTAGACGGTGACGTCTACATTTTGAGAGTGAGAGAGGGAGCTACCTATGGCTAGGGTCGGCTCCTTTAGCTCGGTGGGCATATACGGGATACGAAAAGGTGTTTGAAAGGTGTTTCGGAAGTATTTGGGCAGAGTTTCCCCTTTTATTTGGTGTTTAGGAACCTAGGGATTTGGGCAGCGTTTCAACTTGTGTCGGTTTAGCCTACGATTAGAATCTACCGAAGAGTAGCACGAGGGCCCCCGAAGAGTAGAGAATTCCGCCGACGAGTAGCACGAGGGCCCCCGAAGAGCGGAAGAAAGACAAGCCTTTTGTGCTTGGGGGGGAGGGAGGAGAATTTGGTGTGTTGAAAATGAAGGAGGAGGTGAGTATTTATAGGAGGAAAATACTTGGAGGAGGGAGAAAATACTTGGAGGGGAAGTAATTTTCTTAGTGAGGAAGCAAGGTTGCTTAGCCTGATGGTTTTCTGCCTGGAAGAAAGAGTCCGGCCGGACTATACCTGAGTTTGGGGATATTTTGGTCATTTGGCCTTGAGTTTGACACGTCTTGGACACGTATTTAAGCTGCAGAAAGAGTCCGGCTGGATTGTACCTGAAATTGGCTATATTTCCTGATTGAACAAGTTACCTGCGTAGATCTTGTTCTCGCGTTCGATTTGATATGTGGTGGTCCCAAAACGGAGTTCGTATGAGGGAGTTATGACCTCCGGAAGGTCGAGACGCTCGAAAACGAGAAATCGAATCTCGGAAGACCCCGAAAAGTACGTTTTTTGGGGAAAGCTGTACTTTAACGTGTGTTGAGTACGCTTTGATGTCGGGATGCACGGGGCAGTCCCGGGATGTCTCGTTGACTCGAGAACGGGGAACTTAACGGGTTCCGGTTAACTTTTAACGGATTTTGACGATCCGGATTTGGGTACTTACAGTAAGCCCCTCGGCGACGTCACATTCGAAGGAAGTGGGGTCGTCGAAAAAGATAAGGATCCAAATCGGGGGATGCCTTATGGAGAGACCTGGGCGGTCAAATGGTTGGACCCTTAGCAAAAGGATTCCTACGTATCCCGAGCGGGAATCAAGCCGATCGTAGTTCACGGGTGTGAGGGAAATTGGTAGGGGCCTCGACTCCAAAGTGGGGAATGATTAGGAGGAGTTCGTCCTGAGAGAGACTGTTTTGGAGGCGTCTAAACCTGAGGGAGACTATTTGAAGGCGTCTGAACCTAAATGGGACCATTGCGAGGCATCCAAACCTGAATGGAGACTATTGTGAGGCATCTGAACCTAAGTGAGACCATTGCGAGGCATCCAAACCTAAATGGAGACTATTATAAGGCGTCTGAACCTAAGTGAGACCATTGCGAGGCATTTGAGCATGAATGGAGACTATTGTGAGGCGTCTGAACCTAAGTAAGACCATTGCGAGGCATCCGAACCTGAATGGAGACTATTGTGAGGCGTCTGAACCTAAGTGAGACCATTGCGAGGCATCTGAACCTGAATGGAGACTATTGTGAGGCGTCTGAACCTAAGTGAGACCATCATGCGAGGCATCCGAACCCGAATGGAGACTATTGTGAGGCGTCCGAACCTATGTGGAGACCATTGCGAGGCATCCGAACCCGAATGGAGACTATCAGGAGGCGTACGAACCTAAGATTTGAGACCATCGCGAGGCATCCGAACCCGAATGGAGACTATTGTGAGGCGTCCGAACCTAAGTGAGGACCATTGCGAGGCATCCGAACCCGAATGGAGACTATCGTGAGGCGTCTCGAACCTAAGTGAGACCATCGCGAGGCATCCGAAACCGAATGGAGACTATCAGTGAGGCATACGAACCTGGGCGAGACCACTGCGAGGCATCCGAACCCGAATGGAGACTATGAGGAGGCGTCCGAACCTAAGTGAGACCATCATGAGGCATCCGAACTCACGAATGGAGACTATCAATGTGAGGCGTCCGAATCCTAAGTGAGACCATTGCGAGGCATCCGAACTCCGAATGGAGACTATTGTGAGGCGAATCTCGAACCTAAGATTTCGAAACTTACGAGGGTGACTGGTTGAACTTCACGAGAGAGATGAGTGAATTTCACGAGGAGATGGGTGAATCTCACGAGGGAGACGGTGAATCTCACGAGGGAGATGGTTTGAATCTCACGAGGAGATGGTCGAATCTCACGAGGGAGACTCGGGCCGAATCTGTACGAGGGAATTCATGGCTCGTCTCGGAGATCACCGTAGCCGCCGGGATTGTAACGAGAATGCGCGTCAGGCACCTCGTAATCGAGCGCCGAATGTCATACGTCAGGTGCGAAATTTAACGTACGGAGACGGCCTCGTAGCTGGAATGTTACTGGGAGATACGCTTATCGCCCGAGATTAAGGCGTTCGAATGCCTGGAACGTTGTGCTGGACTTATGATTGACTGCGTAGGCTTTAACGTCTGGAGGTGGAATTGTAAATGAATGTCAGGGTAGTTATTGATCGGGAGCTATTGGAATTTCAAACGTCACTAAGAAGTATTTAACGTGACTGCCTGAAGCGACGGGGATTGTAACCTTGGAATGTGGTCTCTGGGCGGACATGATACTGCTGTCAGGGGTTTGAAAAGTGTCAAGAACGTCCAACCTTGGGTAATTCTAACGCCTGGAGATGGAATTATAAACTCGGAATGTTCGGAGACATGATTGAGCGTTTCTTGAATGTTCAAACGCCAATCGGGAATTTAACGTGCAGACGAGCTGCTCGGCTTACCTTGAATGTCCGAAGAGGGAGATTGAGGCGTTGTGCTACAATGTCGAGACATCAAGCGATGGCCGCCTGCGGAGACGGAATTGTAAAGCCTGGAATGTTCTGAGACATGATTGGAGCATTTGAATGTCAAAAAGCGTGGCCAGGAGGAATGTTAACACTTGCTGAGACTCGAATTAAATCGAATGTTTCGGGGATACGATTGAGCGTTGAATGTCCGAAGAGGGATTGCCAGGCGGGAATTTAACGCACTAGACGAGATTGTGAATCTGGAATGTTACGACCGGGACATGATTGAGGCGTTTGAATGTGCGAACGTTGGTGAAAACCCAATCGGGGAATTTTAATGTCCGGGAGACGGAATTGTGATTTGATGTCCAGGAAGACAAGGTGGCCGAGCGTTTGAATGTCAAACGTCGGTTTGGGGTGGAAATGAGGCCGTTTCGAATGTCAAACGTCAACTTGGGATGTAAATGGCAAGTTTGAATGTCAAACGCCGACTTGAGATATGGCTGAAGTGAGCATTTGAATGTCAAACGTCTGGGTTCCAGGGATTGAGAATTTAACGTATGCATTTCGTGAGTGCTGTTAGTGAGGGACTAATCGAGAATTTAACGTGCTGAGACGAGCGTTAGTGAAAGACTAACCGGAGAATTTAACGTGCCTGGAGAGGGGGATAGCGGTTAACAGTGAGAACTACCAAGAACTTTAACGTCTTTGTCTGGAGACGAGCGTGAAATCTTGGGAGTAGGATCTCACGAGCGAGAATAATTAAGGGTCTCACGAGGACGAAGCGGCGAGATGCGAGAATCTAACGGGAAGGAATCTAACGTGCGGGAGATCAGCGAGGAGCTGATCTCGAAAAGGAAATTTAACGCTGGAGACGGGTAAGCGTTAGTGCTAGCGAGATCTAGAAAGAATCTTAACGTACGGGAGATGAGCGTTAGATGAGATCTCTAAAGCGAGAATTTAACGTTTGGAGATGAAGCGTTAGTGCGGAATCTCTGAAGGAACTTTCACTCTGCGGAGATGAGCGTTAGATGGAGGGACTAATCTAGAAAGGAATTTAACGAGGGAGACCAAGACGGCGAATTTAAAGGAATCTCACGGGGAGACGGCGAGATGCGAAACTTTAACGCGTCCTTGAGAGGAATCTCACTGCTGGAAGACGGCGAATCGAGGAATTTAACGTGTGCGAAAGAATCTCATGGTGAGATGGCAGGAGATGAGGAATCTCAGAAAGGAGATCTCACGGGATTAGTGGCGAGATGCGGACCATCGAAAGGAATTCGACGGGGAGATGGCAAGATGCGAAATTCGACTAACTGAAATCTCATTTAACGTGGAGATTTGGCGTTGAAGATGAGAACCCGTAACGGGAACTTTAATCTCACGGAGATGGCGAGATGTATCAATCCCTGAAAGGACTATCTTAAGTTGCGTGGAGACGAAGCTTTAGAGTGAGAACTAAAGGAACTTTAACGTGAGAGTACGAGCGAGATGCGAAAACTAAAAGGAAATTTAACGTTTGAGACGAGCGTTATGTGAGGAATTCTAACCGAGAGAATTTAACGTCTGAGACAAGCGATAGCGACGATAGTGGGACTAGCGAGAAAGGAATCTCCGGAGACGTGCAGACGATAGCTTTGAGACGTAATGGGTAACTTTCGAAAAGGAACTCTCAGCGGGACGGAGACGTTAGCGTTAGACGCGGAATCTAGCGAGAATTTATGGAATCTGCATCAGAGACGGCGAGATTTAAGCGTTATTCCTGAGAATCGGGAACTTTTAACACGGAGAGACGAGCGTTAGATGGGTAGAATTCAAAAAGGAATTCTCACGTGCAGACGGCGAGATGCAGATCTCTAAAGGAGATCTCACTAACTGGGAGACTAGAGATCGTAGAATCTCAAAAAGGAATCTCACGAGGATTGGATACGCTGTCACGGAACGCAGCGTTGGCCAAAAGGAATCTCAGCGAGGAGATTTAACGCTTGAGACGAGATGCTTGGAGGTCGAAGCGAATCTCACCCGGAGACCGGCGAGATGCGTAACGTCTCGGAAGCGAATCTCACTCGAGGAGGATAGCGGGATGTAGAATTTAACGTATAGAGAAGCACGTTGGTGAGGACCCGATAGCGGGAGATTTAAAGTGACCCGAAAGACGAATCTCACGTCTTTGGTGAGGACCAACGTGCGAGATTTGCGGAATCTCGAGAGGACACAATCTCACGAGGACCAACGGTAGATTTAACGTCTAGAGAAGGAATCTCATTGAGGGACCAACGGGAGATTCTGCAACGTCCGAAAGGAATCTCAACGTTGGCGAGGACCAACGGCGAGATTTGCGCCTCCGAGACGAAACGCGTTGGTGAGAGACGGCGAGATGCGATTTAACCCGAGAAGGACGCAGACGTCTGCTAGAGATAGCGGGGAGATTTAGACGTCTCTAGAAAAGCAATCTCACGTTGGTGAGGAGATAGCGGGAGATCTTAAAGGAATCTCACTTGGGAGATGGCGAAATGCAGATGGTGAAGGAATACCTCATCGGAGATTTACTTGTCTAGAAGCCTTGGCGTAACGCTTAGACCTCCAAAAAGGAATCTCAGCTTGGGCGAGATACCCGGAGAAAGAACTCGTCCATTGAGAGACAACTGAGCATGCAGGCAGCGATCTTTGGGAAGGATCTCAAGGGAGATGACGAAAAGATCTCACGAGGGAGAATAACGGGAAAGATTTAACGTCCATGGGAGACGCAACGCGTTGGTGAGGATCTTATGAAAAGATGGAGATTTCCCAACGACGTCCGGTAATCAACGTCAAAAGATGGGTAATCTCACTGGAAAAGACTGGGTAATCTCACGAAGAAGATAAAGGTTCTAAGAGGCCTTGGCGTAATCTCACGAAAAGATGAGGTAACATCTAGAGACGAAAAGATGGGTAATCTTACGAAAGATCGATAATCTCTACATTGTCGCGGCATCTCACGATGATTGGTGAGACGCAATCTCCCCAGACGGGTGAATCTGCGTCTAGAAAGCGTGGTAGGTAATCTTTCTAGTGCCTATGGACGCAATCGCTGCGCCTTCACGCCTCCTCCGTCGCCCGCTACCCCGTTCTCGCCCTTTGGATTTGACGCAACGTACGTGTGAGGTCGAAACCGTAAGGGCTTTATCCGGCAGAGTCAGGGGCATTAGAAATGTTCCTCCTCATGCGAAATTGTGACCTCGTGGCCGGCGAGCCTCTTGAATTTTTCCCGGAAATGTCGCCCGGGGAATTCGACGTATAACCGAGCCTCGGATCAGAAATGTCTAACTGAGAAATTAGACCTCTTGTGACTGTGGCGTTAGAAATGTCTAACCTGAATTATTTCACCTCGAGAGAGGGGCGTTAGAGATGACGGAACTTCATGGCGGAGGGATTGAATAATAGTAAAAGAATCTCACGAGGCAGATAACGAGATTTTGCAAAATCTCCAAGGGAAGGATCCAAGCTAATGCCATATCGTCGCCATGACTTGATCTCCAACGACTGGAGAATGTAGAGCTGCGTAGGATCTCACGAGGAGATAACGAGATGCAAGATCTCTGTGCGTTAGGATCTCGCGGGGAGCATGAACTGGAAAGATCTCGCGAGGGTGGATACCACACCGAGCCATCTCACGGCAGCCTGTGTGGTCGCCTGCACGATTGGTCCAGTGGAAAGGGATCTCTCAAGCGAGATGTCCAACACTTGAAAGATCTAACGAGGGAGAATAACGAGAAACCGGATCTCATGAGAGTGAAAGCAACCGGGAGAGGATCTTATGAAAAGATAGGTAATCGTAGGCTCTAAGAGATGGGGCCACACCAATCTCAAATCTATGTGAAAAGATGTCAAGCAGGTAATCCTCTCAATGCAAAAGATGGGTAATCTCTAAGAGAACTTTGGTTAATGAACTCACTGGGAAGATGGGTAATCTCACGAAAAGATCATGGATGTAGAGGTAATCTCTCCTGAGATGGGTAATCTTTTGGCACGAAAAGATGGGTCCAAATCTCTAAGAGGGCTTAAAAGACGGGTGATGTCTGCCTTGGGTAATCTCTTCTAAAAGATGGGTAATGTCTTCTAAGAGATGGAGTAATCGTCCATGGGGACCATGTAGAGATGGGTAATCTGATCTAAAACAAACTTTCCTCTAGCTCGAGCCGTGAGTGGTAATCTCGCGAAGAGTTGGGTAATCTCAAAGTGAAATGTTCGCCCGAGTCCGGCTGAGCCGAGCGAGGATGGGTGGTCTCTCCAACATTCGAGAGGTGTAGGTTTCTCACGAAAAGGTGGCGCCTCCGTAATCTGCTTCTAAGACGGGTTTGAGTTGTAATCTCACAAAAAGATGGGTAATCTCTCTAAGATAAGAGATGGAGTATGCTTCTTCACGAAAAGATGGGCAATTGTAAGATGGGTAATCATACCCAAATCCTGGATCGTCCAAATCCAAGTCTGTAAAAAGCACCGAAATCCGTTAACCGGGCTCCGCTTCCAAAGTTAACCGAAATCCGTTAGTTGTTGTGCCAACGAAGACGTCCAGGGACTCGCCCTTGCGTGCATCCTGATTGCTTGGGGTCAGAAACCATTTTTTTAACACGTGTCATCTCACGTAAAAGTATGGCTTTTTCTGAAAAAACGTATTTTCCTTAAGCACTTTCTCGGGCGTTTTCGGACATTTTCCAGGACTGTTATTTTAAAAAACGGACAAAACCTGGGGATGGGGAACCAGAAAATCCCACACTGTTCGGTGACTCGTAGGAGGGGCACGTGGCAGCCATGCCACCTCCTCTAGTCACCTCTGTCAATCACAATTCCCCAAAGGGCCAAAAGACCAAAATACCCCCCCGGTTTGCAAGCTGCCAGTCCGCACTTGACTTCACCGTGCAATTTTCCCGAAATTGCCAACAAGTCCTCCGTGATTTCCAAAATTCTCAAAACCCCTGGATTCACCCAAGTCCCATTTAGACTCCTACCGCAATTTTCACCCTATAAATAGAAGATTCTTTGCCGTCAAAGGCTTTTAGAAAAGGATTTTGAAACACCAAAAATCACATACTTTCTTTACCACGTCTGACAAGCCCAAAGCCGGCTAAGTCCCCTTCCCTTGAGCTCCCGTTTTGTCTCGATTACGCGTGAAACCTTCGTGATTTCTCGATCAAATACGCACCACTACTACTTCGAAACAACCTTTCGAATCACTTTCCGTGTCCCGTACACACCTCCCAGAGCCAAAGGAGTCGACCCTCCTAGCCATAGGTATAACTCCCTCTCCTCTAAATACTTCCGGTTCCTCGCTCTCGGCTTACGCGCCGCATTCGCTAAGTAACCTGCTTGGGCCCCCGAATCGTCATTGTTACGAAATGTAGACGCCTCAGTCTAATCCGGGGGGTCCGATACGTTTTAGCCCCTCGATCCTCTTCTCTTTCCGTAAGAGAAAGTAATCACTAGTTAAAACGGCTGTTCCGACCCCCGTTCCGTTTACTTTTCACGTCATTTATCAATTCCCAGATCGATCGATCCGTCGATCGTCATTTGATCGTACATTGTACAAATCCGAGCGCGTTTGGCCTCGTTGATCGTCATTTACAATTCCGAGCCGATTGGCGTCTCGCCGATCGTGCCATTTACGATTCCGGATCGTTTGATTCCGCTCGCACACCGCTTTAAATACTCGTCATTTACCACCCGATCCGGCTTAGGATTTGGATCAGTGATAGTATTTACTTTTCAAAAGTCCGAGTCGCAACCCTTGGCTTAGATTCGTTGATCGCATATCATTTAATACGCACTTTTCCCGTAAAAATCGTGTAACAATGTAATGCCCGAGTTCAAAACCGGAGTTCGTCCGTCGAACTCTCTTTCAAAACGCGCGAAATGACGTTCGGCCTCCGAATGCTCATCTTCAAACTAAAAGCCGCCATTTCCTACACTCAAAATCATTTAATACGCATTTTTCCCCCGTAAAAATCGTTAACAATGACTCATTCTCGCTCAGTCTCAAAAAGCCGGAGTTACGACCTCGCGAACTCTCACTTTCAACCTCAAAATCGACGTTTGCCACCTTGGCAAACGCTCATTTCAACTCAAAATCGACGCTTGCCACGCAAAACGCTCATTTCAACTTAAAGTCGACGCTCGACAAGCCCACGTTTTCCATAACGCGCTCATTGTCAAACTCAAAACCGAGCGTTTGTCATTCAAATCTCGTCTTTTCAAAAGTCACCTAATCAACGTTCTGTCATTCAAACTACAAGATTAAAGCTTGTCATTCAAGCCCCCATTTCCAAAACACACACACACACACACACTTTGGCGATTTCGAGAAAGGTAGAAAGAGCTCCGTCATGCACGAGGCGTTTCGGGCGATCTCGTAATACTCTACCCGAAACGTAATCTTGACCTCCGAACCTAACAATCTCTCGGTACTAAAAGCTTTTTACTCAAGTTTTTGCCTTTACCAATAAAAATGATCCCCATTTTTCAAAGCCTTTTCCTAAGTTTTTGCTACCAATAAAAACGACACCATTTTCTGTGCCGTGCTTTCTCAACGTTTGGGCTCCAAAATACAAAACCGCGTGGCGAACTCCTCATTTTCGCTCCTTCCCATGCAAGCCGAGGTCTCGTACACCACAACCTCCCGCCGAAAGACAACCGCGTTTTCCGCGCCCCGCCCGCGCGCGAAATCCCGGGTAATTTCGCCTGGCGACTGCGTTTGAGGACATGGATACTTTTTTTCTCTAAAACTACCGTTGTTTTCTAAAAAAGCCTTCCGTGGGTCAAACTTTCAAGTTTACCCTTCCTCGTTTTCGTGTGTGCTGCTGTTACTTTTTTAAACTCTCGAACGGTTTTTGTTTCAAAAGGCATTACATTGTCAAACTTTTCAAAATCTTTACCATGTTTCAGTGCATCCCCATTCATGTTTGATTTTCATGTCAGTTCTTTTGAACTCGTGCATCATAAATTCTTTAAGACACATTAAGAAAAAATCTCTCGTTTTTACTCGTAAAAGAATTTTAGGTGACCGCAGCACTCACGCGCACTAACGCCGCCTCAGTGCACCGCACTTCACGTGCACTTGCCGCCCCTCGGTACACTCGCACACTACAACCCCTAACCCTGGGATGAGCCTTACTCGCCTTGCACTCCGATTGGTCTCGCTGGGTATGCTTTCTGGGGCGCATCGGGGTCGGTCGAGCCAAACATCCACATCCTAGGCCAGTGTAAGCCATGCACTCTTTCAGTGTCACACACTTTGTCCAAGACCCCTATTGGTTTTTGGCTTAGCCTCGTGTCATAAAGCCTAAGTGTATGTTTTTCACGTCCAGCCCACGCTCCGAGTCAAGCCTTCGAGAGTTTGAGACTCGAAGTGTCGTTCCCGAGCGAAGTCTTGAGCTTTTCGGCCTTTTAGACTTTGGCCGCGGAGCTCTGTACCAAAATATACCCAGAAGGTTGATGTGACGCCGTGTCACCCAAACTCTCGCCGTATGTACCGTGCCGGCCACAACTTGGCCAACGCTAAAAGCTAAAGGTGCTCTCGCACAAGCGAGTCGGGAGAGGTCATGCCCAAATTTTGGCACGACTCCACCTTAACTTAAGGACGCTTGACTTCGGCCCAGTGGCCCGTACGTCACACACGTTGAAAGTTTGCGTGATCGCCTAGCTTCTTATAGTTCACTTTTTTTCCTCGTTGTCGGTGGAACTTCGCTTGCCTTGCCTCCAGGACCTCGCTCGGGATAGTCGGAGTCCCGGTAAAGAAAGATGATCTTACAATGGAAACGAGGGGCTTATAAGCGAGTAGTGGACGAGATCCACTGATTAGAGCTCTGTGAGTTAGTTGCGAAAAAGAAGACTCGCTCTTTTCCAACCAATTAGGACTACGCGAGAAAACGCGCTTTAAGTAAATCATTAATCAGTAGCTTTTACATTACCGCACAAGCCCGAAAACCTTGAGCCAAATACCCTTTTCTCCGAAGCCTAAACCCTTCCTTTCGTTCCTGCCGCAATGAGCGTAAAGTGGTTCCGATTCTCCGGGTGGGCGCCTTGCCGGGATCACCAAGTAACGGCAGCGTCGAGCACGGTTCTTCGGTTCCCTCGGTTCCCTCGGCCGGAATTTCCGACATGTCTAGCTCACCGAGAAATCGTGACGGGGAAGGCCACCCCGCCACCGTGATAACACGCATATGACATTGGAAGAAGCCATCCGGGCTCGTGAGGTTCACAAGAGGCGCAGCAAGATCGCCAAAATTTCGTGGGTGGCTGCCTTCCGAATGAGCGTGGTATAGCGGCTATCCTCCAGTCGAGATCGGTACTTTTGCTCCTCGGTCGAGGATGACGATTCCACAAAACCGCTTCTGACCAAACCTTCAATCGTGTTCCTCCCCCGCCAACTTACGGGATGCCTTCCAACCAAGGAAGCACAAATGACTTGTGGGGCTCCATGTTGCCACCTCTCGGGCAACCCCTAAGTCATTTTGGTCGGCCCGGTGCATTCACTCCTATCACTCAAATATCACCGCACCTTTGTTTGGACCATCTCGAGATGCCAATATCTCTCGTATTTACTCACAGGTTCGTCCCGTTGCCTATACACGAATCCCAAACACCTGGACGAAACCCCGACATGCCGTAAAAGGCTCCTCAATATATTCTCATATACTCAAGCCTTCCGCACCTCCAATCACTACCACTCACTTTGTGGTAAAGCTTTTCCGGCCAGCCAGAGCCTCACAGCCCACCTTTGGACCTGGACCCAGGCTTAGCACTGGATGGTCGAGCGAGATAGAAAGACACAGAAAGCCACTCATGAGCGACCTCAAAGCGGCAGGAAACGCCCAGGAAATCCGGCGTATCCGGAATGGTCACGCCTCTCCCCGCCAAGTTCGTAATGCCGGGAGATGGACCAGATTCGATGGAACCGGAGAATGTCCTCAAACGCACGTCGACACCTACGTTCTCTGCGCATGATGAGCAAAAGGGAGCAACTCCTCCAAAGCAAATGGCCGACTCACTTCCAAGATACGCTCAAAAGTTCGCCTGTTACGATGGTTTCGAGTGGTCGAGCTGCGGATCGCCACACACAGGAACGTATCGGTAACATCTTCCCCACAGGCGGTACAAGATCCAACTTAGAGTGGGAAACAAGTCGCGAGGACTTAATCACCACCGAGCGTAGCAGCGGATGAAAGTGTTGGGGAATTCTACAAGGAGACGGAGGTGGAAACTCTCCGAAGATCACGAGCCACTCTCCCGAGAACCGACCGGATGCGGATGTCTTCAAGTCTTGCTTAAGCTGAGTCCATCGAGAACTCTCGCCAGTCCACAATTTCTTCCCGCATCTAGGGCCACGGTCAATGCTCAGGCTCACGGTTCGAGAAGGATCTCAAGGGAAAGAGTTAGCTCTGCACTTTGGCCAATACAGATCTGCTAACGGCGGTGCATTGATCCAGCGCCTTAGGCCCCGGTGAAGGGAAGAATACGTCCCAGTCGGACTACGTCCCGTAGGACGCGGTCGGGTAACGCAAGAAACCAGTCCCAGCAGCGGCAATTCTACGCACAGAGGCAGCTGTAAAATGCAGCCTGACCGTTGGACATGCCAGCGAGATCTTTGGAAGGGTTAATCGAGGAGGGTCTCATGCAAGCCCGTTGCCAAATTCTGAGCCAAAATTCAGTAGGCAATCTGGACAAAGAGCAAATAATATTCCATCGAGTGTCATGACATTACATTTGACAATTGTTTGGGGTTACGATACGAAATCGAGAACTTTGATAGAAGAAGGCAAGTTGGAGCGCCCCCGTTGGTAGATGATACGATCGGGAAACCCTTTTAGAACAATATGAGCGTGAATTCCATTGAGTGGGTGCCAAAGAGAAGAGTGCCCCGCGAGAACCATTTCTCATACTCTCTCGGTGGATCCTCCTCTGACCAATGTCCACATCGAGTACGATGTTTCTTGGCTAACTCTGCTTTGCACAGGTATGAGTCTCGAGCCCATGCAGGCAATCCTCGAGAAAGCAAAAAGAAGAAATCCTCTCAGCGACACTGGCGAGAAAGATCTGAAGGCCGAGGATACCGGTGTAGGTACGCACTTGGAGCCCCTCACGGGAGGTTAAGGCTACTAAACGTCTTGTACTCCGGCCGGAGTCCTGCCCCCTCCCGAGGCCATGCGGCTTTAGAGCGGACGAGCCGGTGGGGGCAAGCCGAAAAGTCACAGCTGAAACCGAGTCGGTCCACAGGACACTAGAAATACCTGAGATCTTGGTAATCTTACGCACGGATTCGGAGGCTTGGCCTCAGCGGGATCGGCGAAGATTCAATTTGTCCGGCTTCAGAGAGCTCGGACCGAGCCAGCGAGGAAGGTATGAAGGTCCCGGCTGTGCCGGCTTAAACCCGATCAATGTCATAACAACGAGGGCGGAAAGCGCCGAGGCGACCTCGACGCATCACGAGGTTCCAGTGAAGGCTTTGCACTCATGAGAGGAAAGGCGAGGAAACGGATGGGTGGATGACTCTCCTTCTACGGATAGAGGCAGAGATCTACGACTCCACGTTTGTATGGCGGCATGATCCAGTTACGCGATGCGGACCTACGAAGTGCCTCGGGGGCACTGTGAAGCTCTGCATGCAGCTCGCTCTCAGGCTTCAGCCGCCATATGCTCCACAGGAGTATTGGTAGATAACGAATTATTTAGTTAATGTCCTCCCTCTCGGCATGATGCGAGCTCTCCGCGTGCAATGAAAGCCTTACGATTCGGTCGTCGGCTCGGACTACTCGAGGCTACGACGGCCTACGTCTGCGTCCCATCCACAGGGACGGTGGCTCTGGAGACTGGAGTTCCCGAAACCCCAAATGGTGCCAGCCCAATTCCCACGTGATGGACATTCCGTAGGAGTTGCACGGCTCTTTTAGGACGCCACCCTTGCTTTCACGCAATCCATGCACTTCCATCTCCATTCGGAGTGTGTTAAATTCTAGTGATAGCCAGCGGGAGATCTTGAAGTCATTCAGGGGATAGTTTCCTCATAGGAAACGAAGCCGGGCAGTGTGACAGTGTGTCGCGGCTTTTCCGGGCGCGGGGGCTGCAGCCCAAGATCAGCAGAGGACTACGGGGCGAATCTCATCGAGAATCCCTCGAGTGGGAGATGCTAACTATGTAAACGTGCTCGGCGGGCGGACCACAGACGATCCGATACATCAAGTTCAAGCTGTCGTTTCCCAACATTTGGAGCGAGGTGGAAGGAAAGCGAACATCGCCATGATGCGGGGCACATAAACCCCCGGTCTCAGCTCGGAGATTCGTCGACATTCTCCAAACCAACTCTACGGCCACAGCTTAGCGGTGAAGAGATCTTTGTGATAAAGGTCAGCAAGCACCGTCATTCTCGTCTCAGAATGCATGGAAGTCGTATGGGATGTCTACGAGGAACTTCCCTACGAGGCCTTTTCCCTCTCGAAGCGAAGAGCAGATTTTCCTAGTTTGCTCCAACGCAGCCGGCCGCAATACGTCCCTACGTTTGGATTGAGCGATCGGATGACGATGAATCTGGACTCTCCGGAGTCGAGGACGCGGAGACCCGCAGCGGACCTCTGCATTCACATGCTCGGTTTTGAGGACGGAACTCCTTCGATCGGGTCACCTACGACCAAGGTTCCAATACCGTAAAATTGTCAAGCTCAATGTCCGGTACGGGCGGCTATCCGATAATTGGAAGCACGTGATTCACGCGACGAGAATCCCTCTACGATCAAGTGGTTGTGACGACTTCGTCAATATCATCTATTCAGATATCTGATGAAGCCAAGGATCCGGTCCTTGTCATCGGATTACGTAACATAAGTCACCCGGTATTTGCTGCTCATAGTAAAGCGAGGCATTGGCCAAGCGAGCTCGAGCTCATCCTCTTACTTCCAGTACCCGGCCCGGTGGCAAGCAGGCCGTGCCGTCGGTCAAGCTTATACCCTCAGCGCCGCCAAGGCCAAGAGCGGCAACGACGAAGGAGACCAAGCTCCTCACCTAGCTGCAAGTCGGATCAACCTCGGGGAACGCACCACCGAAAACATCTGCGAAAGTCTTCCCCTTGAAGCGAGTCGGCTTCCGGCATAGGAAATGACCACCTCGGCATCAACATGCTCCGATTCGATTCTACTCCCGGTCGTCACGGCCGGATTCGAGACATCACCGCGGTCGGCGCTAGCTTTGATAGACTTGGCGATCGAGCGAGATCGCGAGGCTGTCAACATTGCGAGTCAATTCACCCCCGTAAGGGTCAATCAAGCCGAGATATGGGCAAACTTCTTGGTGATCGAGATCAAGGAAGGCCGCATGGAATGTCCCGGATCCGACTTCCTTCGTCAATGTAATCCAAGTGTTCCCGCCATTCGGCGATTTGAATGTAATCACGGTTACGGACACTAGCAGACGATGCGCGCCTACGGAGGCTTGCTAGGTCTCGCAGGAAGCCCTCATGGAACTAGCGCTCAAGAAAGTCGTCTTTGGGACGAAGACAAGCTCGAAAGACCTACGGGGACCCAAGCCCTTAAAGTGTCACGGGCGGCTTCGGACGACGAAGAAAGCTAGAGGCCACTCTCGGGCCGGTTCGACCTCAAGAGTTTTGCTCATGGCAACTTCACGACTACCGTCTGTTCTCATCCAACCCCCTGCTGCCACACGAGGTGGTCGACGGTCCCGATGACCTAGGAGATGGAGCGACACGGCAGAGCGAATCCCGAGCGCTTACCTTCCCGAGGAAAGCAAGTTCTGCAAGTGAAAGCGACGACGAAGACGATGAAACCATTCTCTTCCAAGCCGGGCATGAAGTCAACAAAACCGGACTCCCAAGAGGGTCTGGGAGGATGGGAACGGATCATTTCCGCACTTCAAATTGAAAGGCCCGGCTCGGGGAGGAAGGTCTATTTAAAAACGGGAGGAGGATGGAAAGTCGTCTCGAGCAACTACTCGAAATTCCACGAGATCTACGGCCTTCGTTTACGAAACAGTCAGCTGGGGACGGCAACCGAGTCACATGGGCCGATGTTCGGGAAGCCGTGTACTCGCCTTGACATACCCGCCGCTCGAGATAAAGCGAAAGGAGAAAACTCTCCCGATGGAGGTTTACACTAAGCGCATACGCGGTTCAGAAAAGCCGCGGCTATTCTCACATGGGAAGAAACGAGGCACTAACTCTCGACGCGAGCTCATTTGCAGAGAAGGTTGTCTGAGCCCCGGGCGGAGGAAAACTAGCAAACCACGAGTATCGCCGGACCCAAACTCGAGAATGCCACACAGTATGCTCAGCAAGAAGGAAAGGAACGCGATATACCGTGAAGAGATCAAGGAGACCGTTCGCTTAAGCGAGAACTCTCAAGCCTCCCGGAGGGTTAACGCGCACGGTTCGGTTCGAGCGGCCAACCCTTTTGTGCCGACATTCGAACAAGCTGCGTCAAGCGCAGGCTACCTCCCCGCGAGAGGCATCCCGAAAGCCCGGTATCTGGGGACGAGAATCCGTCAAATTTGCCATCGAAGCTCAGGAATTCATCCACGATCAATGAGTTGAGGAAGACATATGGCCCTATCTTTACGAGGAATCCTCTTCTAACTATGGCTCAACTTCAGGCGGACTGTTCGAAGGGACCAAACCGATGTCGGCGTTCTAACCCGATCGGGTCAAATCCATGCATTACCACCTAAGGCCACCAAAAAGCCGACGGGCCAGGAGGTGCAATCCGGCCGGCCCGAAGAACGCAAATTCCTTGAAAGAGGACCCGATCCTCACTCGGCTCAAGCGGACTCGGGCGAACATTTCCCTTTGGTCTCTGCTCGCCTCCTCTTATCCTCACAATGACTCAAGCTAGAGGAAAGCTTTGGCCCGTACCATGGTCCGTGGAGCGCAACCCCGGATGAAGTCATTCGGATGATCGGCAACATCCACTATGGCAACATTATCACCTTCCACAGATTTGGACCTTCCAAAAATTTGGGGCTGATCACAATGAGCCGCTCTACATCACGGTCCAGTGGGCGGCGTCGCCTTCCGCGTGTTGGTAGACGGAGGTTCGGAATGAATGTCTTGCCCGCCAAGATGATGGACTTTGCTTGACATCAAGCCCACGGATCTTAAGCCTTCGGTCCACCTTTGTCCGAGGCCTACGACTCTACTAAAATCCCGTACAGGTTCTCGGGGTTGCTACTCTTAACATACGGTTCGTGACGGGTGATCAGCCCGAATTCCAAGTGTTGGACATTCCAATCACTTTCCAGCCATCTGGGCGTCCACAGGCGCATCAAATCAATGGCGTGGCATCCACCCTTCATCGGTGCCTCAAGTTCACGAGGCAACGAGCTAACCCAAAGTCTGACGGCTGTGACGGTGTCACCGCAGGGGACCGGCGCCAGCGACATTCCGGTATTGGAAATCAAGCATAATGACGACATGCCGTGCTTGGATTCACTCTGGAGACCTCCAAGATCCAAATATGCAACGTGGACCTTCCAGCTGTCTCACGACTCGAGATTCCTCTGCCCGTAAGGGATGATGAAACTCATGAACTTCATCCCGGGGCGGGGCTCGGCGAAAAGGAGTTTGAGGGCCCGACACAGGCTCATTGAAGTCAAGGACCACACCACGGTCCGGGGAGGCTTGGCTACGTGCCAGCAGGGGCGACATCAAGGAAGACAAAGGCTCGCCCGCACCAAGGCGACGGCCCGCAAAGGGGAACCTCAGAGCCCAGCACCCAATCTCAGGCCTTACGGCTTTGACCTCGCTAATTACTTCACCCAGAGGAACCGGCCGGCGGCGGAGCTGACGGGGCGGGGAGCAAGGAACCGACGAGCGGGCGGCCGAAGCCGGCCCGGGCGGGGACCGGCGGCGGGCTTGATGAAGATGAGAAAGAAGCGAGGGATAGTCGGCACGAGACTACGGGAAGAATGGAACGGCTAGCACGGGACCTCAGCGTTTCGAGAGGACTCAAAGCTAATCCGATAAGGGGAGCGTTCCTCGACATCACGGCTCTACTGGACCAGCTGCCACCACGATCCGGCATGAGTACACATTGAGGAATCCCGAGACTTGGAGGAGCAACTCAAGGTACTCTCCATGGGAAACAAGTTGTTCGGATCAGCCGCCGAGGCCACATTCGAGACGGTAAGTCCAAAGCGAAGGAACCGGAATTCATAGAAGACGCTCTCGGTGGACCGGCTCTGAGTCTGTTTGAAGAAGTCATGGAGTTGCCCAACTTGATCGGCGGGGCTCAGACAAGCAGCATGATCGCCATGATAGGGACGGCGAAGCCAAGCCTCTCGATCCCGCACCCTCATCAAGCATCCCGGCAATGCCCTGAAGAATTGGGTAACTTTCACCGGACGAGGGCAAGCCGGGCGAAATGGAAGACAAGGCGGGCCCGCACCCACATCTCCCTAAACCCGGTCTCAAACCCTGCAGTCGGTCCTTGTCGAGTCCGAGTCCTGCGAGTCATCCAGCGGCCTTACGCGGAGGACTATAATGTTGTAGCCAATCATGTATTCCCGTTCTTGTTTAATGAAAAGTCGACCTTTCGGAGTATCCTCTCATTGCCACTTTAACAGCGATAAGTTAACAAACAACTTAAAAGACGTTAATAATTCAATTGATAAAGAAGCGGACACATTAAACGAACAATACATTAAAGAAGTTCTCGGCGTGTAGTTGACCAAGAGGACAAGGGCCCAGTGCCGAAGAGGTTATGACCAAAGTGAACTGGGGTCGGTGCAAGAGCCTAAAGAGACACAAGTGGGCGGTTTCTTCGCCGATGCGAGAAAAGAAGCCACGATAAGCCTCCTCAGGGAGTATGTTGACGTGTTCGCTGGTCATACCGGGACATGCCGAGGACTCGATCCCTCAATCGTGGAGCACAGAATTCCCTGGATCCGAATCGAGCACATCAAACGGAAGGCTGCGCAAGATCAAGCCGAGTGGTCCTTGCAAGTTAAAGAAGAAATTGAGAAAATGCTCGAGTTGGTTTCATCGAGTGATTGAGTACCCGACTTGGCTCTCCAACATCGTGACGGTCACGAGGCCAACGGAAAGGTCGGATCTTTGCGTGGATTTCGGGATCTCAACAAGGCCCGACCCTAAAGATGATTTCCCATTTGCCTAACATCGACATCTTTGAGTCGACACCACGGCAAATTTGAGTAAAGTCCTTCGTGGACGGGTTTTGGATACTGACCAGATCAAAATGTCCGAGGAGGATCGAGGCCAAGGCTTGCCTTCACCACTCCATGGGGGACATGCGTTACACGGTCATGCCGTTCGGTCTAAGAAGCGGGGCTACTTACCGGCGGGGTGCAGCGCCCTCTTCCATGACATGATTCACAAGAAATCGAAGTATATGTCGACGACATGATCATCCACTCGAGGATCGGACATGCGGCACATGACGGATCGAGGAAGTTCTTCAACGAGACTCGAGAAAACACTCCATGAGGCTAAACCCGGCAAAGTGCACCTTCGGCGTCAAGCGCGGCAAGGTGCTTGGGGTACATGGTTACGAGAAAGAGGTATCGAAGCCGATCCCGGGAAAATCAAGGCCATCATCGACATGAAGCCGCCTCAAACCACTGACAGTGAAGAGCTTCATGGGAAGACTTGATACATCGGTCGCTTCATCAACCGGTTGACATCTCTCTGCGAGCCCATGTTCAAGCGATGAAAAGAATGCCGACATCAAATGGGACTCAGAGTGCCAAACGGCTTTTGAGAAAATCAAGACCTACTTGGTTAATCCCCCAGTTACGTGCCCGCCACATGAAGACAAGCCACTACTCCTGTATCGACGATATGAGACACGTCAATCGGGCAATGCGCACAGAACGAGAAAGATTCCAAGGTTGAGCATGCAATCTACTTCGTAAGCCGAAGCTTCAAGGAAGTGAACTCGGCTACTCGGCATCGGGAAAACTTGTACCGCCTTGGTATGGGTAGTCGGGAAGCGAAACACTACATGCGGTCGCATTCGGTGCTCTGGTCTCCAAAGTGGACCCCGTCAGATATCTCTTTGACAAGCCATCTCTGTCAATGCGGCTAGCCAGTGGTCATTCTTCTGGTGAGTTCGACATCAAGTACATGGTCGGAAAATCAACAAAGGGCGAGTAATGGCGGATCGGCTTGGCCGACTTCCCAAGCAATGAACCTAAGGGTCACGATCCGCAATTTCCGGACGACGGAATCTTTTCACTTGACGGCGCAAACCGGCGGCAACTCTTCTTCGATGGGGCGGCCAACAAGAAGGGGAATGGTATTGGAATGCTCCTTGTCGATCCCAGGACGAGCATACTCCCATAGCCATCAAGGCGAATTTTGAAGCAACCAACAATGCGGCGAGAATACGAAGCTTGTGCGGCGAGTTTGGAAGCCGCCCTCGGCGCAACATCTCGGAGTTTGGATGTATATGGAGACTCGGCATGATCATCAATCAAGTATCCAACAAATGGAAGACGGTAGATTCGGCCTTGAAGTACCACGCGTACATGGAGGAGCTCATTGCTCGGTTCGAGGACATCTCTTTTCACTATTTGCCAAGAGACGAGGAACCGCCGCGGCAGCCACAGCAGCCCTCGCCTCTCTTGTCGAAATTCCCGATGGGAAACGGTAAAACCCCTCGAGAATAGGCGGACGGGAAACACCCGCCTATTCTTTGTGAGATCGAAAAAAGAAAAGAAACGATCGACGAACCACAGTACAATCAGATTTACCGGTACCTCCAGCGGAGAAGCTTCCTTCACAAATGAAGATGGAAAATACAAAGAAGGGATCAAAGCCAAAAACATGATGGCATTAAAACGCACTGGCATCCCATTTCGTCATGCAGGGGTATGTTGTACAAGAAGCGCCACCAAGGGCCACTCCTTCGGTGTGTAAACAAAGAAAAAGCCGGCGAGCTAATGAACGAAGTTCTAGCGGAACTGCGGTCCGCACATGAACGCCCGAGCATTGACACGAGATCATTCTCCGTATGGGATACTATTGGATATCAATGAAAGCAGGCGCATCCGGTTCGTCAGAAGGCTGCGACAAATGTCAACGGTTCTCCAACCTCAATCACATCCCTCCTCATGAACTCTATTGCATGACTACGCCATGGCCTTTCGCCACATGGGAATCGACGTCATCGGCAAGATCACTCCTCCGAGGAGCAATGGTCACGAGTTCATTTTAGTCGCGATCGACTACTTCACCAAATGGGTAGAAGCCGGATCGTACAAGGTGCTTGAATTCTAAGAAGGTGGCCGAGTTCATCAGAGAACATCATGTGCCGATACGGAGTGCCAGCGAGATCATCTCCGACAATGGGACTCACTTTGAAGGAGATTGTGACCAACTGCGGCCCGAATTCGAGTCACACGTCACGGGTCTTCTCCTTACGGACCACAAACCAATGGTGCGGTAGAGGCGGCCAACAAGACTCTCGCCATGATAATCGGAAAGATGACCACCGGAGGTCGGGAGGCGCGAAAAGCTACATCTAGCCCTGCAGGGATACCGAACATCGGTCGAGAACCGCCACGGGGAGACTCCGTTCGCACTTACCTACGGAATGGAAGCGATGTTGCGTGGAATTGGAAATTCCATCCCTCAGGAGTCCTCTTGGAAAACGGGATCAATGAAGTCGAATGGCTACGAGCCGTCACGACGAACTTGCTCTACTCGACGAGCGCGGATTGAAAGCCATGGAACACACTCGAGCCTACCGGAGCGAGAATGGCACGAGCATTCGACAAGAAAGTCAAGATCGAGACATCGAGAGAAGGCGACTTGGTGCTAAAGGAAAAGCCTCCTACGCGGACCAATCCCCTCGGAAAGTGGGAGCCTACTGGATAGGACCGTTCGTGGTACAAAGAATCTTCTCGGAGGAGCCATGAAGCTAGCGAGACTTGGACGGAAACCCTTTCGTTAACCCCGTGAACGGAAGCAAGCTCCTTGAATACTTCGTTTGAGGAAGAGCACGAGTCAACTCTCCTTCCCCATACACCGTCCCCTCGGTAAATTAAAGTGCTAAAGAGTAATACCCAGTTTGGATACATTCCCGCTAATGATCCGGGTAAAAACAGTCGCACTTCTTTTGTCTTTGTTTTCTCAAATTCACCTAAAGTGTCGAACTACGGTGACTGACAGGCCTTAGTCCAATTGTAAAGGGAACGTAGGCGGCCATCTTTAGTTCGGTCTAAAAAACAAAAAAATACAATAACGCATCAATTGCTTGTGTTTCGAAAAACTCTTTTCATTTAACCTACAAATTCATAACGGTTAAAACATTCTTTGATGAGTTCGAAAAGCACGGTCAACTCTTGACTCGCTACACGCTATAGCAAAACTTCTGATAAAACATTAATCAATTAATGTAATGCCCGATGACAATGGGTGGATACTGCAGAACCTGACAAAGGTCAACCTAGTTTCATACTAGGTCCTTCGTCCTTCTTCCCCTTCCCTTTTCCCCGGCAGTGTTCTTCACCTTCGCGGGAAATATTCCGGTAGGCCTTCTACTGGCTCGGGGACTCTTCCCGACGCCTCCGTCAGGCTTGTAGGCATCCAACATGCGATCCTTTCTCTAGCTCTGTCTCGGAGCCGCCTCGCTTCGAGCCATCATTCATAGTGCTTTGATTGGCCTCCCGATCAAGCGCTTGCCACATAATCGGCCGTGGCATCGCCGATACGATTCCGAGGGGTTAGCCACCGCTTACTGTCCTCCTCAAGGTCGAGGCATCCAGTGATCCCGCAGCGGGCTCACTCCGTCTCCTGACAAGATAGCCATGTGTCTCCCCATGCACTCTTCGTACCGGTTCGAATCTTTGCGTCGACGAACGGTGCCCTCAGGTGAAAGAGAACCTGGCGGGAAAGGACGTGTATTGCCACCACGGGTGATCGGCCAATAGCGTCGAAGGATCCTCCCGTCCGCGAGATCCCACCTCAAAGGTAGCGGCATAACTCGGATCGGTCGGTGGCATGTGCTCCGGCCGTGCTGCGCGAGAACCAATGATGGAATATAGAAAGACGTCGAGACGGCCCGGCGCTCACGGCGATCAATAGACCCTCACGGCGGTCCTGACAAGTCTGTAACTTCGATGGGGAACCCGCCATCGCAAGTGATGCGTGCAAAGTCTGGCCATCCCGAGCTCGGCTCGGCTGATTGCCTCCTATCACCGGAAGGACGTCGCGAGAAAGACGTCAGCGTCGCAGACATTGGCACCTCGGGCATCATCTGCGGCCTCTCCCCTCGACCACGTAGTCGGCGTAGCGGGACTCCCTCCCACGTATGTCGGCTACAGGTCGCCATCCGGCTATGCCCGAGGAACGTCTCGCCCGAGACCCGGATGGCACGATGTCTCCCCCACTCCGGCCTTTGCCTCGCAGGTCCCGGGACAGCTGTGATGGCACACGCCCCAGAGACGTGAATGTGAGAGCGAGTAGCAATCGCGCACAGAGCAAACGCGTCCCACGAAAGACGCTCCCCTCGGCTCCGTGCCAAATCTTTCGGGCGAGTCCCGAAATGTCAACGTAATCGGTATCTGTACCGGCATCCGTATGCTTCTCCGTAGAGATACCCAGCCAAAGAAACTAGCTTCTCAACGGTGGCCATGCCGCGGCTTGTCTTACGGAAGAACTAGGCTGTTCCGTCTCGGGTCCTCCCGAATGGCCGGAAATCTTCAAACGTAGGAGTGACTTCGTTGTACGAAAAGGCGCACACGTTCCTCCTTATGTCCCCGAGGCAGAGACGCGGCTCTCAAAAGATCCCAATCGGCATGAGCTCCTTGAGAAAGCGATTTAATCCCATGCTGACCTTGAAAAACCTTTTGTTCGCCTCGTGTGGTTCCGTACCCACGGCGAAGTTGTCCAAATATCGCTCTTGCATCGAGACGATAGCAGGAAAGGAGCCATGTCGAAGGTGAAGAAAACCTTAAGAAAGGGAGAATTCGACGATGAGCAAAAAACAATGCGCAGTTCTTCTAATTGCAAAGCTGAAAGGGGCAATTTAAAGAATGCAAAATTCAGGTTCTAGTCAGTAGGACTCCCTCTGCGATTGACTTGGTCAACTCTGCGGCCATTTGCCTTAAAGTTGGAAACATTTCCAAAGCCATGCCTGTTCCTCCTATGAAATCTGCGTGCGCCCTGATTTCATTCAACAATGACTCGATTATCCCTTGGCCCGGGCTCGTGCTTGATGCAAATAATTAAAAATTAGTGCATACATGCTTAATTTTGACCCGTTCAATTTTTAATGCATTTCTCTTTTTTATTTATTTTTGATTAACCTATTTGCTTATTTGCCGAAAATAAGCTGAAGGTGATCACGAGAATAAATATGCGAAATACGGAGTTCCGCCACGGGGGCTGCAAATACGGTTCAAATCAAAAATTTGTTCTGACAAATACATGCATTTTGTCTAAAGCAAACTCGATAAAGAAAACGTTAAGGGGACTACTACGAGTCTGCTGCGTCATCCGTACACTCGGACGTCTTTGCTCATGGCCATTGTCATACGTCATGCTTAGCAGAACTCGCCCGAACTCCTCCCGGGGGAATAGGCGAAAGGGCCTCTCGGAGTGCGAACTCGAGGACTCCCCTCTCGCGCCACAAGTGCGCGAGAAGAAGGAGCTCCAAATCCAGCCGTTCCGCCGAGCGCCAAGCCAGCCTGTGTAAAGTCCTCACCGAGTGTGGGAGCGGGCGAATCTCTCGGCCTAGACGGCCCCGAGTCACGGACGTCACGCTCCTCAGGAGCGCACCTGCATGAACTCCTGAGCCTCCTAGCGTGGCGGACCACCCGTCCACCGGCCCCTCGTGGCCTCATTGTACGTACGGCCGGATACGCGAATGCGAAGGAAAATCATCGAGGAGCGAACGAAGTACGGATGCATCATGTGCGAGAATGCTACTATCAAATGCGAGAAAATCAAAAGGTGCTCACGAAGCATTGGGGTCCGCCACGTATCGTGGTCTCGGCTCCCGGAAGCGGGATCCTCACAAGTCGCCTACGCGAGCCGTCCGGCCCCTCGTACGCTACCTAGCTCGCGGGACGGGAAAATCTCGAGGACCTCCGGGGACCTCGCCTCTCTATCTTTTGCTGCCGGGCCTCACCGACCCTCGTCCTCGAAAACATCATAGGCGGCCCCGCTATGATGTACTCGGAAGTATCGCCACTGTATGTACCCCTCCGGCTCATCCATCGGCATCTCCAGGATCTTGCATGTACAAAGGAGGATCCACCAGTGGTGGCACCCGATGGAAGAGACTCCTTGCCTGTGCGCGGGTCACCCTCTCCTGAATACGTGGCGTCAGTGAAGTCCACTCGGGGAGCTTGCGCCAGTGTAGTCTCGGCAATTGCCACGCGACATGATCAAACTGCTCCACCGAGTCGGTTTGGATCCTCTCGGAGAACTCCGGGTTCGGCGCCAAGATATCTCCTCGTATGACACTCGAGTGCCAACTCTCGAAGAGACCGCCTTTCTTCGCCTTAGCACGCCCGAACCGGCGTAGCGGGGGAACGGGGGCGGTACGGCTCCTTGATGTCCCAAGCTGAATTGGTGAACACCTCGTAGCACCGGACACGCGAGAGAATGGAAAGTTATGTCGGACTCACAAGTGATACATGAGTACATAAAAGAGGCAAGGAAGAGAAAAGCACGTAAACTTACATCCGAGACGGGCGTGAAGCGGCTAAATGAGTGCTCCTCTCCCGCGAGAACTTTGTCCGGAGTGGTAAGCTCGGCGATCCGGCCTCCCCACGCGAGCCCTCACGGCATCCAAGTCTACCGGCAGGCCGAAGGGAAGTGACAAGACGTGTCGAGAGAAGTCGGGAGCAGAAGTCGGCCCGGCGCAGGCCTTGAACGAAAGGAACCCTCGAGCCGGACGCTCCGCGGTCATCCTCGAGACCCGGCCCGGATAATCGTGACACCTTCCCTCCCAGTGATTCTCCATCGGCACATGCAGAATGCCTAAGCCCTGGCATCGGTAATATCAAAACCCAGCCAGACGGGCAAGTTGCTCGAGGGTGTGTAACCATCAACCAGCGCCGGCGTGTTGCCGTAGAGTCGGCAACCCGGTGATAGCGGCAAAATCCGTGGGAGTCACGTCGCCTCCCCATCGGAAATGGAAAGTGTGGGTCGTATCCCACCGATTGCTCGCTCGGCGCGACATACATGGACTGCCCCTCGGCGTATCGGCTGTCGCGGCTACGGCGATAAACCCGGCCCGGCCGAGTCAATCACCGGCGCCGTGGACTCCTCTCTCCTCTCGAGCCACGTCAGGGATAATGCCCCACAATGCTGCCAGCCTCAAAGGCACCCAGGCTCTTACGGTTATGAGTACTAACCGTCCACTGTCCCACATGAGACAAACAAGACGAAGCAACGTCAACAAAATGCAACAACGCATGTCAAAATGATGCAATGCGAGATACGGTTCTCATTCATTTCCTACGTATATTCAAAATCATTTCGAAAACTCCGCCGAATCCAGGAACTTTCAAAATCTTTTCGAAAACTCATTCGAATCCGAACTTTCAAAATATTTCGAAAACTCCAGTCGAATCCTGAACTTTCTGTAAATCTTTCGAAAACTCCGTCAGATCCGGAACTTTCAAATCTCTTTCGAATTTTTCGGAAAATTTACTCAAGATCTCGTCCCAATTAAAGCTACTTTAATTTTGGAAAAATGCATTCAGACATGGAATTTTGCAACCAAAATTTTTATGTCATCCACCCTGATGTCAATTCGAACTACATCCTAGTCAATTTCGACAAATGACGGTTCATAGCAAAGTCAAAGCCCCACCCGGGCACCAAAATCCCTAAGTTCATTCCTAGCAAATTTCTAACATTTAAAGAATGGACATTCTTAAAATTAATGGAATTCAGAGGAAGCTTACTTGTCTCTCGACCCCCTCCCTCGGAGTTGTGGCGGTCCCTAGCCGGATAAAACTCCGCCGGATTCAATGGGTGAACAATGGTTCGAATGGTCCGAACCAATCGAGCTCTTTCGTCATCGGTCCTTCCGTGGCGCAGCCATTGGTCCTCCTTCACCTTCCATAGCAAATTTCCTCCCTTACAAATTCGGGCAAATCTTGCAATTGGGGTTGGAAAATTTTCTCTCTCTTTTCTCTCCTCTCTCGTCGGCAATAATGGAAGAAATACATAGTCTTTATTCCCCGGCCTTGACATTGAACCGATTACGGAACTTAGTCACCCCGTACCCAAGTCCGGCCGGACTTCACTGCATTTAAAAAAAAAAAAGATTCCCTTGCCCATTTTCGTCCCCTCAACTTTTGGAAATTCCACTTACCACTCTGGGCCTCCCCAAAAATATGTAAAATTTCCGGGCTTAGTTTTCACTAACACCCTCCCCCGAGGATAAATCAAAGTTAGTTCTCGCTGCGCTCATCTCCTCACGCAATTCATCCTGGGCTTGACGTTCGACATTCAAAGCGTTCAATCATGTCTCCTGACATTCCAAGCATTATTACCGTCTCCTCGACGTTAAAATTTAATAATGGTCACTTCACCATTAAAGTCTCAATCGCGATCTTTCACGGTCCGATTCCAAATCCTCAACCGCGACCTTTCACGGTCCGATCTCCAATTCACCGCGACCTTTCACGGCCCGATTTCAGATCCTCAACGCGGCCTTTCACTGTCCGGGATTTCCAATCCTCAATCGCGACCTTTCACGGCCCGATTTTCAATCTCAATCGCGACCTTTCACTTTATTCCATTTCAAGTCTTAACCGCAACCTTTCACGCCCAGACTTCAATCTTCACCCATGGATCTTTCACTTCGGGCCCGATTTCAATCCTCAACCGCGACCTCTCACTGTCCGATTTCAAGTCTCAATCGCTGTAATTCTCACGGCCCGATTTCAATCTCTAATCGCACCTTTCACTGCCCGATCTGGTCTCAATCGCACGACCTTTCACGGCCCGATTTCAAAGTCTTTAATCGCGCCTTCACGGTCCCATTCAATCCCCTCAATCGCGACTCTCACTGGGCCCGATTCCCAAGCTCCAACCGCGACCTTCACTGCCCGATTTCCTGCACCTTAAACCACAATCTTTCACGGTCCGGATTCCAGTCCTTAACCGTGACCTTTCACTTTGTCCATTCAATTTCTCAATCGCGACCTTTCACTGTCCAGCGATTCCAGCCTTTCGCAACGTCGCGACCTTTCGCCCCGCCTGATCAAGTCTCACACCGCGGACTCACGGTCCGATTCCAAGTCTTAACCGCGAACTTTCACTGCCGATTCAATTCAATCGCCACCTTTCTTACGGTCCGATTTCAATCTCACCGCACTCCGGGACATTCCAAGTCTTAACTCCAGCTACCTTTCACTGTCCGATCTCAACCTCACCCACCTCACTATCTGCCGATCTCAATCCTCAATCGCGAACCTTTCACGGCCCGTATTTCAATCCTCAATCGCACTCTCACGGTCCCGCGGCATTCCAAGTCTAACTCCGGACCTTTCACGATCCGGGTCATGAGAAGCCTCAATCGCGAATTTTCACGGCCCGGAAGCATTAATTCTCGAATCATGCGATCTTTTCAGCAAGGTCCGATGCCCAAGCTCAATCGCTACTTTCACTGGCCCGATTTCAACCGTCCCATCTGACCTTCTCACGGTAAGCCGCAGCAACCTCTTGGCAAACGGTCAATCCCGAATGCCTTCGCGGTCCGACCCTCCACTCTCCTCTGACGAGATCTAAATCGCCGTTCCTCAGCTCCCATCGGCAAGCAACAGCCAAGCCTCAGACCCCAAGGCACGATCATCTCGCCTTACAACAATCCTCTACCGATGACCGTAAGCCCGATCGCTTTCATTCTCGAACTCGTGGCAAGCAATGAAGAATAAGCTTCCCAACCCCAATAGGCACGAACGCCTTACAACAATCCCGGTCTTCGGCCATCCAGGTAAGCCCTAATGCTCATCCTCAAGCAGATAAATCAAACAAAGAATAAGCCCCGGCAAAGACCCACGAACGCCCTCGTCAGCATCGCAACTCGGTTTGAGCGCCTCGCGCGCCTCGAAGGTTTCGGGGTCCCGGGATCGAGCGCCTCCCGGCGGTCTCCATTCGGAGTCATACGGTACCTCGTGAATGGTCTCATCCAGTTTAGACGCCTCCTAACAGTCTCGCTCGTGTCAAGGTCCCCGTGCGCGGCCCTTGCCCCCTTTCGAACTACGATCGGCTTGATTCCCGCTCGGGATACGTAGGAATCCTTTTCGCTAAGGGTCCGGCCGGTGACCGCCCGTGTCTCTTTCAAAGTAAGGCATCCCGATTTGGATCCTTATCTTTTTCAACGACCCCACCTCCTTCGAAGGAGACGTCGGCGAGGGGCTAACTGTAAGTACCCAAATCCGGATCGTCCAAATCCGTCGAGAAAGTTAACCAAAATCCGTTAGCGCCCGCTCCGGGTTAACCGGAACTCGTTAAACTCCGTTCTTTGTGCCGAGACGTCTCGGGACCGCCGTGCATCCCGACGTCGAACCGTACTTAACACGTGTCATCTCACGTAAAAGTATGGCTTTCACACAGCATTTTCCGGCACTTTCAGGGGCGTTTCGGACATTTTCCTGATGTTATTTTAAAAAACGGACAAAGCCGGGACCAGGGGACAAAATCCCATGGCTGGTGACTCAGAGGGCATGTGGCATCCATGCCACCTCCCTCTAGTCACCCTTCAATCAAATTCAAAGGGAAAAGACCAAAATACCCCTGATTTGCAAGCCAAGTCCGTGGGACTCCTGTGCACTTTTTCCCGAAATTGCCGCAAGTCCCCTGCATTTCCAAAATACCCAAAAAACCCCTGGATTCAGTCCAAGTCCGTCCGGACTCCTACTGCAATTTTCACCTATAAATAGAAGTTGCTGTCAAAGCTTTTAAAAAACAACAAATTACTCCCAAATTTTTACCACGTAGCCACCCGATGACAAGCCATTTTCACCCTTCCCGAGCTCCCGTTTGCCTCGATTCAAGCGTGGAAACCTTCGTATTTCGATCAAATACGCACCCTACTACTTCGAAACAACCTTTCGAATCACTTTCCGTGTCCCGTACACACCTCCCGAGCCAAAGGAGCCGACCCTAGCCATAGGTATAACTCCCTCTCTCTAAATCTCTCGTTTCGTCTCGGTTTACGTGCCAGTCGCTATAACCATTTCGAACGTCAATACCGAAATGTAGACGCCTCCGTCTAACGGGGTCCGATACGTTTTAGCCCCTCGATCCTCTTCTCTTTCCGTAAGAGAAGTAATCACGGGTTAAAACGGCGTTCCGACCCCGTTCCGTTTACTTTTATTGTCATTTATCAATTCCGGATTGATCGATCCGTCGATCGTCATTTTAATTTACATTATTTACAAATCCGAGCCGTTTGGCCTCGTTGATCGTCATTTACAATTCCGAGCCGATTGGCCTCGTCGATCGTCATTTACGATTCCGGATCGTTTGATTTCGTTGACACTGCTTTAAATACTGTCATTTACAAGTCCGACCCGTTTGGATCGTGATAGTATTTACTTTTCAAAGTCCGAGTCGCAACCCGATTCGTTGATCGCATATCATTTAATACGCATTTTTCCCGTAAAAATCGTTAACAATGTAATGCCCGGTTCAAAACCGGAGTTCGTCCGTCGAACTCTCTTTCAAAACGCGCGAAATGACGTTCGGCCTCCGAATGCTCATCTTCAAACTAAAAGCCGCCATTTGACACTCAAAATCATTTAATACGCATTTTCCCTGTAAAAATCGTTAACAATGACATTCTCGGTTCAAAAAACCGGAGTTCGACCTCCGAACTCCCTTTCAACTCAAAATCGACGTTTGCCATGCAAACGCTCATTTCAACTCAAAATCGACGTTTGCCACGCAAACGCTCATTTCAACTTAAAATCGACGTTTGCCACGCAAACGCTCATTTCTGTCTCAAACCGACGTTTGTCATTCAAATGCTCGTCTTTTCAAAAGTCACCTAATCAACGTTTGTCATTCAAACCAAGATTAAGCTTGTCATTCAAGCCCCCATTTCAAAACACACACACACACACACACACGATTTCGAGAAAGGTAGAAAGACTCGTCATGCGAGGCGTTTCGGGCGATCTCGTAATACTCTACCCGAAACGTAACTTGACCTCAGAACCTAACAATCTCACGGTACTAAAAGCTTTTTACTCGTTTTTCTTTTGCCAATAAAAATGATCCCCTTTTTCAAAGCCTTTTCCTAAGTTTTTGCTACCAATAAAAACGACACCATTTTCTAAAGCCGTTTCTCAACGTTTGGGCTCAAAATACAAAAACCGCGTGGCGACTCCTCATTTTTTCCTTCCCATGAAGCGAGGTCTCAGACACCAACCCCCCGCGAAAGACAACCGCGTTTTGCGCCCCCCCCCGCGCGAAATCCCGGGTAATTTCAGTAATCTTTCTCATCTTCACGGCTCCTGCATCGGTTCCCTCAATTCTGTTGTCAGTTCCTTTGATGGGTGAGGTCGAAACTGTAAGGTCGGAGGTTGTGTATGCCTTAGGAGGTTCCCCTTTGCGGGCTGCTGCCTTGGTGCTGGCGAGCCTCTTGTTTTTCCTGATGTCGGCTGGTGTTGGCATATAATCGAGCCTCTGGACTGTAGTGTGGTCCTTGACTTTGATGACTTGGCGTTAGCCTTGTAACCTTTTGCCGAGCCCCAGTCCTGGGATGAAGTTCATGAGTTTCATCATCTTCATGGCGGGAGGGATTTTGTCCCGAAATAGTGGAAGGTCCACGCTGCATATTTGGATTTTGGAGGTCTCCAGAGTGAATCCAGTTAATTCCATGTCGTCATTATGCTTGATTTCTAACACTGGAATGTCGTTGGTGCTGGTCCCCTCGATGGTGATGCTGTCGCCGTAGACTGTGGTTAGCTCGTTGCCTTGCATGAACTTGAGGCATTGGTGAAGGGTGGATGCCACGCCATTTATCTGATGTATCCAGGGACGCCCCAGGATGGCTGTGAAAGTGATTGGAATGTCCAACACTTGGAATTCGGTGGGGATCATCCGCTTGCCGAACCAGATATTATGAGTAGCAACCCCGAGAACTGTACGGGAAGTGGAGTCATAGGCCTTGACAGTGTGGACTGAAGGCTTCAAATCTGTGGGCTTGATGTCAAGCAGGTCCATCATCTTGGCGGGCAAGACATTCATTCCGGAACCTCCGTCTACCAGCACACGGGGAAGGCGACGCTCGTCCAGCTGAACCGTGATGTGGAGCGGCTCATTGTGATCAGCTTCAAATTTTGGAAGGTCCAAATCTGTGAAGGTGATAATGTTGCCGTAGTGGATGTTTCCAATCATCTGAATGACTTCATCTGGGGTTGCGTCCACGGGGACCATGGTACGGGCCAGACTTTCCTCTAGCTTGAGCTTGTGAGGATATGAGGATGTGAGCAGGGACCAAAGGGAAATGTTCGCCTAGGTCTGCTTGAGCTGGGTGAGGATCGGGTCCTCCAACATTTGAGAGGTGGAGGTTTTGGTGGTGCCTCCAGATTGCTTTGAGGTTTGATGAGTTGAACTTTGGCTTATCCTTCTGGGGATTATGATTCTTGTTGGCAGTAAGGTTGCCGAGATTGGAGACTTTCTTATGTCCTGATGCCTTAACTGTGATGTCAGCAGGATATTTTCGCTTTCCCACCCCTGTAGGTTCTGAAGCTGTGCTATTTGAAGGAAGGGAAGACTTGCTGGAGAAAACTTCCCTTGCATGCTACTGTTGCCCAGAGGTTTCATGAGGATTCAGATTCTGATCTGTCGAGGCTGTATCTGAGAAGCCCCAGTTCTGGTTAAAACCATAATGCCGGAAGATGCTTCCGAGAAGCCCCAGTAATCGAAACTCAAAGGAGACCCGTGGGATGAAAAAGCTCTCTTTGCGTGGCAGAGCCCTAGTCTGAAGAAATGACTTGGTGAAGCCCCAGTTTGAAGGAATCACTGGTCATCTGTGGGGATTCTAGAGTGAATCTGATGCAGCCCCAATCTGAGTTGAACTCCATGTGGCCTGACGAGGCAACCGTCCTTGATTTTTTTTTGATTGGTCAACCAAAGTGTATAAGAGGAATGGCTTGTAATGTATACGCGCAAGGACGTATTTTTGAGAAGTGGGAACAAATCCCGATTTTATGTGGATGCCTAGTTTAATGCAGGCACCAAAACTCACTTTGGGTTTGACTCTTTTGGGAGAGTATGAGCGTAGAGAGGTTTGGAGCAGTATATGGAAGCTCTTGCTAACAGAAAGACAGTGTTTAGCTCTAATTTTCCTATTATCGTAGAAAAAGAAGACTTGTTGAGACATCTGAAAACATGTTTTATCCATAATGATCACAAGATTGCTTTAAACCCTTTGTTAATGTTCAGGTTGTTCAACCATTAATCCCGATATGAACAAATTTCTTGATTAACCGTGAGAAGAAAGTCAACTGATGTCGCGGATCAAAGTTGGCTGTGTGTGAAAGAAAGGTCTGTGTATAGGGGAGGTCATTGATGAGACCGGGTTTATGGGATTTGTATGTATTTATGCTCTGGACCATTTCTGTTTGCCTAGGTTCTCCTCAGTGTAAGGAGCTCAGGTCGCCGTAGTTCTGGCGGAACGGTGCTTGGCTCTGGGAAAAGGGTATGAACATTTGTGGTCCTTTGGTGCAAAGGTTCGGATGGGAAGTTTGGATGATGAGGTACAGGCCTCGAGGTGATTCCTTGACAAGTCGTTGTTGACGGCTTCTTCGTTGATTCCATTGCTTCTTGATCAGCGTCTTTCACCGGGGGAGAAAGAATTCGAATGTAGCGTAAGGGCTTATGATGTGTTTTTGCCTTTGCTTTGACCGCTCCATTGTTATCGATAACCTTCATTCTTCGAGCTTTAATTTTGTTTGCCCATCTGTCAAGCTTGTGATTGGCGGTGCTGGGTCCTTCGCCTCACTTTTTTTTTTTTGAAGTTCTCGTTTGAACATTTCTCTCCTTTTTTTTTGGAAGTTCCTGTTTGAACTTTTCTCTCTCTTTTTTTTTCTTTTTTTTTGAAGTTCTTGTTTGAACTTTTCTCTTTTTTTTTCTCTTTTTTTTTTTTTTGAAGTTCTTGAGGACGAAGGCAAGCTCCTGCTTGAACTTTCTCAATGCGCACGAGGGCGAAGGCGAGCTCCGAGGTTGTTGTCGACATGGGGTCAATCTTTCGATGCTGAGTGACCTTTTGTTGTTCCTTGATATTGCCGTCGTCGTTGACTTGGTCAAGGTGATGGTGGAGACATGTTTTTGGGAAGTGTGTGGCTTGATGGAGGCCTTTGTGGGGTAAGGAAAGTGTATGGGGAGGGCACCAGTTGACTTTCTCACACCGATTAATCAGAACATTAGTTATTTCCAGAGATTATGTGTTGAGCAATGCAAGTGATCATTTAGGATATAACCATTTCATTAGTTGTAATGTAGGTGTGCAAATAATGTCTCAAGTCTAGCAAGAAGAGAAAAAAAGACACTTATTTATAGAAACTTTAAGATTAACTTCAATGTCCGAGGCGGACTTGATTGAACGAGGAAAGTACTAGATCCTACGAAGGTTGACCAAAAGACAATTGACAGATCTTGAGGATAGGTAGCCCCTACTCTAGCTGCTCTTTTGTTGTTGAACTGCTAGGACGCTCAAGCTTTCCATCTTCTATCAGATTATGGATCTCATACCGGTAGAGGCAATTATCGATTATGTGCCCATGAAGTGCGGTGGAAGGTGCAGTACTTGCTTTTGTGAGCCTTGGCTCTGGGCTTCTTTGGCTTGTAGTCCGCCACAGGCTTGAGTAGGTCTTCTTTGATCAGTTTCGCCAACATTTTGCTTAGAGGCATGTCTAGTTTGTCGAAGCGACAGGAGGGCCGTCTCTCGGAAGAGTCGTTGCTTTGTAGGGCCATGCCCCCATTGCTTGGCGATGTCCCTGTGAGGTGGGCGACGGTGGTGTCTTTTCCTTTGCGGGGCCGGTGCGGGGTTGAATGCGATTCTTTGCTCTATCTTTCTGGTAAGATGGCTCGTGCTCGGGCATGCTTTTCCTTCGGGTCTTTCTCGGATGGGGGACCCGTATTGACCATGGATCGGAGATCAAGGCGAAGCGATGGCCGACTAATGCTTTTGCGATGGCTCCAAACATGACTTGAAGGCTCTCACTTGCTCATCCTCGGGCGGTGACTTGAGGATTTGTAAAGCTTACGGCTCTGTGCCTTGTAAAATTCTTCCTTAGTTTCGTACGCATACATTCTGTGCCGCATAACCACATGCGGGTCGATAGAAACCTACGGGTTTCTTGGAACTGTTACCAAAGGTCCACTGTTGGAGGGAACCATGATATGGGGTTGGACAAATGGGTTTTGAGGGAATGGAGTATAATTTAGTGGAATCTTGTGGAAGCTGAGGAATTGAGGCCATGAAGCGGCTACGGGTTGTCAGAAGTAATGGGTCGGAAAAGGTTATGTGGGGAAACACAGTGGCTGAGCATATTGCTGGAAGGAAGTGAACCTGGGAGGATTTTGAGAGATATTGGGATCTGTTTGAGATGGTCCAGCGTTGCGCTGGTTGTAGTGAGTGAAAGGGGTATTATTGGCTTGGCCGTATATGACAGGGGTGCCTTGGGAGGGGGCAACATGAAGCCTTGGTCGGCTGTTTCCTTGGTTCAAAGGAATCCCGTAAGTTGGTGGGGGAGGAACCTGGTTGAAGGTTTGAGAAGTTGATCGGGAGGGCTCGTCGTCCTCGATCAGGACAAAGGTACCATCTGGCTGGGGGATAGCTGCTATACCTCGCTCATTCGGAAAAGCCGTACCACGAGTCCTGGCGATCTTCCTTACGCCTTTGTGAACCTCAAAGGCCCGGATGGCTTCTTCTAGTGTCATATCTGTTACCGGTGGCGGGGTTCCATTCCCGTCGCGATTTCTCGGTGAGCTTGACATGTTGAAAAGTCTGGCTGAGGGAACTGAGGAACTGTCTGATGCTGCCATAACTGTAATTCTGGCGAGGCGGCGACCGGAATTGGAACCACTCTACATTCTTTGCAGGAAACGAAAGGTATGGCTTAGTTTTCGGAAGGGGTATGTGGCTCAAGGCTTTAAGGCTCGAAAATTGGACCGTGAAAGGTCGAGAATAAAGATTTGACCGTGAAAGGTCGGGATTGAATATTTGAGATCGGACCGCGGAGGAGTCTCGATTGGAGATCGACATCGGACCGCGAAGGTCGAGATCGACTATTTGGGATCGGACCGCGAAGGTCTCGATTGGAGATCGGAGATCGGACCGCGAAGGTCTGGATCGACTATTTGGGATCGGACCGCGAAGGTCTCGATTGAGGATTGGACCACGAGGGGTCGGGATCTACTATTTGAGATCGGACCGCGAAGGTCTCGATAGGAGTGTGGAGATCGGACCGTGAAGGTCTCGATTGGAGATCGAAGATCGGACCACGAAGGTCGGGATCGACTATTTGGGATCGGACCGCGAAGGTCTCGATTGGAGATCGGAGATCGGACCACGAGGGTCGGGATCGACTATTTGGGATCGGACCGCGAAGGTCTCGATAGGAGTGTGGAGATCGGACCGCGAAGGTCGGGATCGACTATTTGTGATCGGACCGCGAAGGTCTCGATTGGAGATCGGAGATCGGACCGCGAAGGTCGGGATTGATTATTTGAGATCGGACCGCGAAGGTCTCGATTGAGGATTGGACCGCGAAGGTCGCGATTTGAGATTTGAAATCGGACCGTAAGGGTCACGATTGAGGAATGGACCGCGAGGGGTCAAGATATGAGATTTGAAATCGGACCGTGAGGGTCGCGATTAAGGAGTGGACCGCGAAGGTCGAGATTTGAGATTTGAAATCGGGCCCGTGAGGGTCGCGATTGAGGGTTGGACCACGAAGTTCTAGATATGAGACATCGGACCACGGAAGGTCGCGATTGAGGATTGGACCGCGAGGGGTCGAGATACGAGATATCGGACCACGGAAGGTTGTGATTGAGAGTTGGACCGCGAGGGGTCGAGATATGAGATATCGGACCACGGAAGGTCGCGATTGAGATTTAGACCACGAGGAGTCGAGATATGAGACATCGGACCACGAAAGGTCGCGATTGAGAGTTGGACCACGAGGTCGAGACTTGAGACATCGGACCACGGAAGGTCACGATTGAGAGTTGTACCGCCGGGGGTCGAGATTTGAGACATCGGACCCACGAAAGGTCGCGATTGAGAGTAGGACCGTGAGGGGTCGAGATTTGAGACATCGGACCACGGAAGGTCGCGATTGAGAGTTGGACCGCGAGGGTCGAGATATGAGACATCGGACCACGGAAGGTCGCGATTGATAGTTGGACCGCGAGGGTCGAGATATGAGATATCGGACCACGGAAGGTCGCGATTGTGATGTACCTGATTTTGAAATCAAATGGAGTCGCCACGCCATTTTTGTTTTAAGGGCCAAAACTTTGAAAAATGCCCGAGATTAGAAATTTGGGTTCGGAGGTCACGTTACACACCGGAAAGGACGTTAGTGTGCACCCGGAATGCCTCGTGAAACGAGTCTTCCAAGCTTAAAAACCATTTGTGTGTGTGTGTGTGTGTGTGTTTTGGCCAAAATAAGTTGAAACTGAAAAGTAAAAATTGGGAAATCTTTATAAGACTTTGGACAGATTCCATGATTTTTGGTGTGATTTTTGGGCTGAATTTTGGTACTCAAAAGATTTTTGGAAGTTGGAAACCATTTCTGCCAGAATGAAAAAGGCAGTGGACACTTAATTTTGAAATGGACTTTAGGGCTTGAAAACTCCAGAATCTGGGAAAAGTTCGAGAATGAAAAATGTTCAAAACACCTTAAACAAGGTTTCTATAAATTAACTTTTCATTTTGGAGATGATTTGAGGATCCAAAACCTTCTGTAAATCTCAGATGTAAAATCTAGACTTCCAGAGACTGATGAACTGACATTTAAAAGAAAATTTGAAAAATGGAGTTTTACTCACGAAAATAATAAAGTAAAAATATGTCTGGATAGCTCTGAATGTTGGTTACAAAAAGTATTTTGTAGTCAACACCAAATTCCAAGTTTATCTGTGTCCAAAAATTTAGACAATGGACTGAGGTCTTAGAAAATTGCTACTGGACAGCAACTTCTCAAGAAGGAAAGTGTGATTTTAAAGGGGTTTTGCATCCATGCTTGTCCCCATTTCCCTAGGTTTTGATTAGTAGTCACTAGACATTTTAGTGGTGATCTACTATATCAAACCATCCTTGGGGTACATTAGGGACTTAAGCATTTCATTTGCTTGGGAAGGGAATTTTGTAGAGATGAAATTAAAGAGAAAAATCAACTAGAGATTTAAAATGTGGACCATTTGAGATGGTCATTCATGAAGATGAACTTCAAGATAACCATCTTAGGTCAAGATTTAAGTTAAACTAGACATAAAGTAAATCAAAGTAAGAAGAACAAGATGAACAAGAAGTTCAACGGGAGTTTTAGGGTTTAAAGAAGGAGGGCTTTACCAATGGTGACACCCTATCTTCCTAGGCTTGGAATTTGACTTGAGGAGTATCAAGATTTGGTGTTTGACTTGAGGAGTATCAAGATTTGGTGTTTTGGATTTGTGTTTGAGTGGATTCAAGGCTTGAATGTGTTTAGGGTTTGATAATAGAGTTGGTCAAAGAGAAAACAAGTAGATAACACTTAAGTCCTCTATGTTTTCTCTCTAATCCTCCTCTTAAGGGGTGATTGAAGCTTGGGCTTGTGTATGAATGAGAGAACTTTGAGAATATTTGGAGTGAATGGGATTTGAGAAAGATTCAAGAGAAAATGGTGGCAATTCAAGGGAATTCCCACTGTTTTCTCCCTATTTTTCGCCAAGGTGCAGTTGCTGTGGTGAATCGTGTTGTGTAAACTGAGAGAGGAGGGTTTAATTTATAGGCCTCTGGAAATGTCAATCATGTCCGCGCGGATTGGGTTGTAAACGTGCACTGTTCATTAAATGCAGCTCCAGGCTTTGGACAGGAAGAATAAAATTCAAAAATCCAGCAGTTTATGTTTTTCAACTTGCCCAATTCGGATTTTTCTAATTTCTTTTGCTTTTTGAGATTCTTTCTTTGGTTTATCCTTTTTTGGCAATCCCTAATCTACCCTTACTTGGTTAGAAATGTTAGGAATGTTAGGAATCGTTAGAAATGTTATAACTTTCGTTAATTTTCTAACGAAAATACTAACAAGCTCAAATTGGAGCACTTACAGTAGCCCCTCGGCGACGGCGCTTTCGAAGGAAGCGGGGTCGTCGATAAGAGTAAGGCTCCATATTTGGCAGGATGATCAAGTGATCGAGTGGTTGAACCTATTTAATAGGCTACCTACGTATCCTTAAGAGGAATCAAGCCGGCCGTAGTTCGGGTCTTTGACCCTGGAGATGATGGCGTTTTAGGTGCCTCGAACCTGATGAGCGAGTTATGCAGTCGTTTGTTGAAAGAAACTCTGCTGGGGATGACCATTTTGGTCTGATGGCTAGAGTTGTATATCTGCTCTGCTGGGGATAGGGATGACCATTTTGGTCTGATGGCTATCCGCTCTGGATAGGAATGACCATTTTCGGTCGGATGGCTGAACCTAATGATAGGCTACCTACGTATCCTTAAGAGGAATCAAGCCAGTCGTAGTTCGGGTTTTTGACCCTAAGATTTGACTATTTTTGGGAAGTCGCCCTATGATCTGACTATTTTTGGGAAGTCACCCTAAGATCTGACTATTTTTGGGAAGTCACCCTAAGATTTGACTATTTTTGGGAAGTCGCCCTAAGATCTGACTATTTTTGGGAAGTCACCCTAAGATTTGACTATTTTTGGGAAGTCGCCACGAGATCGACTATTTTGGGAAGTCACCCTAAGATTAGACTATTTTTGGGAAGTCGCCCTATGATTTGACTATTTTGGGGAAGTCGCCCTATGATCTGACTATTTTTGGGAAGTCGCCCTAAGATCTGACTATTTTTGGGAAGTCACCCTAAGATCTGACTATTTTTGGGAAGTCACCCTAAGATCTGACTATTTTTGGGAAGTCACCCTAAGATTTGACTATTTTTGGGAAGTCGCCCTGAGATCTGACTATTTTTGGGAAGTCACCCTAAGATTAGACTATTTTTGGGAAGTCGCCCTATGATTTGACTATTTTGGGGAAGTCGCCCTATGGTTTGACTATTTTGGGGAAGTCGCCCTATGGTTTGACTATTTTGGGGATGATTGCGATTTATCGCTTTCCTCGTGTTGTGTGTGATAGCGTTTTAGGTGCCTCAAACCTTAATGATGGCGTCTTAGGTGCCTCGAACCTTCATGATGGCGTCTTAGGTGCCTCGAACCTTGGAAATGGCATCTTAGGTGCCTCGAACCTTGATTTGAAATGATTTCCCTTTGATGGTTTGGGATAGATGGTCTATTGGTGGACTTCATTTGAAGGGATCGGTCTTATGTTTGCCTTTAGGAAATGGATGATTATGGGAAAAGAAACGGGATTCGTTAACTTTCATTTGGGGATTTTGTTAGCCTTTGTTGGAGTTTAGTTCGGGAGTATGAACCTAAATGGGGACTTAGTGCAGGGGTATGATTCTAAGTCGAGGTTTAGTTCAGGAGTATGAACCTAAATGGGGACTTAGTTCAGGAGTATGATTCTAAGTCGAGGTTTTGTTCGGGAGTATGAATCCTAAATGGGGACTTAGTTCGGGAGTATGATTCTAAGTCGAGGTTTAGTTCGGAGTATGAACCTAAATGGGGACTTAGTTCGGGAGTATGATTCTAAGTCGAGGTTTTGTTCAGAGTATGAACCTAAATGGGGACTTAGTTCGGGAGTATGGTTCTAAGTCGAGGTTTAGTTCGGGACTATGAACCTAAATGGGGACTTCAGTTCGGGAGTATGATTCTAAGTCGAGGTTTTGTTCCGGGAGTAATGAACCTAAATGGGGACTTAGTTCGGGAGTATGATTCTAAGTCGAGGTTTTGTTCCACGAGGGAGACTATTTTGAAGAGTGTTCTCGGCCTTTGGGGAAGATTCGGGCTTACGAGAACTATCGGGAAAAGGGTGCACCGTATTGGTCGAGGCTGAATGGACCTATGGTGAGGCTACATAGTTCGTCGAAAGAGGTGGTGCGTATAACGAGAGGCTATGAGCTTTGTA